>OZ035935.1:7145213-7763854 GCA_964034925.1 Tricholoma hemisulphureum | reverse complement strand
AAATGGCATGACAAGAATGACAAGGCTGCTGGATCCATAGGGATGAGAATATCTCCCTCCATGTGCCATTTGATGACAGGTGACATGCAAGCAGAGGAGTGCTGGGACGCACTTCTCAACACTTTCAGGAAAGTTGGTCCCTCACAGATCTTTACAGACTTTAAGGCTACTGTCTCCATGCACCTGTCTGTAGCAAATCCACAACTGGAGATCTCAAAAATGGTGGAATACTTTTCATGCCTGACCTCCAATAAAGTTGTAATCCCAGAGATTGTCCAATTGATGATCCTGATGAATGCTCTTCCAAAAGAGTATGATTTGCTTTACATGTACATAGTGTTTTGAGGTCAGGTTACCCTAACTGAAAATAACCGAGACCAAACCAAACCATAACCAAAGCTGACTGAACCTTCGGTCACGGCCAGGGACTCAGACCAGTCAGAGAGAACCAGTGATGACCAATTATAACTGGTCACAACCACCTTTCACACATAGTTAGTTTGTATCTATACTTTATACAACATTTATTATACTAATATATGTAAATGAATAAATACTCGAAAGTAATATAAATGGGGATGATGTATTTGACATGGGACCACAAAGGGGCAAGGTACATGTCTATACTTCACAGAGGGATCCTACTGTGCACAAGCCAGACATGACTCTCACAACTGAGGTGGCACCTACACTCAAGCCAGTTCTCAAGGCTCTTGCAAGAAGTTTTTCTCCTGTTTGCAGTAAGTATTATTATGAACTTAGGGTTGAAACTTTTACATCTTGTCTTAGATTTCAATCAGCAGATTTTTGTTTATGAAGATGACATGTGGGCAATCAAAGGTCACTATGAAACTGCTCTTGAAGACAATGAGAGCACATCATGGATGTTCAACAATGGTCAAGATATTTTACGACTTCTTATTGTAGGTGTTTTTTTTTCTCCAAATTCTTTTTCAATCCTTTTTTAAGACTTATGAATTAGACTGATGATAATTTGTGTTCTTCTACTGCCTCTGTTTCCATACCCTCCAAGTCCTCCACTCATACATCCACTCCTGCTATTCCCAGCTCTGCAACAGTTACTGACTCTGGAACAACTTCTCTTAGTGGAATGACTTCTCTTAGCTTTAAAGAAGCTCTCTACAAGGGTCATCTTGAGGCCTCTCAGACCTATGATTGAATGGTCACTGATGGAACATGGACTGGAAGAAAGCTTACTTCTGTTGATCTTATCGAACTTTTCATCTCCAAGTCTTTTTGGCATTCACATGTGAAGAAGTACTTCTCAAAGGTTTCAAACCATCCTCTGCTGATGGAGTGGCTTGAAAATGAACCAGAGGATCATCCTTCTGACCTTGATGTTTGGGGTGTACAGAAGTCAAGTTATACCTTCAAAGACCTGGATGTCTATTTGAATCAAGCAGCAGGGAAGGGAAAGAAGAAGGCTACAGTATCAAAGGCAATTGATGGGAATGATGGTAACAAGAAGAACAAAAAGAAGAAGAGTCAAGATGATGGTAGTAAAAAAGGGAAAAAGCAAGTTGCTTAGTATAGAAATTCTATGATACATTCTGATTTTGTGATTTTAGTCAATTTGCTTTTCATGTATTCTCCATTTTCTGGATTGTCATTGCAGACATCATGCAATTCCAAGGTCTCATGTTGCTTATTATAGCAGTTATCTTAATGCCAGGTGTTGCTGCACAGTCTTCTGAAGCACCATTTCCTGATATTCCATTCAAACTGTTTAATCAGTTTGTCAAGCAGAACTTCATCTCAAAAATCACCCTTTCGCAAGTGCTTCTTGTGCTGTTTACTGTAACAGACAATACTGATTTGTTGAGTTTACATGCTAGACAGCGGAATCCCGGGTATCCTGGTGAGACTTGGTCTTCTGATTCTGGGTGGATTAGAGGTCTTGCATGTGCATTTGGGAAATGAACAAGATGATTTATTTGTGGACACAGACAACAGTAATTCAGATCACAAAATTACTATTATTGGAGAAAAGCTAGACAAATTAGCTAAAGTTTTTTGAAATTGTATCCATATGATAAACATGGACAATTCCAAGGCAAGCTAAAACCTATTTCTCATGCTTCAATTGAAGCAACTTTAGTCCTTTGTCCAAATAGTGTTGTCTGTACAACTGGTAGTTGTAATCCACATTCATTGCTTCAAGTGACCAAAGTCCGGTGATGTGTTCCTAGTGTTCCTAGCTGCGAAGAAGCACTGGAAAACTAGAAAAAGGGAGAGTTAGTTTTAAAGGGTCCCAGAACTGGCCTTCTTCTGCAAGGGTGGAAGTCTGCGATATCTGTTATCAACAATGTGCAGCCTAAATGAAGTGCGAAGGTTGTGAAGTTAGTAGAAAAGGTCAGCAAAACATCATGATAAAATAGTCATTAGTTCATAGTCTAATAATGCAGTTGGATGAAAAGTACTTTACCAATGAACTGGAATTGTACTAGTTTCTGGTTGCAATAACGCAGTGACGATATTCGAATAAGTCATAAGTTGACTTTGCAGTTAAACACGAGATGAGACAAGAGGTGAAATCTTTAGCACAGAAGAGAGGGGAGAGGAGATCTCTGTTTCTAATATTTTACATAGACTTTTTATACAAAATAGAGTAAAGTGGATACTATGCAAAATGCGGAAACTGTCCATGTCCATTATTGGGATCAGGAAGTTAAGCACAAGATGAGGACGAGGTTTTTGAGGTATTGAGTTTAAGTCAAAGGTAAGTGTATGAGGGAGTCTGCCACAGGGAGGAATGTTATTATCATCTCCTACAAGATGTGCAATATTTATACTACACAGTTAGGAGGTATAGTGTAATGCACTCCTTTAATATATAAAGGAGGTATTCTGTAATAGACCCCTGTACCAGTTAATAATGGAATAACTATGTCATATCCCCTATATAATTCTCCAGATAGACTTGTCTATCATTGTATATTATAGGGGGTTCCCTGGATAGCATAGGAGACAGTCTTGGCAGTCTTTGTAGTCTTGGCCAGTCTATTCCTGTATAGGAGACTGCCATTGCTCTAGGGTTAAGGGTAGCAGCTGCTAACCCTAACCCTAAGCTTAGGACTTGTATTCCATCTCCCTAGGCTTGTTAACTGCCTTGGCTTGCCTGTATACTCTTGTATACATAATCCCAACATCCATTGCTAACAGAATGCCTACACTAACTACTTAAGGGTAACCCAGGTAAGTATGAAGTGGGTCACTTTGCAAACTCTGCAAAGTACCTGCAAAATGTGTGAAGTCTGTAAAAGGCGAGATATAGGTAAGTGTGGTTAGCAATGGGTGATCGCATGTCTTCAGAAGGGAATGGAGAGGAACAGAGTAAAGGGAAGGATTGCCCCATGACCCTAGAATATGGAGAAACATGATTTTGCTGCCCATACTTGGTGGAAGCCTATCATCGGGATATACCAAGAGTTACATTAATCAAAGGCTCTGTCATTCATGAGAATGTTCAAGTGTTAACTGGCAAATGTCCCAAGTGCAAAACAAGTTATGTAGCAGATCGAGAGTGTACAATTGAAGCAGATGGCAGACAGAACCAACTATATTTAAACTCTGCAAAGTATCTCAAGATTGGACAGAGCTTATGGGTTGATTGGGTCTTTACAAATGCTGTTCTAAATGGAATGTACAGCTTTCATGCATCAGCTGCTGCTTATACCGAGTTCTGGAATAATAGTTTCTTGCAGTGTTTTACAGTCCCCCACCTATTCCGGTTGGACTCCCTGGACTCCAGTTAGTCTGGGTGGATTCCGGGTGGATTCCAGTTATTCTGACTGATTCAAGAACTTTTTAACAAGTCAACCTCAAAATAATATTTTCTCATCCAGGATTGAACTCTCAACCTCCAGGTCTCAATTAACAAATTCAGTAGCAACATAACAGATAAGCCATAAGGCCATGTCTAGGAAGTGATATTATTGTTACTTTATTACCTGGTTACACAATGTTTTGAAATAAAATATATTACATATAAAATCATTACTTGCAGGGGGGGGGGGGAGTGGTCATGGTCTCTGGCATCGCAACGTGGTGCGTCGACTGCATTTTTTATTTACAAAATGTTTCTAAATAAAATATATTACATATAAAATTAATGTATACAATGGGGTGGGGAAGTAGGTGCATCATGGCATTAGCCACCGTGGCCCCTCCCCTCCCCACATGTTGCCCCGCTGGTGCCACTAACATAGCACCCCTTTCCACCCCACAAGCGATGGGTCGTGGGTGCTGCTTTTGGTGCCGCCATCGCCCCTCCTTCACTGTCCTCCCCATGTCTCATCACCCCTGGCCCATTGCACCCCATCTCCACCCTGCAGGCAGTGGCTCACAGCAGTGGTCAGGGGTGCTGTGTCATGCTGTGGGGTGGTCACCCAACCCCCCCTCCCCTCCCCCCCCCCCAGCTGCACTGTTCCACCTGTGCTCCACCCCATGAGCAGTGGCTCATAGGGCTGGGCCAGGTGGTGCTAGTCATAGGGCGGGTCACCTGTGGTGTCCCCCACCTCTTGGCACGTCCCCGTATCCCCGGTCCTCTCCCCACCCCCCTGGGCATCTCTCTCCTTGTCTGGGTGGCCCTCCCACTCATCTGGTCATGTCGTATGGTGGCCTGTCGTGTCCCCCGCATCCTGGCATGTCCTCTGGGTCATCTGACGTCACACCCATTGTCTGGCGCATCCCTGGTCCTCTGGCATCCCCTCTCTGTTGTCTGGCATGTCGTGGCTCATGGGGGATAGAACAGCCCCAGGGAGGTGTTGGGAGGCCTGTGTAGTGGGGCATCTGCTAGGTGTGCTATCTGATGCATTCTGATGCTCCATGTCACCACTGACCCCCACAGCCTCATCCTCACTCCCCAGAGGCACCCCCACCCTGCCCTGAGAGCCCCTGCTCATGGGGTGGGTCCACCTCCATGTCACCAAGACAGCCACATGACCACAGCCACCATGTGGCACAGCACCCTCCCCCACTGCCACGAGTGACTGCTCATGGGGTGGATGTGTGCAGCTGCTGCTGGCACATGATGCATGATGATGGGGTGGACCCTGACAGGCTAGGAGCAACTGTGAACATGCCTGGACACCTTACAACACCCCAGACAGCCTCACCACTCCCACAATGAGACAGGACATGGCGGGGGTGCCCAACCGCCAGTGGGACATACCTGGAGCCCAAGGGTGCAAACCCCCTGCAAGCCACTGCTCACAGGGTTGGTATGGCAAGTAGGCAACAGCGACATGATGTTGGCCTTAGCACACACTCAATGACACTAACCCCCTCTCACTCGCAAATGTGAAGTGGGGGTAGATTCTTTGTTTATTTCATTTATAGCTTATCTGCCTATGAGTGCCTGCTTGTAGGTAGTTTAATAGTTGTAGTTAAGTATATAATTAATTAGACCATATTCGGCTGTAGTTTATAAATGATGACTGAAATTCTTGGTCAACCCTCTGACGATACCCATAGACATACAGAGGAGTGCCCCCCTTTGTCCAAAAGCCTCTAGTCAGCTTCCAGCTTTACCTCCCAACAGGTTATGGGCCCTGGCTTATTATAAACAACCCAAAAATCTATTTACAAAACCTTCCACAACATGTCAAAAGCCCCAAGCAATATTGAAGAATTTGTCCCACACAGTGACGAAGAAAACCCTCAAGAATACGTCCAGGAGTATGATCAGGACTTAGCTGACCATATGTAATTATTTGGGCTGTCACCAGCCGCTTCCCAATATGCTACAGCGGGAGCGCCGCCAGCCGCGCCCAAGGCGGGAATCCCACCGAAACAAAAGAAGCCCACAATCCTTCTAATTCGTACCAAAGAATATTCTAACGTAAACAAGATCTCCGATTGGGATCACCTTACTGATGAGAATTGGCACGAATGGAGAGAAAGGATGAAACGGGTATTTATTAATTGTGACATCACTGGATATATTAACGGGGCCGTAAAACGCCCAAAAGAATCCAGGGATGCCGAGGGGGCGCGCAACTGGGACAAGAATGGCACCTGGGCACAGCAAGTTATAATACATAACATTACCTCTTTGCAAATGAATCACATCAGATCAAAAACTACGGCAGAAGCGATGTACTCCGCGCTATCCGTTACTCATGAAAACAAGGTGCATCAAACTGTAAATCATATTCAGTGCCTACTGTACGAGACAAAGGCCGACGCTACCGACGATCTTCTAAAGCATATGGACACCCTGAAATCTTACCACAACCACATCAATAAATTCCCTAATAAGGAATTTCATATCTCCGACACCCGATTCAAATCTATCATATCGGCATCTCTACCATCATCTTGGCAAACCTATGTGGAGCCATACAATGGCAACGCAAATGATCCCAATGACTTGGATCCCAAGCACCGCTTATCATCGGACGCGTTTATAGGATTATTACGAGAGGAATATAAACTTCGGCTAAATCGGAACGGGAATAATAACGGAACCAGCGGGAGCGTAAATCTGGTGCGAACCCAGAAAGCTACCGGTCCCAGTAAATCCCTGGAAAACCGTATTACCGAAAAGAAAACCTCCATCAAATCTTATTGCGATCATTGCAAGTGTGTGGGGCATTGGACGAGCAAATGCCAAAAATTTGATGGGAACAAATGCCGTAACTGCGGGAAATTTGGACATTACGCGAAGAATTGTTGGGGAAAAAAAGAAAGAGAAAGCGAAAGAGAAGAAGCCCAGGAATACTTCAATGATAGTAGAAGAACATATTACTTTCTCAGCAGACGAGGAAGGGCATAATTTTGATGCATGTAATAACGATGCCATAATTGATGAGCGTCTGATCTATTATGATTGGCTGGCCGACTCAGCAACCACTTCACATGTAACGCATCAATAAGAAGCATTTACCTCCTATGAGCCTATGAAAAATATTTCCGTAACAGGTGTAGGAGGGAAAGAGGCAAAAATAGAAGGACGAGGAAATGTCGATCTAATTGCGACATGTAATGGAGAAAAATATATTCTTCATCTCAAAGACGTTCTGCACGTTCCAGGAACGCGGAACAATTTAATTTTGCTAGGAAGATGGGACGCCGCAGGAGGAAAATACAAAGGGGGACAAGGGGAAATAACCCTCATCAATAAAAATGGTAAAGCCGTTGCACATGGGAATAAAATCAATAATCATCTCTACAAAATGGAAATGATTATTAGAAACCTGAGCGACACTGCCAACAACACTGAAAACGATATAACTTTCAGTGGAAATGAAAAATCACTCAGTTGGAAAACATGGCATCGACGATTTAGACATATCAGATATACTGGGCTACAATTACTACTCGACGGAAATATGGTAAAAGGATTTAATGTTGATCTGGCCACCCAAAACCAGAATGTGAGACATGTATAGCCGCAAAACAACACATTAAACCATTCCCAAAATCAGTCAAACGGAATACTGAATCCGGAGAATTGACGCATATAGATTTATGGGGAAAATATGCCGTCAAGTCCATCAACAGAAAACACTATTATTTATTATTCGTTGACGACGCCAAGAGGTATGTCACCATTGAATGTCTAAAAGAAAAGAGTGATGCAGCACAGGGAGTAATAAATTATTTGGCCTATATAAAAACACAAGGCCGAACACCCAAGGGGATTCAAATCGATTGCGGAAAAGAATTCGTCAATGAGAAATTGGAAAACTATTCTAAGGAACGTGGGATACAAATACGATTAACTGCGCCGTACTCTGCATTGCAAAATGGCATTGCAGAAAGAATGAATAGGACACTTGTCGAATTATCGGGCGCAATGCTATCCGCGAGCGAGCTCCCAGAATACCTCTGGGAATATGCCGTCATGCACGCCGCCTATCTCCGCAACCGATCGTATACGAAGCATCTTCAGAAATTAACTCCTTACAAGGGATGGCACAATGAACAACTGGATGTTTCACACTTATGCGAATTTGGCGCACCAGTATGGATCTTATTACAAGGTCAGAAAAAGGAAAGAAAAATGCTTCCTAAATCAAAGCGCCGCACATAGCTTGGATACGACGACGGTGCCGGAGCAGTCAAATATTACAATGCTGAAACACATAATGTATTAACTTCGTGGAATTTTGAGCTAATAACTGGTACTCCAAAATCTAAACCTTCTGAAGACAATACAATGGAACCCTCGAGGCGCGAGGGGGAGTCTGATGGAGGCGCACCACCGAGAATTCCAATTATAGAACCCAACCATAGGCAGATTGAGGCACAGCCACCCCCACAACTGCTGATCACAAATGATGAACCTCTGATCAGAGCCGCATCACCGATTGGAGAAGAACCGGATATACTGGAAATAGAACCTCGTAACCCGGAGAAGCAATCCTGGAAGCGGAAATGAGTTGATAATAATGATCGCATTGATATTGATGAACCGCGCAAGATGCGTGCAATGCAGAGAAATGAACCACGACAAACGCGTGGAGTTCGTACCAACTATAAACCCTTGTTAAACCTTACAGAAGAGGAAGAAGCGAATACCTTCCTAGATAACGATGAAGCCTATGCAATAATTGCTGGAGACGAAATAAACACGCTCAAAGATGCGCGGATCTCCCTTGATTGGCCGGAATGGCAAAAAGCCATACAAAATGAATTGAACCTACTAAAGGAGAAGGGGACATGGGAATTGGTCCAGAAACCTCCTGGCGCGATACCGATCGCAAACGAATGGGTCTTTGTCTGGAAAAGAAATAAACAAGGGGAAATTATAAGATACCGAGCGCGATTAGTTGCAAAAGGATGTGCACAACGACCAGGTTATGATTATACGGATACCTTCTCACCCGTAGTCCGAATGGACACGCTCCGAGCAGTATTAGCGCTCGAATCAAAGAAGGGTCTAAAAATACAACAGATGGACGTAAAGGGCGCATACCTCAATGGCACATTAAAAGAAGAAATATATATGAAGCAACCTGAAGGACAAGAAGATGGAACAGGCCGGGTATGTAGGTTAGTGAAACCGCTTTATGGACTAAAGCAGGCAGGGCGAGAGTGGAATAATGAATTTGAATTAAACTCAAAATTCACGAATACGGACGCTTATTTGCAGATCCATGCGTGTATATTCAAAGGGTCGACGATCACTTGGGAATAATAACAGTCTGGGTCAACGACACATTACTCTTTGCGTCTTCCAATTCTATGATGAAGCATATGAAAAATATGCTCAGTACGGAATGGGAAGTAACCGACCTCGGGGAGCCGAGCAAAATAGTCGGCATAGAAATTACGTGCCAAGACAACGCGATCAAGATATCTCAGGAGAAATATATTGAAAATATTCTCCGCAAGGAGGGAATGCTTGATGTGAATCCAGTCGGAATGCCAATGGATCCCAATATTAAATTATTGGCAAATCCGGATTATAATGAACCCAACAGGAGTAATTCATACGCAAAATTATTAGGATGTCTACAATTCCTATCAAATTCCACATGACCTGATATCAGCTTTGCCGTTAACAAGTTGGCCGCCTACACCGCTAACCCGGGTTTACAACACCACGGTGCAATAAAGCGAATGCTCAGGTACTTGGCTGGTACGAAAACTCTCGGGATAATTTATAAATCCCAAGATGAGACTGAAAACAATAACCTCTTCCACGGATATGCTGATGCTTCATTTGCTAATATTGAAGATCTTAAATCCACAACCGGCTATATTTTCAAAGCGTCCGGGGGAGCAATAACATGGAAATCTAAGAAACAAACTATTATTGCACTATCCTCTACTGAAGCTGAATATATTGCATTATCAGATGCTGGACGCAAAGCCGTATGGCTAAGAAATTTATATGAAGAACTCGGATTTGCACAACAATTCCCCACAGTGATTAAAGGCGATAACGAAGGGTCAGTAATTTTAACTCAGAACCCAATTTCATCAGAGATCAAAACACATCGCTATCCGCTATCACTGGGTCCGGGATCTTGTGGCCAATAAATCAATAGAAATTCAAAACTGTTGTGATCCGGAGCAAACTGCAGACGTATTAACAAAGGCTCTGCCGAAGCCTAAATTTACATGACATAGGGACGAGATGGGAGTTCAGTCAGGTTAACCCAGCAGCTTTCCTCACGTGAGTTGGATTTTTTCCCAACGGGTTTTTTCCACTACAGAGGTTTTAATGCAACTGGAGAAACTTATTCCACCCTTGACTTCAGGGGGAGTAATGACAAAATATTTAACCATTTCACCCAGCCATTCTAGGCTTGAGGGGGAGTGTTGGGATACAAGCCTATAATTGCTATATCCAGAGCGGTAATTATGACATTACTAATTACTGTTACTTCAGCATTATTTCAGCATTATATACTATGTATAGTATATACTGAGACAATTGCTCCTGACCTCTGAGACATACAGAGGAGTGCCCCCCTTTGTCCAAAAGCCTCTAGTCAGCTTCCAGCTTTACCTCCCTACACAAGGACATATAGGGGAATCCACAGTTAACACATGCTGCAGAGTTAAACATCCTGCAGCATGTCTATGATAGGATGGGCAAGACACAGTCATGTCTATCATAGGTTATCAGAGACAGAAGCCTAGGTGGAGTGTCTTAGACACACCCTGCAGGAAGTCTAAGACTTCCAAGCTATAACAGCATATCTATAGGGGAAATGACATAGTTAATGAAACATTAACTATTACAGGAGTCTATGACTTCATCCCTCCTTTATATATTATAGGAGTACATTACACCATACCTCCTAATTGTGTAGTATAAGTATTATTGCACACTTTGTGGGAGATGAATATATCATCCCCCCCTGTGGCAGACTCCCTCACACACTTGCCTTTGACTTAAACTCAACATCTTAAACCTTGTCCTTATCTTGTGCTCAATTCCTTGATCCCAATAATCATTGCCATGAGGCAGAAAACGCTGAAGGCAAAACACATGTTCCCATACTCCTTGAGAGCATGTCTGATAAGAACATTCTTAATTCACACAAGTTGTGACTTGTGAAAGCACAAAGGCATTAGGGGATAATGCAACCATCATTGCTCACTGTGCTGAGCGCTGCATTGTGCAACTCTGGTAGGCACCAGGGCCCATAACCTGTTGAGCAGGCAGGTCACCATAGAAGGCATCCATGCACAGTGAAATGCACCTTACACTACATACCTTGTGTGTTAGTGGGTTCTTATGATGGTGGTGGTTAGAGGAAGAGAACTGCTTGTATTACTACTGACAAGTACAGTGCTTTATATATGTTTACAGTATGTGCATGGATCAGGTTTACATAATATAGCACATGACTCAAATAATGGGTCAATGAGGTATTGGATTTTCAATGGGGATATTATTCATTAATAATTTAATATAATACAGGACTAAATAAAATAAAATAAAATAAAAACCCCCCATGTGGCTCAGAGCAAGGCAGGGCAGGGGACTTGGCAATTGTGTCATTTTGCAGTGACCTGCCCCTCACATAGCACCCCATTCCACCCCACAAGCAATGGCTCATGGTAGGGGTTAGGGGTGCTGGCACAGGGGACTGTGGCCTGCTTAGCATTGTTGTCACTCCACCTGTACTCCACCCCATGAGCAGTGGCTTGTGAGGCTAGGCTGAGTGGTGTCAGATTGGCTGCCAGCACTCATCATGTCCCCCATGGCTGTTGAGGCCTACCACTATGCCCCCTTTGCTCCTGGCACATCCTGGAGTCCCCAGCCTGATTGGTTAGTCATTGGGGGTTAAAGTGGTGACATATCAGAAGATAGCCAAGTTATAAACCACCTGCTTGCTGACTTTCAGCACTAAACTGCTTTCCTTTCCTCCAACTGTCATGCAGCTCTCAGCGCTTCATTCGCCAGCACTAGCTCACTGCTGCTACTTTTGACAACTCTGTCACCAACAATCCGCTGTGGAAGGGAGAGCCAGCACACCCGTCAGCTCTCCATTTCCAAGAATCTTCTGTGATGGCCTCCCCATTGCCCAATTTACCTTTCACAGAAAGCTGCAACACCCACAACGCGACCTATACATGTTTGCCTGTAATTCCACCTTTTCCCCTAGTGGCTGACATCCTTTCCTTGATGTGACCAACCTCTCTGAAGAAGGAGACTTGCATGGACTGGGTTTTTTTTCTATTCTTTCCATATTATATTTTATTTTTCCGGATTTCTTTCAAGAACCAACTTGTTGACGCATTCCCCCTTCTACAGCTAGTCAAATCTTACTCAACAGGCCGATCTGCCAGATGAGTAGGGTTGAGGGGGCACATCGGATAGTACTCCACACCTGCTTGGGGCACAGGTGTCGTATTGTCAATAGAGGGCCTCGAGGTTAGCCCCCTCCCCGAGCCATTCCTGGCAGTTGACTCCTCAAGAGGCAGGCCTGACTAAGCTGGACCAACAATCATGCACTGACCAAAGGCTTCAAGATTTCTATTTTTACCTGGACTCTTTATTTTTCTATTTTGAACCTTTTTATTATTTTGTTTGTCATCCCCAACAGTTTGTTCAGCGTGAGAGCATGTGCGCGATCAAAAGTGCATATAGCCCGTACCTCTAGCTTGTATAAAAGGGGGCCTGGACCCTCTCGAACAATTCATCTTTGTACTCTTTGACTCCCATGTTCCCCGTCTGCAAGCCTCAAGTTACTTGATTTCCTTACACTCAACAGTGTAACTTTTCAGCTAAGTCCTCGCTTCACCCATCTCTGCCTGTTAGCCTCAACCTTCTCTCTCTGGAGTCTTCTCTGCACCCCAAGTCTCCTTCACTTGAGACTCCAGTATTTACTGTTACTGTTGCTCAACGCACCCCCTCTCGTCTCCTCTCAATGAGTTGCCTAAAAGGGGAATTCCCACAAGCTCCATTGATCATTGCATACAGTGACTCCCATTCAACTCTTTGTCATCCCCCCTCTCCTGTAGATGTGCCTTGTCCTCCGGGACTACTCAAGGACTGCATACTCTTCCCTTCCACTCCTTCTAGAGCATGTTCTGATGTGTTTTCTTTCTCTCTTCCCTTTTACACTCACTCAGAGGCTGTGACAGGACGTGAAGGTTTCAAGAACCTTCAGAGGATTGACTCACCTTCAACACTGCTCATGCTCATTGAATTCTTTGCTCCATGGTATGCAGCATCAACTCTTTCCCACCACAACTCTCATTATACCCATGTAGGTGCAGATGCTGCAAGGCCCTCACACCTCATTATGAGGAAGCTGCGACTGCACTGAAGGAGAAGAACATTACACTTGCATCTGTCAACTGTGTCGACCATGCTGACTTATGTCAGGCAAAGGATGTTCATGGCTACCCATAAATTTCATCTACTATTCTCATCTGTCAAAGTTGACTGTATTCTAGTACTTTGAAAGTGTACAGACAGGGCAAACTCAGCGAATATTCAGGTCAGCGTAAGGCAGATAGCATCATCAGCTACATGATCAAGTCAGTCGTCACTGCCCTGCTGATCTATCATTTCCTGAGTCCTTTGCAGACAATCCCTCCCTGCAGTCTCTGAAGTTACATCAGAGAATTATGAGGAATTCAAAAAGGGCAACAAACTTGTCATCATGGGTTACCTCTCTTCTTCAATGCAGCCTCCAGCGGCTGAATTCAGTGCAACTGCAAAGAAACATCGCAATGACTATCTTTTTGGCTTGGTTACTGATGAGAGCATTATCAAAGCTGCTGGTGTCACTCCGCCTGCCATGGTTGTGTATCGCAGTTATGATGAGCCTCGCTCCCCATATCCCTGTCCCATTCCATCAGTGACCATCAAGGACTTTGAGGAGTTATTGGGATTAGGTCTTTGAGAGCAAGTGGGGGATCACTCAGACAAAGTAGTGAGTGTGTGGAACAGGCAGGGAATGTCTATTCATCTCCTACTAAGTGTGGAATACTTATACAACACTGTTAGGAGGTATAGTGTAATATACTCCTATAATATATTCTATCCAAGGCTCTGTCTTGGATAGCCTATCATAGACATGCTATATCTGTTTCACTGTGCAGCATGTGTTAACTGTGCATCCCCCTAATAGTCCTTACATGTGTTAACTCCTGTTAAACATGTGTTAATGACTTAGCATATTGGGGAATATGTCCTAGCCATGGTTACTGCCTTGGCTTGCCTGTATGCCATATCCCAACAGGAGTGGCTCCAGGAACTCGCTGTTCCCATTCTTGACAAAGTCAGTGGTGACAACTACACTGTTTACTCATCCAGTCCCAAACCCCTTGCCTACTGTCAAAGGTCAGGAAGTGGGCCACCCTCACTAATGGGCCACTTTGCATTTTTCTATTGCAACAATGTATATATTTCCAAGGTACTAAGATACAAGGATACCCTCAGGGTACTTAGATGCATGTCCATTAAAGATAGTGCTTCAAGGTCTGGTCCATGAGACCGATGAAGACCAAAGGACTGAACTGAACCAGAACCAATAAAACTGGACCTGCAGTCCCAGTTCTGTGCCTACCCCTGCACTATTGGTTCCGGTCCTACTACCAAGACAAGATTTTGAAACCGACGCAGGACCAGTTCGAACCAGTTGAGGACTGGACTTTCGGTCACTGATAAGACTATAAACAAGCTACTCTAGATGTTCAAACAACATCCTCTGCCACAAGTGCATACTCAGCTAATCAGAAGCATGGACATCCCCCGTTGATTGCGCAGGTCCTTGAAAAGTCGATGATGTGCTCGAAAAGCTTCATCCATTCGAATCGATGAGGTCGCCACACCCTGAGCTACTTTGCATATGTAAGTCTGCAACCAGACTCACAACATGAACATAGGTGGCTACACAGCCACCATGTGAACATCGGCGAACGTAGGTGGCTGCACAGCCACCCATGAACATTGGCAAACATTGGTGAACTCATGTGCTCAATGCGGCCACTTTCCAACATGGTTTCAAATGTAATATATATACCATCTTTTTTCCCTTTGTTGCCCCACTCTTTACCTTGTGCAACAAAGGTATAGTTATTTACCAACCTCCTTACGTACCTTAGACTGACTCTTTACCTTGTGAAACAAAGATAACGTGATCCTGTCTTACCATCCAACTTAGTGAGGCTACCTAACCAGGCAGCCTTTCAGCATACTTACTACTATTCTCTCCTGCCAATGTTGCATCCTCATGCGCGCATGCTAAATGTTTCAGTTGGAGCTTTGATTTTCTAACTGTTTTGTGATGTGGCACCAATCCTTTCCCAAACACTTGCCATCACCATCCGCACCTTTGCTTTGTCTCACTCTCAACCATGTCAGTCCTTTTTTCTTACTAGTCCTCTGACTACTGTTTCTTACTGGTCTGCCTTCAGACATTGTCACCCATTTTTTAAACCCCTCTGGCCAACAAGTAACTTCCACTGCTATGCAGGTCCCAGTTTTGCTAACATCCTCAGAGCTTGACCAGTATCCCCCCCCTCCATTGCCACGGTGTGGCTCTTGGTCTTCAGACATTGTCACTGTTTTTCAAACCCCTCTGGCCAGTCAGTATCCTCCACTGCTATGCAACCCAGTTTCGCTAACATCCTCTGACCTTGACCAGTATCTTTCACCCTCCATTGTGACTTGTGACAAAGTTTGTTACTGTGAGTAAGCTTTTCGGCTCCCACATACATTCACATAATTATGGTTCACCAGATCTATACTGAATACCCTACCTACCCTTTCGTCGCTGGTCTGTCTGGCTATCTCAGTGTTTGGAGTGTTGTTGTACCATGTTTTGAGCAGCAGTAGACTAGTATTGTGATAGTAGTATGTGTGAGCCTGAGACTGACGAAAACCGATCAAGACTGGTCTTACTGGTCCTCATCAGGACTGGTTGGGACCAGTCTGAGGACTGAAACTGAACCGGTGGTAACTGGTCCTATGTGGTTCGGTCCAGTTAAGGATGATGTAAGGATAACTGAAGACTGGTTATGGTCCCAGTTCTGTGAAATTGTGTCACAGAACCAGGACCAGACCAGACTTTAAAGCACTAATTAAAGAGCTCATGTGAAGGGATGCTGTGGATGTTTCTAAAAATATGCCTGATCATCAAAATTGACCCTGAAATGTCAGTTTTGCTAATCCAGGTGGGCCACACATTTCAAGGGCTGTTCAACATGACAGAAGTCAAGGAAAATCCTGAGAATATTTTTCCAGCTTTGGATGGTATATAAAAATGTATTGTAATTAAATGACAATTATTGAAGGTCTAATGGTTTGGGAAATTTGTTAGTGGCCCATTTCCTAGGTGTTCCCTAAATTGTATACCATGTGTAAAATCAACCAACACAGCCAGATTGACTTACATTTGTCACTTCCTGAATATCTGCCCAGCAAGTCAAGTCACTTGTCTGCAGTATGACACAGTCAGGCAGTCCAAAACAGGAATGCATCCTTGCCCAGCTCCCTTTTATGCTTAGGTGGCCCACTTCCTGACCTTTGACAGTATCTCTTTGTCAATCCCTCCAGTGAGCATAAGGAGGAGCAACTTGCCTTGTTAAAACCAATTGCTGCCAAGTACAAGGCAAAAATGAACTTTGTCTGGATTGATGCCATCAAGTTTGGCAACCACGGCAAGGCTCTCAACCTCCAGGAGGTGAAATGGCCATCTTTTGTGATCCAGAACGTGGAAAAGCAGCTCAAGTTCCCCTACGATCAATCCAAGGATGTGACATCTGATGGTCTCTCTGATTGGGTCAAGAAATACCTTGATGGCAAGCTTGAACCTTCTCTGAAGAGTCAACCTATCCCTACTGAGCAAAATGAGGCTGCTTATACTGTGGTGTGGAAGTCCTTTGAAGAAGTTGTTTACGATGATGCAAAGGATGTGTTCATCGAACTCTATGCATCGTGGTATGCGACCTCTACTGTGCTTGTTTATTTCTCGTCTGATGTATTGCAGGTGTGGGCACTGTAAGCGACTTGCCCCTATCTGGGAGAGTTTCGCCGAGAAATATGCTGACCGCAAGGACCGTCTCCTCATGTGAGTTTTTTAAAACGAAGCAGGGGCCTTTTTTTCTCTTCTCTAATCTACTTGTTTCAAGCGCTAAAATGGAGGCACAAGACAATGATCTTCCTGCCAGTGTCCCTTTCCGTGTTTCCG
Organism: Tricholoma hemisulphureum; assembly: GCA_964034925.1. Taxonomy (NCBI): domain Eukaryota; kingdom Fungi; phylum Basidiomycota; class Agaricomycetes; order Agaricales; family Tricholomataceae; genus Tricholoma; species Tricholoma hemisulphureum. The sequence goes on along the minus strand of OZ035935.1, from coordinate 7,746,719 downwards.
GCTTCCCTACTCTTAAATTCAAGCCTGCCGGCTCGCGGGACTTCATTGACTATGAAGGTGATAGGTCACTGGAGAGCCTGATCGCATTTGTGGAGGAACACGCCAAGAATTCGTTGGATGTGTCCAAGCACAGTGAACAAACCCCCTTGAGTGCCAAGGAGAACTCGACAGCCCAGGAAATTCATGAGCTTTGAGTATATTGACAAATCACAGTAATGTGATATAGCACGGAAGCATAAATAAAACTACTACTTACTATCAGATCCTTCATGATAAGTACCAGAGTAGCCATCAACGGTGCTCCTTCCTTCTGTAGAAGTCTGAGAACGATAGCCTAATCCCCAGGAAACGACAGTCTAGATCAGGGTGGACTTGCAAATGGTGGACTATGGTTTGCACCTGGTCAGAGAACGATGAGGTATAGTCTTTCAAGCGGCGGAGTAAGTTAATCAGCGTGCCCGACAGATCGGTTTGTTGATTCTGTCCAGTAGAAATGCCCTCGAAGTAGCTTGTAACCAAAAAAAGAGAACAGAAGAAACGTAATTGCATACCCGATCTGAATCCAGTCCTTGATCGCGACGTGCAGATTCCGACAAGCAGTAGTTGTAGAAGTTATCCTGTTTGCGAGTCAGATGGGTGGGGTAACTGATACATACTACAACTCGCCATTGCTTCTCTAAACAGCAGAATTGTCGTACACAACTCTGCCACTTGACCGAGCACCGTTTCCTGAGATGCATTCAGCACAATCAGTATTGTATGACAATGAACCATTCTATATTTCTTTCCCGGCTTTTGGGCTCAACAGAAGCACCTTTTTCACAACACGGTCCAAATATGTCCGGTGTGCATCGATTAACGCATCGAGATCACCCTCTTTCTTGGTGAGAAAGTCGAGCAGGACTTTCCATGAACATTCAATAACTTCGAGGTGACAGTAAGCTTGCATTTGGCGGACGAAATGGATCATTCCTGCCACCGCAATTCGAATTTTATGCCACTCAAATTCACGTTCTGGTTGTCTCGTCAGAGCAACTAATCGAGAGACACTGATGGGTTTTACCTGGAACGTGTAGAAAAGTTCGTGAACCGCCCGCCATTCTCATCCATCCCTTGCTCAGTGCGCCTTCCACGCGCTTCATCTGCCATAGATACCGAAATATTTTTAAATATTTCTCCATCGAATCGGGATCGAGGACAGTGTCGATAGGCGCATCGACTTTGTATTCCAAGGTGAAAACGTCCCAACCAATTTCCCCATGGGGGAGTATTCCAGCATGCGGGCGTCAAGCCGACGAAGCACATCGGAGGAGTCATTTTGGGCATCAGATGACCGGATGGCGGTCTCAAGTGTTGCAGTAAGGTTATGACGATACAGCGTATTTGCGGGTTTCGACAGACTTGGACTGTTGAGAAAATAGTATTAAATAAGGAAGCACCAAGGAGCTCAAGCACTGTACCCAAGTGCTTCCATCAATTGATCGGCGAAGTCACCATGTCCTAACATCAGATAATTTTTGAGGGCACAAAGATGGTCAAGCAACTTGAATTTTTCGATAAAAACTTCAAATAAGCGTTGACTGGCAACGTGGTAAGCAGCATCGATAGATCGCTCGAGTCCAGCTATATCGCTGTATTTCAGGACTATCTAAAATCAGATAAAAAGACCCAAAAGATTTGCATTATGCACTCACTCCCGCCAGTGTTACTCATCGTCTCCCGTGTAGCGACCCAGTCGCTATCATGGCAACTATACCGGATGAAGTTCAAACTCTTGCCCGTGGAAAAGATCTTACATGACGTGAGCCTCGCAATAGCAACACATACTGCAGGAGGCGGACCTTCCTTCCAAATGCTTCTCCCACGAACATAGGGAGCATATCTTTCTGGAACTGATATTTTGTTTCCCATAACCGAAGCCCTCCCTCATGGACTCCAGATATGTCATCTGTGTCGCCTCCACCAAAGCCACCATCCCCTGTTAGTTGGCCGACTCCCCCCGCTAAAGACAATGGATGAATATATATATTGCAGTTGAGCCATCGTATGATCCACAACGACAAAATTCCGAGTATGGGTCATATAACTCGCCGGAGAAGAGCCATTTATGTAGGGTAGCAAAAAACGGCTTTGACACCTATGGGAAATCATGTCAGGCTACATTGAGTAAAAAATGAACAGAGGCCAGGGCACACTTCTTCCAAGAGCTGGTCGGTGAACTTCCTGATAAATGGGTCTCTATTGTCTGTGTACCCATGTATTAGATTCACAAGAGCACCTCCATGAGCGTCTAGGTGGTAAAAAAATTAGGTGAATCGTGAGTATGAGAAGATGCGACGCACCACGGGCACCTTCCACACACACACTCATCATCCTCATCCTCAACCTCCATTCATTAATCCAAACGTCTAGCCTCCGCAACGTCAGCCCAGTTTCTTCTTCGGGCGTCCGCTGGCCATCACTGGGGGCAGAGCTTATGACTGGATCGATCTGGGTATGCTCTGGCGCCATTTGAGACTCTAATAAAGCGATCAGACGGTAGTACTCTGTAAGTTGAGTCTGGAGATGATGTCAGAGACTCTGCTCTATCATTCCTACGCCTATCGCAGCCTCACGCTGACGAACAAAGGTATCCACGCGGGTGTAAAGGTAGCCAACTTCCGAAAGTCGGTGAATAACAGCCCTTATCGGAGCAGGGATGACATACTTCTATGAGCCATGTTAATATCTCAAGAAGTATGTTCTGTCGTACATACTGGGTCATCCACGAAAACTAGCGTGTTTTCTATGTGCGAGTCATCCTGCAAGGAGAATTGGACATATGTGCCCGAAATTCCTTGTAGAAGATATAACACACCGCGAAGAAGGGATTGTTCCAAGACCTGATGATGACCTATAAACGGTCAAATCTACACGGAAGACGATGAGTCGATGCTAATTACAAATATTTACACGGTACTCCTTTAAAATAGCTGCTTTGGACTTTCCCATCGGAGATAGTTGGTCTTGAACCAAGTCAGGAGCGGGAGTAGTCCGATCTAAAATTACCCACGCTAATTGTGCCTTATCGGACCACATTTTTTTGCCAAGTTCAATACTTCCTTTGGCCCATTTTTTTCATTCAATCCAGTTGAGTGACATGAGTCCAAATAACATCCCTATCGGAGCGAGAATTCCAATCCACGGGCGACAACGAGCTCCTCATTGGGTGTTCAAATTGCACTCAAAGGCATGTACTATAACCAAAACCTGTAGTTGTCACTCATTCTTCTTTATCATAGCATCAGGGAGAATTTCGGCGGTTCAAAGAAAGATTGAGTCTTCGATGTGGGGTCCCGGGGGCCGGGTGTCGGGCGACTCGGCGAAGAATGCAGGTGATATGGGCCGCCGACGCATCGTAGTCGTCCACATGTGATACTGCTACTAAAGGGTGTATAAAGGTGTATAACCTTACCAGTACTTTCCTAGCCGCTTGGCAAACGGCTGCATCTAGCGAAAATCAGTAAATGGAGTTCAAAATGTAATAGTGAATTGAGAGGCTGGTTCGTACATCTTTCTTGAGGCAGGGGGACAATGCCCAGAGGATCGGTAAAGTTGAGCAGTTGATAGTGACATTAAATCATGATATTTTCACTGACAGCATTAGTTTCCATGAAAACAAATTCAATAGGGTAGGGTGGGTTGAAGGATTGAATGCTGGAAGTCTGCAATACAGCTTGCAAGTTTACATGTGAATCAACGGGAGTTCCCATCCTGGTACGATACCATTGTCACTTGAAAATGGGAGCAGGGATTTAACATGAATCCATGCACCAGCTGGGGAGTCTCTAACAAACAACTTTTCACCCCCCATCCAGAGGTTACTGAATTAGTTCACACACATATCATGATGTTCGCGAGCCTTGTCGTAGCCTTGTTGGTCGCAGTTACCACGGTACAAGCCGTCCTCCCAGGATGTAGATGCGTCACTGGCACCAGTAAGAGTCCGAATCGGGCATTGATCTGAACTATTCCAACGACATTAGTACAGACGGCCGTCCACTGGTTTACACCGGGCTTTCTCTGCAAAAAATTGTCTCAAGGCATGCGAAACATTACGAGGACCACCCCGGGCCTAATGTGTGCGTTCACCTTCCATGTTGCTTCCATCCTCCGACATAATGACCTGCTGCCCATCGAAGGGAATACCCAAAACCATTTGATCCCGAGGTAAATATAGCTGTCCTGCCACTGATCGCCAAAAGCTTTCACTGACGGGGTTCCATTAACAGGGGGTAGCGCTTCCTGGCTGTCCTGGCGTTGCTGCGGGGAATCTCTTGCAATTTCCGATAAAGAAGCAGGGGGTATGGAGGCCAGGACAGAGCACAGCAAGACTCTTCGATTATGCAGTTTACGAGAGGCATAGTCGTGAAGTATGCGGTAAGTGTCTGACCTTGATACTCCTTGGCCTGGAGCGGACACTCAGTGCTGTGCTATGGTTTAGCCTGCATCAGGAGAACACAAACTCATGGAGTGAATGTGTGTGAATTTGTCCACTAGTATAGCAGTGCCTGCCACGTGATGGACGGACAGTCGAGATGGACTGGGGGAGACATGGGGGAGACAACCAGTGAACCGTGACTAGACGAGGTTTCTCAGAACATTCTTATAGCTAGGCAGAAATTTCTACCTTCGTAGGATTTCTCTGTCCATACCAACCTTTTTCTCCACAAACTGAATGTTATAGATTGAATTCAGTCTTGATCAAACAGCCTGAGCATGCTGGGACAAAAACAGAGACATCGTTTTTCTAACCGTAAGTACAAACAAAATCAAAGCTTGACTTCCTTCAGACCATCCTTCCAGAAGATCAAGTATGCTGTGTAGGGTGAACAAGCAACTGGCTGAGTTCCGGCAGGTTTGCTCAATTTAGCACCCACCACCAGAAAATATTCACAGGAAGTGGAGGACTACATTCAAAAAATATAAAACCAGTAACAACTCATTCTCCAAGTCAACATCATAGCCAAGTTCCAACACCTGAGCAAGGTATACAAGCCATCAAATAATCATTTGGACTCTCTGGGCATCAGGTACCTTGGGGTGGCTGAGTCATGTACCTGACCTTTGATGGTGTGCATTGAAATGGCATAGAAAATTCTGACCAGCAAATGTTGAGTTTTGGGTTAGAAAATTGCTAGGAAAATAGGAAGATCCCAAGGAAAAGTGGAGAACATACCAGTTTAGCCAGGCCTTGAAGAGCAAGCCAAGGGACTGGGCTCACACTGTTCAGTATATAATACACGTACTTTACGTCTCCCCCGAGGGAGGAAATATTGCGAACTATACGTGGCCAGCGGACTGGGCCCGCGGTGCATGCATATCGGATGGGCCCACCACATAAATATTGGATTGGCTAGCTAGTAGGCCAATCAGAACTCTGGTGCAGGGGACCATAGAAATGTAGTGCCCTAGTCTGTCTCCCAGAATGTCTCCGGGAATGTCTGGCAATATGTCTCTGGGGATGGGTCTCCAAGAATGCAATATCCAGGGAATGTAGTGAATTAGGCAATGTAGTGAAATAATCATATTGACCTACCCAGAGGATCGGCTGATGAAATGAGCTAGTGGGGCCTATCAGAACTCCAGCACAGGGGACCCGAGATATGTAGTGGAGTTAGATAGTCTGTCTCTGGGAACAGCCTGTTCAGTGACTTAGTCCGTGTCCTACGGGGAACCGATGTGGCTAATGAGCCGTCTCCTACGACAACCCGACAGTCGGGCGACATCTAAGCCAGAGTACATGATATACGTCTTGGCTGTGTATTATTATGTGCACCAACATTTCTCAATGGTTTATGGGTTATCCGATACACAGCCTCCACTGAATGAGCTTCTGGCTGGTTGATGAAATACTGTACACTATGACTCGGGTGTCCATTATGAGTGAGTAAGAGGGATCGCAAAGCCCATAATTTAGGAGTCAGCTGACACACTGCTCAGCCGGTCATATACGGCTTGGCAGACAAGAGAGGTTGACAGCCCACCAGACATGAATATCGAGTACAGCTGATCAGCCCTAACGCAATGTTATACTGGATGGCTGGGACTGGTATGGCACACAATCTGTGGTTCAGCCAAAACGCCAGTCCCAAGTGCTTCATTGCTCGCCTGACTCAGAGACAGGGATTGCAGACAATGAGGGGCTCAGCCAATGACCCACTGGCCAGTGCTTTACGGCTTGGCCAATTAGGAGTATCCAGTGGATATGGATCAGCTGACGCATCCGAAATGGCAGTGTTTTACGGCGTGGATGATACTAGGATTGATGGTAATCGGCCGATACAAAGCCAGGATTACTGGGATGATTTACAGCTCGGCTGACCACGCACCCCGACACTGACCGGTGGATACTAGGCTGACTTACAGATCGGCTGACGCTATAATTACCGGTCGGCTGATATCGGAGTTACGGGTCGGCTGACACTATACTTACAGGTGGGCTGATATCGGAGTTACGGGTCGGCTGACACCATAGCTACGGGTTGGCTGACACTATAATTACGGGTCGGCCAGTACCGGGGATTACTGATTGGCTGAGATGGTGCTTGCCTACGGTTCGGCTGGCATTAAGGTTGCACACTGACCCGCCGATGTGAGATACATACAGATCGGCTGATCGCCGACCTTGCCATTGACCGGCCAATCCACGTACTGCTGGTGGACAATTTACAGGTCAGCTGCCAAAGCAGGAATGAGGAACTGTCTGGCAGATAGAGAGATTCCACACGGGTGTACTGCTCAGCCAATGTGGTGGTGAGTGAAATACAGCTTGACCATTGACCTTCCAAAGAGGCAAATGGGGCGGCCGACATTGTCGATGGACACTGTCTGGCCGATACCACGATTCTTGTTGGGGTCCTACAGCTTGGCCAATGACCACTGAATGGATAGGCCGAGAAATGCTGCCGGTGGAATATCATAGCAATATTGTAGAGGCAAGCAGTATCCAAGCAAGGGTATACACGAGCAGGCATTTTACTTACCAGACAAATCACGTTCCATGGCTGTCCAGGACCCAAGCCAACAAGTGCACCGTTCCCTTGAGTGGATTCATTCTGTCCGGCCTGCTGCTTGGTCTCAAGGCCCAAGTGTCAGCCGATTGTTAAACACGTAGAGCCAACGAGTAATTTTGCTAAGCCGCAATCTGCAGTGCAATCTGATGATCGGCCGGACAGTGAGTCATTTGCTCATCAGCCAACCCGTGATTAGCCACGGAGCAACCGGGTATCAGCCTGTCAGTATCATTCATGGTGTATCAGCCGCTCTGTAAGGTCCATGAGAAGTGCGCAGATCGGCCGGTCAATACCAAGGTCAGTTATCAGCTGATCGGTATGTATCCCACATCGGCTGGTCAGTGTGCAGCCTTAATGCCAGCCGAACCGTAGGCAAGCACCGTCTCAGCCAATCAGTAATCCCCGGTACCGGCCGACCCGTAATTATAGTGTCAGCCGACCCGTAGCTATGGTGTCAGCCGACCCGTAACTCCGATATCAGCCAACCTGTAAGTCAGCCAAGCATCCGCCGGTCACTGTCTCGCCACCGAGTCAGCCGAGCCGTAAATCAAACCAGTAATCCAAGCCCTGGATCTGCCCATCAGTGCCCTGAACAGTGACCAACATTGTCAGCCAATCCATTGAGCCAGTCAATATAAAGCATTGACATCAGCCGAACTGGAAGCAAGCTGTATCAGTCCCAGGCCCATCAGCCGATCCGTTCGTACGGCCCATTGGCCAGTCCGTGTGAAGTGTTGAGATCACAGCTGATCCATTGCTCTCAGGCTAAGGCCCAGGAACCATCAATCATTTAGCCCGGATCATTGATGCTTCATTCTGCCCTGTTTTAACCAACTGCCTTAGCTCACATTTTTTCTTCCCGGTCATGGCAGAGCTGGCAATAATTTGTGTAACCGATGTAGTTGTCCGGTACATGCAATGCCGTTGGCATCAACTCACTGACCTAACCATTCAGGTGGTCTGTCCTGATGGTTGGACAGCAGAAATGAAAGCTGACTGTGACCATGCGGTGGCAACTGTCTTTGCCGCATGGAATAACCCAGGTGTGTCATTCAGGGTCAGCCACGCACCCACATACTGAATCCATCAGTTGCTACACAATGGGATATTGCACGCTATAGCACAACATTGAGTCCCAAACAATCTGGACAAAATCCTAATCAGGAAGGAATGCAAGAGAGCCGATTTCCGCCTATCTTTCACAAGCCGTTCCCTGTCCTGGACCGGCCGGCCGTTATCACTGACATCCACGGGAACGCACTACTATGGTATCTGCCAAGAATTCTGTCCATTATATTGCAAGTACGTCCGCAACAGAGGAATCCTTAGAAACCTTCGCTAATCTAGAAAATGTGACAGCGGAGCCTGTGGAGTGATATACCCCTCTTATACAGAGTACTTGTCGTCAAACAAAATACTACCAATTGGCGTGTGGGGCCGAGGTACTACCGGTCACCCGACAAAGTGTCCACGAGGCCCGGAACCACCAGTATATCACCGGGATGGTTTGAACAAGGCCATACGGTAAGAATGAATGAATGTCCTCCCAAGAAGCATTATAGCTAATACACAACAGGCTGATCACCATAAATTGATAACTTCAGCACCAATGCAGGATCCCGGCTGCACGCTGTGGGTGACACGAACTCAATGGGTGGCAGCCCTCAGTGGTGGCGTCCTGTCGCTAATCCACCCTGAACAGTATATCCTCGGCCGGACATCGATTCTCCGACTGGCAGACCGGCCGGACCAAGCGAGTTTGCCATGTGCCATGTTGAAGGCTCTTCAGCATTGGGCATCTCCATTCACTGGCCAATCTGTCATGGTGAACAGAGTCACCCCCACACATCGTGATGTCCAAGGCCGAGATCCATGGCTTGATATCCTTCTGACATTCGGTCCTTACACCGATTGCAGAATGGAATTCCGTTTGTTAGGTATCCAGGTTGTGTATGACTCTGGGACAATGGTGGGCGTCTGTGGCAAGGTCGTGCCCCATGCCGCATCTGATTGCAATGGGGAACAGGCATGTATTGCATATTATATGCGTGACAATGTGCATGCTAGGCTCAAGGTCCCGGCCGGAGGGTGGATGAATATTAATAGACATGTATCTACTATCTAATTTGACTCCTCCTCGTCACTAGTATTCATAAGGCCAGAAGATGATACAGGACTTGGTGATGGAGTGCGCAGTGTTCCATCTGATATTGAACCGCTATCAGAGCTGCTGGAACCTCCCCGGGGCTGCGCTGCTCGGTCGTGACTCATTGCAACTAGTTGCGGCTCCTTCTGGTGCACGGCCGGGACGATGGGGCTCGGGATGCCATCCTCGGAAGAGTCTCCAGTGCTGCTGGATTCAACCGACTCAGGGCAGATCTCACCAGTCCTGCTCGATGGCCCATCAGGTGTTGGTGCATGGACAAGGATGCGCACCCTGTGTTTTTCTTCCAGATATGCTTCTTGATAACCACCAATTGTCATCTGGCTTACTTCTATGGACTCGGTCACATCGGCCATGACATCCCTAACCCCGTCCAGCACTAACGACAGTTCGTGCATTGCGGCATCTGTGGCGTGCTCAGACTTGATCTCATCGACTGGCAGTGACACTCGATTAGCTTGACAGTCGATTGTCTGATTAATCCTGAACAATCCACAGATGCTACAGTTATGCAAACACTCACCAGCCTCCTAAATTTGGAAAAAGCCTTCTGAACCTTTGGCTTCCAGCTAACCATTTCACTAGCCGCACCTTCACCCGGCAGATTCCACCAGGCAAGATCGTAATCTTCTGCAATTCCCCATGCATAAGTTGACGCTTGATCAGGGAGGTGCCCGCTGTTGTCCAGAGTATTCATATATAAGCCAGTCGGTGGGTGATCTATATCGATCCAGGTAGACAGCTGCCTGACAAAGAATGGAATCGTGCAGCTTTGCCCCAACAACCGTGTGCTGCCGATGAATGATGTGATCGCGTGCTGCAAACTCATCACCATCGCTGCACCTTTGAAGCACCTTACACATACCACTTTGATCTGAAAATTTGCATGCCACCAGACAGCATGGTGGCGCTTCTGCTCGTCATCAAAGAAGGAGTGGAACGCTGCGTTGAGTCTGGAGAACAGGAAATTAAGAAAGGCTTGACGTGATTCTTCATTCTTGTCCATGCTGGTAACGTCTGCGTCTGACATGTGATCATCCACCGGCCGGTGTGACCCCCAGAAGTTGCCATTGCAAATGGTACAGAACAATTACTAATCAGCTGGATCAGCAGGCAGCATCTCATAGCTACGATTCACCGTCTGAAATTTGGCTTGTGCATGGGCCGCAAAGTCTCGCCACATACTGCGTTGCCTCTCGGCATAGCAAATGTGCCCGGCTGCATGGTGCATCCCACCTTTCAGCAACTCATCTTGCAGTGATGACCAGTACCTAGCCTTAGAAAGGAAGAATCTTGCAGTCCACTCCATCTCCCCAGTTGTGATCTCGAGCTGCTCCTTCCAGCGCAGGTATTTCGCCCTGGCAGTTAACCAGTGAACCCTGTAGACTACACCTTCATTAGTCGCCAATGCATACAGAGTGCACTTTTTCCTACACTCAGTCAGCAAAGAATTATCAGTCTTGTCATGTTCCTTGGCATTTGACGACCAGAACCATGCAAGGCGAGCATTGCGCTGCCCTGGTGCCCTTGGATCGTAAATGGTGGTGCTTGCTCGCAGGTCTTCAAGTGTGACCGGCTTGTACTTCAAAGAATCTTGTTCGACATCTGCCCCGAGGGAGATCAGCGCTCGCCTTGCAAATCCATACACCCGCCTATGATTGTTGAGCGCTCGGCCTACAGCCAGGATTCCAGACCTGGCCCAGGTTGTCATCTTGATACCTTTTGCTTGCCACAACCGCTCCCGATACATAAATGACTTTTCGCCAATACCCTGTCTCAATCCCTCCAGAGCATCGTTTGCCTGACCTTCCCGCAGTGCAATTTCCTTTTCCATCACCTCACTGATCCTTAACTTGATGCATGACTCTTTCCCAATGGTTGACGGCAGCAGTAATGGATGTGACTCCGGCTCTCCAACAAATAACTCAGCGTCCGTTGGGGCAAATGGATCATCATCATCATCTGATGCCTCATTGTCCAGTGGGGCCATTTCGTCCAATGTCTCCTGGAGCCGGTTGATGCCCCGGAGAGTAGTCAGGGCACTCTGATTAAACGAATCGATTCTGGACCGGAGTCGTTCTCGTCATCGCGCTATATCAAGCTTGTCAGTTTTGCTTACCACTCCCTTCATATGCCGGACATGGGCCCATAGTGCGATTCTGGACACCGGTTTAACCAACGGCGAGCTCTACATCAGAATACAAGACATACTGGGTCTCTTCAATTCTCAAGCCGGAGGCAAGCCATGATGCCACCCCCATGTACTGTGCAGACGCCTGTTCCCCAGCAAGTTGGCATAGGTGTATCTCAGACCGAGATGGTGCTGTGCATGCATATCAGAAAGTGTTCAACATTAGACTGGAGGATGAACCTTTCAGCCTTTCGGCCAAGTACACATCCATGACATCTACGTTAGACTGGCACTTCATTTCAGCCCTCTCCGCTTGGCGGCCCCATTTCTGGACGTTTTCATGTCCGGCTGCAATCAATCTGTCTTCGAAGTCGGCTGCGTGCTGTGGGAGACCTTTTGCTGCCTGCAGGTACCTTGTTGAAACTGTGCCAACTAGTACACGGTGAGTATGAGCAGCACCGGTCAATCCATGTTCACCTACCAATGTTGACTAGTTTTGTCCAGTTGTTATCGTTCATATAGTCATCAAGAGTCTCAGTGCGGTTGGCCTCCAATGCTGTTCGTGTTGCCGAGGCACATCCTATGAGGCCGGACCACAGGGATTCAATAATTTCCCCTGCGACCCGTCCGGCTCCTTTAATAAATGTTGGGGCATGCCGTGGTGTGCACTCTGGTTTGTGCTCAGCGACATGCAGCAAACCAATCCCAGGAGTAATCTCGATGTGTTCTTCAACGTGAAGATATGGATTTCTCCTCACACGTAAGTCAAATTTCTTGCAGAACTGGCAATTGATATCATAATAGGAGATCACATCTTTGATATCACCAATATTTGTAGCCTTCAAGGCCTGACAAAGGCTGTAATCCATGTTCATTTGCCTGGAGATGAACATAACCGAACCGGGAGGTTTCATCATTAAGAGGGCCACCCACCATTCGCCCTTCTGGAAATTAACAGCAGTCGTTGGAGCAAAGGTTCCGTGCAGTGCGCATGCTGTGGCGCCTATCCCTGTATGATCGAAGGACCGATGGTCCGCGTTCTTGTCAATAATGGCACAATGTGCGCTACACATGTTTTTCTATGACCCATTAGAGCAGCAAAATACAATGCATGTATTTCTCACCTCCCGCTCCTCTACAGCGATTGCAATGTGTTCCTTGTACCGGCTGTCTTCGGTCATCATGCCATGACCGTCGGCCAGCCAGACATCATCGTCCGGCCGCTTCTGCCGGACGTGAGCTAACTTGAAATTGCTGTCAAGCACTAAGGACCACGTATACTTTGTCCTGCCCAGGTAAAATTCTAATCATGCATATGCTGCGCAGACATTGGCAGGCTTACTTGTCCCCGTCCGCCGACCATGTCGGTGATAGATTTACACCCGGTTGCGGGCATGCCGCACAAAAGAGAGCAAGTTCTCCCGGCTGCGGCTCTTGAGTGCGATGACCAAACCCATGCCATTTCCGGTACTTGAGATTGCGATACTGTCGATGAACTCTAATCAGTTCCCTGTACCGGTTCTGTAATCTTTGTGAATGGAATTCAAGAGGATGGAGAGCAATTGTAGGCTGTACCGGCACTGTATGAGGAAAGGCTGGTGATGTCACTCGGCGAATCTTCTTGTAGTACTGATATGCAGTAGTGTTGCATACAACATTGTGATGGCAAAAGTCATCAAGAACACGTATCGTGAATGCTGTCTTTGGTAGTACAAAGCTCGCCGCAAAAAGTCCCATTTTTAGTAGTTGTATATCATCGCTGTCGGTATTGGCAAGGCATCAGCAGGGTCTCACCACAAGTTGGTGAATGCCGGTGATGTCCACAATGTTAATTACCTGCCCCTGGCTCTTGGCCGGCAAAGCAGCCATGCCTGCCAAGATGTGAAGAGCATCTCCTGTGGGGGCACTATCAAGGCTCTCCCCAGCTGGGAGGTCTTCTATCTCATCTTCCCATACATCCTCATCGTCTGGCAACACTGATGACCCCCGGTTCCACAGCCCCAGATTGGGACATGTCGCCCCATCATGCCCCAGGCTAATTTCCAACCCAACATTAATAAGCCAGGAGGCTGCCCAGTGAGTCCCGGTCCATTGCTCGACACAATGCAGGGGAGAGCGACGATGGAGCTCCCTACAACAGCCAGTGCAAAACACTGGCTTCCCAATACATTTGGTACACCTCCAGTTGGCTTCGGCCATCTTACAATTAGAAGATCCTTTGTCCGGCCGCCCCTCACCTTGAAGGAGGGTGTCTAGATAACGTTTTCTTTTTGGTAGCCACTCCCGGATGTAGTCGTTTTGGGTCTGCAGGTTATTGATGAGATCCAGGTGATAATATCCAGCTATCCTTCACCTTTCCATGACCAGTTACAAGGGGTAGCGACTCCCAGTTCGCGAAATCAGCGTGTGAAACCGCTGTTTGCAAAGGGAACAAAGAACTGCGATGAGAAGACAAAGGGGAACTCTGGACATTAACTTCCTTGAAGAAACTTCCCCGTTTGCGCTTGACTTCCACATATGTGACTTTGCGGATGGGGCCATGAAGTGGCTTATACCATGGGGTGGGCATGATGAGGGAAGAGGTTGTGGTAAGGGTGTAATTCACTTCCCTGCCTCATGTTCATTGTAACATCACCAAGGCACCTTCACCCGGCTGGCTGTGATAAATGTTGCTCCTGGCCAGCCGGCCGCAGGGACACCAATCCTCGGTCATGGGTCAACCCCTGCTACTCAGGGTCACCTGTTTACTTCCCAGCTTGGTTAGTGTGAAATCATCCGCTGGACTTTCCTTACCATCCCTACTAATCACTGTCAGACCTCTCTCCTCATGTCTGGAAAAATGCCAGCTTCCACATCCAAAGCTGTCTGTGTCACATCACTGACTGATGGCGACATCGTGGCACTCAGAGCCTCATTACCAAGCTACAAGGAGGCTGGTAAGCTTCACGGTGACGCGAAAAAGGATGCGCGTAAGAACGCGTTGCGTCCTGTTCTTGAGGAACTCAAGAAGAATCATCCTAACAGTCCCAAGCCGCGCTGGGAGGAAATGAAGAATAGGGAAGAGCACGGGTTTGGCCAACCCGTGCGGGTTACGGGTACGGGTAGGCACGGGTACGGGTACGGGTAGGCACGGGTACGGGTACGGGTCATGATTTAGGTACCCGTCACCCGCACCCAACCCGTCACCAAATGTCTATGTACTAACATACAGTTTTGTATTTACAGGTTTCGGCACTCAGATGAGTGTCGACAACCTTTTAATTACTTATGTACTATGTGTATGTACTAACTAACTTAATATATATATTATTTACGGGGGAAGCGACGCCCCAGAGGAAGGGGAAGCTTGTGGAAGCAAGGTCTTATATACCAGATAATGTTTATTACTATTTGGTTCCAGTAAACGAACGCGAACGTGACACGTTGTTTGCTGAAACAAGTTGATATTTACTAGTACATATTGTTTGGTTTAACTTTTCTGAATGTGATGTGTCATTTATTGAAACAAGTTGATAATTAATACTAGTATATAGTTGAAGTAAATGAATGCAGCACATAAACGAGTCGCGTTCGCATTTACTGAAACCAAACAATGGCAAACATTAACTTAAACGACGTGTCGCGTTCGCGTTCGTTTACTGGAACCAAATAGTAATAAACATTATCTGGTATATAAGACCTTGCTTCCACAAGCTTTCCCTTCCTCTGGGGCGTCGCTTCCCCCATAAATAATATATATATTAAGTTAGTTAGTACATACACATAGTACATAAATAATTAAAAGGTTGTCGACACTCATCTGAGTGACGAAACCATTAGTTAAATGTATGTAACAAATCCAAGGCCCCAACAATGACGGCGACAACATGGTGTTGTCACCGTCATTGTTGGGGCCTATGCAGGAGGTGTTACACAATGGGAGACGGGGGTCTACCCGTACCCGCTGTGACCCGTGACTCGTGACCCGTGGGTTGCGGGTACGGGTACGGGTAGAGCTCTGGGTACCCGCGGGAGTACCCGTGCTATTGCCTAATGAAGAAGGTGGGTTGTCTTTCAATTGGCCATGACCGCGTTGTGACGGCCGCGGTAGCTGGCAAAATTGTGGCTGAACCATCATGGCTGGTCGCGACAACCGCGGACAGCATATGTTGGAAAGAATAAATGGAATGTATTGCGTGTTGTTGCACACCTCAAAAAGGAGGAAGTTACCCAAAAGGTGTCCGACATGTCTGGTGCCCAGCCAGGTGATAAGAGACAGTTCATGGGGTCTTACCAGGGTGGGCTGAGTCAGGTGGTTGGGAATTTGCCGGCCCAGGAGAAAGAGGCATATCAGGCCATTGCCGATGACTGGAACACAGCAGGGCTGCCGGATGATTTAAGATGAAAGTGAGTCGGATGTCATGGGAAACAAATTGCTTGGCTGATTGTCATTGTTAGACAGGCCGACCGAAATGGGAGGAAGTGGGTGAAGGACATGGCCATCCATGCTTGGAAGACATTTGGAATGCGGATGGTCATTTTCAAGGGACATTTCAATGGCAAGAATGCAGCCGTTCACACAAAGTGAGGCACACTTGGACCTCATTAAGAGATACCATTAATGGGTGAACATCCAAGGCATGATTTTAATGATGAAATTGGGCAACTGGCTGGTGACAAGTTTGTTGATGATCCACGTTATGCCGAAGATATAGAGCAGTTTGAAAACATGTGGGGCGAGTACGCCTATTCAGCTTTGCTTCGCGATACCGGCCAGGAAGCGGATGCGACGGCTCCATCAGCAGCAGCCAAGCAGCAAACCACTATCATAGATTTTGACCGGGATAAACATGACCTACCAGTGTTGCCTCCTCATAGCCGTAATATGAAGACAGATGAGATAAACACCTTGATCCGGTCGTATCTTGTCATTCACTATCGTTTGTCTCCATCACTGGCTAGCATGATGTACCACTTATTAACCACTTGTAAATAGAAAAGATAACTCAGAAGAGTGAAGGACCGGTCCAGATACCGTGGGGCTGGATTATGGAGAACCAGGAAGAGTTCATTGATGCGGAATATCTGCCGGAGCTGTTCACACTGATGGAGCCGACAAGAAAGTGGCTTGGCGACAAAAGAGCCCTACTGGAATTTTGGTTGAAGCGACAGGAGAATCCGACGATCAAGCATGCTTTCTTGTTTAAGGCATATCTCTCTGGTGAAGACATGATTTCATACCAGTATGTGTGCAACACCGCAGCGGGAGGTGGTTGTAAGAAGGAAAGGGGAGGAAAGGGCTCCAAGCAGCAAAGAGCACCAAACAGCCGAAAGACCCAGCATTTACCGACTGAAGATGATGAGCCATCCCTGCGAAAAGGCAAAGGGAAGGCCCGGGCTTTGGAAAGTGATGCTCGGCCGAGCCAGGATGGCTGGGATGATGGGGGACCACCAACCAAAGATGATGAGCCATCCCTGCAAAAAGGCAAAGGGAAGGCCCGGGCTGTGGAAAGCGATGCTCCGCTGAGCCAGGACGGCTGGGATGATGGGGACCCGTGGGGGGATGATGAAGAGTGGTGGGGAGACTCTGGAGATGATGTTGAGCCATCAGACCATTCTGATGCTGGGCTGCCCCCAACTTGGACGCATGTGCAGGACGAAGATGACGAAGACCAGGACGACAATGAAGATGATGGGGACAATGTAGACAATGAAGACAAGAATTATGATGACGACGAAGATGAGGAAGTGCAGATGAGAAAGAACGGAGGCACGGTGAAGGCAGCAAGAATCAGGCAGTTGCCACAGTGGAATGAGCATGAGACAGACATGGATGAGGCGGGTTATGAGCAGGAGGTCAGTGTGGCCCCGAGAGGGAAGGTGACAGGAGTCCCTGCAAAACAGAAGGGGAAGTGGCCTTTCGACCAAGCTGACACAGAGGATGAACAGAATCCGGTTGACAGGAGAACCGGAGTGAAAGCCGTGCCAACCGTCTTGAGAAGGAAGGGGAAGGGGCCATTCGAAACAGACACTGAGGACAATGTGCAAGAGCAGATTGAAGGTTGCGGAGAAACCATGAAGGCTAATCCAAGACCGGCCGCAGGACAGGCCGGTACTAAGGCTGCAGTGACAAGGCGCTCAGCCAAATCCAAGGTGGCCCCCCAAGAACGGATGCAGGGGAAGGTGGACAGAGCGGCGACCAGTCAAGTTTGACCGGACAATCGGCAGGTTGGCACCAAGGGACTTGTAGCGATGAAGGGTAAGTCAGAGCCAGCTGGTAAGAAGGGGACCATGGAGGTGGGAGAAATGGAGACCGAGTATGGAGCGGCTGATGTGAGAGCCCCCAGGTGCAAGTTAGCTGCCATTGGCGAGAAGGTTGGAGGAAAGCGTCAAGAGACTGTCGAGGCAATTCAAGTCGTTAGCAAGGGTGCCAGAAGAAAGGGACAGGCAGTGCCACCTGCGGCTGGGATGCAAGGGACTATCTCCCAACCAGTGACAGAAGCAAATACCCAGGTCGTGGTGGCACCATCCGCCAGGCGGAGAGCAAAGGTACACTCGGCCGGCGACCATTGCGGTGGGATCGCCCAGCCGAGCAAGCGAAAGCGACAGCCTGAATCGGCTGCAGAGTCACATGTTGCCGAGAGCAATGTGGCAGCTCCTGTGCTGAAGAAGGCCAAGCGCATCGCTGCTGCAAATACCGGGCAGCCGCTTGAGCACCACACACCTAAGCGCCGAGGGACGTCAGGCATAGACGATGTCAAAGACATGACTGGTATTGCCCACAGCCGCACCCCATCAGCCAAGTGACGTGAAATAGAAGACCGGGAGGTTTCCGCCCCAGCCCCCCAGAGGCCCAAGCCGCAACCGAGGAAAAACAATGACCGGCCAGGCGACACAGGATAAGAAGGCCAAACGAACGGCAGTGTGAGGATACAAAGACAATCCTTTCACTTGGTATACCCCACCATGCTTAGGCTTATTCACCCCAATTCCCTGCACATACTGCAATAAACATTGATTTGTCCACACACTATATACTATTGATTACGGTATCTAGAATAAGAATATATGATTATATACAAGATGGTCCTTGAAAGAATTGATGGTAGCAGTTTGAACATACAAAACATAAGGGGGGAGGCAAGTCAGGATGAAAGTCACAAGTTGCGAAGTCCAAAAAGTAGGAACAGCCACCGGCTGATTGTAATTGTCCATGGCATACTAAACCCACAAGCTCTCAGGCAGACTGAACACAGCCGGGAAACCAGGTAGACCCAGCCGGACCCGGCGCTAGAACAAGATCAATCAGGGACTCATTGGGAGGGGTTGGGTGGACCTCGAGGGGAGCCATGGCGGTCGGAGGTGAGTGGGCTGGAACCAAGGGCGTGTCAATGACCGGCGGGGGGGTAGGCACAGGGGGAGTGATTCCCAGAGCTACATTACTACTGGCCGGACCAGTACCAGGACTGAACAAGTCCATACCGGTGTCCATTGATATCTGATTCCAGCTGCGAATGTCAGATTGGGCCGATGATGAACTAGACCATGTCGGTGAGGATGCGGCGACCGAGACCGTGCATGACTTACCTGTATCGCTCTAGGACCTGGACTCTGTTCCCCAGCTCGACAGTCCTTCCGTCCAGTACCCATACCTTCTCCCACAACTGCCATGACCGGCGGCCCATCTCTGAAAGATCCCCTGTGCGCAACTCAGATATCTCTCGGCGATTCATTTGCGATTCCTCCTGGACGCGAGCCGACAGTCAACGGACCTCATTTTTGAGCGCCTCAATTCGGGCCGCAGAATCGGGTTGAGGCATTGTCGATCACACTGGATGAACCACCGGGGGGCCAATCGTTATGGGGGCGGGGTCTGCATTGATAATCAGTGATGTTGATGATCATCGGTCATGAACCTACATCGAATTTCGTTGGGCAATGCAGGTGCACAGACCAGGGGGTCAGCCACAACCAGAGCGGGGGGACCATTGGGCGCACTGACTTCGGGCAAAGCGGTTTTAATAATTTATCTTAATTAAAACCTAAATTAAATATTAAATTTACGGCAGGGGCAGGCGTTCCTTGGGAGACGGCCCGTTTACCTCTTGGCGTCCGACCGGGGGTTGCACTGCCGGCTCCTTTGCCATGCGGGGCTACCGAGGGGTTCTCCACTTTCTTCTGTTCTTCCATTCTGATGCTTGCCTGGGCTGCCTTCGACGTACCCGCCTTCGCAGCTGCGGATTTCGTTGCCAGGGCTGCCTTTGAGGGACCTGTCTTTGCAGCCAGGGATTTCACGCTGCCCTTCACCTGGTCCTGCGCAACGGTAATCTTACCTGCCTTTGACGTACCAGCCTTCGACGTCGAGGGCTTCGCATTATCTTTGGTGCTCCCTTGTGTGAGCGAGCAGGCGATTTTCTTCTGGATGCGGCAGTACAAACATGCCTTCATCCCCTCCACCTTCCAACAGTATCGGTCATCGGCGGCGCACCGTTCGCAAGCCACAGGCAACAAAATTGGAGCCTTCCCTTTGAGATCGTAGGTGATGCCCTGTTCACCCCACAAAGCCTCGAGTTCTGCTGGGCTGTGAGCGGCTGAGGCATGGGGTACCGAGGAAGGGCAAAGGGCAGGCGCTGCTTCAGACCTTGATGAGCCTGCCGGCTCATCGTCACTGTCATTGGCGACAAGTTCTGCGCTCTTCACATCGGCTCGCTTCTTGGTTTTGTGTGTCTGGATTTCCACATAGGGCGTTAGCAAGCGACCAGATGTTGTAGAGGGTGTCGGGTGTGAACACCATGTTTCGACCGGGGGGCAATGTCGTGCCGCTTTGCTTTTAGGAGATTTTCGTAATGTCGGCTCGTCGTCGACGTCCCCATCCGCCCTGGCGCATGCATCGTCCTTGCTCTCATCCATCCGATTGTCATGCTCTGCCTCCTTCAGTGGTGCCGAACCTACACGACGCCTTTTCATTTTCGATGTTTCGCTGTGTTCTGCATCAGAGTGGGGGGCCGGGACTTCTTTACGCTTGCCCTTAGATGGAACCGTGGGTTCGGGTTGTTTGGGAGCTGTAGCCGGCAAAACGTCGCAGTAGATGTGGATGGGGATGGGCGGGATTGGTTGGTTGGTATCATGGGCCTTAACGACATCCCTGAAATATTCCGGCCAAAGAAAGGCTTGGGGCGGAGGCTGGATTTGGGCGAAGATGTTTGTTAGGACATAAAAAAGGGGGGGAAGTGGCACATCCTCGGGACCCCAATTATTGACGGCATTTGTCTGGGTGCTGTAAGTATTGGTTGCCACCCAATGCACTGATAACTTACAATGTTGGCCACAAAGGTGTTGCTGTCCTCCAGAAGGGCTGGAATGTCGAGCTGATGTGCGGTCTGAAGCCAATCGTGAAAGTGATTGTCCAGCCGCTCAATCTCGTCCGGCGTCATTGGAGTGAGCATGATGGATGGCGTTGCTACACGTTCAGGCGACATCGATGACAGGTAAAACGTGGGAATTTCGAATTTCACAAGTTCAACACACGTCAGGTGACCCTGCCCACACTGGTGTTGATGAGAAACATTGTTTACATCTTGGTCAACACTTTTTCATTGCCGGCTTTGCAAGGATTGTTGTCTCCCACTCACAGGTTTGGTTGAAATGATTTCAAGACTGTGTATCAAATTCTAACCTAGGCTAGGTGATATGACCTCCCGGCCGTGCAAGCGTTCAATGCCATTCGATGATCCATGCCCATCCAAACAACAGCATTTGGTTTCCCGATCTTCCCACCACCCCGTAGACACACAGGCAATCCAGAGAGCGACACCTCCCTCTGGTCCGTGCAAAGATCTTTTGCCGAGGTCAAACATTCACCCCACCAGCTGTGCATCAGCCGGCCTCACCGATGACTTCCCAGGTCTCCCACGCATCTCAGCCGATCACATCTCCCCTTGGTAACAATCAGCCGGTTCACCGTTCGGCTGCATCGGCCCCAGATCGGTTGTTGAATCAACTGGAAGTCGTTGAGCGGCAGGTTCGACTGTTGCTGCCCACCGATGCTTCCATTGTCTCTCCAGGTTCAAGCCTAACCCCCAAACACCCATTTCAGCTGCCACCTGATCCAGATCCTGCTTTGTGGGCAAATCAATATGTGAGTCAATGTTCTCTCCTATGCTCCTCGTGTCATGGACTTTACAGCCGAAATGGTTTCGGGATGCTGAGGCGCCGCACCAGGCGGCTGAGTATTACTTGTCTTGGTGCAATCCTCCAATTCCCCTGACCAAGGCACTTCAACGCCTTACAGATGCTAGGCTGAAGGTTTGGCGAGCGGCACAAGTGGAATACTCCTCCCTAGTGAGGGTAGAGGAGCGATTAATTTCTTTGCAAAGGCAGCTGCACAACCTTCTGAATATCCTTCATGTAAATTAAATTGGTTCCTAAAAAAAGGCCTGGATTTTGAAAGACTGACCCACTTCTGACATCTTTTCAGCCTGCATGCTCAGGTGTATACCTTTGTTGGGATTATGTATACAAGAGTATACAGGCAAGCCAAGGCAGTTAACAAGCCTAGGGAGATGGAATACAAGTCCTAAGCTTAGGGTTAGGGTTAGCAGCTGCTACCCTTAACCCTAGAGCAATGGCAGTCTCCTATACAGGAATAGACTGGCCAAGACTACAAAGACTGCCAAGACTGTCTCCTATGCTATCCAGGGAACCCCCTATAATATACAATGATAGACAAGTCTATCTGGAGAATTATATAGGGGAAATGAGGTCACTATGAAGTCATTACAGAATACCTCCTTTATATATTACAGGAGTGCATTACACTATACCTCCTAACTGTGTAGTATAAATATTGCACATCTTGTAGGAGATGATAATAACATTCCTCCCTGTGGCAGACTCCCTCATACACTTACCTTTGACTTAAACTCAATACCTCAAAAACCTCATCCTCATCTTGTGCTCAACTTCCTGATCCCAATAACCTTCCCTCCTTTTACTATCGGCTAGCGATCGGCTGATGAGTATCGTCAGGTCAGCCAAAATAGACTCATATTCAGGGAGGCCAAGGCCAATGCAGGCGGATGGCAATGAGAATGGCCGACATCTATCCTAGTCTCGAATGGACAGCGGAGCTGGTTCTTACAGCATTTTGCTCGGCTACCCTATTACAGCTGCACCAGCCCTGCCTGCCCTGCTTTCTACAGGATTAATGGTTGGCCGAGGCATTGATCATGGTTGCATCACCATGCAGGCACTATTAAGTATCCTAAAGGTACTAAGTTTTAAGATATTTCAAATGAAGTATTTTATCAGTATCATGCCAAGGTTCCCAGTATCACAACAATAGCCAAGTGGCATCTTAAATCAAATACTGGCAAAATACCAGAAGGGAATTATAATAAAACTTTTCCAAGTACCTTTCAAGATACTTGGTCCATATACCCTACTGGGTATTGGTGCATCCAGGGCATGGGTGGTTGGCTGAGCTGATTCTTACAATATAATCAATAGGACATAGGTTGTTATGGTATCTTTTTCTCAGTTGATCTGGGTATGGTCATTGGTGTGCTAGGGCACAATACTGGGAACCTTGGTATAATACTGATAAAAACAGTTCATTTGAAGTATCTTAAAACTTTTAGGAGTACCTTTAGAATACTTACTTGAGACTTGCCTGAGAGTATATTGCCCACCCAGCCGACACAGATTTGACATGACAAGCTCAATTGGTTAGTATTGAGCTATAGCCAGTATGTTAACCATGGTCAAGTATGCCATTGGCTGACATGTGGCTCATTCACCTACAAATGATCTAAATTGTGGTTAAGTACAAGGCAAGCAAGGCTCAAGCACTTAAGTGGTTGGCTGACTAGTGGTACACACACTACCTGGCTGACAGTTGACCTGTGTTGCACATGACATCATCCTCCATTGCTTAAGTGGTTGGCTGACTAGTGGTACACATACTAGCTGGCTGACCTGTGTTGCACAAGACATCAGCCTCCATCGCCCCATTGTCCACTGTCGTAGGAGACGGCTCATTAGTCACGTCGGGTACACGTATGTTACGAGGAAAGTAAGCTATCATATGTGCTGGGAATGTCTTCAAGGAATGTCTCCATGTATGTCTTTGGGAATAGGTCACCCGGAGAATGTAGTGAAAAGGGTCGCCCAGAAATTCCAAAAGTCTCTGGGAATTGGTCTCCGGGAGGGAATCAAATAATACACGCCTGTTGCATGAGGCAGATGTTCGTATTCTATAAGTAGTGGACATGTTGCACGCAACAACCATGGCACCACGCTTGGAAACCCAGCTGAATTTCACCAAAATAGTTGCACAGTACATGGTCGAACTCTTTCAGCACCGACTTTGACCAAATTGGTATCAGGAGCTGGAATCACCAGATAGCCTCAGTTTACAGTTACTCTGCGACTGTCAACATGTTTGCACAATGGTGGCTGCAGCATTCGGAAACTGAGGTATGACAGATACTTAATGTACGACCCCAAACCACATTCATTTACATGCAGTGGCAACCACATGGGATGCCGACTGATATACAGATGCAGTTACCCCAAAACAAAGTGGCCGGAACCCCAAACAAGAAGCCAAGCTCCGGAAACAATATCCTCTGTTGAACCCCAAATCCACTCCGGGGGTTTTGGTTGTGAAACCGGGGATTGTTACTGATCGACATGGGAATATTTTGGTTTGGCATCTCCCTGAAGTTTTAAGTCCAACACGACAGGTATTATATCTTCTCCTGCAGACAACCAAGCTAAAGAAACTTGGAAGAACTTATTATGGGAATCATGCTGGATCCTTGAGTCAATGCTGGAGATCAACGAAAGGAATTGGAGGGGAGAGGCTGAACTCTACCAAATGAATAGATCATTAAAGTTGGGTAAAGTCCATCTCTCGCCAGCTTGGCACCAGGTGGGGAAAGAGGTATGGGAATCAGGTTAGTCTGGGATAGCCCACTTACTCCGGCTTAGCATGCACCACCGGAAGTGTCCGCATCGTTGAAGGCCACAAATTCACCTGGGCAGAAATGGCTGAAAACCATCTTGGAATACTCCGAGTTATGTGGAGGAATATTAGCAATCATTCACCTGGAGCAGTATAGATTGGGAATCAAAGCCATGCAAATGCTACTAGATAATCCAGAGCTAGTACAAGAGGTCGATGAAGTAGAAGGCGTTGTTGACCTGTGGGCGTCTCTGTTTGGAGGACTGTCAGTCATGAGCATCCAATGGACTCCAAACCATCAAGACGTCAATGGACGGTTTACTTGGTATGACTGTCTGACCACCATTGGAAAATACGACCACTGCCGTTTGGAGCTAGAAGGAATAGGAGTGCGTTTATGTTATGAGCCTGGGACAATAGTTGGGATTGCTGGAAAGACAGTGGTCCACGGAGCGCAGGCTGTTGATGGCAACCAGGTGTGCATTGCACATTGGACTCGGAATTGTGTTCATGAGAGGTTTGGACTTTGGGCTGGGACCTGGATGGATGTGTCAAAATATGATGATAAAGAAACTATGTAATACATTTCCAAGTACAAAATCTATCCTTCTGTCTGCTGCCTAGCTTGGGTACGGAGATCATACCAATGCATTAGAATCCTCCGCTCATGTGCAAGCGCAATGTCATTTTACTTTAGAGTTGCCACGGTCTTTTCCCATGTGTCTTACAGAGTGTTGTAGGTCTCCATGATCAACCAGAGTTCAGCTTGGTCTCCAGCGGCAAGGGGGGTTGCCAGGATGTTTGTCCATGAGATCCCTGTCTACATGACATGTTAGTGTCATCCAAAACTTCAGAGACTAATTGTGAATTATACCTGCATGCGGTGGACGTTTAAGTACCTCTCTGAGTCAAAAACATAGTTCACCATGTGAACATCTTGCTGTCCAGGGGACAACCACCATGAATCAAGATATTCTGGGACCTCGGGTGAGGGATCATGTGGATCTCTGGGAAGGGAAATAACTTGCCCAAGTGCCTCATCCAGGTCCAGACTCTCATCACCCAAGTCATGAGCATATATGGCTTGCAGCAGGGATGCAGCCCTCACAAGAACTTGGGGAATGTAGGGATAATGTGCCTCTGCCGTCATCCGACCTACTGCCAGTAATGCCTGTTGCTACTGACGTTTAGTAATCATGACACCAATAAAACAAATTGATTACGATTTCAACCAACATCTGCATCCCCCACCAATCCATCTGTAGATCAAGCACATTATCTTTGTTATCTTTGTAATACCTTGACCAAGTGCCCACCGCAGCCCGGACCCTTGACGTGGCATATATGACAAGCTTCTGCCCTTGACATGCAGAGTCTGATGGAACAGGTAAAATCCTGTCACTTGCCACTACATCTTCCAAAAGCTCCCATGCATGATTTATTCTAGTTTGAAATTCTCCGGCTTTGAAAGGGAACCCGGGGCTTTGCAAGAAAGTCCTGTTCCGGGCCTGGGCATGATCAATGTTACAAAGAGTGGTCAGTAACTCCAATGTGGGTGGGACCTGAATGGAGAGAATGTTAAATGGGCTTGGGGAACCATTATCCAAGGATCCATAGGTTTCCAGCAACTGTTCCATGATGATGGTGAGGAAACCTGATAATCAGATTGTATTGTGACAGTCATGATGTCAACTGATTCCAAATGAAATATTCCAATGCAATGGATACTGTGAAGCAAACAGGAGGTTATGCACCAAAGACAGTATCATAGGATGGATTCACAAGCTTAAATACTTTCAGAGCAGCTGAACCTAACATACTCCACATTGATGCCTGCCTCAATGCATAAGCAATAGCTCCTGGGGAACTTTGGGAGTTGCTTCTTGACTTTGCCAACCAAAATTCTCCCTTCTGAGTGATGTAGGCAGTAATCCATACCATCTCGTGCTTTGTAATGCTCAACTCCTCCTTCCATCGATGGTAACAGGCATGAGCCCGGAGCCAGTGAATTTTGTAAACTGTAGTTGACGATCAGTATCAAAGCATAGATAGATTAGCATTTCACCTACATTCTTGAAGCATTTCGCCAGCCTCAACATTCCTATTCAAGTTCATTGTCCAGAACTAGGCCAACAGCTCGTCTTGTCTATGGCCTCTGGCTGATAAATTCCCTGTTTCTACAGATCTCACTGCTGCTGTGGAGACCTTCAGATCCTCTCTCCTGAGAACCTTGAACTGCTCCTGCAACTCTGGAGGTGCACCTAAAGCTATAATCGCATCTCTAGCCACATGGTAAATCCATTGTTGCTGTTGAATGCGACGAGTAACCGCATGGACCTTTGACCATGCATGTCCCTTCTTAAATTTGCTCTTTGCTAGATGTAGGTCCTTCTGGAATATGAATGTCTTTTCTCCAAGGGCCATTTGAATGGCCTGCAGGGCATCGTTTGCTTGTCCCACTCTTAGCTGAAGTTCCTTTGCGGCAAGCTCCTGTAAACCCAATGAAGCAATGTCTGAACTGACAAATGATGATGGAAAAGGAAGTTGACGAGTTTCAGCAAAAGTAACCAAGGATGGAGTCCCTCAAGGAACAAATGGGTTTTCATTCACATGGAATAAGTATCAAGGGCTCGTTCATTAAGAATAGCATCTGCATGAGATACAAATGAGTTGATTTTTGCATCGAGGGATTCTCTTTTTGTCACCAAGTTGACTTTCTCCCTCACTGAGAGGATATTGCCCATTTGACGTATTGAGTTTCTCAAGGACAGCCTAGATTTAGGTTGGTTAATGTAATCAAGGAAGACATCATTGACTTACTGTGCATCCTGCACCTTCAATCCCTGTGCCAACCAAGAGGTCTCTCCTTTCCTATCACTGCAGGAAGCCTTGGCCATCAGCAGCTCCAGTTGTGAAGAGGCATGGGTTGTTGTGGCAGCCCCCAGATCCATATCATATGTATCCATGACGTTGGGATTATCTACTTGCTCGCTCATGCAATGATTGGCAATTGCTTCCCAATTGGCAAGTTCCTCAGGCTGTGAGTGCTCGGAGAACATCTCCAAGTCACTTCTACTCTCCTGCTCACCATCTAAAGCCTCTTGATATCCCTGGCAAGTGGTTACAAC
This sequence comes from Tricholoma hemisulphureum, assembly GCA_964034925.1. Taxonomy (NCBI): domain Eukaryota; kingdom Fungi; phylum Basidiomycota; class Agaricomycetes; order Agaricales; family Tricholomataceae; genus Tricholoma; species Tricholoma hemisulphureum. The sequence continues at coordinate 7,719,295 of OZ035935.1, read as the reverse complement.
TGTAAAATAGTGACATCCTGGTAATAATATAGGACCTGGAATGCTTACCGATATTTAACATTTTTTTTCTATTTGAATCACCCATATGATTGTTGAGCATCTTGGTCTGGGAGGCGATGGTTGCATTTTGAGTGCTAGGAGATATTTCATTCAGAACAGACCAAAGTGATTCCAGAATTTCTCCATCAACCTGGCCTGCACCGGGGATTAAGGTAGGTGAGAATCTTGCAAAACACTGCCACAAGTGTCCTCCGACATGGAAGAGGCCAATTCCAAGATACATTGCCACCAAAATTGGAATTGAAAGGTAATCACTTTCTTCATGCCGTGCTGCCATTCTTTTATAATACTGGCACATCACATCATAAATGAGAATGACAAATTTCAAGCCAGCAACATTGGAGTTTGAGAGTGCTTGGGACAAGGAGTAATCCATATTTGCTTGCCTGTCCGGAAAGAAACTCCAGGGTGAGTCTTCTAATCATGAGAAACCATACCTTTCACCCTTCTGAAAATCTACCACTGCACTGGGGCAAAAGCAGCCATGTCGCCCACATGCGGTTGCACCAACTCCAGAGATATCCAAGCCCTTATGCTTGACAAATTTATCCTTGACCGCATGATGTTCATTGCAGGTTGGTTTCTATCGCTATAGTTAGATAATGTTTGCTAAGTTCCTGGGGACTGACCTCTTTCACCTCCTTTGCCAGCACTAGATGAGCTTTATATCGATTGAGTTCCATCATAAAGAATTCTCCGTGGGTTAGGCGTACATCCCAGAGTGCATTGTCCTGTTGCTGGTGTATTGCTGTGAAGTTGCCATCCATAACAAATGTTCTGGTGTACGAATACCTGAATTGGATGTCAGTAAAATGACAGGAAAAGGTATCCACAACAAAAAAAGCAATGTACTGATCTGGGTCAGACTGCCAATTCTCCAGAATATTCACCCCCGGTTGTGGACATGCCACACAGAATGTTGCCATAGATCCAGGCAATACTGTATCTCCAGGGTCCATCCCAGTCCATTTGTTCTCCTTCAGAACCCACATTATTCAGAGTGCCTGGAGCAGCTTACGATAGCAGTCCTACAACCCGGTCAGGTGGGCAGTGGATTGGATGTTGAGACTAACCTCAACAGCTCCGGGGAATAGAGGTGATGTTAATCTCTGGAGCTTTTCGTAGCATTGATAGGTGGAGGATTTGCATTCCAAGTTATTCAAGCGGGCGTCCTCGAGGACTTTGTAGGTGAAACAAGTTCAAATATTCTTGTAGCTGACCGGAAAAAGTCTCATTTGTAACAGGTGCTCCTCCTGCCGGAGCCTAGAGTTGGGACAGTTGCACCATTTTGTCCAGACCTGATGGACTCCGGAGATATCCACCACTGTCATCTTATGGCAGTCATCCGGAGTGGGCAGGGGCCCGGAGGAGAGATTGTAGATGCCTGCCACCTCTCTAAGATAGGTTACAATGTTTCCTTGGGTATCCCCCTCAGTAATATCTTCATCATCATCCTCATAGACATTGTTTGGAGGCAGAGTTATATCCGGAGGATCAGAGCTGAGGTAGGCAGGACATGGAGCCCCACCATGACCCATGTTTAGAATCACACCAACTTGGAAGAGCCACACAGGTTCGAAGTATAGTCCAGTCCAATGTTCTACACGATGAAAAGGGAGGGTAGAGTGTTGGTCCCGACAACAGGTTGCACAGAAGACCGGAGACCCAAAGCAGTCGTTGCATTTCCAGTCACCGTCCATGGCATTACACCCACGACATGTCCATGATACTGGAACTTCATTATCCATCATGGCTTGGAGGTAAAATGATTTCTTTGGGATCCACTCCTCAATGTAGTCCTGCTGTGTCTATCCAAAGATTTAAGAAAGCCCTCCCTGAAAGCATTGGATAACTTACCTTGGTAGTCCGGAACTTGCCATCAAGTGGGAGCAGCTGTGCACTGACATAATGGAGCATATTTGACCCAGCTGGAGAGCTTCAAGTGCTACCTCTGATGGATGACTTGCATGGACTTGTGAGTGGAGAGTGTCATGTGTGAACTGGAATGGTCCTGGTGTGGGGACCTCGGACGGTGTTAGTCTGTACAGTGGTCATAAGGGTTGGCCCTTTTCGGACTGTATGAATGCATCCCTTTGCCATCTGAACATGCTGAGAGGTCCATATTTCTTAGCCTTTATATACTTCTCATTTCATTGTCTGGCTAATCCCCTGGCACCAGAGTAATTCTCCACCAAATCTTAGCATCTCAATGCAGTTCTTGTTTGTGCCATGGTAACAGCTCTGGGTTATCCATCAGGGTCTCACCAAGGTAACTGAGGTTATTCATCGGGATCTCACCAAGGTAACAGCCCAACTTATTCTTTTTGTTTTTGTTAGTCTGTGGTTCCCACCTGCTAGCACCATGATAGAGCATTGTCATCGCAGTGCCATTCCCACCTCGCTGCGCCATGGAAAGAGCTCCCGGTGATATGTATTCTAGATGTGGCCCAAACTCCGGTCATACGTTGGGTAACAAGCACTCCAAATGTTCTGGGTTATGTAATCCAGCATACATTTATACATAGTAGTACTAGTGTGAACAGTAGGGATGATCCATCTTCATGACTAGGGCCGCCCTGATTGAAATAAACTCCGATGGTTCAGTGTTGATTTTGGCCATTGCCAGCACATCACCCCCTCCAAGCACTCCTGCCATTGAATTCATCACTTTAATAACCTCATGGCTATGTCGGTTTCCAATGATTCTACCTCTCTGGAGGGTGGCCCATCGGTTGATGCTCTCGGTAATGAAACTTTGGAGAGTAACAGATGGGTAGAAGCACCCAGAGTTTTGTTAGAAATAAAGGAAACAGGCATCAACTGGACTACCGAGCAACAAAGGGTTCTTCTGGCCCGTGATGATTGGAAGACAGCCAGGTACCAAAAGCCCAGGGGACTTGTGGTAGAAGGTGCAATGGCCGACCTACAAAAGCTGCCAGAACCACCCTCTGAAGAGGACTTACGGAAGGTGGGTCCCTTAGAAATCATGTGTGATACCAATGTAACATGATGACAGCATGTTAGGACTTGGTATGCAACCAATGCTCAAACTCCAGCAAAGGTGGAGGTTGGTGAGATTCCAAAGCGGAAGGCAGTTATCGCAGCACTCCATGGGGAACTAATCCATGAATGGATTATGAAAATAAATTCCAGTCTTATGAAATCCTCCAGGCCTTCCATGGGCCTATATACAAAGGTATACGAGGAACTGTTGGGATTATGTATACAAGAGTATACAGGCAAGCCAAGGCAGTAGCCATGGCTAGGACACACTAGGGTTAGGGCTAGTGCCCACTAACCATAACCCTAGGGAATGCACAGTGAAACAGATATAGCATGTCTATGATAGGCTATCCAAGACAGAGCCTTGGATAGAGTGTCTAAGACCCATACTGCAGGAAGTCTCAGACTTACCAAGCCATGATATCATAGGGGGTACTATGATACTATTATTATAGGGGAAATGACATAGTTACTCCAAGATTAACTGATACAGGGGTCTATGACAGAATACCTCCTTAATATATTATAGGAGTATATTACACTATACCTCCTAACAGTGTTGTATAAATATTCCACACTTTGTAGGAGATGAATAGACATTCCCTGCCTGTTCCACACACTCACTACTTTGTCTGAGTGATCCCCCACTTGCTCTCAAAGACCTAATCCCAATAGGAACTGAACAAAGAAATCAAGGCAGATCCCAAGTGGAATGCGGAGATTGAGGCAATGCAGCTGCAATGGTCAAACAGTGGACCACCGGCTGATAAATGTTGAAAGTATGTGAATTCAAGCAGTTTCCACCCGGACTTAATTTTTCTTGTAGGGATGCGGACATGTCCTTGACAAAGTGGATGAATCGGTTCGCTAGGACCATGTACCTGGAAATGGGAGTCCAGATGGTGGCTCTCAGAGCATGGATTGAGACCAATAGAAGGAAGAAATGGACCATGTAAACAATTTAATCTGTTACAATAAGTATGGTCATCGAAATTAGACTGCAGATTTGATTCTAACGACACTATGGGCCACGAGAAACTCAGCTTCAAATGCGAGTACCCACACTGGGCAACGTTGGATCTGGTGGGCAACTTCTCCCGCTATATCCAGGACAATCTGAGTGGAACGTCCAGTGATGAAGCTCCAGAGAGGATTGCTTCATTAACCAAGCCCAAGCAACTCCTCGACATTGGTTCAATGGGACAGCCTATGCTCCCCCTGAACTGTTTGGTCGGTTACCCTTGTAAAGGCAAGTACCTGGACTATCAGAAGGACATTCTCTGGGCATATATCAAAAAGTTATACAGTGAGGGTTTCTGTTTTGATCATCTCCACCAAATGGTAACAGTTGGGCAGACTATGGTGCGGGTCGCTCCACCAGCTCTGTACCATGGACGGAGCTAAGGGCGAGACAATCAGAAATGATTAACCAGCTGGAGTACATGCCTCTTGCGCATCCGGGGTTGAGATCCAGAGACACAGCTGGAGTCTCGGCCAGCGCTCCGGATGAATATGTCGTACTATGGGATCCATCCAAGATGCATAAATGGGAGATAGTGCTCTTGTTTGAGAGGTGGTTACCTATTCAGAATAATGGTGGTATTCCTTTTCAGTTTGAGAAAGTCCTGATTCATGCCAGAAATGATATACCAAAGGCTGAATGGAAGAGCAAGGATGCTGTACAATTTGAAGTCAACAGGGATATGTCTCCTCTGCCAACTCTCCCACCAATCATCAGGGCCAACACAGGGTGCCAACCAGCGGCACCGCTCGGAGGCATGGCCAACAATGATGATGATGTATCGAACAGAGTTGGAAGAAAACCTCCCAAGCCACGGACACGGCACCAGAGACTCAGAGTAGTTACCTCGGGAAGTGAAGGGGATGATGAAGGACCTTCCCTGAGACTTAACAGGCTTATTGCCCTTGCCAATGAAGAATGGGACCCCATTGGTGGGCCAGTGAAGACATCTCCCAGCTCACCAATTGCATCTGCATTTGTGGCTCCCCCAGACACCTTGGCGGGCCCAGTCTCCGTCTCTTTGATTCCAGCTGGCAATAGTTCCACCAACTTGTATACTGATGGTGGTGAACTGAATATTGATCATCCAGCAGTGCAGGCAGCCATTGATGCACATGTCCGCCAGAAGGAAAGGACATCCATCCCTTCAGTCCATAAACAGGGAGAGCCAGAGGCGGAGCTCTCCCAGCCAGAGTGTCCAACAATTCCGGAGCCCGTACTCCAGACACCAAGAGAGGGTAGCCCAGACTCACAGGCGGGCATTTACCGGTGTTGTAGAGCCTAGAGCTATGCTCGTAACTCAACAGCATAACGTGATCACGCGCCTGGACTGTTGATCAACACATGAATGGGCCTACAACTGGCCCTAATGCTGAAACGCACATCAAGCATGTACTTGTCAATGGCTCTGATTTCTTGTCATCCATTGATCTTCCCTTTATTCTACTAAATTTGCATCTCTCTTTGTGCCACTTAGTCCTTGATCAAGCTGTTGCTCTTCACCTTTATCCTCTCGATATCCTCTTTCTGCAAAGATGGGACTAGGCTATAGCACGGGTACGGGTACGGGTCACACAATCGGTACCCGTAACCCGTCGGTACCCGCCACCAAGAGGGCAATCGCCCTGTGTTTCCAAGTGTACCAAGTAAATAATATTTTAAAACTAACTATATGTATTATTATATTATTATTAGTGGGGCGAACCCAGCTGGAAAGTTGAAAGCGAGGGGGTTTATATATCTCTCAGATGTGCACAGACCATTTGGTCTTGTGTACACACAAACGCGTCATTGTTGAACGTTGAACGTTGATCATGCATGCATTGTTTATTCATGTTTGTATGGTCCCGCTGTGCATTCTTCCCCACCCACAACACTGCCGACTTGGTGGACGGCACACCCCAATCGGGTGTGCCATCTTTGGTAAGTTTCTTTTGTTTTCATTTTCATTTTTACTAACAATGTTTTTAGGTTATAATTTGCACTATTGACAACCACGACGACTACAACAGGACGGCAGGGGGGCAATGAAGACAACAGGAACCAGACGACCAGCCCCCGCCACCACAGTTGCGAGCCCCTGCTCGCAAGGTGGATCATGGGTGTTTGACGGCGAACCATGAAGATATGGCGAAGGCACCAGCATGCGGAGGACAACGGAAGGCAGGAAAACGGGAGCAGGACGACAAACAACGGCAGGAGGCCCACGACCCCCTCTTGCTCGCAAACGCGAGTTGGGGGTCGTTCTTCATCCGTCTCACTCAAAACCGCCGCCACGTCACGACAACGACCCCCTCTCGCTCGCACACGCGAGGTGGGGGTCGTCCTTGCTTCGTTTCACTCGGGACGGCCGCCACGTCACACCGACGACCCCCTCTCACTCGCACATGCGAGGTGGGGGTCATCCTTGCTTCGTTTCACTAGGGACAGCCGCTAGGTCACGACGACAACCCCCTCTCACTCGCATACACAAGGTGGGGGTCATTCTTGCTTCATTTCACTAGGGACGGCCGCCACATCACAACAACGACCCCCTCTCACTCGCACACGCGAGGTGTTGCTTTGTTTCACTCGGGATGGCTGCCACGTCACGACAACAACCCCCCTCTCGCTTGCAAACGCGAGGTGGGGGTCGTTCTTCCTTCATTTCACTTGGGACGGCTGTCACGTCACGATGACCACCCCCTCTCGCTCACAACCGCGAGGGGGGGTGTTTCTTTGCTCGTTTGACCCTGGAAAGCGACCACCACCCCCTCTCGCTCATGAACGCGAGGCGGGGGTGGTTCTTAGTCAATTAAATAGTTACCATAGTTAGTGTAGATAGAATTGATTTATTTAATTTGTATACTACGAAACCCGGGCGGGTATCGACACCTGCCTATACCCGCCTATACCCGCCTGTACCAACCCGCGGGTCGACGGGTTACTACCCGTGCGGGTAGAGCTCTGGGTACCCGCGGGAGTACCCGTGCTATTGCCTAGATGGGACGACCAGCCGAAGAAGACTTTGAAGGACGGACCAGCTTTCTAGTTTAGGCTTCAGGCAAATCCTTATCATCACTCCACTTTGACACTTATAGCTCTAACTCTTTCACATACTGTCTCTTTCATTTGCGTTCGGGTGCCTCTACAGAATTCAGACAGCTGGAACATAGGGTCAAGAGCCACGATTTGGAGGGCGCCGCACTTGAAGGGGGCCAGGTGACGCATGTCAATAGTGCTCACAAATCCGCGCGCAACTCCCCGAGTCATTGTCCAACTGTCTGTCTTCGGCATGCGCCTGTACACCTTCTTTTCTACATCATTCACTTAGACCTTATACTTTCACATGTCTCCTTTATGATTCTTTGTCCTGATTAGTTTGCATTACTGTTGTGTGGTCCAACCGATGTGAGAGTACGCATGTGGCCAAGTTTTGATCTCTGATTTGTACTTAAGGTGTCCTCCCACCTCTCAAATGGAGCATCGAACCATCTGACAAATTTTCTATAAGTTCATCTCCTGCAAAGAGGAGACTAAGTTTTCTACACAAAAAAGGTGTAGTACACAAGTCGTTGTTCCCCTAGTCTGACTTTCTGGTCTATTAGATCTCTCAAGGTTCCTAGTTCAGAGAAAGTCAGCTCTTGTTTCATCCCATAAGCCTCAAAAATCCTTAGTTCCTGCGCTTCTCCTCCGAATCAACTTCTACTATCTGCACCACATCTTGCATGAACATGTACAGTCTAGAGTCTCAAACTCGACTGTCCCACGGCCCTCCACGTTCAGTTCTTCACCCTACCCCTCACAAGAGGCACTCCCTTCTCCCTTCCTCAGTTCTCCCTAGCTCGAACACTCAGAGTTTGATGACCCAAACAGACCCCGACCAACGCTCCCTCTTTTCTACCGCACCGGTGTGCAACTGGAGAGAAGATATATCCAAGACAGGGTCTGGTGGACCCAATCATTGCTATGTCTTAGGATACAGTCACTCCAAAGAGGATCAGGGTCCCTTCCATGAAGCAGAAGCAAAGGATAGAGACTGAAATGAAAAGACAAAAGTTGTCAGGGGGCCAAACTCCAGGGGGGAACAAGTCAGGTAAAGGCAAGGAGATGGAAGTCTGGCCAGCAAAGTCCACTTCTAGACTGAAGCCTTGGAAGGCGATAAGCAAGGCTCCGGCTGGGGACCATTATGACGGAGACTTACATGGGAGGCGCAACCCCAAGAGTTGAGCTGATGCGTTGTTCCGCTGTTGTCACTCAGAGACAATTGACTTCAACACCTAACTACATTTATTTTTTTTCCCCACATCGGGACGGTAGATACAGTACGGAAAATCAAAAGGTGTTCATAGAAAGATTTACTATGAAATGTCCATGTCTCCTTGAGTCAAAGTATTTTCCTCCGTTATTGACTCCAGCACCTCCGGCGGAATGAAAGTTGGGACCAAGCAAGATCGAGAGCATGGAACGGCACCAGAGGAATCACCTCCGGCCACAGATGGTTGGTGTGAGGAGGGCCAGGATGATATGCACGGAGTGATTCCGGCTGTGGTGATGGTAGCTAGAGGAACAGGGGGTACAGGGGCCACAGGAATCATGGTAGGGAGTGTGGATGAGGAAAGTCGACCCCCTGGAGGCATGCCCAGAGACAGAGGAATAAGTTTGGAAGTTGCGGGGGCACTGTTTGGCCGGGAAGTGGGAGTGTCCAAAGACAAGCTGTCGTCGCTGTCCTTCCCGTCATCATCCCACTCATCCTCGCTGTCATCTGGTGTATCCTCCCTGTTTTGTCTGGCCTGAGCTTCTTCCACTTCCTGCAGGCATTTCTTCACCCCACCGAGCTCCGACTCCAAGGTGCAGTTCTGCTCCAACACCTCCTCGAGCTGCCGGGACATCCTCATCATGTGTTCCTCCATCTGCGTGTCATCCGCCATCCGGGCATCAATGGTGTTCACATCCCTTTCCAGCCGTCCTTTTAACTCTTTCATGCACTGAATCCATCCCTTCATCGCCTTGTTCTCGTCCAGAAGTATCTGATTCTGCTGCTCCAGTTTTGCGACAGTGGACTGGATCGCCTTGTACTCGGAGCAAATACCAATGACGCTAGAGACCGCATGTCGATGGAGGGGATCCAGAGACAGTGCTTTGAGGTCCTCCCACTGCTCATCCTCGCTGAGATGTTCAGCATTCATGACTGAAGCAAATAAGTGTTTAAAACTAGAGAAAAAGTGTAGGTAATTATGCACCCCATTGCTTTCAGGGAACTAAATTTCTCTCATCTGGAGTTGTTTGCCTTCCCTTGGATCGCCCTGCTAATGTTGTTAATGCCTTAGCTGAGGATGCTGCGGGGGCAATGATGGGGGACTTGTTTGCCGTTACCTTGACTGGCTCCAGGACTTTTGGCAGTGTGTCAATAATCTCCGGGTTGCTGCTGTCATCCTGTTCATCATCAGTTTCTTCAGTTCTCTTCCGCTTCTTCCCCAAACCATTGGCCGTAGACCGAAGAAGTCCCAACTTCTTCTTCTGTCTGTAAAGTGACTTTCGGAGTACAGTGAAACTACATCCTGTCTTCTTCTGAGTGCACCAGTAGCAGCTGTAATTTGTCCCATAGAACACACACTCCCGTTGATCCATCACAGATTTCTTCTCGCATTCTGCACAAATCTTACCCAGCCTTTCTACGGAAGACCCAAATATGATCTTCTGTGAGCCTGGCTGGGGTGTGCAGACAGGGCATTTGGTTCTTTGCCTGAATTGAGGTCTGTCGGTGTTGATGTGTGGGGGGCTCAGAGTGAGGAATTGGGTCCGCCATGTTATTGGTAGGAGGTTGAGGTTGTTCAGAGTCTGCCGTCGCGAGGGTCGACTTCGCTCCAGTGGCCTTCCGGGGTTTTTTCGCAGGGGGTTGGGTCCAAGATCCAGAGGCAACAGGCGATTCACTCCGGAGGTGATGGAGAGGCACCTCAGCAGGTGAGACGGTGAGTTTCACTTTCTTTGATGCTGCGTAGGTGGTCACCTGCGGCTTGTTTGCCTTCGCCTCTATCCGCTGACCCTTCCCCACTTCCATTGCATTGGCGAATCCCTTCCCCTTTGACTTGGTCTCTCCTTTTGCACCACCCCCCATGCTAGGCACTGTAGTTGTCTCACGAGTGGCAGTCAGTGGTTCCAACAGCAGGCTCGCAATTGGTTGTGGGGTGATCACCAACGGGTTGGATTCCGGGGCTGCGTCAGGGTTGGAGGCAGGTACTGGGGCGGGAGGCGCAGTTGGGATGGTGAGAGCGACCGTGCCATACTCCATGATGTCCCTGATATTGTGCCAGGGGATCGGCTCTTCGGGGTGTGCATTGCGCCACCGTACCCACTCACCCACTATCTTCAGTGCATGCAGGAGGTACCAGGGGATTTGAGAGATATTGGTTCCCTTTTGTGCTCTAGAATACTGTCCCTAGATGGAAGTGGTATTAACATGTATGGAATGTTAGGATGGTAAAACTCACCAATTCCCGTATCATCGCAAAGTCCTCATCCTGACTGTGAGGTCCAGCCTGGATGAAATTAAGAAGATGCTGTTCCATATCAGGCTGCTGACCAAGAATAGAGCGGGGCCCTGAGGCAGTTACTGCAACACCTGAGGTAGACATCCACTTTGCAGTATAACAGGAAGTTGTTAATTGCAGTCAACGCGTAATTGGTGGCGGTCACGGGGCTTTGTTTATTTCTCACGACCTTTGTTGATTGGGACTTGAATGATTTTTGTTTCACTTCCGCGCCAATCATTACACTTTCATTAGCTTCAGATCACCATCTTTCGCATTCAGTCAAACACTTGATCAATGCAAAAATCATTCATTGATATGTTACCATCTGTGGAGGATTTCAACCTAGACATGCACCCTGAAGATGGCACTCCCCACCTTCCATCACTGGCATCAACAGGAAAGTCTGGAGATCATACAATTTATCCCCAAAGGCTGATCGGTTCAATGTTTAGTATCTACCTCGTCTCTGCTTGAGGTTGCCAGTGTCATTCAGATGCATTGGACTTTGACATGGAGATTCTTCCTGCCAGGCATTCTCTGGACACTACTTCCAGAGCAGTCCTGGGCTCTGGTATTTCCTACTATTACAGGGGGAACCATCACTAATGTATCCCCATGGTCCCACAGGCGCTACCGATCTTCCCAATGTGTATGACTTTGAGTTGTTCACAAAGAGCCCTTTTCGGAATTCACCTCCAGTCCAAGATCCCCCAGACCCATCCAACCGTCCTTCCCCCCACCCTTCTGACCTCCACCCGTCCAATACACAATGGGTGGCATTGGGCCAGGAGACAGGTGAGTTAAGCACATCGTCCTGTCCTTGTGAACAGGTCATGACACAACGCACTGGACATTGCATTGACCATCTCGCCAAGCTCACAGGGTCTAATGGTACCCCAGAGGGAGGTTTCTGTCCTCCAGTGGGTGCTCTGCCCGATCCAGGCGACTTTGACTTTCAAGATGTACACATGGGGGCTTCGGAGGGTGTACTAGATACAAGTGTCTTCGACCTCCCTGGGATCAGCAATGCATCTGCCCAACCCCCTCCGGCGAGTGGCCCCGATGCCGGAGACTTTAACCTCCCAGGGATCAAACGGGTTTCCACCCCACACCCTCTGGCGAGTGTCCCAGATGCTGGCGACTTCAACCTCCCCGGTGCTGGCTGCTTCAATCTCCCGGGGATGGTTAATTCAGCCCCACACCATGCATCGAGTCTCCCAGATGCCAGCAACTTTGACATAGGTATTCTCTGGGCACCCCTCGCCCTCCGGCGGCCGTCCCAGATCCCGGCGACATCGACCTCCCGGGGATCAATGATTCTGCCCCACACCTTCCAGCAAGTCTCCCAGCCGCCGGCAACTTTGATCTCCCCACTGTCGGTGGCCTCAACCCCCCGGATGCTGGAGACTGCATCTGCCAAGCACTTTCTCCGGCCACCTCATGCCCTCTGGCAGGTGGTCCAGATGCTGGAGACTTCAACCTTCCTGCTGCCGGAGACTTCAACCTCCCCGCCCCCGGTGACTTTGACCTCCCTGCCCCCGGAGACTTCATGCTCCCAGGGTTCTGTGATGTTTCTTCCCAACTCTCTGAGGATCCAGTGGCCTCAAACCATGTGCCCGCCCTGTTAGACCCATATGGCTTTGAAAATATGGAGATGGATGCTCAGGCATCCTGCATTACCAATGCCAAGGACTGCCAGGTCCCGATTGATTCCCCAACCTGTGAGTGACAACCATTTATTTGTTGGGCATGTCCTTCAATTTCTTAGTTAAGTTTAGGTTCAGTGATGTCCTGTCGGATGATGATGACTCCGGAATGTTTTCCATCCCTCCGCCACTCTGGGATATTGCCTGTAATCCTATGGAACATGATGCGGGAGGAGAATCGGCGTCTGAGCATCGTGCATCCTGCTCTATGGAATATGACTCTGATGATGAGACCATGAAGAGCCCCTGTCATTATTGCTTTTGCTTTGATCTGCCTATGGAGGATGACTTTGAAGATGATTCCTTCTCGCTTACTGACTTCGAATTACCGGATATCCCCCTGCCTACTGTGAGGTTGCTCCTTCCCGGTCGATCAGACCATGCTATCCCTGGCTGCACACCTTCCACTCCGGCAACCTCCCAGGAGTTTGCTCCCAAGGTGAGTTGTTTCGGTCTTGAGATGGAGATGGAATAGCTCAGTCCACTTAGCAAATCACTCAGTATTGGAAAGCTATTGAACTTGGGTATCACGAGTCATTAAAGATGTCGAGATCCCACATTGCTGTAAATAATCAACTCCACAAGCAGTTCCAGGCTTTGACAGCCACAATGGAAAACACAGAATTGCTGCTCAGACAGAAAGAACATAGTATGATGTTTTATCTACCTTGATAGTATTGTTTACTTCAAGATTCAATACATTCCATTATTTAAATGCCCCCGGGTTCTGGCGTCCGGATCAGCCTGCTCCAGTCCAGAGCTCTCCGGTCCGGAGGTCATTTGGCCAGTCTCCGGCAACAGAAATACAGCAGCTGATGCGATGCTCTAGCTTATCAGCCCACGCGTGTTCTTCTGGTACATCCCCCTATTGGCCCATCCGCCACCTTCATCCCATCGGCCCATCTGTCACCTTTGTCCCATCGGCCCAGTCCGCTGGCCACAAACTTTAGCCTATATTTTTGTCCTCAGGGGAAGCAAAGACCATGTCTTTTTTGACTGAATGCCCTGCTGGGCTAGGGGACTGTGGGACTTGAGAAGTATTGGGCAGGCATTGGGCACTCAATCCACAAGCATTTGATGCAATAAGGTGATGCATTCTCAAATTAATCAATGGATCATGGAGGGAGTCACAGCCACAAAACAACACCCTAAAAAAACTGTAGCAACAAGCAGATCACTGAAAATCTGATGATATCAAGATCAAAGATCAGCAATGTACCTGATTGATGGTGTGGTGAATGCCATAGGAGGTGCAAGCCTAGCAATGAAGGTCAATATGAGACTTTAGAGAGACTAACTCTCACATTTAACAGGCTGTTAGGCCATCTATCATTAACCAACAGGGATTAATCTCTTAAATTTTCTAGGGTAGTGCCTCTGCTGTGTTTTCAAAATACCATATAAGTACAGTTTCTTATCTCTATTTCATATAGCCTAGGTGTACAAATAGGGATCCGCACAGGTAACCCACAGGTATGTGGGACACAACCCATACCAATACCTGCAGGTACCCTTACCCACTTACCTGCAGGTCAATGGTCATGGGTCATTGTGGGTATGGGTATCGTCAGAGGGTTGACCAAGAATTTCAGTCATCATTTATAAACTACAGCCGAATATGGTCTAATTAATTATATACTTAACTACAACTATTAAACTACCTACAAGCAGGCACTCATAGGCAGATAAGCTATAAATGAAATAAACAAAGAATCTACCCCCACTTCACATTTGCGAGTGAGAGAGGGTTAGTGCCATTGAGTGTGTGCTAAGGCCAACATCATGTCGCTGTTGCCTACTTGCCATACCAACCCTGTGAGCAGTGGCTTGCAGGGGGTTTGCACCCTTGGGCTCCAGGTATGTCCCACTGGTGGTTGGGCACCCCCGCCATGTCCTGTCTCATTGTGGGAGTGGTGAGGCTGTCTGGGGTGTTGTAAGGTGTCCAGGCATGTTCACAGGTGCTCCTAGCCTGTCAGGGTCCACCCCATCATCATGCATCATGTGCCAGCAGCAGCTGCACACATCCACCCCATGAGCAGTCACTCGTGGCAGTGGGGGAGGGTGCTGTGCCACATGGTGGCTGTGGTCATGTGGCTGTCTTGGTGACATGGAGGTGGACCCACCCCGTGAGCAGGGGCTCTCAGGGCAGGGTGGGGGTGCCTCTGTGGAGTGAGGATGAGGCTGTGGGGGTCAGTGGTGACATGGAGCATCAGAATGCATCAGATAGCACACCTAGCAGATGCCCCACTACACAGGCCTCCCAACACCTCCCTGGGGCTGTTCTATCCCCCATGAGCCCCCCACTGCCCAGGTGAGTGGGGAGGAGGGGCAGCATGCCACAGGTCCATCATTGTAAATACAAAATCTGAAAACAAAATACTTTATTAGTTTAAAAACATCGAAATGAAATGAAAATATTCAATATTGGGGCCCTGTGGTCCCATAATGATGGAGGGGATGGGGGAGGAGGGGAAAGGGATGAGGGAGGGGATGTGGTGTCATGGGTGGTGGTGGTGTGGGTGTGAGCTGGCAGCAGCTGTGTAGTAAAAAATACATAGGTAAATAATGCATGAACAATCAATGAAGACATGATTACTTTGTGCACACAAGGCCAAATGGCCCATGCGCATCCAAGAGTATATAAACCCTCTTGTTTCAACCACTTAAGCTGGGTTCACCCCCATTATATATATATATATATAATAAGTAGCCAAAGTAGATAATTAGTTGATATACTAGTTTTTATAAACTTTGAGCCATCACCTAGAGGGGGTGACAGGTACAGGCATGGGTACACGGGTACACCAAGTGTGACCCATACCCATACCCATAAGTACCCATACCTGTAACCCATGTGGGTATGCCAAACCTGTGCAGATCCCTATGTACAAATACTTAGGGGAACAAGTTCTATACAAAGAACCCCCCCCCCCCTTTTGGGAGGGAGGTTGGTGGTGGTTGAAAGAATGAATATGGTGTTGTGTCATTTAGTGCACATGAACATGTGCAAACAAACACAAATTGGTGGATGCATCATTGTTTGCTTGCACATGACATGTGCAAACATGTGAAAATGGTTCAAAGGTATATAAAGCTGTGCATGCACATTCACACTGTTCAGTAAAAAACCCATACTTTACATCTCCCCTGAGGGAGGAAATATACATGACCAGTGGACTGGGCCCATGGGATGAAAGTCACAGATGGGCTGATGGGTGACATACATGAGAAATACATGTGGGCTGATGATATGAAAACATTGCATGGGCCAATGTGCCCTGTTGCTGGACCAGAGGGAATATTGTAGGAATGTGTCTCTGGAAATATGTCTCTAGAAATATGTCTCTAGAAATATTGCTCCAGATTGCTTCAGAAATATTTGCCTGGGAATATTTCTCCACCACTCCAGCATTGCCCCAGAACCAGGAACCAGCCAAATGGGAAGTTAGGGTAACCATAGGACACAAGTAAATAGATAGAATGTATTTAACGGTCAGATGTCTCCAGAAATATTACTCAATTTCACTAAACATGCCAGGGGTAGCCCTTTTTGATCCCCTTTTTAGTGGTGTGCAAGGGTTGGTCAACCCTTGTAGTAATCCTGACCCCTGGGGTTGGGATGTTTACATATATTATACTTGGAGGCAGCTGGTTTATATAAAACCAGCTCCTTCCTAATTAGTAGATAAGCCTAATTGTAGCCTAAACCAGCACACACTTGCAATTATACATTATTCATACTTGTTGCACTGTGTGATCCCTTTGGGCTCCCCCAGCTCACTACAACCCTCCAAGGGTCAGGGTCAGGGTAAGGATTTTATGACCTGTGACAAACCCTTGACCCTTATGAAGGGTCAGGGGTTTTACAGGGGTTTTACAGGGGTTTTTATTTCTCTATTATCAAGGTACTCTAGATGCTGTATGCCTTTTAAACAATGTTGAATAGAGAAAAGATCATCCAAAGAGGCCTCATGACCTTTGCAATCCTTAGTATTGTTCAGAATATACTGAATCCCTCATATTTCATTAATAATTTACTGAAAATCATGTGTATTGTCATAAGTATACTTGAATGATGTGTATTTCAAAGGTATCTTGGTATTTATTTACTATTTATAAAGCTTGAGCAGTTATTTGGACCAAACCCTTGTCCAAACCCTGCTGAGGTTTCTTACCCTCCAACCCCTTACATACCCTTACCCTTACCCTTCAAAACCCTTTACCCTTGGCTGGGGTCAAGGGTATGAGGGAGATAGGGTCAGGATCAGCCTGATTTGACCCCAGGATTACCCCTGCCCATCACTACCCCTTTTTGATCTCCTTTTCAGTCACTTTTTATTCTTCTGCCAAACTGTCAAAAAGGAGCCAAAAAGTAGATCAAAAAGTAGCCAAAAATGGCTACTGTGAATGTCCCTAATGGTGATGGGTGGTGATGGAGTTGTGGCAGCAGTGAGGGAACAGCATCATTGTTGATAGCAAGGGATTGGGTGTTGGTGCAGAGTTTGAAAGAACAATGGGGGTGGGGGGGTGAAAATGAATGTGAAAATGGTCATTTTTAGGTTCATTCTCATCTGATTCTGAAGTCCAAAGTTGAAAAATGAGATGAAAAATGAAATTGAAAATGAGCCAAAAATGGCCCAAAAATGGTTACTGTACCATTTCATTCAATAGGGTCATTCACAGTAGCCATTTTTGGCTACTTTTTGGCTACTTTTTGATCTCCCTTTTTGACAGTTTGGCAGAAGAATGATCAAAAAGTGACCAAAAAGGAGATTGAAAAGTAGCCTGAAAATGGCTACTGTGAAACCCCTGGAACATAAAAAGAACAAAAAGGAAGCCAAAATGCATTTTACCCTGTCAACAGCAGGCCCTGGCAGGGCTTGGCACATTCAAACTCCCCCCAAATGACTTTGTGATTTTTTTTTTTGAGTTCATCACCAAAGCAGGTGGCTCATTGAGTCTTTGCAAGGGGATTCCATTGAGAAATATATATATTCTTTTATACTAGTTGAAAAATGAACTACAAAGTAAAAGACAGTCCCCAAGAGAAAAAAAAACTGCTGCAGGGGGAGGGTGTAGGCGAGACACCAACCATTAGCACCCAATCCACCCTGCAAGCAAGTGCTCGCAGCAGTGGGTGTTGGGTGCTGGCTGCTCACTCCCCCCCTGTTCTCCACCTTTGCCCCATCCCAGTTTTCATGGCTGAGCTGCACCACACCAGCCTTCCTCCCTATGAGCAATAGCTCATAGCAGAGGGGTCTGGTGCTGTGGGTGGCATTGTTGTCTCCCCTCACCCTTGTTCACATTGGCGGCATTGATGCTGATGCCATTGTTGTTGTTGTTGGTGCTGGTGTTGTGGTTGTCCCTCCCTCTCCCCCACCCTGTCATCGTCTGCACCTGCAATCCACCTTACAAGCAGTTGCTTGTAGGCATGGGGGGGTGCCATGTCTTCCTCATCCTCGTCATGTCATTGTTGCCATCCTCCTCCTCATTGTTGCCCCCCTCCCCTTGCCCCCTTCTTTCTGTCCATGATTCGTCCCTTCGTTGTTGTTGCTGCCCTCTCATTGTCAGTTGCAGTTGCGGTCACAGTCACGTTAGCACCCACTATCCCCCCCTGTGAGCAGTTGCTTGCAGGGGCAGGGGTGGGTGTTGGGTCTGTTCGTCATAGGTCATAGTTAGTAAAAGAAACAGGCACAAAAGAACAAAAGAAGCTTACTTATGGCCCAAACAATGATAAAATTGTCATTTGGGCCATGTTTTGTTCGCTTTTGGGTGTCATACATTGGGGCCTGTTGTTAAAAGAAGTTTGAAGCCTAAAGAAATTAGTAAAAAAAGAACACAAAGAAAAAACAAAACATACCTAGCGCCCAAATGACGGCAAACATTGTTTGGGCCCATGTTGCATCCAAGATCCATCATTTGCAGCACTTTGTTGGTGTAGGAGTGGGAGTGGTGTGGTAGGGTCAGTTGTCCTACTGGTCAACTCACCCATACCAGAGAATTCATTCCAGTTCTATGGTCAGCCCTGATATTCGAGAGTTATTGTATACATTCTCATTTATTATACTTTTATTAATATTTTGAGTTGCTAATTTCATTTAGTTATTTTCTAGTTTACAGGTTGATTCCCCTTCCCTCAATGACTACACATTGATCACACACATCACCATCATTCCCACTCCCTCAGCCTCCTTGTTGACAGTGTCAGGCCCTGAGAAGGATTGGATTGGGACAACTTTGATTCATTTTTCTTTTTATTGATTGTTCTATTTATATCCCCTTACTATGACAATCTGACACATCCAAATCAACAGGCCAATCTGTTGAACATAGGGTTGAGAAGTTCTATTTGGGTGCTCTCCATGCTTGATGGGGGACAGGCAACATAATGTCAATAGAAGGCCCTGATGACGAACCTCTCCCCGAGCTGTTGCTAGCAGAGGAAACCCCAAGATGAGGATCTGAAGATAGGTTTCTTTATTAGTTCATCAAATTTTCTTTATTCCTTTGATCTGGCTTATTTTGTAGTTTATATCTCTTGTTGCTTGGTCTGGCTGGTGCAAGAGAATGTGTGCGGCCCAATTTTCCCTATCTTACACTGCTTGTTTGTACTTAAGGCGTTTCCCCACCTTTCAAATGGGACAATTCAGGCTTTTCTCACTCTTTACATCCCCTCCTTAAGTTTCTCTCAGCTTTTTTGCACTCAACTGCACTGTTTCTTACCCTCTTTCTTTCTTCTCGCTTACCCCATCCCTCACGACATGATGACCTCGTCAATGAGATCACCAACAGACCATTGACCCTGCCACAGTGATGGTGGTGGGTGGCAGAGGCAGTGGTGTTAGAATAGGTAATCTAGTTAGCATCGGACTCAACCTATGGCCAGTTTAGTCAGTAACCATTTCGTCGTTTAGTGTATAGTATTGCATCATCAGTGCCGGAGCGCATGATGTCATTGCACAGTCAATGACATCATGCACTCCACAGTCCATGACATCAGTAGTTTATACTTAGCACGGCTTTATGTATATAAGTAGATGTAACTGGAGACTACCTCTCCAGTTACAAAGACTCTTATACACTGGTTAACGCCCTCATACCTCTTAAGCTCTGTTGGCTGTCTTTAGTGACACCTTGTATCACTCAACAAGTGGTGGTAGAGGAGGGAGGAGGGAAGGGAGGGAGGTGGTGGTGGCATCATGCCTAGGGTTGGCTCCTTCGTTGTTGTGGGGTCAGTGTCAGGGCAGAGTTTGAAAGAACGACAAAAAGTGAAGACAAAAAGGAAGACAAAAAGGAACCTCTTTGCAAAATGGGGGGTATAGGCCCATTTTGCAAAAAGGCTCCTTTTTGACTTCATTTTCAAGTCATTTTGAACTTTCATTTTTGAAAAAGTAATCAAAAAGTAAATCAAAAAGTAGCCAAAAAGGAGCCAAAAATGGCTACTGTGAACAACCCTAATTTGTCCATAGGTGTGACCTGTGACCGGGTGGATGAAATTATGGTTTCGTCCAATCCAGGTGGGACATGTGACATGCCTAAATTTTCATCCATAATTGCTTCAGCCAAAAATCATGAACAGTAAACCCTCTGATCTGCATAAACCTCCAATGTGTTGCTTGTGTGCTATTCAGTAATTAAGAACACAGTTACATGGTGGACCATGCATAGCACCTGAGACCATCAATTAGTCCCATGGTCTATGTGACATATTTCCTTGACCATTTTGTCCAGACCCCCTTGTGATGTGGGACAAGTGTGACATTTCATCCATTTTGGCAGGCCATGTGATGCGTGACAGATGAATTGAATGAAATGGTACAGTTGGCATTTTTCAATCATTTTTCATTTCATTTTAATCATTCTCATCATTTTTCTTTACTTTTTTCTTTCATTAACACCAATGGTGGCAATGGAAAGATGAGAATGGATGAAAAAAGTAAAGACAAACATGAGAATGACCAAAAAATGGAATGAAAAACAACTGAAAAATGCCAACACTTTTTGTTAGTATATGATGTTTCCATAAATAGTAATAAATACATTTAATATTTAAAATAATGACTTGGTACCTCCAGGAATGGTGCTGGAAATGGATCTAGGAATGGCCTAGGAATCATGTAGGAATGGCTAAGAATGGACCAGGACTCCTAGGAATATGAGGAATGAACAAGGAATCCACAAGGAATGGGGGGGAGTGTAAAGTGTTGACAACTTAGGTCACACTAGCAACTGCTATACTGCATGTTCTGAGGTTTAGCAGTTATTCAATTTAGGGCTCCAGGGATGGTATAAAGCTAGTTGAATCACCTTGCATCATGCTTCTCCCATATGCAATAGATGTAGTGGATAAGGGGGTGTGGGCAGGTGGGTAAACAAATTTTTTCTGAGCTGGATTCTGAAACAGCTGAGCCACATTTGAGCTTCACAATTACATGGACTAAGCTATACATGTAACATGATCATGTAATCATGAACTGCCAATGGTCTGCCATTGCTTTGTGGTGGGGCTTGAATGGAGCAGGTCTCCATTTGCTTGAACTTTTTCTATTTGACTGAAAATTGGAAAAGTTTGAGCAAATGGAGACTTGACCACAAAGCAATGGCAGACCATTGGCAGTTCATGATTCCATGATCATGTTATGTGTATAGCTAGTCCATGTGATCATGAAGCTCACATGCAGCTCAGCTGCAATGCTGGCATTCAATTGTCAGAGACTCAGAGCAATGCTGGCCTCCCACCTATTGCAGCCACTGTCATGGTGATGGGATGTTGCTATAAGGTGTACAAGGCTGAGTATTGTGTTTCGTACAGTGGTTAACATTATGGTTTGGTACGTGCATGAGAAATGAAGCCCCAGTGAACTTGAACTGGAGTGACTCTAGCAATGAACTGAGACCTGATTCAGTTGGGAATTTCGACCGAGATTTCTTCAAATTCGACTGGAGGATAAAGTTCGACAAGGTCTGCTGAAGACCTCTATTTTGATTACTTAATTCGACAGTTGCTGAAGACCTCTATTTTCGAAAATGTAAAATTGACGGATTGATTACGTAGTAAGGTCCAATGAATGTTACTAAAGTTAGTAGTACTCCAATTTGTTGGATATACGGATACAAACAACAAATTGACTGCAAACCATTTTCAGTGTTCACTGGCGTGCCCCTTGGCGTTGACTATTTCACTGCACTGTAACCATCGCGATGTCGATGCCATATTTCTGTTAATGTTATAGAACTTTTGATCCCCATGACTCAGGCTGTGAGCCACTTGGCGCTCCGACCTCAGGTTTGCCCCACTCGCACTTCCTTGAACGACAGGACTGCCAGCGGTACACTCGGACGCGGTGTTCCTACTTCCATGCTAGGTGATTCTATCTGAACCCATGCGAATGGCCGGCGAACCTCGGTCGTCCCTTGCGGGCACAGTGATTCATACTGTTACGCATACCAGGTGCTATTCAGGTCATACGGAAAAGTAATATCCGTCCAGGGGAATTGCCTATCTGACGAGATAAATAAGACAACCACCTGAAGGCCCCTGATTCCCAGAAGCGCTGTCTTTCCTTCGCCATGAAGGTCCTTAGGCTCGTTTTGTTGGACTTGCTTTCCGTTACAGTCTGTCGCGCCGTGCTCTTATCACGGGTCACAGACATTCCTCGTGATGTCCCCTTCGACTTCATTATTGTTGGTGGTACGGTCCCTCATCCGTGCGTCTGCACCTTTATGTAACATCGCACCAGGTGGCGCTTCCGGGAGTGTCGTCGCGAACCGATTGACGGAGGATCCGCATACGAACGTCATCGTTCTTGAAGCCGGGCCCTCGTAAGCATTTTCTTTCTCTATTTTCTCAACAGTCGGAAAAAGTAATGGTCGGTTTTCATCAGTGACGAGGGTGTGCTTGTAGCACAAGTTCCATTCTTGTCTCCTGACCTGGCATGGCCGTCGCCCTACGATTGGAACTACACAACCACACCGCAACCGGGTCTCGGAGGGCGGTCAATAGGATACCCTAGAGGGCATATTCTTGGAGGCAGTACGGCTACGAGTATGCCGCCTTCCCACTTCCGCAATCCTGTTACCTCGTGTTTACCTCGCCCACAGACTGGCTTGTATACACACGAGGATCATCTGAAGACTTTGATCGATATGCACGGGAAACAGGGGATGCAGGGTGGTCGTGGGAGCAGATTCTCCCTTATTTCAAGAAGAGCGAGCGGTGGACTACTCCTGCCGATAACCACGGCACAGATGGACAGTTTGATGCCACGGTACATGGTTACGACGGCGATGTTGCCGTTAGTCTATCCGGGTTCCAGACACCTATTGACGGGAGAGTTACTGAAGCTGTTGCGCAACTTGGGGGCGATTTTAGATTCAACTTGGATCACAATTCTGGAACTCCTCTGGGAGTCGGTGAGATTTTCATTGTAGCGGATTCTCACTTACTCAACCTACTCCAGGCTGGGCGCAAGCTACCATCGATAGGAATGTGAGGAGCAGTGCTTCAACGGCGTACCTGGCCCCAAAGTATATCAACCGCAAAAACCTATGGGTCGTCGTCAATGCTCAAGTATCTCGTGTACTTCAAACGAGTGATTCTCTCGCGCCACCAGCGTTCCGCGCCGTCGAGTTTCGCCAGCGGACGGGAGGTAAGGTTTCTCTCACCATGCCATCCGAGTAGTGCGGTGTTGGAACATCTTTTAGGAGCATTGAAGATATTGACCGCTGCGAAAGAAGTTATCCTTGCGGCTGGTAGCATTGGCACTCCTCATATTCTCCTCAATTCGGGCATCGGCGATGCTAAATCCCTGGAAGCGATCGGTGTCAAATCGCGTGTTAACTTGCCTGATGTTGGAGAAAATCTTTCCGACCACTCCGTTGTTGGCAACCCTTGGCTTGGTGTGTTCTCATGGTACTCTATGTCTCACATCATGACTGACTTTGGGGTACTAGTCAATAGCACCGACACATTTGAGACCATAAGACGAGACGCCCAGCTATCTAAGGATGCGCTAGCGCAATGGCAAGAACTCAAGACAGGACCTTATGTTAATACCATTTTAGATCACATTGGTTTCGTGCGTTTGCAGGAAAGCCTAGTGCCCAACCCTGATCCTGCTGCTGGCCCCAACTCCCCTCATTACGAATTCACTATCTCTGTATGTTTGCTCCTACCCTCCTCTGCATCTCCTCTGCTGACTTGGACGGCTATCAGAACGGTATTCCACCTGGCTTTATTCCACCTGCAGGCAACTTGCTCGTCCTCACTACCATCATCGTCTCGCCGACATCACGCGGGTCAGTTGCCCTTCGGTCCAACAACCCGTTCGACGCACCATTAATTGATCCCGCGCTTCTGAGAACCGACTTCGACAAATTGGCCATGCGTGAGGCCATCAAGGGCGTGTCGAGGTTTGCTGCCGCTCCAGCGTGGTCCGGATACATCATTGGTCCCGTCGGGGGTCTGGAGGCTGCAATCGATGATGAGGCTCTGGATGCTTACATTGCCGCCACTGCAGGTACGCTGTTCCACCCGGTTGGGACTGCCGCCATGTCTCCTGTGGGTGCGAAGAACGGTGTCACCGACCCAGATCTCAAGGTTAAGAACGTTGATGGGCTTCGTGTGGTTGACATATCAGTGCTTGTACGTCATTATCGATATTCGGACGTCTTAGTCGCTTATAGGCCTATGCAGCCCCATGTTCCATCAGCTCATACTCAGGCTGCTGCATATGCGGTTGCCGAGAGAGCTTCAGATATAATCAAAGACTTTTATCGTTCTTCCAACACCTCTTTCTTTGAAGACTTCTCGCATGTTATGGAAGCACTTATTTTGTATTAGTCTCAAGTTACCTATTCTGGTTTGGTACAAGGTCATTCGATGTCATTCCGGGTGAATCTGCACCGTCTCTTTCCTCCGATCAGCTAGTAAAATCACACATTCGGTTTTTGGTTCTCAATTCCAGCCACGGAATTGGCGATGTTTTGTCATGTATTTGTTCATATACTTCATGAAAGCAGGGTTCCACCATGCTACCAAAATAAATGCCCATGTGTATCTGGATCTGCATAGAAAAACAAGTTACATCCCAATAACCTTCATAAGCATGGAAGGTTGAGCATAGCTTGACATGGGCATACATTTGCTTTCAGGGTTATGTACACTGGATGCACAACCAAATATTTTAGGCCAAAGTATTGAAAAAATACTGGAAAAATATTCCAATCAAAGTTAAAATATATTCATGATACTTTGACAGAAAGGTTTGTGAAAATATCAAAGTACTTCTTTACCATACTGAGAGCAACATTACTTTGAAGATATCTGTAAAGCATATCATGATACTTCTCAAATATGTTTTCAATATCTTTATCAGTTTTTTGTAAAAATCACAATATCAAAAAAATATTGGAGAAGTATCATGATATTTTTTACAAATATCTTCAAAGTAATGTTGCTCTTAATATGGTAAAGAAGTACTTTGATATTTTCACAAACCTTAAAATATCTTGAAAATATTTTAATTTTGATTGGAATAACTTTTCAATATTTTTTCAATACTTTGGCCTGAAATATTTGGTTGTGCATCCAGTGGTATATACAGAGACCTCAAGCCTCAGACCGAGACCGAGCCAAGCTAGGAACATTAACTAGTATTTAATGTTTTCTGTTTTGGCTGGAATCCTTTCATTCTTTTGATATGGCACAAGGATGAGCGGTGATCGATGCACGTGTGGTCAGGAAACGAAAGAAGCCCAGAGCCTTCGATGTTTAGACACTGGCTGAAATTTTTTCGATGGAAGCGGTGACCTCGGTCGTGTCTAGTAAGGCTCTATGATAGCAGGTAAGCAAGAATGAGTCAGATGACGTGGTTAACGATATCGTATAATGACAGGTAAAATGCCTCCATGGAATTGCTTCAAACATCGAAAAGGTGGATAGGGCAGGAAATGATCGGCAGAAATTTTCCAGTCAACTCAGAAAGAGGATAATATTATGTTAGTGAACAAAGGAGCGAGAAAAATAACTATACAAGGAAGTCACTTGATGGACCCGCACCTGAATCGAACAGGCATCATCAAAGAGCTGCGAGGAAACCCCGGGCAGAATGGTTGGGCGCGTTACCGCTGAGCCGTCAGGCCTCCAAGCAACGAAACTAACTCAGGCTAGGAACCCGTACCGTCCAATCGGTTCCCCTGAAAGGGAAACGTCATAACGGGCCATGATAAAATGAAACCAGTGAAGATAAATCCGCGAGGGTTCCAACCGTTCTGGTGTCAGTAATATGAAACAAATGATACTAAAGTCAATTATGAGCACACGGAGACCAATCGATGGATGGCGCGAGATACTTACTTAGCGGCAGCACTGTCCTCGGTTTAATTTGGGTTCGTTCCATCCGTTTCCGCAAGTGGTTGCTCGGCCCTTGGAAAATCGAGGGGAGAGAGAGAGAGTAAGGGGTGCGGAAGCTGGACATTGGGAGTGAAGAACGGGCTAGGTACACAGTGATCATAGCAGTCCGACTCGGATTCGCTAGAAGCACGTTGTATTGAGATGTAATTGGACATGCGAATGCGGAGATATCCTAAACGTTAAACATGAAATAAGGACTCTAGTCCTTGTGAGCAGCATCATCTTCGCCATCCGATTCGTCCACCCCGAGCTGGCTGAGGAACGACGCGTCTAGTGCACCTGGAAGAAGGAATAAGAGACGTTGACATATCCAAGATGACAAAGCAAAGCAACAATGGAAGTAGGACTAAGGACTAAGACTCACGTCCAACACCGTTGGGGTGCTTGCCCCTGTACGCCGACATAACGGGGCTCGGGGTCTGGAACGTCGTCGTGGACATCGATGTTGCCTGGGACGTTGTTGTCCCGGGAAGGTCGGGGTAGTGCAGCACTCGCGATGGTGTCGACAGTGGGGAGGTGGGGTAAGTTGACCCCCCGATCATGGAAGCAGAGAAGGAGGCGGGAGAAGGCGAGAACGGCCTTTGAGGCTGTGGGCTTGTCTGTACGACGCGCTCTGTTAGCCCTTGTAGTGATTGGAAGTGAAGGGTGAAAGATAGACGCACGTGTGGTGAGAGGATTTTGAAAGCGCGTTTTGGTGTGGGGTTGGCCTTGAAGATAGGTTTTGTTTTTGCAGGTGAGGTGTAAGGAGGGAGCGGTGGCCTGGGGTATTTCACAGCATACGCGCCTTCCACGACATTGAATGCGAATATGGCAGAAGCTGACACCTCTGTAAGGTTATGGATGTCAGTTTGCAATAGAAAAGACCAGAACCAGCAGACCTAGGATACAAAACCACCTGTAGATCCTATCGGAGGACCAGCGTTCTTGTCGGGAGTTTGTGACGGAAAGCAGGGCAGATTGCAGAGAAGGAATTGGGAGGAGGTTGGAGAAGACGATGATGAGGATGAAACAGAAGGCATTCACCCGGATTCGTTGAAGGGCTTCTGCACGGTGAGGCTTGAAGTAGTTGGCTATAGATTGTAGAGTAGCCGAGACGAGAGATGGGGATGTCCGTGTTTCTGCCATGACTGAGGAACGTATCAATGTCGAGTGGCGCGTTGACCAGTGATTGATTTCGCCGAACATTGCCGACAGCTGTTGACTCGAATTTATGTCTTTTCAACTCAATCGCTACTGTAGGCCTAATGGCTATTATTCGCCCAACATCCTCATACTCATTCAGCGGCTACAGGCTACAGTCCCAACTTCAATCTTTCAAAACGAGGATGAGCAACAAGTGTCCTACGCCCACACTTCTGACACACGTGATGTCAGGTTTCCGGGCCGTTTGGGTGTTGTTCAGGTTGGCAACACCAATCGGCATCCCATGTGAATCATTGTGATGCTTGCTGGACTTCCAAATTTCAGAACCTTCTCATGGACAGTCAATCATCCTCTACTGATTTTTCTCGCCACTCATTTCATTTCTTGGGCTTTTATTTTACATCTGAAATGATATACCCCTGCTAGTGATGGGCAAGGGTTTTATAAACTCCAAGGGTAAGGGGTATGGGTACAGAGGGTCAGGGTCAAGGTCAGGAATTCCATACAGTTGTGGACAAACAAGCACAACAAATTTCTCAGACCAATTTTCTTGACATCACAATGCTTTGCAATGAGTATTTAAGCATTTATACATATACTTAGATACCCTATGAGCAGATTTTCATGGGCAGTTTTGTCCAAAACTGGGGGAATCCCTGTTGACCCCCAAAAAAATGGCTGCCCCCTTAAAAAAATCTTAAAAATCATCAAAAATCATGGAAATGTCTCCTTTTGACAAGGGGTACTCGAGAAATGAGTTTTTGAATTAGAGTTTGAAGGTCTGGTCCAGTTGCGGTCGCGGCCCTTTTTGGCTGCAACTGGAACCACGACCGGTTGTGCCACTCACAAAAACTTCCCGACCGGAACCGCAACTGCGGCCAACCGGTCGGGACCAGTTGCTTACCAGTTGCACCTCGGTCGAAACCGGTTGCAACCATCCTACTAGTAGTTATTAATTTTATCTAAAGTAGTCTACCAATTAATTTAATTACTTAAAAAAACACAAACGGGAGGGGAACGTAAAGAGGGGGGGACTATAACCAAGAGGGGGGAAGTGCGGACGAGAGGGGGGGGGGAACAAGAGGTGGAACACTACAATGGAGTGGGGGGGAACGTGGACGAGAGGGAGGGGAGGGAAACGAGGGGGGGGAACGTAGACGAGTGGGGGGGAACGCAGACAAGAGGGGGGGAATGCAGACAAGAGGGGGGGAATGCAGACAAGAGGGGGGGAATGCAGACAAGAGGGGGGCACTACAACCAAGAGGAGGGGAACGCGGATGAGAGGGAGGGGAGGGAAACGAGGGGGGGGAACGTAGACGAGTGGGGGGGAACGCGGACAACAGGGGGGCACTACAACCGAGAGGGGGGGAACGCGGACAAGTGGGGGGGAACGCAGACGACAGGGGGGCACTACAACCAAGAGGGGGGCACTACAACTGAGAGGGGGGGAATGCGGACAAGAGGGGGGAACACGCAGATGCAGACAGAGAGCAGGGAACAAGAGGGCAAGAGGGGGATGCAGGTGGGGCAGGGAACGGCACACACAGGGGGGGTGGTTGTGGTTGTGGGACAACGTCGAATGTTGAATGTTGAAAGTTGAACATTGATGTTGATCTTTGATGTGTAAGCACATGCAAACATAAACGTGTCATGACGCATCACCGTTTACTTGCACAATACATGTGCAAACATATGCAAATTAGTCAAAGGTATATAAAGCCTTGCTTGTCCACTCATTTTTAGTTGGGCATGCCCCACATTATTTACGAAAATTAAATTAGATATGAAATAGTAAGCCCTAACTAAGGATGGTTGTAACTGGTTGCGACCGGTTGCAACCCGGTTGGAAGCCCAGCAGATTTGGGGCAACTGCAACCACGACCGTCGACAGCTGGTCACAACTGCAACCGAAAATTCCGGTTGTGACCGGTTCAGTCCAGTTGGGTCCTGGTCTTTTTTCGGTTGCAGCAACTGGACCCTCAAACACTATTTTGAATGTATGTTGTGGAACTCAGATAAGGTACCCACCGAACCCCCCCTCCCCAGCCAAAAATGGAATTAAGCAAAGGATCTGGATTTTTAGCTACTCTTGTGACACCTCGGGTGATGTTGTTGCCATAAACTACCTATCTATCATGTTTGCACCATTTTCTGACCCGAAATCCAGTGCTTTCCATGCATACCATATCACAAAACCAGCCGCCAGTGGGCTTCTCAAGTATTCCATGACATGTGAGGTGAAACTAGAGGGTGGATTAGCACAGATGAGAAACATGATGTAGCAGCCACATACAACTTGGCCACATCCTGGTCCAATTGCAGACCCCACCCATCCCCAGTGGTCCACAACGAATGAGCTTCAACAGTTCCTTGGCAGTGATCCCATACCCCAAAACTCGGTCCATCGCCCCATTGATAATCTCCCATACTTCGTTGGAGTTGGATTAAAAGTCTTGTTGGCCCATCAGAAGGAAGGGTCATCATATGAACCAGGGATGGAGGAGGGTCATCATCTGTGATATCGATAGTGGTTGGGAGCAGAGTGGGCACAGGCACTTCCATTGGCTCGGAGTCATTGAGAGGGATTGTGCTTGGGAGGTTTGTTGGCTGTGATGAGCTTGAGAATGCCATTGGGAGGGCCCTGGCCAGGGGTATGGACTTGATGAAGAAATGTGCTGCCAAGGACTTCTGTGATGCCGCTTGCTCTGATTTAATATGGGCAGGACTTTTGATGTGCGTGTTCCAGTTAGTGTCTCCCCCAGAACCAATCTTGACATCGGTGCGGCATGTGGCACAGTGACGTGTGCTTGATGCGTCAAATGCAGAGGTTGGCTATATAACAGTATCAACATGTATTGCAGTGAGAAATGGTTGGGATTAGATGTGTTTCTAAATGTGCACTTACCTTCTTCTTTGTTCCCATCAGCCACAGACAAAACGGAAGGAGGAAAACAAAAAATTGGCCTGAAAAGCCCATATCTAGGCTGCTGACAAACTTCAGGTTGAAACTTGGATAAGGTTGGGATTTGCCCCCCCCCCCCTGATCCGCTCTCGGCATCTGCTGGCGAGTACCCCTTGCCTTTTGATGAGCAGATAACAATCCTGCAATATAGAGAAAATTCAATGAGCTGATCTTGCACAAAAAAAAACATAGATTTTGCACCATCAAATTTTCAATAAGATAGACCTCATTCATACTTGACAGCATCATGTGATGTTACTTTTGCTGTGACCCATCATGTGAAACTATGCCATGATACTGAAGCATTGCCAAGGAGGGAGGGAACATAGAATAAGTGATCATATAATTATAGTAATTAGTAGGAGTAATCTATGCATTAGGTTTGTCCAAACTAGCCAGAAGGAATGAGGGAATGACCCAATGTCCTCTGTATTTCTTGCAAGCCCAAGGTGCATCTTTCCCATCTAGTCCCCTTGTGATAAGCATGCATGAACCATTGGGTGCAACAGGTATATTTCCACATTGATACAAGTGATACCATTCCGAGTGCATCAAGTAAGTTTTTTTCAAGATCAGCCTCTTTTGATGAGGCAGGGAACTTGTGATATTTGCGCTTAGGATAGCCCCAACACTGTTCTATAAAATTTAGCTCGCAATGAAACTTTGGTAAGAATAAAACCCCAAAGTTTCTTGAGCAGCAGTGTGCCTCAAGAAGTGACTCAACAGCAACAAAATCAGGCTGGCTGTAAAGTGTTCAACGGCAGCAGCATAATGTTGCCCCAGGTTTGCATTTGAAGCCTGGGCACTCGTATCGGAGTTTTGACTCCTCTACTAGCCCCCGCTCTGCAAGAAGGACAGCCATTCTCTTGAAGCAGCCTGGATTTGTAGAGTGCTCATCTGGGTAGTATAGCTTTTGTGGTGACCCATCTTTGAATTGCGCATCATCCATCAGGACTTTCTTCAGCCCCCTTGCCAGCTCTCCTGTATTATCACATTGATATACTTGCTTTCCATCACCATCCAGAACTGGTAGATCAGCTCCCCAGAATTTGCCAACTGCTTTTGTGCCTTTTGGCATGCAACATGCTTAGAGCACAGTACTCGACTGCATGAGATGCATGGATGCATTGTCAAACACAAATTTATAGTCTTCATGAGGGTAGTACTCTGCTAGAATATCCATAGCAGTTGTTGATTGTTTAAGGATGTCCTCATTTGTGAAGTATCCCTCACAATTTATCCCCACCTTAAAAATGACCCTTGCTTCTTTGGTTTTATCTGGAAATCGTAGCCAGCCATAATCAGCTGACACAAAATCCGCAACCATCAGAGATGCCCCCTCGCCCTTTGCACATGGGACAGCCTTTTCATTTTTGTGAACCCATCACAACTTTTGTCAGTCATTGGCATAGAAGGTAGACTTGTCATGGAACCACACAACTGTATGCCAATTTTGTGGCTGTTCACCAGTGTCCTCATCAGCAAAATCGGCCATCCACTTCCTGGTTCGCTCCTCAATGCTCATCCACCTTGGTAAGAACACCTTCTGATGGTAATTCATGACATCAGATTGCTCATGCCCATCAACATATTGTCTGGTTGGGGTTGTTGTCCACCTGTAGCCTAACTTTTTCATCCATCTCTGGGCAGTTGTGAGGCTGATTGACTTCTTTAATTTGAATTTTGCCATGTTCTCAGGCAGCTTTATGAAGTTGACAATATCTTGAGCTCGGATGTATGGACCCAGGGACTGGAGATGAAGATGGATGGTTCGGGTGAGATCTTCATTGTCAAGCATTGAGATATTCCAAGTCCCATAGACATTACTTGGGAGATCCTTCCAGTTTGCTAGGAATGCTTGTGTCCATTCCCACAGCCGTCATGCATGATGAACACCCCTCTTGTGATCTCTAGCCACATCTAGGGATGCCTGAACCCAACCTGTAGTTTGCGCCCCACAGATATACTTCCATAAAAATCTTTTCATGGCCACTAGGCAGCTATGGGTTAGCTCATCCAGGCCATGGTGCTCAGAGACTGGCCCATTCTTTCAGGGTGGCTTCAAAATGACCTTGATGGCCTCAAGTCCCACCTCGGCTTCTGAAATAGTTGGTGGTGGAAGGAATGTCCCACTTTTCTTGTACCGAAACCTACTCTCACCCAAGTTTTCACCTTTGTCTTCATCTTCCTGCCTTTCAGCATCTCCACCGCTGTCACTGTCTGGCTGCACCTTATCTCTGGCTGCCATATGTGACTTGGACATCCCACATGGCTCAGCAAAACTACTGTCCAATGGGACATTCAATTATGGGTTTGATGGGTTTGATCTGGACTGTCGTTATGGCCACTGAAAAATTTGATGTATCCTTCAATGCCACCTCCGGACTCAGATTGACATCAGATATATCCATGAGGTGCCTAATTTGATGCATCATATCAGCCAAATGCATCAAATCAGTGGAATGCCCTGATGTGCATGGAAATATCTCCTGTAGTTTGGGGCTTCAAAGCTTCAGGTGCTTCGGGTGCATACTCTCTTGGCTTTGCATGAATGATGCATTGGGATCTGTCTGAGTGTGTTCAGTGATAATTTTGTTCTTGGATGAGTATATGCTTACATCTTCTTTCTCCACCTCAGCAATTTTTCTCTTTTTGCTATGCACCTGAGGAGCCCAGGGCACATTCATATTCCTCAAGCCTCTTAACTTCCTGAGCTTAGGCATTGCTGTACTCTGCTGCAGCCAGTGGGAAGGACACATCGTGAGCTTAGAATCTGGTGTACTAGTTTATTTTTAGACAAATTGGACAAAACATATACTCCTTGTGCAAATTGTACAAATTCAAAAATGAGACTATTGTAGTAAAACATATGCTCCAAGATTCTCTCATCCCAGAATTGACAGAAACACGCTTGAAATAATGTAGTATACGAAATGGTGCTTTTGTCACAAAGTGTAACATTTAAATCATGTGATGCTGTTGAGTATGAATGAGGTCTATCTTATGGGTGTAAGCATGGTGCTTACAACATCTGTTGACACTTATTGACAGGCTTATCACCATATATGCATATTGCTGATTATCTTCTTTTCATTCTTCTTACCATCATCTCACTTAGCTATAGCTATGTCATTTTTCAATCCATATGTTGAACTTGTTCTGTTGCTCAATCCTTTCTCCTCTCATTCTCTGTCTGTCTTAGTGAATCCTGTGACCTGGATTATCCATTTTTTTTCAATGTTGTTCATCTGTATCCACCTGAAGCTGCACATGCTATGCAGAAACTGCTGACTGCTGATTGTTGAGCACTTACCCTGCCCAACCTGCTGTTCATGTGAAGCCAAGCACTTGTGACTGCTGACATACCTGATAATGCTCTCCTTTACCCTCAGTGCCCCCATTAAACCCAAATGCAACTGCCACCCAGATGACCACTGGGTCAATTGCTGATTCACTAAGCACCCTGTCTTCCCTAGGGCTTGATCACCCTGACTGTCAGGAGTACAAATTTCACTAAGATAGTATTAATTATTATTTCTATTGTTTGGTATTGAGGACACTTTTATGTACACATGGCTGAGGGTAGGT
This sequence comes from Tricholoma hemisulphureum, assembly GCA_964034925.1. Lineage (NCBI taxonomy): Eukaryota > Fungi > Basidiomycota > Agaricomycetes > Agaricales > Tricholomataceae > Tricholoma > Tricholoma hemisulphureum. Next base: position 7,685,886 of record OZ035935.1, on the reverse strand, counting down.
GTCAGATCCTTACAATTGAATGCATGGTCAAGGGTAGGTAGAACACATGGGCAACACACAGCACAATCAGACTCATGGTAGACACATGTAGCTGTGCACCTCACACCTTAGGCTTGGTACTGCACCCATTAATAACTCATGACTACCTCATGTATAGTAGTCTATAAACCATAATATATCACCCAGAGACACGAGTCATGTTCTCTTGGGTTATCATGACAGCTCTTGACTTTGTGACTACCTTTATTCATCCCCCTTGTTTATGTTTGTTTGGGAGGCCTCATTGATTCCTTCGGAATTAGTGTTGTCCTAACACTGACAGTGGGAAAAAAAGATGTGCATATACCTACTCTCACAGACTCTTATAAGAATACCATATTACCAACTCAATGTCTTCTGATTACACACCCCTGCCATCCAGATACCAGTCCAAACTGTCTTCTACTACACCTACTGAATGCATATACATGGAACTGAAGAAAATCCTGCTGCTCACTCCCAGAGAGATATCTCCACTGGTGATGAGGCAGTGGGAGATGTGCTGTGAAGATTTTTTGCAAACAAGAAGATCAATGAGGACAATTGTGTGGCAGCAGTACTGCCTGGTCTAAAGGATATGCATGCTTGGGACTGGGTGGCAATTCATCATGATCAGCTGATTGCTCTCAAGTTCAGTGACTTCCTGAAGGAGCTGAGGAAAGAGTTCTTGCCAGAAAACTGGAACAACAACTGCAACTCACACATCTGCAATGTGTGGTTGAAGAGTTCTGATAACTTTACTGCCTGGCTGAACAATATCTGTCACATGAACATTGTGCTCTATGGGACTGACTACCACTTCACTGACAATTCCCTGAGAGTCTGAGACTGCAGCTTGACAGCCTCCTTGACACCAACCTTCATAGTAGATCAAAGTTGTGAAAATCAAGGATTTGATTGAGGCAGCATGCAATGGTTCTAGTGCAAAAACTCCAGAGGTCCATTTGACTACATGGATCTCAGAGATGTGGAGGCTGGCTGAGGAACACATGAGTGACACTAAATGCTACCTCAAGGCTGTGGAGGAGCTACAGTGTGCACCAAAACACCAAGTGTTGGTGACCAACTGTAGGGCATACAACACTGGATCATCTGCAAGAGCCAGCTGTCTGTCTATGTTGTCTTCTTCTTCTGCTCATGGCAAGCCACCCCACCTGACCAAGAACAAATGCCCATTGCTGTTCAAACACCAGGGCTGCCTGAAATCCCAATGAGGTTTTCATGGTGGGTGCTGTGATGCCATCTGCAGTACTGGGAGATGGTTCCAAATTGGAGGACAAGGTATGTACTCCCTTGTCAAGCCAGCATTTCCAGTGGCCATGTTCATTGATTGGACCAGACACTGATGAACCCATTGCAGTGAAGGGAATGCTCAACTGTGGGGCTCACCTTGTGCTCATCAATGAGGATGTCACAAATAACCTTGGACTGTGCTGTTTCCACTTACACAAACCTATGACTGTGTCCCTTGCCATTGACAATGGGCCTCCTTGCCTGACTGCACTCAACAAATATGTTAAGATTGCCCCTTTTGCACCTGATTCCCATTGGACTTCTAGAACTGTCAAGGCCATGATTGCCCCAAAGTTGTGTGTCCCACTTTGACTGGGAATTGTGTTTTTAGAAGCAAATAATATTGTTATGGACTTTAGTGATCACACTGCTATTGATAAGACTTGTAATTACAACTTGTTGAACCCATGGGTGTTTAGATATTGCAAATGATTGTTCTCCAATAAATATATCAAAGCATGAAAAGGAGAGACCAAAGAAAAGAAAAAGCTGATGCATACGGAACTGATAGAGGTGTGTGGACAACAATTGACTGTAGGAAAGGGTGTGCCAGAGGTTGAGGAACCTTTGGATGTGGCTGGGATGATTAAGACACATATCAAGTGTCTATCAGCACAAGAAAAGCTACAAAAAACAGAAGAAAAGCTGATGACAAAGTTCAAGAATGTTTCTGAACCAATTCTGCATGTTTTCAGCTTACTGAGAAACATTGAAAGTGAGAATTAAGCTAAAGAATGCAGAACAGACTATCAAAATGTGGACCTATGCATGCCCATGTAAATTTATAGAGGTGTGGCAAACTCTGATTCAACAACATCTGGATGTTGGCTGCATTTGGCCTCATCATCTCCTTATGCATCACCTGCCTTCATCATTCCTAAAGCAGATGGCACAGTATTACCACAGTGGGTTAATGACTACAGACAGCTAAACAAGAACATGGCAACAGATTCTCACCTGTTGCCATGTATCAATTACATCTTGAATGACTGCACTAAAGGGAAAATCTGAGTGACAATCAACATGACAAACAGTTTTTTTCAGATGGTGGTGGAGCCAAGGGATATACCACTGACAGAAGTGACTACACCATTTGGTTTATTCAAGTGGTTGGCAATGCCTATGAGGCCTGGATGACATAGTGATTTAGTCAAATGATATCAAGGAACACTACAAGAACATCTGGACAATCCTGACTGTGCTTCAAGAGGTGGGACTATACTGTAACCCAAAGCTTTTCAAATCAGAAATCGTATTCCTGGGGCACTAAATCTTGAGGCATGGTACATGGTATCAAGGCAGACTCCAAGAAGGTGGATCATGTGTTGAACTGGTCATGGCCTGAGATGGCAACCCAAGTGCAGCAGTTCTGTGGCCTGGTGTGATACATTGCTACATTTCTTCCTAATATTGCAGAGTACATGCAAGTGTTGACAGAGCTAACATCCAGGGAGTGCAAAAAGGTTTTCCTGCCTTGGTTACCATGGCATGAGGAAGCATTCATACAGATTAAGAAGGCTGTGACAAGCCAGGAATGTTTGACTACAATTGACTATAGTTTGATGCCAGAGCACAAAATATTCTTGACAGCCAATGTGAGTGACTACCAGTCAGGAGCAGTTCTCCCATTTGGAGAGACATGGGAGACAGCTCAACCTGCGGCATTTGACTCTATGACAATCAAGGGGGCAGAACTGAATTACCCCATCCACAAGAAGGAGATGTTGGCAATTATTTGGGTGCTGCAGAAATAGAGGTCAGCTCTGCTGGGGACAAGTTTTCTCATCTATGCAGATCACAAAACACTGGAAATTTTTGAGACACAGAGGGACCTGAGCTGGTGTCAGGCTTGTTGGATGGAGTTGATGTCTCAATATGACTTCAAGATCATGTATGTAAAAGGGGAGGACAATTGTGTGGCCAACGCACTGTCTTGGACTTTGTTTGTGGCAGAGGCAGAGGTGACAGGGCCCTATTTGATGGTGGCTGGAGAGCCAATCACCTTAGTTTTGAATCAGATGGACTCTAGTTACACAGTGGTGCAGATTCTAGCAGACTGTGACACATTACAAAAGGATGACTGCATTGACTCAGTGGCTGCTACATTGTTCATTGAGGCAGATGGAGATCTGTTAGAGAAGATCAAGGCAGGGTACCGTGAGGGCCCATGGTGTAAACAGATTGTGGAGGCTCCAATTCCACCTCATGGAATTAGGGAGGTAAATGGGCTGTGGTATGCAGGGGAGTGCCTGATTATCCCCCAAGTGCAGGAGGTGCAAGAGGCCTTGTTCTTCATTGCTCACAATGTACTGGGATATGTCAAGAGTATGAAATTCATAAGACATTTTAAAACTATTAATTTCATTTGTTTGGTTGTGACAACACTTTTATGTACACGTGGTCAAGAGTAGGCACAAGGTCCTTATGACTGAGCACATGGCTAAGGGTAGGTACAACACATGGGCAACACATTGCATGATCAGACATATGGTAGACACATGTAGCTGCACACACACACTGTAGGCATGGTGCTGTGCCCATTGATGACTCATGGCTAGGGCATGGCTACCTCATGTATAGTAGTATATAAACCATAATATATCACCTAGAGACACTAGTCGTGTTCTCTTAGGTTATCCACCCATACCCAGTGTGACCACCTTTGACTACTTGGCTATCTTCTTCTTTTTGTTGTTGTTGTTTTGTGGGAGCCATCGTCCTTTGCCTTCCTTAGGGTATTGGTGACATCCTGACAGGATACTTTGGATTTGACAAGTCCTATGGAAACCTGTGCAACTCATTCTACTGACTGAATATGTGACAGGACCTAGAGAATGCTTATGTACTGGGCTGTGCAGACTGCCAAAGAAATAAGCCTATAGCAAAAAGACTGATGGGACTGTTGCATCCACTGCCAATCCCTGATCAATGGGGTGACTTAGTGGCAATGTATTTTATTGGGCCACTACCTGAAGATGAGGGGTTTGATTGAATTGTAACTTTTATTGATTGTTTAAATAGTGATATCCAAATTGTGCCTACACAGATGAACATCTCAGCAGAGGATTTGGGAGTCATATTCTTTGATGAATGGTGCTGTGAGAATGGACTACCCCTGGAGATTGTCTCAGATGACAACAAGCTGTTCATGTCTAAATTCTGGCAGACTTTGCACAAATTTACAGGCATGAAGCTAAAGATGTCTATGGCTTACCACCCACAGTCACATGGTGTGAGCAAGTGGTCTAACAAAATGATAAACCAGTGCCTATGCTATCATGTGGAGAAGAATCAGACAGGCTGGAGATGAGCATTGCCTCATGTGTGTTTTGACATTATAAACTCTATTAACAGCTCAACAGGTTTCTTGCCTTTTCAACTGAGAATGGGACAAAGTCCTAGAGTTATTCCTAGCACTTCAAGGTCCGGTCCTTCAAACTGGAAAAGGACCAAGGACTGAACCAAACCATAACCAGTTCTATAGGACCATCAGTTATGGTCCTACTGGCCCTAGCACCAGTTCAGTTTATGGTTCTCTTAGTTCACACAAAAGAATAGAACTGACCAGGACCAGGACCAGCTAACTTAGCATTAATATTAGCTACACTTATTTTACTATTTAATGTTTTTGACATGAGGGGACAAGCCCAGGGCATCAAGAGCTCCAAATTTAGAGGACTTATATACCCCTAGTGAGTTTGCACCTGTTTGTTTGCTAGGGCCATCTTTGCTAGGGTCATTTTTGACAATTTGATGGATGACATCTTTTTTTTCTTTTTTTGACAGTTGCCATCTTTTTTTGGATGATTTATTTTCCCCTACCAAACACACAATGACACTGGCAGCTCCAGCTACTAAGTTCACATCCCCCCTTCTCTCTCACACCACCACCACCACCACTGTTGACAACACTGCTGCCCCCTTGATGCCATGGCCAACTCTGGCAATCCCCTCAATGCCCTCAACCACTGGCCAGTGTTTGAAGGTCCAGTCCAGTCCAGTTTTTTTGTCTAATTTGGACAAACTGGTTGCCCCTTATGGTAAGACTGTGGAAAACCAGACTGAACTGCAAAAAACCGGTCCAAAACAGTTCAAACTGGTTTGAACCAAAGTCCAGTGATAACCAGTTCAGACTGGTTCGAACTGATGAAAACTGGTCTTTGTGCAGTGTTTAGGTACTAAGACCAGTTGAAAACTATGTAATACAGTGTACATAAGGTGCCTGCAAGGTGTTTATGGTGATAACAAATTTTTACATATGAAAAAATGCAACAATTAGATGTTGTGTAAGTTCGGTTTGGCAGTAGGATATTGTTTTGGCCATAGCACATGCAGTTCTGGACCGTTTGTCTTAAAAATTGGGTCAAAAGATGCGCATTTGTAGGGTGTACCTTGTGATGGTTTGAACCGGTTAAAACCAGTCTGGTTTGGTCCAGTTTGGTGCAGTTTTGTTATCATGAGAAGCTCAAACTGAAACTGGAAGTCCGACCTTTTTCAGTTTAAGTCCAGTTCAGTCCAGTTTTTTTTCAGTTCATAGGACCAGATCTTTGAACACTACCTCTGGCAACTCCCCTTTGATGGCACTGCCTCCACCCTCAATGCCCTCACCCTCTGGTGACCCCCCCTCAACTACTGGCGACCCCCCCTTGACCTCTGGCAACACCCCCTCAATGGCACTGCCCCCCCTCAATCTCCAGTGACCCCCCTTTGACAGTGCTGCTTCCCTGACCTCTGGTGACCCCCCCTCAATGGTGCTGCCTCCCCCCCCAGTGATGGACCCCCCCTCAACTACTGGTGATCCCCCCTTGACCTCTGGTGGCCCCCTCTCAACAGCACTGCTGCCCCCCTCAATGATGGACCCCCCCCTTGACTACTGACAATGCTGCACCCCCCCCCTGCCCCTCTCAGTGAGGGGGGCTTGGGTTTTTATTCACAAATATTTAATTACCTTACAAATATTTACTGTGTAGTATGTAAGACTGACCAGTTACAACCAGTCAGCAACTGGTCCTCTTTGTGACCAGTCATGCATGGTCCGGTTATGGTTATAAGACATACACAGAACTTTGTAACTGGTTACAGTCTTGGTTACTGTCTGAAAAGGGCAAAAAACTGGACCAGACCAGACCTTGAAGCACTAGTTATTCCTCTACTTGTGATTTCAGAAGCTGGGGTGGTAGAGGACGTCTGGGTGTCAAGTGTGATTGAGAGGTTACAGGCTGATGTGAAGGAGGTGCAGGACAACCTCCTGCACACTAAGATCTCACAGTCGCTTTCTGCTAATGATCATCAGACTAATGATTTCCCTTTTGAGGTTGGGAGCCAGGTGGTGCTGTCTACTCTGCATTGATGCCATGGTGGTGGTGGGTGCTCAGTGTTGTTGCCACCATTGATGTTGTCCAGCATCAACATTCTCCCTGCAGTCCACCCCAGGAGCAGTTGCTTAAGGAACTGGGTGCAGGTGGTGTGTTGTCTATACCCCCATGGTGGTAATGGTCATCATCACTGTCATTGCCATCCAGCATTGGCATTCCCCCCTGCAGTCCACCCCAAGAGCAGTTGCTTGAGGGACTGGGTGCAGTCAGTGTGTCATCCACACCTCTGTGGTGGTGGTGGGTGCTCAGTGTCATTGCTGACATTGATGTTGTCCAGCATCAATGTTGCCCCTGAAGTCCACCTTAGGAGCAGTTGCTTGAGGGGCTGAGTGTGGGTGGTGTGTCATATGTTTCCCCATGGTGGTACATGGCAGTGGTCAGCATCAGCATTTCCCCCACAGTCCACCCCAGAAGCAGTTGCTCAAGGGGCTGGGTGCAGGTGGTGTGTCATCTGTACCCCTGTGGTGGTGGTGGGTACTCAGTGCTGTTGCCACCATCAATATCATCCAGTGTCAGCATTCCCCTGGGCCCACAGCCCACCCCATGGGCAGTGGCTTGAGGGGCTGAGTGCAGGCAGCGTGTTGTCTAGAGTCATTGTAGTATGCCTATCCACCCTATGAGCAGATGCTCACAGCAGTAATGGTTGCAAGGCTGTGCAACAGGTGGCACCAGCTGGGACATTGATTGTTGCTTAGCTTGTGGGCATCCCCCTTCATGGATTTCCTAGAACCCCTTGACCATGTCCCATCTCCATCTCCTATCTATTCCAAGGGCCTGTTATTGTGTTTGTATGGGGAGGTGGGATGTTTGTGGATGGGTGTGTATTGTAGTGCTGGTCCTATTGTTGGTAGTAGTTTAGACCCTATAAAAAAAAAGTGTTTGATTAGTAGGCAAAAAAAAACTTATGTACATGGCACAAATGAGGCATCACACACTGTCATTGCAAGGATATTGATAGGCAACCAATTAGTGTTGATCAAGAAGATAAAAGAATATTTACCCTTGATAATACAGATCCTAGAGGCTGGAGAAAATAGAAAAAAATCAAAGCTTCAGGATATAGAAGGGGAGAGGAAATGCTGGATGAGTGGGCAATAGAAATACATGAGACAAAGCCACAACAGTACCTGGGCTATTGAAAGCAACAACCCACTCAAACCAATCTAGTCATACCAGACCCCTGCCCAATCTGACAGCTGAGCCGGTTATAGCCGTGAGCCGAATTACCGGCGCGGCTCGCCCAAAATAGCCGCTCGGCTCAACAGCTTGCGGCTCCGAGCCGAGCTGTTGGCAACGCACCAGCCTTGAGAGCCCCCATATGAGCGGTTTGAGAGAATGGTTCTAGGAGCCTGGACCTGGTATGCTAAATTTTAATCATCGAACCCCTTGCCTGGTTCCGTGTTCTTCATATGAAAAAATACGGTATTAGCCGCCTCGATCCAAGTTCCGACTCGGATTGCAGACTGTAAATGAGAATCAAATGAGAATGCATTTGAAGTACTTGGACAATTTTGTTGACGATTGGATAATGAATTGATAATATGATTGAATGCAAGGAGAGAACGACAACACGATACTAGTAATACATAAACAAGATCCCGTAATGATCGTATTATATGGACCGTTCCCAGAGGAGCGCTTCAGCGAACACCATGATAGTACAATATTTTATATCAGCTATAGCCTATTGGATTAATGATGTGCAGCCTTGATAAGATCAGCAGCTCGCTCCGCTAACGCATAGACGGGCGCCTGTGGATGCATGCTGGGGATGAAAGGCTGTATAGTTTAGCGAAAGTCAATTCATCGCACAATAGTGGGGGACAGGGAAGGACGCACGAAAACAGACGCATCGATGACTCTCAACCCTAGTACTTTTTTGACCCTCAAATCTGGATCAACAACGCCCTTCGATGCTCCAGTTGCTGACATCGACGAAGTACTTGTTGGGTGCCAGATGGTACCGGTGTTAGCTACAATATAATCGTCAAGCCCATTGTCTACATTTGTGGCATTCAACGCAGTCGCAAGACCGCCCACGGGCTCGATGATGTAATCAGACCAAGCAGGAGCGGCAGCGAATTTCAAGGCAGATTTGACCGCTTCGCGCATCACAGTCTTGTCAAACGCTGAATTAAGGAGCCCAGGATCAATGATTGGCGCATCAAATGGGTTAGACGACGCCAGCGTGACAGAACCACGTGAAGCAGGCGACACAACAACATTAGCGAGAGCCACGAAGTTACCCGGGGGAGGAGGAATCAGGGTAGTCAGACCATTCTGTTTTTGGTGCAAAATCAGAAAAGATTCAGACCTGAAATGCATGTCTGAATAACGCACCGCAACTAAGAGCTCATGGTGCCCCGATGTTGGGCCTGCAGACGGATCGGCCACGGTATTGAAGATCGTGTCGTTGCTTGGGATTCGCATCCACCCAATGTGCGAGGTAATGGTGTTTACCAAGAATCCAGTACCATTGTTTTGCCACTGTGCAATTTCAGCCTGCTGATCTGTCTCTCTATCGAAGTTGTCGTAGGTATCGGTGGAATTAACAGCGAATGGGTTGCCTAGGAACGGATGGTCCTGCATATTTTTGCCAACGTCGGGAAGGTCCACGATGGATGTCACACCAATCGCTTGCAACTCATCGGAGGGCCCAATGCCAGAGTTCAAGAGGATGTGCGGTGAACCGACAGTTCCCGCAGCCAAAATGAGTTCTTTAGTGGCAGTCAGGGTTTGTAGAGCTACATTGATCCAGCCAGATCAGCCATAAGAAGCGACGAGAAACGGAGGAAAGTATACCTCCGGTTCCAATTCGATATTCGACACGCTGAAAAGCGAGTTTGGCACTGCGTCTGGCGCTTCTGATGGGAAGTACACGGGAGACTTCAGCGTCGAGAAGGACGTGTAAGTTTGGGCGTTGGAGGAACTTGGCTGCAAGGTACGATGTTGAGGAGCTGTCTCGGCGGGGCCCATTAGCTGTATATTGTAACCACCCTAAAAATGGAGGCTTTTTCAGGATTATTATGCTCACAACAGAAGCGAGAACTCACCTATCCCAAGTCCGTTTCCCCCGTTGTAGTCGAGGATGAATTTATGATCGCCTCCGAGCTGGTGCGCCGCATCAATGATACGCCCATCAATTGGGGTAGGAAAACCGGCAAGCGTGACAGCGGTCATGCCATTGAAGCCGTGTATGCTGGCGTTGAATTGGTCGGTGGTATCATGGTTATCGACAGGAGGCTGGAAGCGCTCGTGTTTTCGGAAGTAGCGTTGCATATTGCTCCATGACCAGCCTTTATCTCCGCTCACAGAAGCATAACGATTCCAATCGTCTTTTGAGCCACGAGTATACATCATAAAATCTGGCAGTTATCTTACTATCAGTGGCAGAAGATAGAAGTGGAAGACGGCAACCTACTGACTGAGCTGGATCCACCTAGAATGTGGCCGCGCGGATAGGGAATGGCTCGTCCGGCGAAGCCTGGTTGTGGTGTGGTGGTGTAATTCCAGTCGAATGAGGTATTGGGTGTAAGACGAGGGCACAAGAAGGGGATTTCAACCTCAAGGACACCAGCGTCGCTAAATATTGGGACTTGCCATTAGTCTATCTTCCAACATAATTTAACAGACAATCCTACTCGCCTAGAGCCAGCTTCGAGAACTAGGACATTCCATGCGGCGTTTTCGCTCAGGCGGTTTGCAATAACATTGCCAGCGGTGCCGCCTACGTTATTTGAATCAGGGAAAGTGCTCTGCACAGGAACGGATAACAGAGGCTTACCACCGACAATGATGAAGTCGTATTTAGTGTTATTTACAGTCGAGGAGTCGGTAAGGATCGTCGCACGACAGAAGGCGAGCCAGAGCAGGGAAGACAAGCCCAGTCGGCATGCTCGAAGTGAGAGCATGGAGAAGAATTGGTGAAACGAGGCGAAGCAGCTGGTACGGAGTATCACTATCTTTTAGAAGCGTACTTATACAATTTATGATGGAAGCCATGCCAGCCCCCTTTCAAGTTGGGTGCGCGGGTCCTTCGCTCTTCGATGTTTTGGTGCGTAATGGATTTTCCTAATGTATTCGGTGTTTTTTAGCTAGAGTTCTTCGGAATGCCTGAGGTAGAGTGGCTGTCAGACAGTTGCCTGACAGGTACGGACGCCAAACTCAAGTAAAAAACATCGGTAGACCGTAAATGCATCCGATTGACACGCCTGCCGAACTTCTCCCCAATGGACAGTACCAGCATTGGATTGGATTCTCGGGGGAATGTCGACTCGGGGTGATTGTCTGTTTGATGGAAAGCCTGAGGAGTCTGAAAATTTGACTGGAGCGGCCAGCGACGAATCGGGACCGAATAAACGATCATTCAAATTGAAACAGATCCTCTTTCAGCATTCCGTGGGTGATCAGCGCCTGTTGGAATGAGGACCGGAACCCAAGTGAAGTACCCCGCTCCATAAAATGTCCTAATCGCGAGGAAAGTATCGGGGCAGGTCAACACAGGGTGGTCAACATGAGAATGCATTGAGTTCGTCGCCGAAGTGAAGACTCGGACGCCCTAGGGCCTAAACCGACTGTGAGTTAATATCGCAATTGCGTATAGATTCTCAGATCAATGATTCAAACGGCTGGAAATCGCTTACAAGGTACTACGTAGGGCCGCTAAACTTGAACACGATCATCAGTTTGATCAGAAGCATCGAGCTCGAGGATCCATCCCCGGTTGATCTTCAATCTTTCCGGGGCAACTTTACCGGCTATGCAGGTGCACCGCAATTGATCGAAGTATAACCTCGATTCGGTGGCGAAGTCAAAGGGTGCTGTATATACATGTTTACATGTTTACTACTACAGTAGTACACGTCACCCCCCAATGTTTATGTGTAGTTCTCCCTCAGCCTGAAGCCTGAAACTTTCTGCGAGTACAATAACATACGAACCGTCGTTAGCTCTTACTCGTGTATGATGGCCGGCCGGAACATTAGCCCATGTTTCTACTAGGTGCAACCACAGGCTGGAAGCATACTTATAGTACATCAGTGACATCGGCAACCTGTACCGTAGTCCCCTTGTTGCAGTGTGCGTGCATGTGTTTGAATGCCGCCCAGCGCTCCCCCCTACCAGTGAATGATTTCCCCAACGTACAGATGGCCCGCAGACATCCATGGGATATACAGGACTCCTTCCCTTCACGACAGGTATATTGGTGTCACCTCGAGGTTGCTGCACAGGTACGAGATCTGTCAGGGTTACGCCTGTCTAATATACATACATGTAACCATTATTATCCTGAGGCGCCTTACGCGGCTCTGTTGTCGTTGACCCTGCTATGCTCATCATTGTAGATTAGTTATGGACGTGTGCCTTTATCATCTGCTGTCCGATCAGAGTATGTATCTATGAAGAGTGGTTATCAGTCAGAATGCACGGATTCTTGACCGTAAATATGGATGACGGGCCATGGCTCACCACGCGAGAATAGATTTACATTGATGTACAGGCATGCAAACGTCCTCCAGCGGAATATCGGGGCCAGAATCGCAGATGGTATATCTGGGTAGGGGCCTGAAATACGGGTAACAGTGGCACTGACAGGTTTTTGGGGCGTGTAGTAAGGTCGGCCGTAAAGGCCCCGTTGAGGACATCAACCTCTCATTCTGGGGGACTTGGGGCTGGATATTCGATGCCGCCGCAGCGAAAGAGATGACGAGACAGACGCCGAAATGGTATTGGGAGGTTCGGGTTTGGGCGATCGAACTGATGTATCAATTATTGGAATTGTTACATATGTACTTCTCAAGATCTTCCAGGTTCCGTAGACCAAGAATTCGAGACAAATTCAAGCCCACCCGTGACTGTGTCGCAAGACTCAGAGCCAAACAATGCTAAAACAAACTTGAACATGGTTCTTTCTCCCAACACGGCTTGCAAGTCCCTGTGAGATTGTCACGTCGATCCCGGGCCCATGGAAAGAGTGGGCCCTTTTCCTCGAAAAAGGACTCCAGAGTCCAGTCCGATGGCGAACAAATGTTGAAGTGATCGTTCTGTCCAGGTGAGGAACGTCATTCAAAACTGATCGCAAGACCCACTGGCAGCTTGCTCGACTTGCAAGATGAAATGCATCCCTGTTTACTGCAGATGACGCGATGCATGGTAATTGAAGTTCCCTGAGTGATGACTCAAATTTTGAACCCAAGACGATGATTAACGTTCTCCATGGAATGTTTCTCTGGATCTGCGAAGTATCCTCGAACCGATATTGAACAACCGGCGCCCTTCAATATTTGCTGTCGCTCCCAGGTCCGTCCTGAAGGGAACAGGGGAACGGGAGGGAACGGTTGTTGTACTACGGTCCCGTACTCAATGTCATTCAAGTTGATGATCGATGCCAATCAATTGGATAAACATGGTACGACGTTCACCTATTTGGAGGTCACCATCTTAGAGTCATTCCACGAAGAAATGGCGATAACATCGGCATCTGTTCCACCAATTTCGTTGATAACGCCGAGCACTGGCGGGGCAATTTCTTTTTTTCCCCCGCATCTTTCTCCATTCGGTTCATGTAGGTCGCACAGAATTGTCGGCAATACCATTAGCACAGCAGGCCATACTTGAACGAATCCGAGTGAACATGCGACAACCCATCACAAGGCCCCGCGCGCTCAGGCTACAGCATGAATCACTTGTTCTAGACTTCTTTGGTGTGGCTTGCTTGTTCATCCGACATCCCCTTTCTCTTGCATGTTGGTTTTCCTTCACCCCCCACACCGGACGGTATCTTACAGACTGTGCTTCTGAAAAGCTGTTATCGTATACTCACATACTATTAATATTATCATTAATATTATATTAGTAATTACATAAATTATAATACATTCAGCACTTATTTCCGATCCGTAACGGCAATGGAAATTTTTTTCCACAGTTCGTCGCTGTCAGGCTGGCTTGCATTCTACTCGACGACGAAGATTCCTGGACGATTTTGGCTGGATACTTCACGTTTCAAGTGTCCTCATGGTGAAGGGTAACACCCACTGATTCGACATTATTCCTCTTTTCCCCAACTGCTGCGCACTCCAAATGTTGCCACACCCCCATGGCGAATGGCGGGAAGACATTATAATGAGGACGGCCAATGAGTTGCCTGAGCCGAGAGACACACTGTCTCCATCAGCACCATTGAAAATTGTTGTGCAACCAACTGTTAAGATCGAAGAGCCAATCGTATACCAGGGTCCCAGCAAAAAGGTGAAGAAACCTTCTCGTAAAGGGTCCCGGACGTCTACTGCAAAACCGAAGGCTCAGGTCACTGGGGAAGACACAGTAGCGAAGGTAAAGGTCGCAAAGGCGAAGGTAGTGAAGGAGGTGAGGGCGAAACCACAAAAGGAGGCAAGAGCGAAGGTAGCGGATGAAACGACAGCGAATTCCGCGAAGGAGCTGAAGACGAAACCAGTCAAGGACAAGGAAGCCAAAACGGAATTGGTGAAGGATAGGCGTCCCAAACAAGAACAGCTGGAGCCGCCGATCCCCGAAGCCAATCCGCCAAAAGGGAGGAAGATGGCGGGCACTCTGATGAAGCGAAGTAAGCGTATGAGTCAGTTTCATGCCACCCTTGGCGCCTGATATATTCTTTGAGACCAGGCAGTGGCTGCAGGGCAACCGAAATGGAGTATACCGAGTGCTCAGATCAAGTTAGAGAATCAGGCGGAACTTTGGTTGTTCGACTCCAGATCTCCGTCCAATTCGGACTTGCGACCGCGAGTCTGGTGTGGTGTGAGTGTCCTCTCAGTAGCACTTACCCGACCTTTGTTCCTAATCGTCTCTTCCCAGAGCAAGGAGGAACTTTTGTCGGCATTGCCTGAACTGACGAAGTGCACGAATGGTGTGTCGTGGTTGCAGTCCGAGCCCCCTGTACTCTTTCTGGAGGATAACAATCTGGGCACGGTCGTATCGGACGTGAGTATTGACGGTTCACATTCCCTGGAGCTCAAAATGTACGCGTACCTCTTACGTCCAGGTTTATTTTTGGTAATTGAAATGCTGTTTTCAGGACTAGAGCATTTGTTTGCTCGCCTACCGATTTGGAAGCTCCTCCCGTCACTACCTCCAAAGCTTCTTGCAGTTATAATGTATCGCCGAGTTTCCAACCCGTAGATGTCAAGACACATTTTACCTTTGATTCCCGACCTAAATTCATTGCCGAATCTCAACCTCCCAAACCTGAAGTTCCACAACAGGTGACCTCATCTGCCTCAAGCCTTGGAACACGTGAGCTTTCTGGAGCACATCGCCGAATTTGAGCTTACATGTTTGTTTTACTAGATAAAGATGTCCAGCCTGAAAGCGAATATAGTGGGCAGTCTTTCTTCCAAATGGGCTCCATTCCTAGCGAGGTTCTATACCGTATGTCACCTCCTGAGATCTCCAAATCGGTGTATTCATGGTCCCATCTCAGAGTATTTTGTGGGAACAAGGGTTGAATGCTATGAAGTACCAATGTCATCGAGTTTCATCATGCCACGGAGTCAAAGTGTATCTAGCAACACTTCGAAAAACGATTCCTCCCTTCCAAACGCCAAAAATAAGCGACGCTGTACATGTGCCATGCGCCGCAATATCTACTGCGGCGTATGTGACGTGCAATTACAATCGGAAACAGATCCCAAGTTTCAGAGTAAAGAAGGCGATCTCAGATATGTTCCAGCTCGTACCCTTCTCCGTATGTTTTCATCCCCTGCTGTTTTTTTTTAGCCCACTAATATGGATCTCTAGAGATGGGTAAGAGTCGTGCTCATGCAACTGATGAAGAAGTCTTCCTGTCTTCCAACATTTTTGCCCTTCAACTGGTGTCGAACACCGAACTTCGCCGGATCCAAGCTATCAGCCCTGTTAATACAGCACCATCCCCCTCAGCCCCGTTGTCAACTGCCTCAATTACCCCAACACCCCCACCCACACGAACACCAACTGCACCAACTGCACCCACAACGAATCATCGCTGCTCATGTTATATGTACAAAGAGATATCCTGCGGTCTCTGCTCGAAGAAACCCGGAATACGGTTGCCGCCAGCTTCCTCAACCAAATTTGGACGTCCACTCACAATCCGAATACCTCCTCGTGGGGCGCCTTCTCGTGCTGCCAATTGCAAAGTCTTGCTCAAGTCGTCGTCCTCCAACAATGTCCGGGTGAAGGTGGAAGATTCAACTCCAGCTATTTCTTTCGAGCCTGCGCCAGCCTATGTTCCCCCGCAGGTCAGGACAGACCCGATCCAGATTCCTGGCAATATCCAGAAATCTACCGACCACTGCATTCCAAGCAGTCTCCCTCCAGAAGTGCAAGCTATCATCGACGCCTACGTATCCGGGACACCGCTTATTGTTATTGCTTCCAAAAGCATGCTCAAGGCCCGTTGGGGGGTTTCCGTACCGGTAGAATGTGCTTACGCATATATGGGTTTCTTCAGCGTCGCGGAAGTGCTGGTGAGGTTCCCTTTCTCTCCTCGGTTAGTCAGCAGGACTTATATAACGCAGGAAGAGCGGGTGACATCCTCTCCGATGCTAGGCAAATCAGCCCCGGATCGCATCGTCGGGCAAGTGGAATGGCGGTTCAAGTGCGAGTGGGGTGCCAGCGGCCAGGAAGATGAGGATGCCACTTCTGGGTCGGGCTCGCCCCAGCCTTGGTGGGACCCCCTTCCCCCCAGCCCAAGCGCTAAGGACGCCGGCCTGTTCTGCCCGAGGCGGAACCCCCTCGATCCCGTCCTCACTCGCCCAGTGCGCCCGCGCCACAGCACTTCCGAGCCCGGCAAGCGGAGTGCCCGGTACCGCATGGCGCAGCGCCAGCACCCGAACGCGCGGTTCGGGCTGGGGACGGGTGCGCGGCTGGGGAACAGGTACTGGAGTGTACTGCCGGAGCACGTGCGAGGCCAGCTGGGGACAGAGAGCGGGCGGGCGGAGGGATTCGGGCACGAGGGCGTGCCGAGCGGGTGGTGGTGCGAGCGTTGCGGGCGGGTGAATTACCAGGCGCTGATGCGGATGCGGTGGTGTGTGGGGGAGCGGTGTAGGGTGGGTCCTTCTTGTGCGTTCTGAGTGTGCCTGTTGGGAAGCTGATTTAATGCTTCCTTGTGTGTCCAGGCAGAGGCAATGAAGGTACCGCAATCGCGAGGGGAGGGGTTCGCTGTGCCTCTTGAACTCCTGCGGGATCCGATGCAGGTGATGTCGACGATACATGCGGTAGACAGGTACCCGGATGCGGGCCGCGTGCGTGGGTCGGTCGCGGTGTGGGCGGATGATATGCGCACGCTGTCGTACGTTGTGCACGAGGCTGGGACGCGGATTGCTGGAGCCGGTGTTGGCATTGTTGCCCAGGCCCGGGCTAGCGTGAACCCGAACGACCCCTGCGCCTTTACCCCCGACGCCCCCTGCGTCGGCCTTGGTATTAGCGATAACGGTTCAAACCTCGGCACCAACTGGAATGACCCAAGTCTCGGCACCGCCTGCGCCTCCACCCCCTACCTCAACACCACGAGCGCAGAGGTGAGCGTGAAGCATGTATTCACGGGGAACGTGAGGCGCCTGCAGAAGGACGCTACGGATCTCCTGCTCGAGATGCAGAAGCATGTGCCGTTGCGGCGGGCCATCGGGGACACAGGTATGACCATTCCTTTTTTCTGCGGCGCGATGACCGGGCCCGTACTTTACGCTGACGGTTGCGTCTGCTTGTTTTGTGTGTTGGCAGGTCCGTACTTTTCGTATTCTGTGTCCTCTGCTGCGGGAGTGGGGGCGGTGGCAGGGTGGGACGGCGCCCCGAGGTGCATCGCGCACGTGAAGGCGATGCTGGAGTTTTATGCTCGGGGGTACGGGGAGAACCGTGCGTTTGAGATGAACAGGCTGGATGTGTTTGCGTGGGTTACCTCTGGGATCAGGAAGGTGTGTCATTTGGGCTGTCGAGTTTTTTTTGGGTTCGATGTTGATTCGCTCTTCATTCACTCTTTTTTGGTAGGGGAATTCGGCACTGAGATGTGGGAGGCGGCCGGTAGTGATTATGTGCTTGGGCGCGGAGGCGGTGGTTAGCGTTACGCCTGGGTCAGGGTTCAGAACGCCTGAAGCGGTGCAGCCGGGACTCGCGTTGGTCTCGGGGATGGGGCTTAGCCCTGGGCTGCAGGATGGGAACGGGGACCCAAACATGGATGCGGACCTAGGCGGGCTGATTCCGATGGACGTTGATGGTGACATGGACGTGGACGCAGTTGATGGGGATGGGGATGAAGATGGAGACGGGAATGACCTGGAGATGCTGATGATGCCTGAACTCGAGACTGAATTGGAAGCGGACGTTACTGCACCGCCGGTGCCTGGCGTAGGTATGGGTGCGGTGCGTGGCTCTGGTGCGAGTCCCGCGGGAATCACATCCTCTGCGTCTGGGACGCGGCTACCGAAGCCGCGGAAACAGGATATAGGGGTGACGCTGCTCCATGGAGATGCGATGCTACTTTCCGGAGATGATTTCGAGGTGAGCTGTTTTTTTAGTTTGGTTGCAGGAGCAAAGGGGAGCGATGTGCTCACGCAGGGCTTGTAGTATTCGATCAAACGCAGGGGGACGAGTATCTGTGCGTGGTGCTACTGTTCTTTTTTTTTTTTTTGACGATTGGGGGTCGTGGCTGACGTGGTTGCGTTTAGTGCTAATTGGGTCGTATGTGGAGGAGGGCACGGAGGTGCCTGTTGCACTACGCAGGCGGGTGATGAGAGGAAGAGAACCGGCCCAGGCTGGTTGAAGCTTGGAGGCTTAGGGCGTGCTTGTGGTATCTTGGCAGACGGGTGTGGCCCCTGGGATTGCGGTATGGCCCTCCGAGAGTCTTGCTGGCGGGGACGCCGAGCGCTGAGCCCGAAGTGCCGATTTGAGGACATGAGGGGGCAGGGATTGTATAGTGTGGATTATACCCATAGCAACTTTTGTTCTTGTAAGCGCATGTACGTGAACGATTGAGACCGCGATTAAAGCCGAGTTTGCCGTAAATTCTGCTTGTTGGTTCAATTTGTGCCTTGCCACCAACACAGACGATGAGCACCACCCAGAGCTCGATAATGCCACAATGGGGCAGAGGTATGTCCACTTGGATTCATATTGCATCGTGCTGACAGTTTCTAGTGCTCATATGTGGTGGGACGGATTGGTGCGGTCGTTTTCTTCCTATTTCCTATACAGTCACAACCAACTGGACTCTAGGCCTAAACTCGGACGCAAAGAACGTGGAGGGGCTGCAAAGGCTGAGAACGCAGAACAAACGTGGGTTTCATTCCAATTTCCAGCTTTTGTGCGTTTATCATCCCCCAAACTTTCAACCACCAGCCACCCTGACCTCCTCGAACCCCACATCCTGCGTTCGCTCAGCAACGTCAAAGCCAGCTCCATCCACACCTCAGGTTCCGGCTGCCACTTCGTTGTTCTCGACACTGACGGCGCAGCGTGGCTCTTTGGGCGTAACGGCTTTTCCGCGCTCGGCGTGCCCTCTGCCGAACACGAGTACGTCTCGGAGAACGCACCCACGAGGGTCACCGCGCACGAGCTGGGAGCGGCGCACGGCACGCGCTGGGTGCATGCGGCCTGCGGGCGGAACCACACGCTGCTGGTGGGGAGCGACGGCGCCGTGTGGAGTGCGGGCGCGAATGCCTATGGGCAGGTGTGTGTAGTTTCCGTCCCTTTTCCTCCCCTTTTGCTGATGGGACGTGGTGTAGTGTGGACACCCAGTGTGCCCTGAGGTTGGGGCGTTCAAGATGGTGAATGGGATCACTCGCGACGGAGAGAGAGAAAAGGCGGTACAGGTCGCAGCTGGCGTCACGTTCTCGCTTGTCCTGACAGAGTCTGGGAAGGGTATGCTTGCGTTTCTTAAAAATTGAGTGAAAAGTTACCTGCGGCCTGCAGTGTTCTCGTTTGGTAGTGCGGAAAAGGGGCAGTTGGGCAATGGGACAACAGGCGAGCGAATAACGACGGGAAACAAGACG
The DNA here is from genome assembly GCA_964034925.1 of Tricholoma hemisulphureum. Lineage (NCBI taxonomy): Eukaryota > Fungi > Basidiomycota > Agaricomycetes > Agaricales > Tricholomataceae > Tricholoma > Tricholoma hemisulphureum. The sequence goes on along the minus strand of OZ035935.1, from coordinate 7,666,175 downwards.
GCGTTTGACATCGAGCCCTCCCCAGGTCTGCCCTCTTTTTTCTCCTCCCCCACTTTTACCTGAAATAGGTTGTTCTTTGACACTTTTTTTCTTTCTTCTCTTCTTCCGTTTCGCTACCTCAGTGTACATCAAGGAGCTGGAAGGGAAACATATTGTGCAAATTGCATCTGGGCAACAGCATAGCCTCGCAGTCGATTCTTCCGGGTTCGTCTTTCCTCCTCCCCCTTGCTCTCTTGCTCTTCCCGATATTCGCTTGCCAACCACTTCCCCTCACCCTCGATCTCTATCATGTGTGTACCCTTGCCGTCGGCGCCCTCCAACCATCGACACCCTTCTACCAATATACACCCTCCCCCCCCTCTTCTCCTCTTCCCCTCCTCCCAAAAATGCTGAACACTAATGATCACTGCACATAGCGTCGTCTACGTGTGGGGCTATAACGGTTACTGCCGCCTCGGGCTAGGCAACCAAGTCGACGCCCTGAAGCCCAAAGTCGTGCCGCAGGTATCCAACATCCCCCTCCCACCACTCTTCTTTCTCTCTCTCTCTTTTTTCTTTATGTTTTTTGAGTATGCTGATGAGCATGCGGCGTGATTCATCTCAGTTCGCAGGCCCGAACGAGGCGACGATGGGGGCGCATGTCGTTGCGGGTCCCTCGAACAGCGTGGTCATCGATAAGCAGGGCATGTACTGGATGGCTGGGAAGGTGTGTTTCCCCCTTCCTCCTCCCCTACCCAATCTCGGCCAGTGCCAGTGTTTTGGCGTGCGGAGACTGATGCGTGTGGCTGGGCAGTGGAAGAACAGCGGAGAAGGTACCTAACCCCTCGCCCCTCCCCCTCTTTTTTTCCTACACCGGTGGAACCTGACAATATCACGCACGCTAAAAAAAGGCTCCTCGGGCTCGCCATATTCCTCGTTTCGGTTCATGCAGGATATCATGTCCGTCCTTCCCCTTCCCTCTCCTCCACCCGTTTTACTTATCTCACGCTGGGTCCGCCCACGGCAGGGGGTGCAAGATCAGCCTCGCGCGCTGTGGCGGCGTGACGCACTGGGCACTCACACCCGACGTGGACGACTCGGTCATGACTGTCGCGTGGGGTCAGAACGCAGCCAACGGTTCGTCCTCCTTCCCCTTCTCTTGAACATCCGGATGGACAGTCCCTGATCGTGGTGTGTTCGTTGCCTGTTACAGGAGAACTGGGGCTGGGGCCGGACGAGCCGAAGAGCGCAACGAAACCGACGAAGAGCGTGCCCCTAAGCGGGATAGAGGTGTTTGAGTGAGCTCCTCCCGTTTCTTATCGCTTGCCTTGATAATTCTTTCCCCAACCACCCCACTTTCGACCCCCACTACCCCACAACGTTTTATTTATCTTTTTTTTTCTCTGGTCCTGACGGAGGGCACGTGCTATAGCATCGCGGCTGGGCAGAACACGACCCTGTTTCTGGTGCGCCCGAACGACCAGTTCTCCGAGATGCCGCGGCATCCGGTGGACCTTGTCGCCCCGCAAGCGTGCGTAGGGTGCGGGAAAGACGACGGCGATCCTTTGGAGTGCGACAAGGTGTGTGGCTATCCCTTATGGCCCCTCCCTTACCTCATGCAAAACAAACACACAGTGTGATGCGCCGTACCACCTTGCGTGCCTGGCCCCGCCGCTGGACGCCGTGCCGGATGGCGAGTGGTTCTGTGCAGAGTGCGAGAGCGAGCCGGGGGCGGGCGTCGGTACGCACAAGGCGCCAGCGAGGCCAAAGGCGAAGGCGGTGAAGAAGCCTGCTGCAGCCATAGGGAAGAAGGCGAAGGAGCGGGGTGATGGTGGGATGGAGGAGGGAGAAGGGGATCGGCTGGCCCTTGGAGATGGGGAGAGTGCAGCGGGGGCAAAGAGGAAAGCGCTGCCGAAGGGGAAGGCTGGTGGTATGTGTTTTTGCTGTTGTCCGATGGGTAGGCTGATTTTAGTGGATATAGGCACGAAGAAGAAGAAACAGTGAATGTAGAAGAAGCTGGTGTGGGCTTTGGCTCGCCGTTTAGGGGTCAGGGTGTGTTGTATTTTCTTTCTTTTTTGCGTATTGTGCATAGGGACTGAAGTGCCTCGTAGTGCAGGCGCAGAAACAAAGATTACAATCAAAATCAAAATCAAAGTCAAAATCGAATAAAAAAACAAGAACAGGTCGGACAGCTAGCTGATTTCGATGTATGTTCGTTCAGTTTTCATGTAGCACAAAAACACTTTGTGTGGATGGACACTTGTATGCCACTAGTAGGCACTGAGGGCTCTGGAACGGGACAGTTTTCAAGTTGAGCTTTTTTTGGTTATAATTATCTATGGCTGGCCTTATTTCGTATTTCGTATGCTTCTACTACTTGAAAATGTGTATGTGCACGATATGTACATAGACACGCATGCTCTGCAGTCCCACCCTGTGAAAATGAAACTGCTAGCTATATACCTTACCTGAGTCTTTTGCACAAGTTGTGATGTAGGCAGTGAAAAGGGAATGGGTCCCTGTGTGACTTGGTATGAGGGCAAACTTTGGGAGGAGTGTCCATCAATACTTCAGGAAACTGTGGATATCCTGGTATTTCCAGTCAATAGTACCAAATAGCTGTTATGAATTTCCCATTTCGTCTATCTCATTTTCCTTCATTGCCATGGCAGTGCTTACTCTGACTTGTCCTTATCTCTGACTTGTTCAGGCAGCACCCATTTCTCCTTTTCTAGAAACACCAAGTAGATAGCTTAGTTATTTACCTCGTGTCTCTACAGCCTTAGTACAGCTTTACTTACTTGACTCATTATTACTGTTAGATATGTGTCTACATGTATTGCCACATAGTATTAGTTATAGCTATATAAACTGTAGTAGATAGTGGTCAAGGCTCTTCAGCTTGACCTAGGCAAATCTACAAGCCTTAACTGCTCTGAATGTGCGACTCAACTTAAGCAGAAAGCCTCTGTCTTAAAGTCATTTGACTTAGCAATGAAAGCCTCATCATTACCGAACTGTTGCAAGCACACTATTCTATGAAGCGGAACTCTCTTCTAGACTCACCGAGTTAGTGTTTAAGGCTTAGAGTTATCTACGATGGTGGTGGTAAGAGTGAAACAGCTCTTATTGTTTGTAGTCAAGTACAGCGGGTTTATATACCTATGTAATACATGCACAGACCATTTGTAAATAAGAGCCTATGTGATCTACTGGTCAACAGAGTCACATGATGAGAGTGGTGGAAATTAGTATTCAACACCCCCCCACAAGTAGTGTGGTGCTTCTGCAGCTGCATTCTACTTGTCCTTGGTAAATTCAATTCCAAGGAGCTCTCTGCATTTGAGGAATGGTACCATGACTAAGTTCTTTGTGAACATGTCTGTGGGATTATCCTTCCCCTCGAGGAATACGACAGAGACTTTGTCGTTCTTGATGCATTTGCGTATGTAATGATAGCGAATGTCAATGTGTATTGTCCGTCTTTCTTGAACCGGATTTGATCTGATGAATATGGAACCTTGATTGTCACCACATAAAGTAGTAGGTGCCAGGTCATATCCAAGTTCGTGAAATAAGGACTGCATCCACATGATTTGTTGGCAAGAGTTGGACAATGCCATATACTCTGCCTCAGTGGAGCTTAACGTGACCATTTTTTGTAGGCACGATTGCCAGCATACGATGCTGCTAGCAAGTTTGGCAAAGAAGCCAGTGGTGGAATGGCATTGATAGTGCCAGCTGCCCAATCTGAGTCCGTAAACCTGATTAATCCCTTGGAATTTTCACCATCATAGACAATTTGGTAGGTTTGAGTGCCTACTAAATAGCGCATTATGTATATCTGTCATATCCCATGCAAGCACCCCTCGGAACTCTGCCTTGGAACTCCGTAGGAACTCCGAGTATTTCAAATTCCTCATTTCAAATTACCTCTCCTGTTTTACTTACATCACATCTTCCGTAGTTTACTCAAGTCTGTTCTTCATCATAGATATCATCACGAAATTTGTACTCAGAACTCCGCAAAACTCCGCCGCAGCTACACCGAGTACTAGCCTTAGTATAAAACTACTTTACATACTTTGTATTCTTCAGTTCAAATATTAGTTGTTATCAACTTATCATTTGTCAACTTTAAGACCTCGAACTTCTATCTTAATCTTCGGACCTCCGGACCTCTGCTTCATTCCTGCCCCTTACTTCGGACTTCCTAATCGGAAACTCCGCTTTTGCACCTTTTCCTTACCTCGGACTTCTTTTCAGTTCCTTGCAAATTGGACACCGAGCGTAGAGAAGGGCGCAACCTCTTAAAGGTTGAAGCCAAGTCCTCGTCGTACATCGGAACTCCGCCGGACTCCGCCAATTTCCCGCGCCTTAGGATCAGTTTTTAACAATATTGCTTTGTCTAGATGTTGTTGGCTTGGATTAGCCAAGAATTGCGACATTTTAATGACCGCATAAGTGATGTCAGGTCGCGTTCCAAGCATCAGATACAATAGTGATCCAATGACCTGTTGGTACTTCTGACGGCGTGTCGGGTCAACTTCATCGGTGTTCTCCAAAGGTTGATACCCAGACAGTAAGGGTGTGGGAGCACTCTTGGCATTTGTCATGTTAAAGCAATCAAGTACCTTTTTCAGATACAATTGCTGATCAATCATGATTTTAGCAGCAGATTTAGTTATGCGCATGCCCAAGAAGCTGGTGACCTCGCCAGTGTCACAGCATTTCCAGTGTTTCAAGCAAGCTTGTTTCTCTTTATCCACAAGTTGTTTGTCTCATGACATAAAAATGCCATTGTCGACGTACACGAGGGTGATAACAATTGAGCTCCTCCTTGCTTTATGGATAAAAATTCCGGCATCAGAACTCGCGTGTTTGAAACCTATGGTTTTCATGAATGCTGCAAGTTTGCGCCACCAAGCTAATGCTGCTTGTTTAAGGCCATAAATTGCGCATTTAAGCCACAGGTGTTAGGACAACACTAAACACTAAGGTCTAGCGCTGGCTCTCACAGTCAAACCCAACACAAGAAAAGGGAAATCTTATAGTCAGAGGCGTCGCCGCACGTTTAGTAGGTAATACCTAAGAGAACTCGATTAGAGTCTCTAGGCGTAATATTAACTACTTAAATACTACAATACATGAGTTAACCATGAGGCAACAGTGTGTGCTACATGAGGCGTAATACCATGCTTGAATCATGCGGCGTGCGTGATGTTCGGACGCCATGTGTTTACCGTGTGTCTGCTAACTCTATAATAACTACAACGAATGTAAATAAAGAGAAATGCATAACTAAATAGTTTTAAATGTCCTTGAAAAGATAATAGAAAATCGTACTCTTGACATCACCCCCTCTTTAGGGCTCGGATTCCAGACGAGACACAAGGCCCTCCGGAGTCTCTGTGAAGTTTTCGTATGGGTGGAATTGAAAGTGCGCCAACGACCTAAGTCGACACGGGGCGGACGGGTGGGATGCGTGAAAGGCTGCAATCGCCACCGCTGCGTGTTCGAGGTTTGATGCGGGTTCCCAGGTGTTATTTTCCTTGGTGTACCCCTGCCACTTAACCAAGTACTGCAGCTGGCCATGGCGCAGCCTAGAGTCTAGTACCTCTTCCACGTGGTACTCTAATTCTCCGTCTATCTCCTTGGGTGGCGGTGCTTCGGCTTTCTGTCCCGGGATCTTGGACTCCGTGTGGGGTCTAGTCTGCGAGATGTTGATCACCGGGTGAATCTTGATCAATTTCGGTAACTTGAGCTTAACGGCGTTTGTCGACGTCAGCTCGATGATGGGGTAAGGGCCCAGGCGCTTTTCCGACAGCTTGCGCGAGGGGCGTTTCAACTGCAAATCATCCGCCTCCAGCCACACCTTTTGCCCAACTTTGTAGTCCGGGGCTTCTCCTCTGATCTGATTGGCGTAGCGCTTCATCTCGTCCCGCGCTTTGGTTAACGCCACCTCTGCCTCCTCATGTACTCTTTTCATTCTTGATGCGAAGTCATCCGCCACTTCGACTTTTCCTTCCCTTCTTGGTTTGAAACCCATCCTGGGGTTGTAGCCATAATTAGCGTAGAACGGCAACACCTGGATTGCCGAATGAATTCTGTTGTTGTAGGCGAACTCGCCCAACACAATCCACTCTGGCCAGTCATCTTGCCGATAATTTATGAATAGTCTCAGGTACTGCTCAACGTCCTGATTGACTCGTTCGGTCTGTCCGTCAGTCTGCGGGTGATAGGCTGTAGACGTTTTTGTTTGTATCTTTAATAATTTATTTAATTCGCGCATCAGCGCAGCTGCGAACTGAGGTCCCCTGTCCGATATAATTGAATCGGGGAGTCCATGGTACCGCCACACGTTATCGCGATATAACTTAGCCAGGCCAAGCGCGCTGGTCTCCTCCATTGTAGGGATTGCGTGCATTTGCTTTTTGGCCCGGTCGACTACCACTAAGAGCGCATCGTATCCTTGCGCCTCTGGAAGCCCGGTAATGAAGTCCGTGGAGATTGCTTTCCACGGCTCCGTAGGGGAGTCGATCGGTTTCAGCTTGCCCGCTGGAGGTTTTGGCACATTCTTGTACCGCTGGCATTTGTCACAGCCATCTACATAATCGAACACAAACTTTGTCATGTTTGGCCACCAATAATTACGGGCCACCAACTCCAAGGTCTTCCACCGCCCTGGATGCCCTGCGATTGCTGAGTCGTGGTGCAACTTCACGATCTCGCGTCTCAACTGTACCTCCCTTGGTACATACACTTTTCCCCTGAACAACACCAGCCCCTGTTCTTCACTCCATTCCTCTGTTCTCAGCCGTTTCGTCGGCAACCTCTTCAACTCCTCCACAGCTTTCACCACCGACTCGTCCCATTCTTTCGCCTTCCGCATCTTGCTCAACAACTTCTCTTCGGAACCCTCGATCAATAGATGACCGTGTTGCGTAGCCTTGATCGCGAAGAACTCTGGCTTAAGCAATGTCACATCTTCATTGTCGTGTTCCCCGTCTTTCTTGAAATCTGGCCTCCTGGACAGGGTGTCGGCCTTTCCCATTGCCGTGCCAGGTTTGTTGACCAGTTCGAAATCAAATCTTGATAAATAGAGCGCCCACTGCGCTTGCCTCCGGTTCAACTTCTTTGATGTCATGAAGTATCGGAGATTGGAGTGATCCGTCCAAATCTCGATCTTATGCATCGCACCTTCTAAATGGTGCCGCCATGCTTCTAATGCCCTAATGATGCCAAGCATCTCCCAATCATGCACGTCATAATTTCGTTTGACGTCATTTAATGACTTGGAGATGAAGGCACATGGCCTCCACTTTCTGTCCTCCATCTTCATCAACAATACTGCCCCTGTTGCTACTCCAGAAGCGTCTGCTTCAACTCGCAAGGGCTTGGAAGGATCCGCTGTAGCGAGGATCGCGTTCCGTGTGAAGAGCGCCTTGAGTCCGTCGAACTACTCCTGTTGTTCCGTCCCCCATTCCCACTTCTGGTCCTTCCTTAATAATTTATTCATGGGCGCGGCTACTTTGGCAAAGCCTTTGGCAAAGCGTAGGTAGAAGTTTGCGAGACCCAGAAAGCGTTGAATATCTTTGACTGATCTTGGAACCGGCCACTCCTCTATCGCCTTCGTTTTTTCTTGATCCATCTTGATTCCCGAAGGGGTAATGTGCAGCCCCAGAACACCTCTTCTACAATTTTGTTATGTCCGTTTTTGTCCTTTGTAAATATCAAGATATCATCTATATATACTACTACTGACCCCTGATCGATGAGGTCCTTCAGCACACCGTTCATCATGGTCTGGAATGTGGCTGGGCTGTTGCAAAGTCCGAAATACATAACCAACGGTTCGAATGCGCCCCTGTGGGTCGTGAACGCCGCTTTCCATTCATCGCCTTCTTTTACTCTGACGTTATTATATCCCCATCTCAAGTCCAACTTTGTAAATACTCGAGCACTACCTACTCTGTCTATTAAGTCACCGATAAGCGGTAATGGATAATTGTTACGTATTGTCCATGCGTTTAAATATCTGTAGTCCTGTACCATCCTCTTTTTTTTGTCTTTCTTTGGGACAAAGAACACAGCCGATGTCTGCGGTGACTTGCCCTCTCTGATGTATCCCTTTTCTAATTGGTCGTTCAGGAAATTGTCGACTTCGCCTTGTTCTTGCGGTGACAGCCTGATGTTCTTGGCTTTCTTGGGTTCATAACTGGGTTTCATCTCGATGGCGTGATCCCACGGCTTCCGCTTCGGCATGCGTTCAGACGCTTTCTTCGAGAACACCTTCATCCACCTCCGGAACCTTCGCGGAATCTTTGCCTTGATCTCTAACTCTATCATTTGGATCTCGAGCTCCTCATCGCGTACTGTGTTCGCATTCTCTTCCTGGATAATCTCTTCCAGAATTCCATCTCTGTCTACCATTGTTTCTCCTGCTTGAATGAAAGTGTCATCGTCCTCTACTTCCTCGATCGTAGGACGAAATCTCTGTCTTTCAGCCAACTTCCGCCTGGCCCTATCCTTCTTTGCTGCTCTGATAAATACGTTGCACTCCCAAGGGCAGCACGTCATTCTAACCTCTCCGGTATCCCAGTTGATGTCCGGGTTGTGCTTGCCCAACCACAGGTGTCCCAGGATTACCGTTGTCTTCCCTAGGTCGCACACCTCGAAGACTGTCTTTTCTTTGTGGCCCCTGAATGATACCATCAGGACGATCTCTTCAGTGATCGAGCCGCCCTGGTTCAAGGTCCCATCAATGTTGTAAACTCTGATCGGTTGATCCAGAGTTCGGGTCTTAAGTCTGCTTCGGTGTACGAATTCCCTATCTACGAAAAGTCCGGTAGCCCCGCTGTCTAGTAATGACCTGACTGTGCAGGCGTCGTGTGTATCTAAAGTAGTAATAGTAATCGGGATCATAATCTCGTTTTTTATCTTATTTGATCTTACAAAGTGTCGTACCCCCTCTTTAGGCTTTTCGGTAATAGTGTCTATTTTGGTAACTACGGGAGTACAGGGAATTAAGCACAGCTCCGGGCTGCCGAGCCGACTTGTGTCGGGCCCCCCACCATTGTGACTAACTACCGTATTGCTATCTAAGCTAACTACTGTAGTAGTGTCCGTTTCCGTATCTGAGTCCATATTGTCAACCGAAAGTCCGTCATACCTATTCTGGGAAGCGAGCGAGGGGGGTCTCACTGGCCTCCGGCGGGAAAATCCTTCTTGGCCGCTGTTTCAGCCCCCTCTGCCATCTTCGCGGTCCAGTACCCGCGCAAGTCCTCGTAATTCATCACCCTGATGTCCAGGCGTGATCTGCAGTCGCGGGCCATGTGCCCTGGCTTCCTACACTTGTAACAAATCAGTGGCGGGCGCTTCGTGCTCCTGTCCACATCCATCGCATTCGGGTCGCGTACTCGAGGGGGGTTTGAATTCCCCTGAGCCTGCTGGCCCCACTGTTGTCTCGCGGGTGGTTGTTTGCCTGCCCGGTGTGGTGGTGGTGGCGCTGTATGCCCCGCCGCCGCTGTTGGTGCTGCTGATGCGGCCTTCTGTCCGAAGCGCCCTGCAAACAGCCTTTGTTCCGTCCTGGCTTGTCACCACTGACAGTCCATCCTCATCGCCTGTGCGTACCACTCGTCGATGGTGGTTGGGGGATGGTCGAGATTGTTCAGCCGCTCTCGCAATGGCGCCTTTAACGACCGCTTGAATTCATAGATCAGTGGGGTGTCCGAGTATCCTGACTCGTGTGCTGCAATCTTGAAATTCTGGACGTGTTCGTCCGTGGTGTTGTCTCCCTGGACCATCATGGTCAGCTGGAAGACCTTGGTGTCCCTAACGTTGGGATCACCGAAAGATGATCGCAGAGCCGTCATCAGCTCCTCTGCGTTCACAAAGGGCGGGGCTCCGCGCATCATTTGCTTGACTGCCACTTCTCGCCACTTCGCCGCTGTGCCGCCTTGGAGGTACGACAAGATCCAAATGATCTTTGCGTCCTCTGATCGGAACTCGTCAGGGCGGCCGTGGGTGTACATGTACACAGCCGTCTTGAAACTGTTGAGCTCGTCCGACTTGCCGGAGAAGGGGAGGGGGGTGGCAACTTTGGGCGTGCGGAAGGTCCTTCCGCTGGCCGCTGTTGACTCTGCGCGTTTCGCTTCATCGTCGCGCTCTTTCTCTCATTTCTGCTCCATGAGGATCTCGAGCAGCTGGTCATGTTCGCTACGTGCCTGCGCAAGGAGCTCCTCTAGAGTTTGGACTGGGGGGGGGAGGTTCAATGGGTGCCGTTACATTGACGTTCTCGATTCCGGCCATGGTGAAGAGTGGAGGGAGAAGGAAGGGGGGTGTTGGGGGTGTAGAGAGAAGTCGGGTTCGTGGGGAGACGGAGTGTCCGGTCCAATCGCTGATGGCGGGTGATGCAGAGTGATGGACGAGTGGAAAGGCAATAGTTCCCTGGAGCGGGCGCGCAACCCTGCTGTGCTCCTTGGGATCAAAAACTGGAAGACGTCGCTTTTGGGGCAACGTGAAGAAGAGGGTAAGGTCGAGGACTCTTGCGTGATGTAGAGCCGCGGTCAATCACACCACACGCGCGCTCTCAGAACAATCGGGTGGCGTCCCACGAAAGTCTGTGTCGAGTGGTCCTTGGTCCGTTTGAGGGTTTGCTCAACGGGATCAACCCAGATGAACAATTGTTCTACGATTGTTCAACGGTGCTAGCACCAGAGGAACAGGGAAGAGGGGTTGGGGAAGAATGTCGCGGGAAGCGAGCGGAATGAGAGTAAAAAGTAGAATGGGGGCAGGCATACCGTCATCTCCACCTTACCTTCAGGACGAAGGTCTGTCCGAAGTAAGTGTAGACGAAAGTGTAAATGTACACTCGGCCTTGAGGGGAACGGAAGTGTGATCGGTGGAAAGTCGAAGGCATCTTGACTTCAACAGTGGCGGCGCAGAACATGCGCACATCGTTTCAAGTGAGGCCCAAAGAGAAAAGTGATAAGAGTGTTTGAGAGGTGTGAGAGGGAGCGCGGGGAGAGGAATTGAGTTCTTCTGTTAGGACAACACTAAACACTAAGGTCTAGTGCTGGCTCTCACAGTCAAACCCAACACATAGTCTCTAGGCGTAATATTAACTACTTAAATACTACAATACATGAGTTAACCATGAGGCAACAGCGTGTGCTACATGAGGCGTAATACCATGCTTGAATCATGCGGCGTGCATGATGTTCGGACGCCATGTGTTTACCGTGTGTCTGCTAACTCTATAATAACTACAATGAACGTAAATAAAGAGATAAATAGTTTTAAATGTCCTTGAAAAGATAATAGAAAATCGTACTCTTGACAACAGGACCTTCTTCTCTTGGCCTTTGACTACAAAGCCTTGAGGTTGGAGCATATATATCTCCTCATCTAGTTTGCCGTAAAGAAAAGCGGTCTTTACATCTAGGCCGGTCATATACATGCTGTCTAGAGCCGCTAATGCAAACATGAGATGAATGGACTTGTAGCGGACAACAGGTGAGAAAATTTCATTGAAGTCAACGCCTTCGACTTGTGAATAGCCTTTGGCCACGAGTCTGGCACATTTTCTCTCATCTTCTTTGATGGAGAAAACCCATCGATTCCAGATCGCTTTGTGATTTGGCAGAAGATCCACAAGATCATAAACTTGCCTTTTAGAGAGAGCAACCAACTCCTCTTGGCAGGCGTGTTTCCATTCAGCTTGCAGCCATTTAGATAGGTGCAGGATATCGTGATACTGTGTTGGAACTTGCTGCTTACCACTGTCCGATGGTGACACTGCTTGTTTGAGCAGTATGTGGGTAAGTGCATTTCCTCCTTCCCTGACACTTCTGGCGAGCCATGTGTCTTTGTCCATTGGATTGTAATCATGTTTGACCAGGGGTTCAGGGGCTTGAACTGTTTCATTGGACCCCCTGTTATTGGATGATGGCACAGTTGGAGATTGTGGTGCCGGAGAACTAGGCCCAGTATGCCTGTTTCCGATAGAAGTTTGTGGCCAGACACGGGAGCTACCCAGTTGATTGGTATCCACTGTCTTCTTCCAATAACGGTCTCTTCGGATGTCTCACTCTATATCTGAGGGAGCACAATTTTCTCCATACACATTACCTGGACAAGATGGAATGTTCCTACTTCTGCCAGATTGCCGAGGGAGATTTCTCCACTTGTTCTGATCATTTCCCTAGGTGTAAAGTCCTGCGGGGATACTGGTGGCAATGTAGGAGGATTCTCAGCAGCGGTATCCCACACTTCCAAATCACTTGGTACGTTTGACGTTGAAGGTCCCGAAGGACCCGACTGAGAGAAGGGGTGGTTAGGAGGTGGATTATTGTCATCTTCACCTCCATCCGTTCCATGCTGATGGTTGTGATCATCCTTGTCATGATCAGGTCATCTAGTTCCTCCAAATGGTGTCGAATGGGGAGTACTAGCCTTTGGACATCTAGGGAAAAGTTCTTTGTCAAACATGGCAGTTGTACTGATGAACAATGAGTTGTTTGGACACATGAACAAATATCCCTTGGTTCCATCTTCCACCTCATAGCCTAAGAAGGTCATGAGTTCTGAGCATGCAGCCAGTTTATTTTGGCGCTTCTCTTTTGGAAGGTACACATAAGCAGCGCAATGAAAGACTTTGACAGCTGCCAAGTCTGGTTTTTTGCCTTCGATCTGCTCATATGGGGAAACCCATTTAGTCTGATTGATCAGAGTACGATTGATCAAGAAGCATGCATGTCTTACACAGAAACTCCACCAAGAAGCAGGTAAACACGCGTTGAATTGCAGTGCTTGTGCCTTCTTGGTAATTGTTGGGAATGGAGTGGTGAACAGTGACAGGAAGAGTTTAAGGACAAGGTTAGAGGATGAAGTTAATCTCAAAGGCTAGTGAGTGAGGGAGTCTGCCACAGGGAGGAATGTTATTATCATCTCCTACATGATGTGCAATATTTATACTACACAGTTAGGAGGTATAGTGTAATGCGCTCCTTTAATATATAAAGGAGGTATTCTGTAATAGACCCCTGTACCAGTTAATAATGGAATAACTATGTCATATCCCCTATATAATTCTCCAGATAGACTTGTCTATCATTGTATATTATAGGGGGTTCCCTGGATAGCATAGGAGACAGTCTTGGCAGTCTTTGTAGTCTTGGCCAGTCTATTAAGGGTAGCAGCTTGGGAATTAATATTATTCCCTGTGGCTGTGTTGGATTCTACCAGTGGCAGATCCTAACCCTAACCTTAAGCTTAGGACTTGTATTCCATCTCCCCAGGCTTGTTAACTGCCTTGGCTTGCCTGTATACTCTTGTATACATAATCCCAACAGTAATTGTCCAGATGGTGCGCTCAGCATGGCCGTTCTGCTGGTGTTGGTAAGGGGCAGATGTTTGAATCTTGATCCCCTGTCCATGCAGAAACTGCATGAGTTCTTTGCTCTTGAGTTCCCCTCCAGCATCCATATGGACACTTTTAACAGGCTTTCCATAGTGGTTGTTTGCTAACGCAACAAGTTCCTTTACGGTGTCAAGTGCATCTGACTTTTTGGTCAGGCAGACATTCCACATAGCGGAAGACTTATCATCCACAAATACAATAAAGTATTTCTCTTTGTGGTACGATAGTGTGGGAAACTCTTTGAGATCCATATGGATTAACTCAAAGATCTCAGTCACATGGCTGTTTGAATCTGGGAAAGGCAGCAAGGCCATTTTACCCTTCGCACAGCCTGGACAAATGGGAGTCGATCGTGGGATCGTTATTCCCGGGAGTCTGGTGCTGGAAGTTGGAAACTTGCACATGGCAGCATCACTAGGATGCCCTAAGTGCTGATGCCAAATTCAATAATCAACAGAGTAAATCGTGTCAACATCAAAGACTGAATTGAGAACGAAGGTATTTGACACTTGAGACCACAGTCCATAAAGGGACTTGGCATCACTCAGAGGTGTACACTTCATTGTCAGTTGATTGTTGCAACTCCAGACCTCAATACCATCTTTATGACCATAGATAGTATTTCTGGTCAAAAGGAAATTTCCCATTGAAAGTAGTTGCCCACTCAATTGGGATGAGTAGTAGACTGGGTACAAGCAGATAGTACACAACTTGTCTCCTAACTCAAATTTCAGGAACACAGCCCCCTTGCCTTCAATGTGGGCTGTGGCATTATTAGAGGCGGTGGATATTTCAGGCTGTTGATCCATGTACTCAAAGGACAAAAAATCATTAAGATTGTTTGTGAAATGCTGAAACGCACCACTATCCATCAGCCAGAGAGCAGCATGTTCCCCTAAATTGTCAGAATTTTGACAATTTAGACAGTTGTCACACTCTTCATTCACACACGAATTAATTTTATTCGGTGCCTCATGGGCACTTAAAGTGTGTACATAATGAACTATTTTTACAGGCGCTTTAGCTGCCAACCCGTTACATAAAAATGTCACTGGGAGATTCACATGAGCTTTGGTGTGAGAAGATTGGGCGGTGACATACTTGTGATCTTGGGGTCCCCCATAGATTTACAGGTACTCAGCTTCTTTATGCTGTTGTAGACTGTCGTCTACAGCATCCCAAATAGCCTTGTTAGAAGCTGGAGGGGGTGAAGGAGTGGATCCTAAAGATACAATGTCAGGATCTTCTGACACTTCTTCAAATCATATAAATGGGGCCGGAGGATCTGGGTCTACTGGTGAGACCCTGCGTCACTTTTCATCACGCCTTGTAAGGTAAAGCTCTGCTTGTTTGAGATTCTCCGTGTCAGGTGTGAGATTCATAGCAGCAAGGTTGTCTCACGCTTTTTGATACTCATCAAACACTGACTGAGTGCCGATTACAGCACCCAAATACGATTGAGGAGCAGGACACTTTCTCAGATCTTTTACACTGGGTGTTGGCACTTGTGCAGCCGGAGGGATGACAGTCCCACTACCAGTGACGGTGGTCACAAGCATTGGAAAGTCAGTGGCCATAGAAGCCAGGTGAATCTGTTTGGCTGTCTCCTTTTTCTCCTTCTGTTGTTTTCCTCCCTGCTTACCCCTCTTTGAAGTGTTGCCAGAGGTACTAGGCTGCTGTTGATCAGCATTGTCTTGCTTGGGCTGCCATTTGGGGTTGGCACCCTTGCGTTTGACAGCTGACAGCTTGTTAGCCATTTCTCCTTTAGCGGGCTTCGCAGAAGATTGCCTTTTAGATTTGGTGATAACCACTTCTTGGATGATGAGGAACATGAGTTTCTTGGTGTCTGGATTGGTTTGCAGAACTGTAGATGTGAGAGCATCATACTCATGTGGTAAGGCGTTGAGTAAAATCATAGCCTGTACCACTTCTGGGATTACGACTTTGTTAGCCATGAGGCAAGAAAAGTTCTCAGCCATCCAGGAAATCTCCAGTTGTGGATTGGAAACCGATAAGCGCATTGAGACTGCAGCTTTAAAATTGGTGAAGATTTGGGAAGGTCCCACCTTCCCGAAGGTGTCCTCCAACTTTTTCCAGCATTGTAATGCTGTCATTGAGTCAGTAAGGAGATGGCACATGGAGGGAGACAGGCGCATGCCTATCAATCCTGCAGCCCGATCGTTCTTATCAGCCCATTTGGCAATCTCATTCCGCAGCTCCTTCTTCTGATCATTTGAGAGAGTAGATGCAGATGAAACATGGGCGCTGGAAGAATCAGTCCTTGTGGTGAAAGTCGGATCTTTTGGATAAGGAACAACCCCAGCAGTAATCTGCCAAAGGCCTTGAGACCGGAGATAGGCCTTCATAGATTCTGCCCAAGGCAAGTAATTGGATCCGGTAAGGATTGGAACAGATGACAAGGTTGAAGACATGTTGATCTGCAACACGTAGTCAGCACATGCTTCTTTAACCTTATTTGAACAGTCAAAATCTCAGCACTCCTTTGGAGTACTTTGTAGAGAACATGCAGCGTGCAGATGATTCCCACGCTTTACAGCAGCATGGAATTGGATGCAGCGCAAAACGGTGGTAGAGCAAGAGAGCTGATAGCTTTGTGAGGTGATGGTTGCAGCCCATTAAGGTGCAGAGTGTCTGCCAGCTATCAAGGCTCCAGGGCCCATAATCTGTTGTGAGCACACTATTCTACGAAGTGGAACTCTCTTCTAGACTCACCGAGTTAGTGTTTAAGGCTTAGAGTTATCTATGATGGTGGTGGTAAGAGTGAAACAGCTCTTATTGTTTGTAGTTGAGTACAGCGGGTTTATATACCTATGTAATACATGCACAGACCATTTGTAAATAAGAGCCCATGTGATCTACTGGTCAACAGAGTCACATGATGAGAGCGGTGGAAATTAGTATTTCAACATGAACTCGATAACTTGAACTTAGTAGTTGAGGCCTTTGCCTTAACAATAGCTGTCAAAATGTTAGATAAGGAGATATAATTAAATACTCTTATCTTTATACTGCAAGTAATTTATTATTAGAGCTAGCAATGCAATGTTAAAGCAGTATTTGAGTTCTGGGCCATCTGATACATGTCTGAGAAAGCATTGGATAAGGATGGCAATTGTTTTACAATTATATTGCAGAGCTGAAAAGCTGTGAGAATATTCTATCAGTCTTGTAGCCAATTGTAGTCAACCTGTCAGAAGTGGATTATATGATCAAATATACCCCAACAACTCAAAATACCAATTGTGCACAGATAATGGAATGCTAACACTGCAGTAGCTGGATTCAACATCTTTATATTGTTGGTTTGTTGTCAGAGTATAAGATTCAGGATGTTTTCAACAAATTGAGTATGCACAGCCACAACCTTGTGGGCTCAACAAAATGCAAAAACTTGTTCATGACCTCAGCCACAACACAAGAAACATCAGTCAATTTCTCAGGGAAGAATATCCTACTAATGCCCAAAAATAAGTTAAAACATTATAGAGATTTCCACATGAGGGTGGGTCAAAGATAATTGATAATTCAGACTCACTTATTGGTGACTTAATAGATAGAGCAGGTAATGCAAAGGTATTTACAAAGTTGGACCTGAGATGGGGATATAATAATGTCAGGATAAAGGAAGGAGATGAGTGGAAAGTGGTGTTCATGACCCACAGGGGCATGTTCAAGCCAGTAGTTATGTATTTCGGACTTGCAACAGCCCAGCCATGTTCCAGACCATGATGAATGGTGTGCTGAAGGATCTCATCCATCAGGGATCAGTAGTAGTTTATATAGACAATATCCTAATATTTACAAAAATAGACATAATGAAATTGTAGAGGAAGTGCTGAAGTGGTTTGAAGAGAATGATCTGTTCCTGAAACCGGAGAAGTGCAAACTCAAAGTCCAAGAAGTAGAATTCTTGGGGCTGTACATCAGTCAAGAGGGGATCAAGATGGACAGAGAGAAGATGAAGGCAATAGAAGAGTGGCTGGTCCTGACCTCAGTGAAAGACATTCAACATTTCCTGGGGCTTGCAAACTTCTACCGATGCTTTGCTGAGGGCTTTGCAAAGGTAGTGGTGCCAATGAATAAGTTATTGAGGAAGGATGAGAAATGGCAGTGGACAGAGAAGGAACAGGGAGCATTCGACAGACTCAAGGTGTTGTTCACTCAGAATGAGATCCTAGCAACTGTGGATCTAGCCTGACCACTGAGAGTAGAAGCCAATGCTTTGGGAGTAGCAACAGGGGTGGTGCTGTCAATGAAGATGGAGGACAGAAAGTGGAGGCCATGTGCATTCATCTCCAAGTTGCTCAATTGTCAGGAGTACAATTTTCCAAAGACATTTAATACTATTATTTTCGTTATTTGACTGAGATGACACTTTTATGTACACATGGTAGGCACAAGGTCCTTATGATCAAGCACATGGCTAAGGGTAGGCACAAACACATGGGCAACACACCACATGATCAGACACAAGGTAGACACATGTAGCTGCACACCACATGCTGTAGGCATGGTGCTGTGCCTGCTGATTACTCATGGTCTAGGCATGTCTAACAGTAGTATATAAACCATAATATATTGCCCAGAGACACTAGTCGTGTTCTCTCAGGTATTCCACCTATTACTGGTGTGATTGCCTTGTGACTATGGACTATTTCTTTTGTTTGTTGTCATTTGTCTTGAGGGAGCTGTCATTTTACCTTAGGATATAGGTGACATCCTGACATCAATGATGTCAAAAGAAACTATGATGCCCATGACCGAGAGATGCTCTGGATCATATGGGCTTTGGAAGCATGGTGGCACCATCTGGAGGGTGCAATGCATAAGGTTGAGATTTGGATAGACAACTCCAATCTCCATTACTTCATGTCATTAAAGGAGTTGAACTGTAGACAGGCAAGGTGTGTGCTGTACCTCTCAAGATTTGATTTCAAGCTGGTAAACAAGCCTGGGACAGCAACAGGGAAGGCAGATGCACTGTCAAGGAGACCAGACTGGAAGGTGGGAGCATAGCATGATAATGAGGATGTCACACTGCTGAAGCTGGAATTCTTCATGATCAAGGCCACACAGCATGGACACTTGTTGATTGAGGGCACAGAGGATAAGATTTTGAGCAGAGTGCAGAAGGCAAAGGAGTGGGATGAATCAGTGGTGAAGGTGGTGGAGGAGTTGAAAAGTTTGCTAACAAAATGGCTAAGGACAGAGGAGTGGTCACAAGAACAGGAGCTGGTGCTCTTCAGGGGAAAGGTTTATGTACTGAAGGACGAACATTTACAATGCAAGGGGTTTTGAGCTGAGACAGAAAGGAAGAGTCGAAGCCAGTGTTCTCCCGAAGGCCTTAAAACCAAGGCCAGGCAAGTCGGAAGGCTTCGTAAGGTCATAAGGCTTTGGCATAAGGCCAAATTTAAGGGTTCAAGATAATATTTAAATGAATTAAAAATGAATTAAAAATAATATTAGGCTATTGTGATTACCCCTCGAAATCATCATCTGAGCAGTCTATAGCGCCATCACTTTCGCATCGTTTGACGCGTGAATGCAGGGATTGATCCCTTTGCCACCAAGGATGTGGGCAGTCATAGCCGCCTTATCGCCTCGGGTTCTACCAGTTCGGGAACATGCTATAGTGGATCCCCAGTGATTTAAACGCGCAGCTTCACGTAACTTAAGAGTCGGAGCGCTTACCTTCTTTGAAAACATTCTCGGCCCTATCTAACTCCCCCGACACATCCCACGCGTCGTTCCCATCAATTTCAAGCGCGCGTTGATGGTGAGCAACACACGCCTTGCAATAGGCTGCCCAGTGAGTGGTATTTTGTTTTTCTCCCCGATGGAAATACAACCAGAGTTCTTTGAGTACCATAGTTGGGACAAGGAAATTGGAATCTCAAAAAGAAAAAAAAAAAAAAAAAAAAAATACAGGGTATACACGTGACTATGTAAGCCTTCAGAAGGCCTGGACGTTCTCATGCCCAATCCATAAGCCTTCAGGCAAAGCCTTCGGAAGCCTTATGAATTTTTAAGGCTTATCCCATCAACCAACACTGTTAGGACAACACTAAACACAGGGTCTAGCGCTGGCTCTCACAGTCAAACCCAACCAAAGAGGGGATCTCGTAGTCTAAAGGCAGCCGCACGTTTAGTGGGTAAGCCTAAGAGAACTCGATTAGAGTCTCTAGGCGTAATATTAACCATTTATATACTACAATACATGAGCTAACAATGAGGTAACCGCATGTGCTACATGAGGCATCTGATCCATGCTTGAGTCATGAGGCGTGCGTGATGTTCGGACGCCATGTGTTTACCGGGTGTCTGCTAACTCTATAATAACCACAACAAGTATAAATAAAAGGAAATGCGTAACTAAATAGTATTAAATGTCCTTGGAAAATCGTACTCTTGACATCACCCCCTCTTTAGGGCTCGGATTCCAGACGAGACACAAGGCCCTCCGGGGTTTCTGTGAAGTTTTCGTACGGGCGGAATTGAAAATGCGCCAACGATCTTAGTCGACGCGGGGCGGCGGGGTGCATTCGGTGGAATGCCGCGATAGCATCTGTTGCATGTTCAAGGTTCGTGGCGGGTTCCCAAGTGTTGTTTTCCTCGGTATACCCCTGCCATTTCACCAAGTACTGCAGCTGGTTGCGGTGCAGCCTCGAATCCAGTACCTCTTCCACATGGTACTCTAACTCTCCTTCTATCTCAACGGGTGGCGGTGCTTCGGCTCGCTGTTCCGGGATCTTCGATGCCGTGTGAGGCCTGACCCTGGACACATTGATCACCAGATGGATCTTGATCGATGTCGGTAATTTAAGTTTCACGGCGTTCTGGGATACGATCTCCATGATGGGATAGGGGCCCAAGCGCTTTTCTGCCAATTTGCGCGAGGGGCGATTCATCTGCAAGTCCACAGACTCCAGCCACACCTTGTCACCCACTTTGTACGTCGGAGCTTCTCCCCGTATCTGATCCGCGTACTTTTTCATCTCATCTCGCGCTTTTGTTAGCACGGCGTGCGCCTCCTCGTGCACTCTCTTCATTCGCTCTGCGAAGTCATCCGCCGCTTCGACTTTTCCTTCCCTTCTTGGTTCAAAACCCATCCTGGGGTTGTAGCCATAATTAGCGTAGAACGGCGATACTTGGATTGCCGAGTGGACGCGGTTGTTATAGGCGAACTCGCCTAACGCGATCCATTCCGGCCAATCGTCCTGCCGATGATTAATAAAGAGCCTCAGGTACTGCTCAACATCCTGGTTGACTCGTTCGGTCTGTCCGTCAGTCTGCGGGTGATAAGCCGTAGACGTTTTTGTTTGTATTTTTAGTAATTTATTTAACTCGCGCATTAGCGCAGCTGCGAATTGAGGACCCCTGTCAGATATGATTGAATCTGGGAGTCCGTGGTACCGCCACACGTTATCGCGATATAACTTAGCCAGGCCAAGCGCGCTGGTTTCCTCCGTTGTGGGGATTGCGTGCATTTGTTTCTTCGCCCGATCAACTACCACTAAGAGCGCGTCGTATCCTTGCGCCTCTGGCAGCCCCGTGATGAAGTCCGCGGAGATTGCTTTCCACGGCTCCGTAGGGGAGTCAATCGGTCTCAGCTTGCCCGCTGGAGGTTTTGGCACGTTTTTGTACCGCTGGCATTTGTCACAGCCATCTACATAATCGAACACGAACTTGGTCATGTTCGGCCACCAATAATTACGGGCCACCAACTCCAAGGTCTTCCACCTCCCTGGATGCCCTGCAATTGCCGAGTCGTGGTGCAACTTCACGATCTCGCGTCTCAGCTGTACCTCTCTTGGTACGTACACCTTTCCTCTGAACAACACCAGCCCCTGCTCCTCGCTCCATTCCTCTGTCCTCAGCCGTTTCGTCGGCGATCTCTTCAACTCTTCTACTGCCTTCACTACCGACTCATCCCACTCCTTCGCCTTCCGCACTCTGCTCAACAGCTTCTCCTCGGAGCCTTCAATCAACAAGTGACCGTGCTGTGTTGCCTTGATTGCAAAGAATTCCGGCTTAAGCAGTGTCACATCTTCGTTGTCGTGCTCCCCGTCTCTCTTGAAGTCTGGTCTCCTGGACAGGGCGTCGGCCTTTTCCATTGCCGTGCCAGGTTTGTTGACCAGCTCGAAATCAAATCTTGATAAATAAAGCGCCCATCGCGCTTGTCTCCGGTTCAACTTCTTTGACGTCATGAAGTATCGGAGATTGGAATGATCCGTCCAGATCTCGATCTTATGCGTCGCACCTTCTAGATGGTGCCGCCATGCCTCCAGTGCCCTGATGATGCCAAGCATCTCCTGATCATGCACGTCATAATTTCGTTCGACATCATTCAATGACTTGGAGATGAAGGCGCATGGCCTCCACTTTCCGTCCTCCGTCTTCATCGACAACACCGCCCCTGTCGCCACTCCAGAAGCATCCGCTTCAACTCGCAAGGGCTTGGAGGGATCCGCGGTAGCAAGGATCGCGTTCCGTGTGAAGAGCGCCTTGAGTCCGTCAAACGACTCCTGTTCTGCCGTCCCCCATTCCCACTTCTGTTCCTTCCTCAATAATTTATTCATGGGCGCGGCTACCTTGGCAAAGCCTTCAGCAAAGTGTCGGTAGAAATTCGCGAGTCCTAGAAAGCGTTGAATATCTTTCACTGATCTCGGAACTGGCCACTCCTCTATCGCCTTCGTTTTTTCTTTATCCATCTTGATTCCCGAGGGGGTAATGTGCAGCCCCAAGAATTCGACTTCATTGACTTCGAATTCGCATTTCTCTGGTTTCACGAATAGATCATTTTCTTCTAATCTTTTTAACACCTCTTCTACAATTTCGTTATGTCCGTTTTTGTCCTTTGTAAATATCAGGATATCATCTATGTACACTACTACTGACCCCTGGTCGATGAGGTCCTTCAGCACACCGTTCATCATGGTCTGGAACGTGGCTGGGCTGTTGCAAAGTCCAAAATACATTACTAACGGCTCGAACGCGCCCCTGTGGGTCGTGAACGCCGCTTTCCATTCATCTCCTTCTTTCACTCTGACGTTATTATATCCCCATCTTAAGTCCAACTTTGTAAATACTCGTGCGCTACCTACTCTGTCTATTAAGTCACCAATAAGTGGTAACGGGTAATTGTTACGTATTGTCCATGCATTTAAATATCTGTAGTCCTGTACCATCCTCTTTTTTTTGTCTTTCTTTGGGATGAAGAACACGGCCGACGTCTGCGGCGATTTGCTCTCTCTGATGTATCCCTTTTCCAATTGGTCATTCAAGAAGTCGTCGACTTCACCTTGTTCTTGCGGTGAGAGCCTAATATTCTTGGCTTTCTTGGGCTCGTAACCGGGTTTCATCTCGATGGCGTGATCCCACGGCTTCCGCTTCAGCATGCGCTCTGACGCTTTCTTCGAGAACACCTTCATCCACCTCCGGAACCTACGCGGAATCTTCGCCTCGATCTCGGACTCCGTCATTCGGATCTCATGCTCCTCATCGCGCACCGGATTCGCATTCTCTTCCTGGATAATCTCTTCCAGGATCCCATCTCCTTCTTCCATTGTTCCCCCTGCCTGAATGAATGTGTCTTCGTCCTCTACTTCCTCGATCATAGGACGAAATCTCTGTCTCTCAGCCAACTTCCGCCTGGCCCTTTCTTTCTTCGCAGTTCTGATAAATACGTTGCACTCCCGAGGGCAGCGCGTCATTCTAACCTCGCCGGTGTCCCAGTTGATGTCCGGGTTGTGCTTGCGCAACCACGGGTGTCCTAGGATCACCGTCGTCTTTCCCAGATCGCACACTTCAAAGATGGCCTTCTCTTTGTGACCTCGGAACGACACCATCAAGACGATCTCTTCTGTGATCGAGCCGCCTTGATTTAAGGTACCATCAATGTTGTAAACCCTGATCGGTTGATCCAGGGTCCGAGTCTTAAGTCCGCTTTTGTGTACAAATTCTTGATCCACAAAAAGTCCGGTGGCTCCGCTATCTAATAATGCTCTGACTGTACAGGCATCGTGTGTATCTAAGGTAGTAATAGTGATAGGAATCATAATCTCGTTCTTTATTTTACTTGATCTAACAAAGTGCTTAACCCCCTCTTTAGGCTTGTCGGTAACAGAGTCTAATTTAGTAACTACGGGTACATGGGGAATTAAGCGTAGCTCCGGGCTACCGAGCCGACTTGTGTCGGGCCCCTCACCGTTGTGGCTAACTACAGTTTCGCTATCTAAGCTGTCTACTATAGTAATGTCCGTTTCCGTATCAGTGTCCATATCTTGTACTGTAAGTCCGTCGTACTTGTTCTTGGAAGCAAGCGAGGGGGGTCTCACTGGCCTCCGGCGGGAAAATCCTTCTTGGCCTTTGTGTCGGCCTCCTCTGCTAACTTCGCGGTCCAATACCCGCGCAAGTCTTCATAATTCATCGCCCTGATGTCCAGGCACGATCTGCAATCGCGGGCCATGTGCCCGGGTTTCCTACACTTGTAACAAATAAGTGGTGGGCGCTTTGCGCTCCTATCCACGTCCATCGCGTTTGGGTCGCGTGCTCGAGGGGGGTTTGCGTGCCCCTGAGCCTGCTGGCCCCACTGTTGCCTCGCGGGTGGTTGTTCGCCTGCCCGCTGGGGCGCGGGCACTGTTTGCCCCGCCGCTGCTGTTGGTGCTGCTGATGCGGCCTTCTGTCTGAAGTGTCCCGCAAACAGCCTTTGTTCTGTCCTGGCTTGTCGCCATTGCCTGTCCATCCTCATCGCCTGTGCGTACCACTCATCGATGGTGGTAGGAGGGTGGTCGAGATTGTTAAGCCGCTCTCGTAACGGCGCCTTCAGAGACCACTTGAATTCGTAGATCAGCGGGGTGTCCGAGTATCCTGACTCGTGTGCCGCGATCTTGAAATTCTGGACATGTTCGTCCGCGGTGTCATCTCCCTGGACCATCGTGGTCAACTGGAAGACCTTGGTGTCCCTAACGTTGGGATCGCCGAAAGATGATCGCAGAGCCGTCATCAGCTCCTCTGCGTTTGCAAAGGGCGGGGCCCCACGCATCATCTGTTTGACAGCCACCTCGCGCCACTTCGCCGCTGTGCCTCCTTGGAGGTACGACAAGATCCAAATGATCTTGGCATCCTCAGACCGGAACTCGTCGGGTCGACCGTGCGTGTACATGTACACGGCCGTCTCGAAGCTGTCAAGCTCGTCGGACTTGCCAGAGAAGGGGAGGGGGGTGGCGACCTTGGGCGTGCGGAAGGACTTTCCGCCAGCCACTGTAGACTCTGCGCGCGTTGCCTCATTGGCGCGCTCTTTCTCGCGTTTCTGCTCCATGAGGATCTCCAGCAGCTGGTCACGCTCAGCGCGTGCCTGCGCGAGGAGTTCCTCTAAGGATTGGATGGGGGGAGGTTCGATGGGTGCTGGCACATCGACGTTCTCAATGTTGGCCATGGGAAAGGGTGGAGGGAGGAGAAAAAGTGGTGTTGGGGGTGTGGAGAGGAGCGCGGAGAGAGGGAATCGAGTTCTTCTGTTAGGACAACACTAAACACAGGGTCTAGCGCTGGCTCTCACAGTCAAACCCAACCAAAGAGGGGATCTCATAGTCTAAAGGCAGCCGCACGTTTAGTGGGTAAGCCTAAGAGAACTCGATTAGAGTCTCTAGGCGTAATATTAACCATTTATATACTACAATACATGAGCTAACAATGAGGTAACCGCATGTGCTACATGAGGCATCTGATCCATGCTTGAGTCATGAGGCGTGCGTGATGTTCGGACGCCATGTGTTTACCGGGTGTCTGCTAACTCTATAATAACCACAACAAGTATAAATAAAAGGAAATGCATAACTAAATAGTATTAAATGTCCTTGGAAAATCGTACTCTTGACAAACACTGGTCGAAGCAGCAGAGGACTTTGCAGCATGAATGAAGAGAGTGCATGAGGAGGCAGAGGCCACATTGACCAAGACACATGATGACATGAAGCACTATGCAGATCAGATTAGAGGAGAAGTGCTGCAATACCAGGTCAGCCAAAAGGTCTGGTTAGAAGCTGAGGACTTGCAGTTGAATCAACCATCACACAAGCTGGCAGAGAAACACCTTGGCCCATTCCCCATTACAAACTTGATGTCACAGAATGCCATCTGAATCAAACTCCCAAGATCCATCAAGATCCATCTGGTTGTCAACATCTTGTGGACATACCCTCATCAGGCACCCATGGTCCCAGGACAGCAAGCCAAAGCACTGTCATCTGTAGAGATAGATGGAGAGCTGGAGTACCATGTGAAGGAGGTACTAGATTCGTGGATGCATCACAACCAGTTGCAGTATCTGGTTAAGTGGCAAGGGTACACTGAGGAAAATAACACCTGGGAACCTGCTGACAACCTTGAACATGCAGTGGATGTGATTGCATCCTTCCACTGTTCACACCCCACCACCCTGTGTTGACTTAGGTTGTTGGCACACCTGCAGTTCTGCCCATATGAAAACTTCACTGAGACCCCAGAGGGACTTTCTCATTTGGAATCTGAGCCTTAAAGAGGGGGTGATGTCAGGAGTACATTTTTACTAAGACATTATGTTGGGAGAGCATTTCAGGAAGCTTAGAGGGGACCTTAGGACGAAGGGGGGTGTCCCTCTGAGTGTCTCAGAGGTCAAGGAGTAATTGTCTCATGTACACAATTACATGTAGTATATATACTACAGAATGTTAAAGTCTCAGTAATTAATATTATTATTATTACTGTCTTGGATATAGCCTTAGGCTTGCTATCCCAATACATTATTAACTATTGATGACACTTTTATGTACACATGGTCAAGGGTAGGTAGTGATCAAACTCATGGTAGGCACATGTAGCTGCACACCACATGCTTTAGGCATGGTGCTCATGTAGTATAGTATATAAATGTCAATACAATGCCCAGGGATACTAGTCATGTTCTCTTGGGTAATCTGCTACATCTAGCATGACCACCTCTGACTACTAGACTTCTTTTCTCTTTTGTTGCTGTTATTTTTGTTTGGGAGCTGTCATTGTGCCTTAGGGTGTAGTGTCATCCTAACACAACCAGGTTCATTTGCAAAGATATACTTGGCAAGTATGGTGTACTGCTGAACTTTACCATCTTTTGCTGTGAGCTTTACTTGGGCTTGCTTAGTGGCATCTGCTGTTGAATTGGAAAAGAGTTTGATTCGAAATGCAACATTGTTGTGGAGGTTCTCAAGGAGAGTGTCAGTCCAGTTTGGGTTTTTGACCCACTGGATATTAGGAGCATGTTGGTGTTTTGGATGAGGTTCAGCATCAGGCTCAGTCTCAGTCTCAGGCTTGGGTTTTGTGTGACTTTTTCATGGGGGCATGGTAGAGAGAGTCAGGGTCCAGAGTTTCTCGCATTTGTTTGTTTACTAAGTTTGCTAAGTTAGCCTTGAAGGATGAGTTGGGGAAGGAAGTAGGGACTGAAGATGGGGTGACAAGTCATGCTCCTAAGCCTGACTTGCAAAGCCCAACTTGAAAATGCCATGACTTCAACCACAACTTGCCATGATTTCCTAATTGGGATGTTCCAATTTTGCAAAGATGGGGCAGTAGTTGAGGCTGAGTTGGGGTGCCATGAAACCCCCATTAATAGGGTGTTTCAAACATGACCAACTTGTAGTGTTGCCAATGGCACAGCTCAGAGCCACTGAGCCAAGCCACTATTTTCAGTGAGCTGCATCAATAGATTGGCTTATGGCTCAGAGCCACTCAGAGCTGCTTGAGCTATACCTTCAGTTGCTTAACATCATGAAGAGGTAAGAAGTTAAAACCTTACAAAAACACTACAATACAATTATGTAGATATATCTAATGACAATCTGCTCCCTAGAGCCATCTCATGAGCACAAGGAGATAAACATAGCCAAATAATCCCATCAAAGTTGCTAATATATGAAAAACTTGACAGTATGGCATAATTCTGTTGCAATATTGCTCAAAACAACTTGGTTGACTGGTAAAAGGCATAACTGAGGCATAGATACATATAAAATGGCAAGCCCACACATTTGGGTAATCACAATCAGCTAAGCTGGCTCAGAGTCACCCAGAGTGGCTTAGCACTGTTTTTATTGGCTCAGGCACCTGAGCCAAGCTCAAGCTGAGCTGAGGTGTGGCATCACTACCAACTTGACCCTCAACTCTTATCTCAACTCAACCCCAATTCAAAATCACTTTTTCCAGAGTTGGAACTGAAGTTAAGATTTGAAATTGGACTCACAGGACCAATTCAAAAACCTAACTTGCAATTACCTCAACTTTGCATAATTGCTTGATTTGGAGGTCCCAATTCACAATTTGAGTCCAAGTTGAGGTTCAAGTTGAGGTTCAAGTTGGCCTTGAGTTGGGTATGAAACACCCTATTAATAGCACCAGTTGAAGAATCAAAGTCAACTGTGCTTGATAGCTGTAGGTTCCAAACTAGGTGACAACATCCAAGTCAGCCCTGGAACACTTGCTGGAGTTTCGCCAGAAGGAGAGAAGGGGGGAAGGGGTTTCTAGCACTAACAGGAGAAGAATGGATAGAATGTCACCAGCCATTATACCATTTACCCCACCTCTCAGCAACCTCTGGTGGCATCAAGGGGGTGGTGGAACAGGAAAAACTGACATCCACTCAGCTTTGTTTTTATGGCCTCAGCTGACCCTGCTGATGATATTAAGATAGTAATGACTTCCTAATTTCCTCTCGGACTTCTCCTGTGCCATCTTTCCAGCGAGTGCTCATCACCACATTTGTAAACCCCGGGTCATGTGCAAAGTGAACTGTTGAAAACCAATACCTAACCTCAACGACTCACTTACTGAGTCACATGCTTGATTACATATACATGGTCCGTGCGCATGTACTAAACGTATATAAGACGCTGTAAACCTCGTAGTAATACAAGCAGTTCTTTCCTTCTAACCACCACCAGAGTAAGACAGTATATTAGCACCACACACAAGGTATGTAGGACCATAATGCCTTCCCCTGCGTGGACGCCTAGCGGCGACCTGCAGCTTCAACAGGTTATGGGCCCTGGTGCCTACCGTTGTCACTCTCTGCAGCGCTCAGCGCAGCAAAATAGAGTAAAATGTCAGCATTAATGCAGACACGACGACCGGTAGCATTACTCCTTACACCTTAAGCGCTTTCACAGCTGCTGTGTGACTTAAGTCTAAAAATACACGTTCTTATCAAACATGCTCTCAAGGAGTATGGGAACAATGTGTTTTGCCTTCGGCGTTATCGCCTCATGGCAACGGAAATGAATTGAAGCTGATTCGTGTTAATCACGCAGCATCAATTATGTCGTCAACATTGACTTCCATTCCCGTCCTTACCGGCTCGAACTACCTTTCCTGGGCTGAAATGATGAAAGCCTATCTCCGATCCCAGGGCCTCTGGCAGATAACGTCAGGGGCTTATCCTTGTCCGACGGATCATACCGTTCAAGTCACTGAGAGACCAGATGGCACCTCGCGCTCCACCGCCAGCACTCTCTCGAGCGCTGAAAGAAGAGAGCTGCAGAAGGATATTGCCGACTGGAACGACAAGAATGATAAGGCTGCTGGATCAATAGGGATGAGAATATCTCCCTCCATGCGCCACTTGATCGCGGATGAGATGACAGCCGAAGAGTGTTGGATCGAACTACTCCAGGCTTTTGGGAAAATCGGTCCCTCTCAGATCTTTACGGACTTCAAGGCCGCAGTCTCTATGCGCCTGTCCGTAGCGAATCCGCAACTGGAAATCTCGAAAATGGCGGAATACTTTTCCCGCCTGACTTCCAACAAAGTTGCAATTCCCGAGATCGTCCAAGCGATGATCTTGATGAACGCTCTTCCTAAAGAGTACGATTCGCTGGCCTCAACAATCCTGCAAACGCATCCTGACACAACCACCTTGACATTCAACGTGGTCCAGGAGGCGATCACCGCTGAAAGCGGGAGGAGAAATCACTCCTCTTCCTCTAAAACTCAATCGGCTCAGAAGATCTCCACTGTCAAAAGAAAAGGTAACAACCCAAAGTGGCAACCTAGAGAACAGCGTGAAGATAAGCCCGAGGCTTCGGCCTCCAATGAGAAGAGGAAAAATCGCCGCGCAGGCAAACAGGTCAAAGACCGCAATGAGAAGAAAGCTAAGGCTGCAGCTTCACAGCTCGCCTCAGCGGCTTATCAGCCGGCACCGCTCTTCACAACCATTACTGGTAGCGGCGCCATCATCCCACCATCCTTCTACCAGCCTACTACGGCTCTTCCCATCACAACGAAAGACCCGAGAAAGCGGCCCGCCGCTCAGGCCTTCACGGGAACCCTAATCGGGACCCCGTCTGTATACGAGGACTACCAGATAGCCCGAGACACTCTCGAGGCTTTGGATCTATCACGATCCCAAGGTAACATGAAGTCCCTTGAATCACGCCTTACTGATAGGCGAGACGGCAAACGCCGAAAACTCGAGGAGACTCAGTCCGAGCCTACAGTTCAAATCGAGGAAGTGTCAGACGAGGATCTTGTATCCCTCGGATCGACCCCCGAGCTTCCTAGTGAGGAGCTCATCTGGGACTCAGTCGATGAGGAAATCCAGAACAGGATGGATAGCGACGATCAGCCCATCGGGCTTGATACTGGCGCTTTTGATGAAAGGTCAGTACTCTTTCCTAATGCACTCAGCGAGCCTAATTGCAGTTTTCCAGGATGCTTTTCTAGCTCCAGGACGGCGATCTCATCGCCTATAAATTACATGCATGTACCTGACTCGCGTGTCTTTATGACACAAATAAATACTATTTTGATGTGCAACGGACCTGAGTGCTCGAGTCAGAAAGACTCACAAAACTTAGCTACCTGGATCATAGATTCAGGAGCTTCCCAACATTACACCGGCGAAATCTCAGATTACGCCTCCTATGAGAAGCTCGATGAACCTGAGAACATCCAAACCGCCAAGGGACCAGTCCCAATGGTAGGCAAGGGTGCAGTGTTTATCAAACATCTTGTGAATGACAGGCAGCGAATTACTCGCTTATACCCTGTGCATCACATCCCCGGCATGGATATGAGATTGATCTCCATGGGGGTTTTATTAAGATCTAAGATGACCGTGAAAGGTTCCATCCACGGCATCAATTTTTATGATCAATCAAATCGCATCACTGTTCAAAGTCTCCCTTCTGAGAGGATTGAATCAGCGTATGTGGTAACGTCGACAATTGAAAGAGGAATGGGCTTAACCAAAACCTCTGTCGCAACCATATATGCTGCAGACTACCGAACTTGGCACCGACGCTTAGGACATCTGTCCGACGCAGCGTTGAAAAAGATGCCTTCCACATGCACCGGATTACCTAAGGAAATCTCGATTCCTAGGAACATCCCAATTTGTCCAGGTTGTGCCAAGGGTAAAATGACGTCAAAGTCTTTCCCTGAGTCGCACACCAGAGCAATGGAAGCCTTCGAGTTAATCCATATGGATCTCAAGGAATTCTCCGTGCTGTCTTATCACAAATTCAAATACTTTATTGTTTTTGTGGATGATCATTCATCAGCCTTTTGGGCGTCCTGCTTAGCTAAAAAGTCAGGAGCGAGCTCTTCAATTAAAGAGTTCATCGCCATGGCCAAGACACAGTACAACAAACAGGTCAAACGAGTTCGTATTGACGCTGGAGGAGAATTAAAAAGTACAGAGCTCACAAAGTTCTTGCTTGGTCTGGGAATAAAACTTGAACAAAGTGTCCCTTACCAACATCAACAGAATGGCCGTGCCGAACGTGCCATTCGGACAATCACGGAAAAAGCCCAGACATTACGCTTCACAGCGTGTCTACCGGCTTCCTGGTGGGAATTCTGTGTGCGGCATGCCATCCATCTCCACAACGTCACGCCGATTGCGAGACTAAAGTGGATAACCCCTTACGAGATGATTAACGGCTCTAAGCCTGATCTCACCAGGGACAGAGTTTTAGGATGTGCAGCCTATGTCTATCTGCCCAAAGAGCGACGTGCAAACAAACTTGCAGCGCGCTCTGAGCTAATGGTCTACCTAGGCTCGGCAGATGTGGACGGTATTAAGGGATATTACTTTATGCGCTCGGACAACTCCATGTTCATTGGCGCTACAGCAATATTTGATGAGGAGTTATTCCCTCGTTGCCCTGGTGCCCACACCCCTGAAGTAACGCCTATCGGCGATGACTTCAATCGTGATGACGAATCTCAGGAACAGAGAGATCACGACATTCTACATGGAAAGGTTGGCGACGATGACTATCCTCCGCCTGAAAACCGCCCCTTCTTACGGTCTGAACCACAGACTGACGTACCAAGAGAACAAGAGGCACATGACAATGCCGATGTTCCTCCTGCGAAATCTACTCCAGTAACCCCCGCAGACTTTGCTCCACGAAGGGAAGATCAACGCGAATGGAATGAACTTCCACGCAGATCTGGTAGATCCAGGAACGTCCCAAACCGTCCGGGAAACGTGTATGGTGAACAACGTTTACCAACGGATATTGAGCGAGATATCCGACGTGAGAATTATTGGAAGAAGACAGTTGGTCAGCCTCCTCAAGGCCTGAGGAGACCCCAACAAACTTCTCGAAGTGACATGGAACCTGGACCAAGCACTTCTACGGCACCACATGTTGATGTGCCTATCTCCAATAATAACAACCCTTCTACTGCAACTGATAACAATCAGAGGGTTGACTCACAACGCGAATATGACCTGATGGACGAGGACACATGGCTCGCTGCACGTGTCAAAGAAGGTGGAACTTCATTGATGAACTATTTGCTTAACCAAGCAATACCATCGAGTTCTGATATGGAAATTCCTACACAATTTAGTGACATTGCTCGCTTGAAAGACAAAAAGCAGCAAGTAGAATGGAAGACCGCATGTCGTGGCGAGTTAGACGCCTTATACAAACGACAGGTCTTCGAACTCGTGGATCTTCCGCACGGTCGCAAAGCGATCAAAAACAGATGGGTTTTCGACATCAAAGCTGATGATCGGAAACGTGCCAGACTCGTGGCCAAAGGCTTTTCACAAGTCGAAGGCGTTGACTATAACGAGATATTCTCTCCGGTAGTCCGCTACGAGACTGTCCACCTGATGTTCGCCCTGGCGAGTCTAGAAGGCATGTACATGACTGGATTAGACGTTAAAACCGCCTTTCTCTATGGCAAACTGGACGAGGAGATTTACATGCTCCAACCTCAAGGCTTTGTTGTAAAAGGCCAAGAGAAGAAGGTCATGCGCCTTTTGCGCGCATTATATGGTCTTAAACAAGCTTCGCTTGCCTGGTGGCGCGAACTAGAGGCGTTCATGAAGACCATAGGTTTTCACCGCGCCAGTTCCGACGCTGGCATCTTCATTTACAAAAACAAAAAAGGCGTTATCGTAATCGCCATTGTGTACGTAGATGACGGTATCTTTATGTCGAAAGACAAGAAGTTAGCCGACAAAATGAAACAGGCGTGCTTGAAGCACTGGGAATGCCGTGACACTGGCAATGTCACTTCCTTTTTGGGGATGCGCGTCGAAAAGACTGCGCAAGTCATTAAGCTTGATCAGCAAAAGTACCTGAAAAAGGTCCTTGATCGCTTTAACATGACAAATGCTAAAATAGCTCAAACCCCATTACCCACCGGCTATATACCATCGGAAAATACCAAACCGGTTGATGCCACCCACCGTTCGAAGTTTCAGCAAGTCATTGGGTCTTTATTGTACCTAATGCTCGGAACGCGACCTGACATTGCTTTTGCTGTCATTAAAATGTCGCAATTCTCGGCTAATCCAAGCCAAGAACACCTAGACAAAGCGATGTACATCATGCGCTATCTCGTAGGAACTCAAAACTACCAGATCGTCTATAATGGTGCAAAATCCGAGGGATTGATTGGATATACAGATTCCGACTGGGCGAGTGATCCTATCAAACGCCGATCCACTACTGGCTTCTTTGCCACCCTTGCTAGCGGCATTGTATGCTGGCAATCGCGCCTCCAAAAGACGGTCGCACTCTCGTCCACAGAAGCCGAATACATGGCTCTCTCCGACTCTTGTCGGCAGATAACGTGGATACAGTCCTTATTTCAAGAACTTGGTTTTAATTTGAACCGCACTATGATTTGCGGAGATAATCAAGGATCCATTTTCATCGGATCAAACCCTGTTCAAGAAAGACGGACAAAACACATTGACATTCGCTATCATTACATACGCGAATGCATCGAGAACGACAAAGTCTCTGTCGTATTCCTCGAAGGAAAAGATAACCCGGCCGACATGTTCACAAAGAACCTACCCGCCACCTTATTCCTAAAATGCAGAGAGCACCTAGGTATTGAATTTACCAAGGTCAAGTAAGCGCACACAGCGCCTTTTATGGCTGCAGATGCTGCACTACTTGTGGGGGGGTGTTGAAAACCAATACCTAACCTCAACGACTCACTTACTGAGTCACATGCTTGATTACATATACATGGTCCGTGCGCATGTACTAAACGTATATAAGATGCTGTAAACCTCGTAGTAATACAAGCAGTTCTTTCCTTCTAACCACCACCAGAGTAAGACAGTATATTAGCACCACACACAAGGTATGTAGGACCATAATGCCTTCCCCTGCGTGGACGCCTAGCGGCGACCTGCAGCTTCAACATGAACCACATTTATGTTCTTCGATAACTCCATCTCAGACTGCCAAATGGGACAGTAATCTTCTTGACGAGTGAAATGAACAACCCATGCTTCATTTGCTGAGAGAAGTGCTGCATATTCAGGGGTTTTCCGGATCTGAGATTCAACAGAACTTGGTTCTCCTGTGGCCAATAACTCAAGAACAATTGTCAGGTTATCCTTCTTGAGCACAATGTCAGAATACTTGTGCTTCTTTAAATCGTCTTCCAAGTGCCAATGACCATCGACTGACCAACCATACTTCCGGACCCAGTTCGCAAGAATCCTCATGAGCTCGGTATCGTACACACTTTTTCGAGGGACATGGTGACCATGTGGGCCGTGGATTTTCACATTCGGTGTCTTGTACGAACAAGATGATGCATTGAGGATAAGAGCTTTGTCAAAGAACTTGAGTGATTCAATGAGTAAGCCCAAAATGTCGATATCCCCCGTGTGTTGAAGGGGGAGCGGTGATGAAGGAGCATTCGGGAATCTGGCCGGAATGAGTTGGTTTCGAATCAAGCCGTCCACTAGAGGCGAAGCCATTCGGTAGCACGCCATGGCAGGATTCGGTTTTAACAATACACCTTCGGATGTCAGGGTGTCTGCGTCCTTCTTCGCTTCCTCGTCGGTCAGTGTCACAACACCGAGAAAACCGGCAAACTGAGAGCGGAGAAGGTCGACGGAAGAGGAGACTTCTGCACGAGAGAGTGACTGGATCATGGAATGAAATGTATTGTAAAGCGAGATCTCGCCATATAGCCGCTCCGCAGGAAACCGTTGCCAGCGATAGTATGAGATGGTCCGGGAATGGGGGCCAACCAATGTTTGTACGTTTCTGTAAATCGTACGCCCACAAAGGCAGACCATTCCGGGGTGTCTACCAAGGTATTTTAGGAACTATACACCAGTTAAGTTGGGCGACTAACCCGTTCGATTTGGCCCATATATCCTCTACGATGGCATCGTCAATCGAAAATCCTAAATCCTCCGCAAATTCACGAAAGAGCCTCCTGGTCTCATCGACCGTAAAATACGGGGATTGAACAACATCAGTGACATTGAACGGCGAGGCTGTCGACGGGTTCAAATAAACAATGCTAAAAGTCCCAGCAGCAATAAGGCACTGGACGGCATGGTCTTTACGCTTGTGTTTGAGTGCTCGGAAAGCCTGGAGGCAATCATCTCGAACAGCGTCTGCACCTTGATACAAACAACTGAATTCATCGAGGAGGAGAACGACATCTCCATCCCAAGAGTCTTTCCGGAAATAAGGCATGAGGTCAGCTCGGGACGATATTGGTGTAGTGGATCCTTTGAGCAATCCACGACCACACCCGGCAACAGCGAGGTCAATTGCCTTGCCGAATGATTCCCAAAAGTCCTTAGTGCTGCCCCGATAAAGTAAGGTCTCAAATGTTATACTTATGGAAAGCAGCTCAGATTGCGATTGTCAGGGGACGTGAGAGCCACGTACTACAAAGCCCAATAAC
The DNA here is from genome assembly GCA_964034925.1 of Tricholoma hemisulphureum. Lineage (NCBI taxonomy): Eukaryota > Fungi > Basidiomycota > Agaricomycetes > Agaricales > Tricholomataceae > Tricholoma > Tricholoma hemisulphureum. The sequence continues at coordinate 7,630,546 of OZ035935.1, read as the reverse complement.
CCATCGCCTCGAGCCTTTGCCGGAGCCAGATTAACCGTGTCGACTTTCCAGACGCTCGGGCACCCGCGAGAAGCACATAAGTGCCTTGCGATACAGCGTCCAAACAAAGCGAGGTTTCATTCTGAGTTCCAGGATCCACGTAGAATCGTCCATTCGCTTCATCCTCAGTGATTGCTCCACTGACGGTCCATCTTCTCGCGAAGGGGCTAAAGGAATGAATGCAATGCAACTCGCATGGAATGCAATTGCAGCTCACCGTGAAGTACTAGTGTGTTTCCTCTTTCCGTCACCATCGCGTTGTGCAGGTGGCGGGCGAGAGTGTTTTCGGGAAGTTGAGGTAGAAAACGGGTATATAGGGTTAGAGAAGGCGGGTAGAGAAATTGAGGCTTGTGCGAGTGGCGGGGCATAGCATTCAATGATGTGCGAGATCATAAAACAGGAGAGGCAACATAAAGTGATGACGAGAAAGGGGGACGAGCGGTTTCAATCAAAGAAAAAGAGACGCAAGAGGAAACGAAGTCCAATTCAGTGACAATCGGGCGATTCCGGAAGGAAGAACCGATTTCATCAAGTCAGGGAAAATGGTAAGCGGATCGTAAGATGAAATACGAGCAAGGATGATGAGACAAGAAGTTAACGTCAGGTCCGGAGTGGCGAGCGAATCACGTTTGGAAGCCGGTTAAATGCACAAAGAGTGGACGATATGGCCAGCACCAAAGGCGACAACGGCAAAATGCCAATCCCAGCAGGAGAATGAAAAGGGATATCGAGGAAGTTGAGGCGAACAACGAGTTGGTGAACATCGAAGGGAAGACGAAAGGGGAGGTGAGGATAGCAGGATGAGATAGGAGCGATGAGGACGATTGAAACCAAGATGCGCAGTGCGGTGAAAAGTTGAACGATATCATCAGTTATGCTTATACGGGAACAATGAGCCAGCTACACACTACTCCGACTAGACGGTGCAAGTATCTCGGGGCACTGAACCACGATATGAAGATGCTTTCGGGAAGGCGGTTGGGGAAATAGCTCCCCCACTTCTTCTCCAGAACTCAACGGTCTCGAATACGTGTCGATGTTACCTAGGTCTGCTAATCGCTGGGCAAGGCTATCATCTGGATCGATAGGAACTATCGCATTGAGCTGAAAGAGAAAGTCAGAAGGTGCGTGCGCTTGGTATGTAGGAACTGACCTTCCAAAGCTTCAGATGGTGAGATTTTTTGTTATTGAGACATTCGATTGATAGTGTTATCAATGCCCTCAATCGATTGACGTTGGCCCCAATCGGAACGTCGAAGACGTCGTATGGCTTTGGATCGCCTTCCACTAAACACCAGAGAGTTCGAGATTCTTGTGAAGACATGGTAGGGAACACTAAAGGAAAGCGGTACTGAACAAGAGGTGGACGAGGGTTAAAGTTTGAAGTAGGAAATGGGCTGTTGGACTGGAATTCACTCATCGCAATACCGTCAGTACTCCCAGTGAAAATCAGATATAATTAAATCGAATTGATTCGAAGTAGTTCAAATCAAATCAAAGAAGGTGTGTCAAAAGTAGAAAAAAATACTTGTTCATCAAAATCTTGCTTATAAAGCTTGTGATTCTGGCACACATGATGCACATGTGTCAATGCAGATGTACATGTACATGTATGCACGTCCATCCAACTTGTCCCAGCGAAAACTGTATATGCATGAATGCATGTTTGCCTTGTTGCCTGACTTAAACTTTATCTTCCAAGTTCTTTTCTTCTCACCATGTTCCCTCACTGACATGTGTCCCTCTCCTGCTTTTTTCATATCAGTCTTTCCTTTCCAATACCTCCCTCAAGACTTAAGAGACTACCCATAAGGCCTAAGGCCCTGGCCTTTGAAAGCATAGGACGATTGACAGGAACAAGGTGAATGGGCAACAGTGGTGAACAACAGGGTAAACCACCCATGGGCCATAGGGGAGCACCATTGACAACCATGTATGCATAGGCTTTTGCACGGGTTTGGCGACCCGCAAGGGTTACGGGTAAGGGTAGTGATGGGTATGGGTATGGGTTACAAGTCGGGTACCCGTGACCCACACCCTACCTGCCACTATGGACAGTTGTAGGGACATTGCCAAGCTGTGTCACCACGTTTACTGTGGGATGCGGCCGTTTTACTACATTACTTATGTATATATATATTACTACTAACTAATAGGGCACTCAAGAGGGAAGAGCGCCAGGTGAGAGGTCACCAAAAGAAGGTACTTATATATGTTCACGATGTTGTGACATATTTGTGTAAGTAAATGATGACACGTCAACACGAGACCTTCAACCCACAGCCACGACAATGCCTACGGCCTCCTCCAGCTCCGGGCTCTGTAGCCTCAACGACGATGACAAAACGACAGACTAAGGGGAAGCGGGCAACCAAGACGAGAGGAGGGGACAACGGGGAAGGGGAGCACAGGGGGTCGAGAACTGATAGGAGGACAGGGAGGGGGCATGACTGCCCCTCCCCTCGTGTTTTGAATGTAGGAGGACCAGGAGGGGGCACGACTGCCCCCTCCCTCGCGTTTTGACGAGAGGAGTACAGGAAGGGGGTATGACTGCCCCTTTCCTGGCGTTTTGACGAGAGGAGGACCGGGAGGGGGTGCGACTGTCCCCTCCCTCATTTGGACTTGTAGAAGGACTGGAGGGGGCACGACTGCCCCTCCCCTCGCGTTTCGAATGTAGGAGGACCAGGAGGGGGCACGACTGCCCCCGCACTCGCATATTGACCAGAGGAGGACGGGGAGGGGGCATGACTGCCCCTTCCCTCACGTTTTGAACGTAGGAGGACCAGGACAGTCATGCCCCCTCCCTCACATATTGACCAGAGGAGGACCAGGAAGGGGCACGACTGCGCCTTCCCTTGCGGTTCAATGACAGGAGGACTGGGAGGGAGCCCCCCTTCATGTATCGACCACAGGAGGACCACAAGGGGGCACGACTGCCCCCTCCCTCGCGACACTGCCGCGAGCAACTGCTCGTGGGGTGGATTGGTATTTTTTTTGTATTGTACATATATGTAATTAATGTAAGGTTATGAAAACAACAACCTAAGGGGCAGGTAACCCATACCCCCTGACCCATCAGCTGTTACCTGTGACCCCATGGGTATGGGTAGAGATGGGTACGGGTACGGGTAACAAAAAAAGTACCCGCGGGTTACCCGTGCAAAAGCCTATGTATGCATGGGCCCACCTTCCCCCTATGTCTGTCACTTACCGCCATCTTGGAAAGCACCCAGCACCCACCAGCACTTGCCAGCACTGCTATGAGCACAATGGAAAAACTTGACAATGACAATGAAGACTGTGCCACCCCCTCTCAAATCAAGGTGTTGACTGAAGGGTTTTGAATCAGACAAAGGGCACTAGCAGCCATGGTTGCTATGAGCAACTGCTTGTAGGGCAAAAGGCTGGTGTGCACTGGCCAATGAAGAAAGCAACAACAAGCAGTGATGAAAGGGATGGGATGAGCAGCAACAGGCAATGGCAGCAGTGACAACATCCATGTGGACAGAGGGGGGGGTGGGTGCTGTCATGCAAAATCAAAGACCAAGGCATGCCAAATATATGTTGAGATAGGTGAAAAATGGAAGGTGCATGCAGCAGAGCTTTACAATGCAGAACTCAAGTAGGAACCAGGCAAGACAAAAAAGGGTCTTTGCAAGATTTGCCAGCAGGTGGAGGAGGAATGTTGGAAGAAGGAGAAGGTCAGAATCAAGGTATCAAAGACAAGCTTATCATGGTATGCCAAGAGTGGCAAAACTCAGGCTCAGTCCAAAGCAGAAGCTAGCTTGGCCATCATTGAAGAAGCAGAGATCATCATTGAATATGCAATACAAGTTGCAAACCAAGGACATGGGCTATCACTATCACAGTTAGAGATAGAGGTCTCAGGTCCAGTTCCAGGAACTGCAAAAAACTGGAACCCAACTGGACCACAACCAGAAGCAACTGGACTTTCAGTTGCAGTTAGGCCTCAGAACTGCAAGTAGCAGTTGCAGTTGGCCTGTTTGGGCCAGTTACTGCAACTGGTTGCCAACCAGTTGCAACCAGTTGCTTTGCATGTAGCCTATCCTAAGTACAAAATATATTTTATTTACTTTTTATTTTACAAAGTGGGGCATGCCTGATGTGGTAGGGGATTTGGTCCACTGGTAGTTTGGAGACTAAGGTCATCAGATTGCAAGGTATGCGGCAAGCGTAGATGGTAAAGATGTGATGGAGATGAAATGGGAGAGCCAAAGTCTCAAGAAGGATGAAAACATGAGTGTGGTAACACTCGGAGTCATGTTCTATGCAGGACACATGACATGAGTATCAATCAACAAAGGCCATGAATGTGGTCAACCAGATCACATGGCATGACCATCAATTCAAGAAAATCAATGCTTGAAGGGAGGAACTGGAATGAAAAGATACAGAATGAGATTCAGAGGTTCACTAAACTGAGTTAAGGACTTCCAAGAGTTGTAATGAAAGGAAAATGACACAGTAGACACTGAAGATCTTAGTGACTTCAATACTTAGCTTGAAAATCTGCACCTTCATGTACAGAGGTCTTGTAAACTTGAAAGCCTTGAAAGGAAATCTTAGAGGGACTTGAGAAACATGAGGAGAAGCAAGGATGATCCCATTTGAAAGGTGGGGAGACACCTTTATACAAACTGCAAGTAGTTACAAATGAAAAACTGTATGCACATGTTCTCTCATGCCAACAGGACCACTCAACTGGAATGATAAACTAGAAAAGAAGATATGTTGGACAAATGGCAGAGTATCAAAGGTGCCCAAAAGAAAAACTGAGTTCACAAAGTATGTGAAATTGCAGTGGCATCCCCAAGACCTCATCTCATGGATATCAGCAGCTGGATATGACTCGGGGAGGGGCTACCATCAAGGGTCTCTATTGATGAGACGTCACTTGTGCCCCCTTCAAGCACAGAGGTCACTCAAATGGAACCTCTCAACCCTACTGTCCAACCAATTGTCCACTTGATCTGGAACTTGACTAACCATAGAAAAGGCAGGCAGTGTGATTGCCAGATCATTGCTATAGTCCAATGAAAATCATATCTAGGAACAGTAAATTAAATCCTGAATGAAATGTGGCACTGATCTGACTCAGAGGAAGTGTGGCTGTCAGCATGATGAGCCAAGGAAGTGTGAAATGGGAGTTGCATCACATGTTTGATGAGATGCATAGGAGTGAAGTTGTTGTCATGTGGGAAGGGGGAGAGCTGTGAATTGAAAGAAGGGATAGCAGAATCAGTATCATACAATGAGCAAGGATTCAAAGACAACAGAGAAATACTATGATGCCTAATGACTTTGGCATGGAACACTAGCAGTTGGAGAAAATCCTGGAAGTGGGTGAATTAATGAGAAGGTCAACCAACCCTTCCACACCAAAAAGTAATGGACAGATGTGCAAGGGTTTATATACCTTTGGCACATTTACACATGTTTGCACATGTCATGTGCAAGTAAACGATGATGCATTGCAACACTGTGTGACACATTTGCATTTATTTGCTCAATGACATGACACATGTCATTGTCTTCTAACCACCACTGTCTTGTCTGCTGTCCCCCTCTCACCTGCTGTCCCCCCTCTCATCTGCTGTCCCCCCCTCTCATCTGCCATCACCCCCATTCACCTGCTGTCCCCCCTGCTCACCTGCTGTCCCCCCCACTCACCTGCCCTCTCACCTGCTGTCCCCCGTCTCTCATCTGCCATCCCCCCCCCTTGTTGTCTAATGTACACACCCCTCTCTCATCTCCTGTCCTCTGCCATGAGGCCGAATGCCACCCCTCTTGCCTCCTGCCACAAGATTGAATGTGCCCCCCACTGCCTTCTCGTCTCCTGCCTCAAAACTGAGTGCTGCCCCTCTCGCCTTCTCCTACAAGACTGAATGCACCACCCCTCTCACCTCCTGCCACAACAGCAAACATCACCCCTCTCACCTGCTGCCACAAGACTGAATGTGCCCCCCCCTTTCATCTCCTGCCTCAAAACTGAATGCCCCCCCCCTCACCTCCTGCCACAAGACCAAATGCTGCCCCTCTTGCCTGCTGCCACAAGACTGAACATGCCTCCCCCCCCTTCTTGTCTCCTCCCACAAGACCAAATGCCCCCCTAAGGGGGGGGGGGGTTTCTTTTTTTTTTTCTTTGATGTATTTAAATTATGTATATGTAGTAACTACTTGCAATATATCTAAGTAACCCAACCTGTCAGTTGCAGTTGGTCCAACCAACTGCAATTGCCTGCAACCAGGTTGGGTTGTGACTGGTTGTGACCAATCACAACCAGCTGAACAACTGACACCAACTGGTTGGACCCAGTTTGGTTGTCAGTTGGAGCCTTTCAGGGTGAGTTGCCAACTGGTTGGGGTCTGGTTGGTATCAAAATGAGTGAAAAACCGGACCCAACTGGACCTGAGAATTCTATTTTCAGGCTATTTTTGCTTCATTTTCAGTTTTCATTTTTCTTCCATTTTTCAGAAATGAACCAAAAAATGATCATTTTCAAAAAATTGAACCCTTCTCTTGCTTTTGCAAAAATGGCCATTTTCACATTCATTTTCACTTTTCATTTTTGTCATCCTTTCAAACTCTGCTCTGATGCCTAATGTGTGATTGACATCACTCCCTCATCACCATCCCCCTCTATGATGCCACCACTTCCTCCCTCCCTTGACCCACTACTGGCACCACCGCAACTTTGTCACTACCCACAGTCATCACTCCTATGCCCATTCCCATGCCTGCAGGAGCTGTGAGTGCCTGCAAATGACCCATTTCAGATGCAACCTGACCCAAAATGATGATGACCATTGTTTCGGCTCTAGGATATGCTTTTTTTTTTGTCTGTTTCTTGTTTTTATAAATTAACTAACCATAATTTAATATTTAGGATCTATTCTACCAGCAATGACAGGCGCTGATGTGGAACAATGTATGCCCCCACACACCTGCACTACCCCTCCTCCCCATCCAAATGGGATGTGAGGGGTCTTGGTTAGGCTCAGGACACAGGGAGGGGCACTAGGAGATCTGTGAGGGGGACACCTGCCAGGTAAGCCCAGCCACCCCCCCTCTCAGCGCCATGTCACTGACACATGGTGCCATCAACCTGGCACTTGCCCACCATCTTGCCCACCAGCTGATGATGACCCAACAACCAGGCCATCCATCCCAGCCTCACAAGCAACTGCTCATGGGGTGAGTTAAGGGTGGGATGATGATGACACCCCCCTTCTTTCTCCACAGCTGTAACAATGATGGGGATCCCAGCACAAGCAGCAGCAGCACCAGACAATGCACCACCCTACCCCCAGCCTCATGAGCAACTGCTTGTGGGGTGGATCACAGGTGGAATGGTGACAATGACACTGAATGACACAGATGAGGGCTTGAGGAAGGAGGGAGATGGCCCTCCAGCACCTGTCCCCCACCACTGTGAGCACTCGCTCACAGGGTGGACCAGGTGCTAACAGGCATGCCTCCCCTCCTCCATGATGACAACTTGGTACAACACCAGCCCCAATGCCTATGAGCCACTGCTCATAGGGTGGGTCATGGGCAGATCAAATGGTGAGGGCACAAGGGGGGGGAGCCTGTTTCCAATGATGGAGGGGACTGACAACCAGGGCCAACAATGACAACAACACCCCCCACCACTGCTGTGAGCTACTGCTTGCAGGGTGGATACAGGGTGCTGAGGAGGCAATGCAAGGGGGGGCCAACTGGATGGGGAATGGTAGGCACAATGAAGGGGTTACTGCAATGCAATGAAGGTTATCACAGCGTGGCAAGGAGGGGGGCTGCCATGACAGGGCCACTCACCTTCTGCATGTGGCCATTTCTCTTTCTTTTGTAGTTATTTTTGTCAGTAGTACAGATGAATGAATTGTATTGCACAAACAATAACCCTAAGACAAAAAAATACATTTTAATTGCACAACTAAGACTATGATGAGTGCCAATTTTAGTGACAAGCTCAAGAAAAAAAATTTACCAAGTCCTTTAAGGTGGAGTTTGAATGTGCCAAGCACTGCCAGAGGTAGGTAAAATGCATTTTTGCTTCATTTTTGAAAAGTTTGTGTTTCAGAGTGTTCACAGTAGCCATTTTTCACTTCATTTTTCACTCCATTTTTTGGTCCATTCTGATCATTCTTCTGCCAAACACCCAAAAATGATCCAAAAATAAAGCCAAAAATGAGCCAAAAATGGCTACTGTGAACAACCCTAATGGCCTTGCTGAATGTGCCATTCAGACAATTTCAGAAAAAGCCCAAGCATTACACTTTACAGCATGTCTTCCAGCTTCCTGGTGGGAATTCTGTGTAAGATATGCAATCCATCTTCATAACATCATGCCTTCAGCAAGACTAAAGTGGATGACACCTCATGAAATGATTAACAGCTCTAAGTCTGATCTCACAAGAGATAGAGTGTTAGGATGTGCAGCCCATGTATACCTGCCTAAAGAGAAATGTGTGAGTAAACTTTCACCATGATCAGAGCTAATGATTTACCTTGGCTCAGCAGATGTGGATGGTATCAAAGGATATTACTTTGTGTTCAGACAATTCTATGTTTGTTGGTGCCATGGCTATTTTTGATGAAGAATTATTGCCATGATGTCCTGGTGCACATACCTCTGATATAATGCCTATCAGCAATGATCTCATTTCTGGTGGTGATCCTCAGGAACAGAGGAACCATGACATTCTACATGGAACAGTTGGCAATGATGATTATCCTCCACCTGAAGACTGGCCCTTCTTTAAGTCTGATCAACAGACTGACATACCAAGAGAATAAGCAGCACATGATAATGATGCTAATGCACCTGCCCCAGTTACTCCCACAGACTTTCTTCCACAGAGAGAAGATCAAAATGAGTGGAATCAATTACTATGCAGATCTGGCAGAACCAGGAATGTCCCAAATTGTCCAGGCAATCTGTACGGTGGAAATCACACACTGTTGGATATAGAGCAAGACATCCAATGTGAGAATTATTGGAAGAAGACTGTAGGTGTTGAGACTCCTCAAGGCCAAAGTGTTACAATTTCCCTTTCTTGTGACATGACTACACACCTCAGGTCACCACTCACTCCTCACATGCTTGCCTCACACACCTTGCTCATCACCTGTTCTGCCGCCATGCTCCTATCTCTGACTCCTATGCTAGAATGCTCTGGCTCTTACTCATCACAGCAGAGCTGTGCCCATCCCCTGTTTCATCTCTTACTAAACAAGAATAGATCCTCATCTATGGACCACAGTAGACCAGAGTGGAACAAGGTAGATCTTCATCTACAGACCACAGCAAACCAGAGTAGACATATAGCCTCAGGCAAATATATAAGCTGTAGTAGATACTTGGTCAAGGCCCCAGCTTAACCTAAAGATACTTACTCTTATCTGCTCAACTGAACTTGACCTAAGGAAGCCCCTTAGAGTCAGATACAATGAACTTGACTTAAGGAAGCACCAGACTTCTACTCTTATTATTGTCTCCTTGTAAATTGGACATAGAGCATAGAGAAGGGCACAATCCCTTTTAGATTGAAGCCAAGTCCAGTGTCACATCAGACTTCCATCAGAACACTCAATAACTCTGTCCTATGAGATCAGTTCATAACACCATTGGATGAAGACAGGATGTGTCAATGAAGGAGGAAATTCATCAGTGAACTTTTTGCTAAGCCAAGCAATTCCATTGAGTTCAGAAATGAAAGTTCCAACCCAATTTAGCAATATCCACTGCCTAGATAACAAGCAGCAGGTAGAATGGAAGACTGCATGGTGTGGTGAGCTAGACCCATTAAATAAATGACAGGTCATTGAACTTGTGGACCTCCCACATGGCTGTAAACTGATCAAAAATAGATGGGTTTTCAACATCAAAGAAGACAGAAGAAAATGAGCCAGACTTGTGGCCAAAGGCCATTCTCAGGTCAAAGGCATTGACTACAACAAGATTTTCTCACCCATGGTCCACTACAAGACAGTGCATCTAATGTTTGCCTTGGCAAGTCTAGAAGGCATGTATATGACTGGACTAGATGTTAAAACCACCTTCCTTTACAGCAAACTAGATGAGGAGATCTACATGCTCCAACCTCAAAGTTTTGTAATCAAAAGCCAAGAGAAGAAGGTCATCTGCCTTTTTTGCACAATCTATGGCCTTAAACAAGCTTTGGTTGCCTGGTGCCATGAACTAGAGGCATTCATGCAGACCATTGGTTTTCATTGTGCCAGTTCAGATGCCAGCATCTTCATTCATAAAAACAAATTGTAGTTGCCATAGTGTATGTAGATGACAGCATCTTTATGTCCTGGACCTTATACTCCCACCTGTCCTATTGGACTCCAAGTAGAGTCCAAGTGGATTACTAGGCTCAGACTGACTCAGACTCCACTCAGACTGAGGACTTGGGATTCAAACTCATGTCTGAAATTGTAAAAGTTTTATATGTCCAAGGATTGAACCCTCAGCCTCTTATATCTGGGTTAGATAAGCAGTTTTTGAGGTGCTCTAGCCAACTGAGCTAAGTACCTGATACATTTTACCATATTAAGGGTGTAATATGCACTTTACAAGATTCACATTTACACTACATAGTCTGATCAGACTCCAAGTGGACTCCACTCAGACTATACTGAAATTTATAGAATAGTGAATTTTTATTTGTATTTTTGTCTTGTCCCCCTACTCAGGATAATTTGATTTAAATAAAATCAATTGATGTGATACAAAATTATATATATACATCTTTTTAAAAAATGCCTATGTGATGCAAGGGGGGTTACATATATAACAAAAAAAAGAAAAGGGGAGGACAGGGGAGTGGGGTGTGTCACATGTGTGTCAGTGGTTGCATCACTGTTGCTACCCCCTTTCCCTGTGCCTGATCTATTGCACCCCACCTCTACCCTGTGAGCAGTCACTTGCAGCAGTAGTGGGGGGTGTTCTGTCATGCTGGGTGTCTTGTGGCTCTGACAGTGGTATTTATATAAATTAACATAGAGTACAAATAAAATATATCTATAGGAAATAAAATGAAAGGGAAAGAGAGGAGGAGTGGGGCACATTGTGCTGCCATCATTGCCCCCCTTCCCTGTGCCCATCCATCAACCTTGCCTACTGCACCCTGCCTCCACCCTGCAAGCAGTTGCTTGCAGCAGTGGTGGGGGGTGCTCTGTCACACTGGGTGTTGCATCTGGCACATCTCCCTCCCTCCTAGGGCATCCCCTGTCCCCAGGTGCATCTCTTCCCTCCTGGTGCATTCCCCTGTCCCCCTACACATCCCCTGTCCCCCCACACATCCCTTGTCACATCTGGCATGTCTCCCTGTCCTCTGGCACATCTCTCTGTCCCCTCATGCATCCCCCTCCCTGCTGGCATGTCCCCATGTCCCCCAGCACATTCTGTCATCTCTGGCACATCCCCCATGGGCCTGGGGGCAGGTTGTGTCTCAGTGGGGGTGGTCCCTGGCTGGAGGAGGGGGCTGGATTGGTGGGAAATAACATGGCAGCAGCAGTGCTGGGTCAGTGGGTGTGGGTGATGTGGTGGCAGCAGGTGCTGGATTGGTGGGCAGTGATGATGTGGCAGCTGTCATCATTCCCCTCTCCCTTCCCTGGCACTCCCATGGCACTGTTGTGGAAGGGGAAGATGACAGACCCATCAACTTCCCACTTACGAGGCTCTTGCCATGGAATCCTCAAGATGGTCATGTATTCTGGAGTATTTGCATTATTCCTTTCTTTCATTCTTTTACTGTTTATTCATATTTCTAATCAACCTCTTCTACAATTCTGAGCCTCAGGTAGATTGTTGAGACAGCCCTGAAGACCCAGGGATCCACTCTACATGCCAATCTCATGAAACTGTCACATACAACACTCTTCCAAGGCTTTCTTCAAGTTTCCCACTCTCATCCTAAAGGACTGGTTTGTGGTTTTTATTTTATTTTCCATTTTTCAAATGTTTTCATTTATTCTTTGGACTTTCCTTCAAGAATTGACACTTCAACACATTCCCCTTTCCATAGCTGGTCTCTTCCTGGTTGATGGGCTGATATACCAGAAGAGTTGGGTTGAGGGGGTGCACTGGATGGTACTCCACACCTGCTTGGGGCCCAGGTGATGTCTCATCAATACAAGGCCTTGGTGTTAGTCCCTTCCCTGAGCCATTCCTGGCAGTTGGCTCTCCAAGAGATAGACTTGACTATGCTGAACTGGCAACCACTTGCCCTTGGATATGCTCACTCTATTTTTATCTACACCTCCCTTTTTGTACATTTCTGCCTCATTCTTATTTCACTTTTCATTCTCTTGATCTGAATGGCATGAGAGCACATGTGCAATCATTGTGCATATAGTCTACATCCCTGTTTTGTATAAAAGGTGTCCTCCCACCTTTTGAATGGAGCACAACTTCTTCCCCCATGTTCTTGCTCTCTGTAAAGACTCTATATGACAACCCAAGTTCCCTCAAGACAACTACACATCACAGTGTAGTCATTGCACTAAGTCTCTTAGTCTCTTTGGGTACAGGGTGCCATGGCCCATTTCTTACATCATCTCTGTTTGGATCAATGCATCCACTGATACCTGTTCCATGCCAACATGCATGTCCTCATATCAGGTCTCATCACACTCAATCTTTCTGCCTGTTGACTGTTTCTTGCCCTTTTCCACGTGCTCTGATCATTGATCAATCTGATCACAATGTGTCATTCACAAGTGCATCCCTCCTTGACCTCTCTACTCTTGCATTCTCAATCCTTTCAAGGATTCTCTGTCTCATCTCCTTTCTCCACTGACAACATGTTTGACACTTTTGTCATGCATTTTTGCCATTCAGCCTTACCTTTGCCAGTGCAGCATGATGACCCAACAGCACTGACTCCAGTAGGGCAGATTCCCCTTCCACACTGTCCCTCACCCCATGAAGCCCTCAACCTCCCAGCTAAGTGGGGAGGAGGAGCAGTGCATTGTTGCATACAAATACAAAAGAAAACTGAGAGAAAAAAAACCATTTTATTAGCTTTAAATAAGGATGAAATAGATTTTAAAATACTTATCATGGGGGTCATGGGCCCCCATAGAGTCCCAGAGGGGGGAGGGGGCAGGGAGGGAGGCTGTCATAGTAGTGGTAGTGGTGGGAGGGAATGATGAGCTGGCAGTGAGATGTGCTTTGTGTTATGAACTGATCTTGTAGGGCAGTGTTATGGCAGTGTTCCAACAGAGGTCTGGTGCAACAATGGACTTGGCTTCAATCTATAAGAGATTATGCCCTTCTCTATGCCTGATGTCCAATTTACAAAGTGACAATGATAAGAGCAGAAGTCCAGTGGAGTTCCAGAAGTAAGAGGCAAAGGTGACTTAGAGTGAGAGAGTTGGAGAGGTAACAATGCAATAATCAAACTGAAGTTACAAGTGATGGTATAATAAGTTTTATAGTAAGTAAGTAACCAGGGTAACTATGGTGGGGTTCTGCAGAGTACTGAGTACACAGTAAGTAAGATAATCAATCAATGATATGTGATACAAACAAAACAGGAGATGAATATGGAATGGAATTTGAAATAGTGGCAGCTCCATCAGTGATCTGCTGGAGCTCCATCATAGGCTTGCATGGGATATGACACTTTGTCATACACAGCCACAGGAATAGTATATAGAGCAAATATATACCCTCACAACTAAGCTGCTGTTGTCTAGTGGCTATATTGTCTATGGATTATGTAATATATCATACCCAAGGCCTGGGGTTCAATTCCTCCTGGTGGTAACTTTTATATTTGTAATAACAGTCATGTGCCAGTCCAAGCACTCTGAGTCCACTCCACTCAGACTCCACTTGGACTCCACTCAGATTGGACTGGGATTGGGACTGACCATTTGCAGGGAGTTAGCTGAAGGACCAGTCCAAGCCAGTCTGATCAGAGTCTGAGTGGAGTCCAAGCAGTCTAAGCAGAGTCTGAGTGGAGTCCAATAGAAAAGGTGGGGGAGTGTAAAGACCTCTTTATGGCAAAAAACAAAAAAACTTGCCAACAAAATGAAACAGGTGTTGATATGTCATTAATGGGTATGGGCATATAAAAATGCATTTTGCACCATTTTAGGATTGCAGGACAATCACCCAATCCCCCCCTTTCCTTCCTATCACTGTCTGAAGCAATGTGAATGCCTACAGTGGATTTAAGTCTACATATCCATTTCTACTCACTTTGTGGACTGTGCAGATAGACCCACTTGTAAGCCTGCTAACCAGACTGACAACATACATGCACACTGAGGCCAAGGCCATACACTGAGGCCATACACACACCCACTGAGCCTGGCCAAACACTCACAACAACACTTCCATAACCCTGGCTGGACACTCACACAACCCTGGCTGTACACTCACAACCCTGAAGAAGATATTTTTGATCCTATCTATCCATCCAACTTATTGAGCCCTTCTAACCAGACAGCCTTTCACCACTTCTTCTTTACCTAGGTTACCTGTAAAAGGTTAGTGTGGATAGTCCATTGGCAATGGACATGGATGATATTCCCATTTTGCATAGTACCCACTTCTCTTTATTTGTATAAAAGGCTACCATAAATTATTAGAAGAAGAGATCATTCTCCCCCTCTCATTACACTTAAGATTTCAAGCCTTCTCCCCTTTTGCATTTAACTTCAAAGTCAATTTGCAACTTACCCCACTATCAATTACTGCATCACTGCATCTTGCCCTAGAACAAATCTAGATCTTCAGTTAAGTACTCTTGTTGCATCATATCGTGTTATTAAATTTTGATCCATCAACTATGTCCTTGCAAAGTCTCACTAACCTTGACTACTGACTTCACATTCTTCACACATTCATATAGATTCTCCATGTTGTTGTTAACAGACATCACATACCTCCTCCCTCATATTAGGAGGACAGTTCTGGGACCCTTTAAAACTAACTCTTCCCTCTGCCCTTTTCTAGTGTTTCTTACAGCTAGGGATGCTAGGAATACATCAGTGTGCTTGAAGCACTGGGAGTGTTGTGACACTGGCAATGTCACTTCCTTTTAGGCATGTGAGTTGAACAAACCACACAAAAAGGCATGGTTGATCAACAGAAGTATCTCAAAAAGTACTTGATCACTTTAACATGACAAATGCCAAGATTGCTCAAACTCCACTTCCTACTGGCTACACACCATTGGAAAATACTGAACCAGTTGATGCCACCCACTGTTCAAAGTTTCAGCAAGTTATTGTTATTGGGTCTTTATTGTACCTAATGCTCAGAATGTGACCTGACATAGCATTTGCTGTCATTAAAATGTTGCAAATCTCAGCTAATCCAAGCCAAGAACATCTAGATAAAGCAATGTAATCTCATATGCACACAAAACTACCAGATAATGTATGATGGAGAAAAATTCAAGGGATTAATCAGATATACAGATTCCAATTGGGCAAGTGATCCAATCAAACACCAATCCACTACTGGCTTCTTTGTCACACTTGCTAGCAGTATTGTATGCTGGCAATCACATCTTCAAAAAATTTGTCCACAGAAGCTGAATATATGGCTCTCTCTGACTCTTGTTGGCAGATAACATGGATCCAGTCCTTATTTCATGAACTTGTGTTTAATTTGACTCACACAATCATTTGCAGAGATAATCAAGGATCAATCCTTATCAGGTCCAACCCAGTCCAAGAAAGATGGACCAAACACATTGACATTTGCTATCATGACATACATGAATGCATTGAAAATGACAAAGTCTCTGTTGTATTCCTCAAAGGAAAAGACAACCCAGCAGACATGTTTACTAAAAACCTTCCTGCCACCTTATTCCTAAAATGCAGAGAGCACCTAGGTATTAGATTTACCAAGGTCAAGTAAGTGCACATAGCACCTTTTATGGCTTGCAGATGCTGTACTATGTGTGGGGGGGTGTTGAAATCCAATACCATCTCAGACTTAGTCTATGAGTCACATGCCACATTATGTAAACCTGGTCTATGTGCATCTACTAAACATATATAAACTGCTGTACTTCTCAGAATATAAGCAGTTCTCTCCCTCTAACCACCATCATTGTAAGACACTAACAATCCAAAGGTATGCAGATAAGATGCCTTCTGCTGTGCATGGATGCCTTCTATGGTGACCTGCAGCTTCAACAGTTTGAGCAGGTAAAAGTAAGACTGGTATTGGAAGATCATAGATTATTACCTTGCTACAATGATTGGACCATAAAATAATGTCTGAACATTCAATGTAATTCTGACATGATTGCACAAACTCTGCCTGATTATACCAGCACTGTGCCCATTTCCTGATGCTGCATAGCAACAAAATTGTTGGATTGATATAATCTAATATAACTCATGTGATCCACATAATCACCATAATCTTATTATAATCCAAGAAAATCAACATTAAAAACTGATGTTAAACTAGCTGCATTTGGTCATGTTGAACTTCATTGGATGTTGCTCAAAATGGAGTAATAGACCACAGTGCACAAGTTTACGAAGTGTGTGTATTTTTGCATGGCTGGATCTCAGCAACTTGAGTTCCTGCTTGTGTTGTACACCAGGTAAAATTGATGGTTGAATGCATGATTTTGTGGGGTCAGGTGGGTTCAGTAGGTCACACCCTGTTTCTCTGGTGATCATGGTGTGCAATTCAGCATCAACTACAATTTTGTTTCTCACAAGGAAATTGAGCCCAAGGATAACATCTGCCTGCAGGTTTGGGCAAATGATGGCATTCAGAGTTTGTGACTTCCATTGAGCATTGAGTGAGGATACATTCAGTCTACAGTACTGTGTTAAGACAAGAGGTTTTGCAATTGATTGACCAGGAACAAAGGCAGCTGAGGTGGTAAAAGGCTTGAAAAGTGTGTGACAGATGAGGCCATAAAGTTTGACAGCATGTTCAGATATCAGTACTGGGGAAGCACCATGGTCTATTAGTGCTCAGATAGGTGTGGGTGCACAGGTAAGTGGAGCATCAATGCAGCACTCCCACCAAGGGTATTCAGGGAGGGCAGGGGTAGGGGAGGGAGGGACATACTCATTGAACTCATCAGAGTCAACAAGGTTTCATCAATGAAATCTTTGTCCATTTCTTCAAAAATGGCTACTACAATTGGTGCTGATTTTGCCTCAAATGTGGCCTTTGCCTTGGCAGCATGAGCAGCAGTGACTTTCTTGCAGGCATCTAAAGATGGGTGGTCAGCAGTACAGGTGTGAGAAAAATGACTTGCATAAAAAGAGTGGCACTTGTAACGTCCTTGATGGATGTCAAGGAGGTCCTTCTCTGTCTGTGTAAGTTTTGGAATGGGGATGAAAGGCATTGCAGGGTTGTCATTTGAAGAGGATGTAGCATTCACTGTGTGGGTAGTGGGGTTGGTGTATGCAGAGCAGCTTGTGGTTTGAGACAGTCAAGCAGCATTCTTTGCAGCCTGTGCCATGCTGGTAGAGATCTGCTTCTGATGTACTGCAATTTGGAGGTCAAGGAGGATGGTTTGGTGGATCCAAGATTCCATATCTTCAATGGTGTCAAGTTCTTTCTTTAAGGTGTGATATGCAAGATGGAGGGCAGGATTCAGATGTGCAACTATAGCAATGGATTGTAATGAATCAACAGCTTCAAGTTCATTATTAGCTTTATGGATTGAGACTGACCATTGGTAGAAATTGCAGTCCCCTTGTGGTACAATGAGTTCTTGAATAAGCTTGTCCTCCCAGTCCAATGGGAGCCACTTGTGCCTGACTTCAAGCATGAATTCTGTGAAGGTGAGGTCACTCAGACATTCACTATCTGACTCAATCCACAATTGCATGAATTCCAATTCAAAGGCATAAATGATGCAGCCAACTTGTTCCTCAGCAGGGATTTCTTTATAGGTGAAGAATCATTTGCAGGCATACTCAAATTTACAGAGGTTGAAAATGGTGATGGAGCCAGCAGATAATGAGGGAGGTTGGCTGGAGGAAGATTGGGAGACAGTACAGCATGTTGGCAAAAATGGGGTTGATGGGTGCCATCTGTGGCATGTGGCTAGGAGGGCAAGACTCTGAGTCTGAAGAATGTGAGCAAGGTCAGTGACCAGGTGCATGGTGGATGAATTGTGATGAGGGGGGACAGGTAGAAATGGGTGATGGTGTAAGGGTCAGGAGTGGTGGTGAAGGTGGCATAGTGCAAGGAGAAGCCAGACTGTCATTTGTGGTGGGCATGTCAATACAGGGGACCAGGGGTGCAGGTGTGATGTGCCTTTCCAACAGTTTATATGTGTGTGGAGTTTGGCAATGTGTGCAATTTGAAGCACAGGGCTTCCTTTTTAATGAAACACTTCAGCAGGGCAGGTAGAAGCTCAAGAAGTTTGGAGTGATAAGACAGTTCGTTTCACAGGCAGGGATAGCATGCAGAGTGTGATGAGAGAGGGATGTATGGGTGATTCACTTGACTTTAAAAAAAAGTGGAAGGATGTGTGAACATCCAACACTGAGGGAGGACAAGGACTAAAGTGGAACAAGGTATATTGTGGAAGTAGTAGATAAAACAAGACCATAGTACTAGGTTTGTACAATGTAAATGACCATGTGGTCAGGTGATCATGTATCTATAAGTAATAGAAAGTGGTCACATTTTCCCTCTTTGTGGAACCATGTGACTTTACTAACCGTGTGTGACTTTTTCGAGCTGTGGGACTCAAACCTGTCATGAGACTCAAATAGGGCATGAGACCCGCTGAATAATAATTTGACTAAGCAGCACCTGACCACCCTCAAATACATAGAGTGTACAGCCACAACCCCATGCGCTGAACAAAATGCAAAAACCTGTTCACGACCCCAGCACATGACTACCATCAATTGTAGATAATGTTCAGTTTGCGTTTGAGTAAGCAAAGTCAGCAATTGTAAGGTCAATTAAGCAACCAATAAGTCAGTCTGAAATAAAGTAATTCAGTAAGGTCAATAACCAGAGCAACAAGTAACAAATGAGTGAGTGAAAAATAAGTTCACTCAGTTAGAAAAGACTACATTACAGTGCGAAAAATTACAAAAAAATACTAAGTAAAGATGTAAGTTGATGTTTTTTTTTTTATGGCCTTGGAGTTCTGAGTGAGTGTCCAGAAAGAGTGAGGATGAGATGAGTATGATCATGATGGTGAGAGGGGAGAGAGGGAAGAAGAAGAAAGTAGGGAGAGAGAGAGGGATGTGAGAGTGAAGATGAGGGAGGGGATGTCAGGGGATGTCAGGGGAGGTTGAGGGGGTGGGGGAGGGGGTGGGGTGTGAGAGTGAGGGGAGTGAGGGTGAGGGATGTGAGGGGGAGAGGGGAGAGGGGGAGGGGGGGGAGAAGGGGGGGCAGAGATGGGGAGGGGGAGAAGAGGGAGAAGGGAGGGAGAGGGCAGAGGGCGGGGGGGAGGAGGGGGAGGGAGAGAGGGAGGAGGGGGAGGGAGAGAGGGAGGAGGGGGAGGGAGAGAGGGAGAGAGAGAAGGGAGAGAGATAGGGGGGGAGGGGGAGGGGGAGGGGGAGGAGGGGAGGAAGGATTTACACCAATGGGCTGGAGGGAGGGGGGTGGAGTGTGAGGAAAAGAGGTGTCAGGGTGAGGGGGATGGGGCAGGCAGTGGGGAGAGTGAGAGAGGAGAGTGAGGGAAGTGTGTGGGTGGGATGTGGATGTGAGGGATGTGAGGTGAGACAGACAGTGGGGAGAGTGATATAGAAAATAAGGCAGGGGTGAGGGATGAGGAGGGGTGTGAGGAGGAGAATGATGAGGGGAATGGTTAGGGTGAGGAGTGAGTGAGGGGATGTGAAGGTGAGGGACAGGCAGTCAAGCAGGAGAGTGGGGGTGGGATGAGAAGAGGGAGGGGTGGGATGGGAAGAGGGGGAGGGGGGGGAGGATGGGGAGTGAAAGGATCTGCACCAATGGGCTAGAGAAAGGGGGAAAGGGGGGAAGGGGGGAAGGGGGGAAGGGGGGAAGGGGGGAAGGGGGGAAGGGGGGAAGGGGGGAAGGGGGGAAGGGGGGAAGGGGGGAAGGGGGGAAGGGGGGAAGGGGGGAAGGGGGGAAGGGGGGAAGGGGGGAAGGGGGTGGGGGGGTGGGGGGGGTTGGATGAGGAGAAGGGGGAGGGGTGAGGAGAAGGGGGAGGGGTGAGGGAGGGGATGTGAAGGTGAGGGACTGATAGTGAAGCAGGGTGTGGTGGTGAGGGGGTGTGGGTGTGAGAGGGAGAGGAAAGGATGTGAGGGGGAGGGGGAGGGATGTGAGACAGAGTGAGGGAGGGGGGAGAGGGGAAGAGGAGAGAGGGGGGAAGTGGGGAAAGTGGGAGAGTGGGGAGAGTGGGAGAGTGGGGAAAAGGGGGGTGGGGAGAGAGGGGGAAAGGGGGGGGAGGGGGGGGAGAAAGGGTTTGCACCAATGGGCTGGAAGAAGGGGGGTTGGGTGTGAGGAAAAGGGGTGTGAGCATGAGGGGAGAGTGAGTGAGTGGGGGTGGAATAGGAAGGGGGCGGGGGGGTGGCTCTATCAACACCCTCCTATACATGGGCAGGGGCTGAAGGTCCCTGCCTCTGATGACAAGATGTCTAAAGATGGTGGCAGGGGGTTTGGGGGGTGCAGCACTTCACTGATTTACTACAACTGCTGTAGGAACAATGTGAGTAAAGTTAGCATATTGGAAACAGATAATAGGACTCTGTCACTGTCAAGATGTGTGAGATGGAGAGTAAATGACTAATTGGGGGCACATCTGTTTTCTCCATTGGGCTCCTCTCCTCATGAGTATGATATGGAGCATAGGACAACTGGGCTGGAAACCCCTCCCTCCTGTACACACAGGCAAGGGTGCTTGGTCCCTGGATGTGTTAATAGGATGTAAATGGGGATGTAGAAATAGTTTTTGATATAGATAAGAAAGTCAAATACTACATGGGTATTGATTTACTACTGATATAGTATTGCACCCCCACCACACAGGTAGGGGCCGAAGGTCCCTGACTGTGTTGACAAGATGAGTAAAGGATGTGAGCAGGGGGTTCGGGGGGCACAGCCCCCTGACAAGCTGAAGAAGTGGGCTGCAGGAGCGATGCGAGCGAAGCGAGAAGAGCGCTGGAGGCGCACTTCAGAAGCTTGTATTGGGAGTAAGAGATACTCTTACAAAAGGAGGATTTCTTGGTCAGCTATTTCTGTTGTACATAAGTAGTGGTGACTATAGGCCTTGTGCACCACATCAGGAAGTTGGCAAAAGAGCTTCCAGAGGTTTCTCAACCTCAAAAACCTCAAAAAATGTCTGAAAACTTCGGAAACTTGGTCACCTAGACATTCAAGTTCACTTTTTCTGGAAGATTGTTTGACAGAAACCAGAAACCTCTAGAAACCTCAGTGAAAGCACAGAAAAAAGCCGCTTTTACCTGAAACTAAAATGTCATCTTCCTGATGTTATGGCCCCCAGCCACAAACGGCACAACTGTAAGATTTCGGATGATGCCGAAATTTTGATGGGAATGATGGCCCCAAGCGATTTTTTGAAGTGCAGAGGCCTCTACTCCTGGAATCTATGTTCATGCCGACCAACTTGAAACTGCTACCGTGAAAGTCGCAGCCTCTACCACAGTTCAAGCCGCCTCTGGATATCAATGACTGCCCTCACTGAGAGTCATGTACTATTCTCAATACATGATACATGACTCGCGAATGATACCTCCAACTTTCTATGCTGCATGGATCGAGAGCAGCTTTTCAGCTTGCGTTTTAAGACTCGGATGTCAATGCTCGACATAAAGGCGACAAATGCCCTGCAAATGCGACGGAATCGGACGAGATACCAAGTACCTCAATCTCCATATAGAGAAATTGTCGGCATGGTTACTGGAGAGAGCCCGCAGTGCAAGTTACAGAAAGAGCCCTCTTATCAAGAGATTACCATTCTGGAAGCTTTTGGAAACTGTATGTAGGAGGGCCGCAGAAAGTTCGACGTATCATTCAGTCAGGTCGTTGAATGACCCACGCATCCTGTCCATTTGTGTGAGTCCTTAAATCAGCTGAGCTCTAATTGATCGAATATATCATTTTCGAAGCATCGTTTGGTTCCATCAGTCCTCGGATATGGAATATGGGAGTCCCACAATTGTCCGCATATCGTTCGAAATCCCAGGTTTCAACTTGAAATACTGATCTTATCAAGTTTGGTTCCAAGTGGGAAATCGGGCCCAGGCCTTCTCGCAGCTCAACATTGGACGGGTCCGGCGGGATAGAATGTAATGTGCAAGTTCGAGTTGGCAAGAAATCCTGAACTCACCAATTTGAATGAACGTGAAAGCTCAATGCGTAGGGTCATCATGATCACCGTGATCTGTGATTTGGATCAATCCACTGCTCAATTTGAAGAGTTTTATTTGGTCCCAGGCTGTCGTAGACGCAGAATGAGTCGACGCTTCCCTAGATTGGATCTACCCTTTCATGCGGCAGCCCGCTGCGCCGCATATTAAGTGTATATAATTGCCACTGATGCGTTCCTCCTTCATTTCATTTACGAAGATTCCTCCACAATGCCAACAGAGTTATCCAGTGGACAATTGGAGACCATAGCTCGTGACCTGTATTTCTTATCTATCGGTTCTTGTTTGTATCCTTCTACTGACGTTCAGTTTTAAGAATGGCAGCCAAGATGTTCTCCCTATCTGCATGTAGTGGGTATCTCACATATGTCTTTCCATCTCAGGCTCCAAACGAGGGGCGGGCGGAATTATAGTAATGCTTTTTTACGACATCGTTATCACCATGGGCGAAGAAGTGGAACACATATGGCTAAGGGACTTTTCCCTTTCAACGGTGCTGTGGTGTATGGTGGGTCACGCACTGAGTATACGTGAACGTACATCTGGGCTCACCCCTTTCATAGAATCGATATCTGTCGCCTTTGGGATATATCGTGGTTATAGTTTGTATGTCATCATGTCTGATTTAGGAGACTTTTGAATGTGATCGTCCAATAGCGTTTCATGATCCTTGGCCTAAAGATGTCTGTAATCGATATATTCTTTTCCCAGAAGCTTTGAAGATCGTTACGTCTTTCACGATCGGAGGTTTGTCCTGTCACCGGTTATCGATCACTGTGTTCATCCCACCTGCAGCTATCTTCATATTTCGGTTGTATGGAGTATCCTCGACCAATCGACAGAAACTAGTGGTCATCGCGTCCATCTTACTTGTGATCGAATTGACTATCAAAATTGTGAGCATCGCATCTTATTCCTGCAGAAAGGTAAATATATATTCGATGCAGTGGGCGTTCACAGACGGCACCAGCCTCAATCTTCCACCTGGTATATCTTCATTGTTTGTGAAATGACACACATCTACATGGTGACAGGTCTTGTCGGATGCGTATTAGTGGGTAGAACACCTCTGTCCGTAAAAGGTCTCCTTATTCTTCCTACTGCTGATGGCGGGCACAGACGTTTTGCCTTCACATGGATAGCGGAGCTTGGCTTTGGTCCGTCAGCACTCTTTTTTTGTCACCAAAGTCCTGTGATCACTTTCCGCCAGATTCGGTCATGTTTTTCACCACTCTATACAATGTGTTCAAACTTAACCAACATGTCCAAGGCAATACCAGAAATCTTCTCAACCTCATTCTACGAGATGGTAACACTTTTACAACACATGTACATTATTTATAACTAAGATCTACCAATATTCTCAGGTGTCATTTATTTCGCGATAATTTTCGTGGCGAACTTGGTGACAGTGTTAATCTTTATGGCGAGTTATATAAATCTCTGAGAATCCCACTCTTCTGACTGTTAAACCAAACCAGCTTGCTCCTGTAAGGCTACCTGCTTCTCATCTTACTGTTGATGTTGATTGAGCGCCTAATTACAGCCCAATCTCAAGGCTATCAATGCGAGCTTTAGTACACTGTTAGTACAACACCGTTGTACATGCACCACCGCTGACGCATATCTGTAGGATCACTAGCTTGATGGTTTCCCGATTGATTCTCAACCTCCGGGGAGCTGGCCAGCAGGAGGTCTTCGTTGACAAGAGTATATCTTCCTTCATATGCGATGTAAAACACAGTATGGCTATGGTTGATGCCCGTCGCAGCACCCAGAAATAGATTTCATTATACTTTCTAGTCCGCTAGCTACTGTATTTTGTACGAGGTTGCGTATTTTATTTCGCCCCCGACTTGAGGGATTCTAACACTACAACAGAAACTGGTTGTCAGTGAGCTGACAAGTTGTGTGACGAGACATGCTTACGAACTTGCTACTTACAACCCAGCCTCTTCCTGTAGTTGCAGAAATACGACATTGGCAACAGACAAGACATCACAACGACTGAACGAATTTACCTTCCCCGTTCCAGTCAATCCGTTTCCCTAATGACAAGCAGGCCACCGTCATCTCTTGAATCAACAAACGAAGCCTGTTTCTAGCACAGAAGGGTCAATAGTAAGACCTTTAGCGAAAGGCTGCCTTGTAGGTGGGACGCCGTTAAGGTTGGCGAGTGAGGAACAAGTTCACTGAAAACTTCTCTTCGATGTGAGGGAAATGTATGAACCATCAGGTTGGGTATGGACATAGTCCAAGAAAACCGCGCTTGGAAACTTTATGTGGTTATTAAAAGTGAGTGAGTAAGATCCAGGCTGGTCAGCTTTCGAGGTCGATCCCGGTCGATCGAAGAATCCTCGGCGGCTGTCGTCAGCTTACTATAGGTGCCGTGGTCAGGTACAAGATCTCAGAATAATGCTTGGCAGGGTCGTCGCCTGGAGGAGGGCTTCTGTGGGTTTCCGGGGTGCATTGCACTAGATGGGCGACAGGCGTTGCAAGGCAGGGTGGGAGAGGAAGGATGGTAAATCCCAAAATTGAGCCCCGACTCGGAATGAAACTCGAACATCCAATAACGAACAGAACGAAACAATGGCCGAACGGGTTGACCATGCCGACTTCGCACTATGAGAGAAAGCGAATGCATACCATCTCTCCTCATTCCATTCACACCAAGATTGGCCCGTGCGAAGGGACAGTGAAAATCGGTAGTAGTGTCCAGCTTCTGGGGGTTATTAATCCGCAGTGTCAACATTGCCAGCCAACTGCATAAATCAAGATTAGAAAAGGTCATATGTGGCACGCCAATCATTGCGTCTGGCTAGGGCAGTGGAGCGACGAGATGGACGGGGGTGCCCGGCAACGATGGAGAATCTATCGACTTGACTCCCTCCAAGAACATTCAACAGGCCGCGTCATGAGAAGGGAAGTGCCTGGAAGGCCCGGGTATCGGACCACTGATAACAGCTTCGTAAAATAATCCATTGCCGCAGTGTGTTTGACTCGGAATCTGCAGACCTGAAATCAAGCAAAGAGAATCAGAGTTGAAAAATGCTTACATCCGACTCGGACTCATCGCTGCATCTGCATAAGACAGCCGGTCGACGACTCACTTGCACGTAGGGATAAATCGAGTTCTAGATTGGCGAAAAGCTAGTGAAGACCACGATGAATCTAATAACCGAATATGTATTCGAGTAAGACTAAGGACACAATGGTCCGAATCCCGATTTAGCATCGCCACAACTCGGAGCCGGAAGGACGTTTGTGTGCTCATCGATAGTACAACTTCAAGTTGAGCAATGATGCGTGGTTCAAGGTGATGCAAGACTCAGGCCTCAGGCCTCAGGGTTGACACTGAAACTCGGACGGAGATCACTCTCATACATAGTAATAGTGTGGGGTACCGAGGTCTGACCGGGGCTTATCTGGTATTGGAACAAACCTCATAATGGAGAACAAATGCTAATCTTGCTTGGCCGCAAAGGCGGCCCCCGACCCTGAATATCGGATCGACATCACAATTTTTTACCTGGTACATATCACCATACTACGGCACCTCCTTATATCCTGGCATGGTATCATGGCCCTGTTACGTGTACCCGCGACCACTGGCAGGTGCATACTAGGCAGAGTAGAAAATGTAGGAAGAAAAACGAGGAGAATATGCAGGCAAATTGCTGTGGTCACATCAGGTTATCCTAAAGGTGGGCTCACCGTGATTGTTAGAACCAACACTTCAGCACACTTTGACCGAACAGATTGAAATCTGCTGAAGTGCTCTGTTATAAAAAAATCCGTGTTAGTCCCAGTCCAAACGGAATGGTGATGACTGCGAACTTGCGGTACATTACATAAGTGATAACCAAATATTTGGGTGTGGGAGACTAACTGCCAGTGGTGGCAGTCACGGTGGCAATCGGAGTCCACCGTTCGAATCATACAGTAAGAGATCCAAAAGGCAGCTCATCGCACCAACCGGCCGTGCCTACGCAGGCACACAGGGGAAACCTATTTGACACCAACACGTTTCGCATGTCTGCCCCACGAATCTGGGACAAACAAGTTCAACTACTGTAGCATAAACCTCCGCCTACCCACCGATGGAGCTAGTAGATAACCCACAGCGGTATTCTATTCTAGTCCACTACTAGCAGACGCCCACGACTCCTACCGACCTGGGGTAAGAGTTCCTCGTACACAAATAATCGGCAAGGGCTGTTCCATCCCAGTGGTATCAGGAATACCGCATGCGTATTGCGACCGCCCGAGACCACCTCTCGTCCCCGCGCGTTCGAAACACTCATCGCCTACATGCACACCAATCGGATCGTGAACACACAGCATCTACGTCGCGCCGTCACCAGCGACCTACAGTCGATCGGACCTCCGTATGCAGTGACAATGCTGTTTTTAATGATCCCGAATTAAATTTAGCAGGCGCATCACAAATGTCAGTTGTCGGGAACCTGTCAATCTTCCATCCCAGCATCTAATACAAACCGCACTAGACTCTCACTTGAATATATGGGTTTATCGTACTGAGAAGGCACCGACCACAAGTAAAACATATTGTCGTACCACGGGTGTGCATCCCAATACCGAGGAAGCACTAAGAGAGGACCTACGCCAACACCCCTGAAAAAGCTGACTCGTTCGATGGCTGGCGTATAAGTAGTAGTCGTGGAAGAGTTTGATTTTGTGGTATACCCATTTCTCTTATCGCGTCATGTTCTCTTTCAGGAGACACGATCTGGTCCTATTGGGTCTACTCTACTTAGCACTATGTCGCGCGGCGCTGCTTGCATCTCCCTCCGCAAATACTACCTATGATTTCATTATCGTTGGTGGTAAGGCACATTCAGATTTCCCTCCCAGATTAGACGTTCATACATAAGAGCAGGCGGTACTGCTGGAAATGTCCTCGCAAATCGCCTCAGTGAAAACAAGCACTGGAATATCCTTGTTCTCGAAGCCGGACCAACGCATGTATCTTTTTTCTCCCTATGATGAACGGAATCAATTTACTCTATTATCGGACACTCCAGAAACCAAGGAGCGCTTGATGTGGAAATCCCATTAATATGCACACATTTGACACCCAACACCGTCTGGGATTGGAACTACACCACCACACCGCAGGCAGGTTTCGGTGGGCGAAGCATTGCCTACCCACGAGGTCATATCCTTGGCGGTTCCAGCTCCGTTAGTGAGTTTCGTAACTTGTCCGTTCCATCGAACGCACCCTGATGTATATCGAAGATTCCCTGATGTACACTCGCGGCTCAAGAGACGATTGGGACCGTTACGCCTCCGTCAGTGGCGACCCAGGGTGGTCATGGGATAATATGTTCCAGTACTTCCTAAAAAACGAGCGCTTCCAACCTCCCGTCGACGACCACGATACCACTGGTGAATTCGACCCTAGTGTTCATGGGTTTGATGGCATCATGGCCGTCACACTCTCTGGATTCCCTACATCTATTGGTCAACGTGTCATCGACGCAGCACATCAGCTCGGAGGCGTTCAGCAGTTCGTTCTAGATCATAATAGTGGGAATGGACTTGGGATTGGTGAGCGTTGCATCAATCGGGGAAAGGTGGTCATGGCGTTTACGTTTTCCAGGTTGGTTACAGATTACCGCTAACGGACCGGACCGAGAAAGCTCTGCAACATCTTACCTCGCTCCTAAATTCCTGAAAAGGTCCAACCTTCACGTCGTGGTCGGTGCTGAGGTCTCCCGTGTTTTACAAGTCAACAACACAAGTGGCAGACGCGTTGTCAAACCTACATTCCGAAGCGTCGAATACCGCATTGGTTCCGGAGGTACTCTTTTTCATTCCCATTCCCCATCCCCATGTCCTCGGAATAATGAATTTGGCCTTTCATAGCCCTGCAAATTGTAACTGCATCCAAAGAAATAATCCTTTCTGCAGGAGCTATTGGAACGCCACACGTACTCTTAAACTCTGGCATTGGACCTTCTGCCGACCTGAAGGCAATTGGGATCAAGCCCATCGTCAATCACCCTGACGTAGGCGCGAACTTGATTGATCACCCGTTCCTCCTCAACCCGTTCCTTGTCAACTCCACCGACACTTATGACGACTTTCAAAGGAATCTCGCAGCCAACAACACAGCGGAAATATCGGCCTGGCAACAGACGGGCACAGGCCCGTTGGTCAACACTGTCGCTGCCCACATAGGATTCATGCGTATCCCCGACGACGATCCTATCTTCCAAACGGTACCGGATCCGTCCGCGGGACCGACGTCGGGGCACCACGAATTCCTGTCATTTGTACGTCAATACATTTCCGGTTCCGTGCAATATATTGACGTTCTGATTCCCCAGAATGGTATCCCCGTCGCCCAGCCAAGCGGTAACTTTTTTGCCATCGGAACTATCGTTGTGTCCCCCACCGCACGTGGGTCCGTCAAGTTGGCCTCCTCAGACCCCTTCGCCGCCCCACTGGTCGACCCTGCACTCCTCGACTCTGAATTCGATAAAACGGTGATGCGCGAAGCCGTAAAACTTGCTTCTCACTTCACAACCGCACCTGCGTGGTCAGATTACGTTATTGGACCCGTGGGGGATTTCGCCGCTGCGCTGAATGCGACTGATCTGGATGATGCCCTTGATTCGTACATCACGGCCCATACACAGGTGATTTGGCATCCTGTAGGCACCGCGAGCATGTCGCGTAAGGGAGCGTCAAATGGCGTTGTGGATCCTGATTTGAGGATGAAAAAGGTCAGTGGGTTGAGGATCGTCGATGCGTCTATTTTCGTGAGTTTTTAAAATTTGTTCGTTTTATGTTGAGACTAATTATCCGCGATGCCTAAATTATAGCCATACATCCCCAGTATGCACCCGCAAGCCGGGATATACGCAGTGGCGGAGAGAGCAGCTGATATTATCAAGGCTGTTTATAATTAAATTTTATGTGATTTCAAAATATTTGCTCGTTCCAACTTGCTCTCACAGTAGATCTTTTTGCTACATCACTCCGAGTTAACTCATCGTCTTTTCTTGCATAATTAATTCACTTGTACTACTTTTAAGCTATTGCTTTCTTACGGACACAATTATGTAGCTTTACTCTAAATACCTTCGGGTGGTGTGCACCCCTCGGGAGTCGATATACAATTGTGGAAATTATCTGCACTGCTGGTGACTGGTCTCACTGTGGAATTGCTGATTGAGTAATGAACTCAGGCTACTTATGCACACGTAGTAGTGGGCCGAGAAGATTTGGTTATTTCCTACAGCCCAACGTGATCGAGCCAATTTAGCACTAGATATTAATGCATTACCGCCCACCAGTGGCGAAGCTTCTATTCACTCTAATGTACAGCTCCCAGGGAGTTAAAAAAACCAGCCACTCCCGAATTTTCCACCTTCGACCAGATCGTATGCCCAAGGAGCTGGCCAATTTCCTTGGCGAAGATTTTGTGTGCTGGACCTACAGATTACGATGGAAACAGGGAAAAGAGTCATGTGTGTCCACGTGTGAACACTTTGGAAAGAATACGCACTTGAAGGATGAAAGTCGTTCCTAAAGAGGTTGAGAAGAAAGGAAAAGGGGCAATGTTCAAACGATGCAAATGACGAGCTCAAGGCCGGGTGAGATATAACATACCACCAGAAAAACCCATCACCCGTTCCAAAACTAGCAACGT
The DNA here is from genome assembly GCA_964034925.1 of Tricholoma hemisulphureum. Classification (NCBI taxonomy): domain Eukaryota; kingdom Fungi; phylum Basidiomycota; class Agaricomycetes; order Agaricales; family Tricholomataceae; genus Tricholoma; species Tricholoma hemisulphureum. The sequence goes on along the minus strand of OZ035935.1, from coordinate 7,600,469 downwards.
CCTCCTTGAACCCGTACTTCGTTGGGTTATTCAGGACGGTGGTAAATGTTGTATGTGCATCCCAGAAGTATGTGAGTACCTGATTCGCCAAGAAGTTCAAATGCCAGGGCATAGCAAAAGAATGACAGGTGCTTACACCACAGTGACTCTGTTTAAATGCACTGATCTTGGCCACAAGCTTGCTGTTGAAGCCAGTGATGACAGCATTTTCAGTAGCTCGGGATGAGGCGGGTTGTGCGAGCATCTATGTCACGGAGAATGATTAATCCATCGAATAAGATGCGGTGGGGGGCGTTCTACATACCAATGGTGAGCGGTCAACAGGCGGGACGTTGAGGAAGAGGAAGTTCCTTGCTCCGGCGTCGCTGAACGATACAGGGGAGAATATTGTAAGAAACATGGGATGCAGAGAAATATGCGAGCAAAGCTTACTACTGGAAACGGAAGACCGGGTGACATGTTAGAACAGTAGGGGATGGCACACTAGACGTACAAGCTTCTGAACCAAGGCAAAGTATGCATTGAGAAGCACATCCGAAAACCTAATGAAATTGAATAAAAAGTCAATCACCGGAAATGCCTAAACACATACGCATCTCGATCCCCAGACAAAAAGTAACTGTTTCCGATATCATTGATCCCGATCCACACAGAAAAAAGCGCATTCGAACTCGTCCACGGCGTTGCGGCCGGTTTCGTACCCGCACCGCTCAGGAATTCGTTCACCTGATCTGTCAGTGACAGCACGGTAGGCTTGAACGGGGTGACGAGAGTAGCATCGATGGTCGCGCCCCCAGAGGCATAATTATACGTGAACACAAGGGAGGTGTTATATGTTGTAGTGTCAAAGTCAATCCAATTCTCGCCGCTAGTCGCCACAAAACCAGGATATGGCGGGTTTCCAAGAGGATTGCCAACAGCAGGTACGGTGCCGTTGGCAAGGAACCCTGTTTGGGTGTAAGAGTCGCCACTTGGTGGAAGGTCAGGTTGAAAAAGAGATGCTGAAAAAGTTGACGACGTACAAGCTGAACCAATAGTTGGGTGCGGTGTTCCAACGGCGGTTCATGTAGGCATGCCTACTTCAAAAAATAATTGAGAATGGAGAAACATGTCCCAGGGGAAGAAAAGAATACCTGGCTGCGCGGGCAATTGCTCCAGTCCGCCCACCTTTGCAGCACCGTCACCTCAGTGAATCGATGATCGAGCGTGGTAGACTTACACTGCGCTCCTTGACCCAAGACAGCTTGGATAACTACGAAAACCAGAGAAGCAGGTGTAAGGCGTAACATCGAGGGGCGTAAGATGATGCTTCATTCGCCTTGCATTCACAGTATAAAAGCAATCATTCGCCGTAAACAGTGGACAGCGATATATCGGTAGTCACACGGCGCTGCAACCGGGAATTCCGCGGATGGATGGATGTATATTTGTAAAAAGGCTGGAGTTCGAAAAGTTTTCTGTCTGATTGTTGCCAAACGCAGGATGTTGTGTCGTGATAGTCCGAGACGGCGGGCATCCAAGCAATGTGGCAAGGATTGCGGACCTTAGTGATGTGCAGGGCCCGGCTCGGCTTGACCAGACTTGGACTTGGGGACGAGGGCTCAGGCTCGGCTCATTCTCGGCTCGGGCCTAGGCCGGGGCTTATTATACTAGATAGTTGTTAAATGTCTAATCTTATAAAATTAAAACACAAAGAATACTCACATCCTACCACTCGACGATAGTCATATCCCCCAGCTGATCCTTCGAGTGTAGGTATGTAGTAGCCGTTGAAATCTTCACTCCACGGAGCCACCAAATCGACTGTAGTTGAAGAGCCCCTGGACTCCATGGAGTCATCATCATCATCAGATGATAACTCACGAATTAGTATGCTAACTTTGCGTACGGCCCATTTTCCCGTTGGCCGTAGCTGGCGACGACAAGGACGCAAGTTTGACGTATCAAGCACTTTCCCTGATGCTGTCTGTCTTTGGGAGGCGCCGATGGATCGGTGGTTATCATCATTGATGCTTCCCACTTTTTTTGGTTGATTTTGATAGTGGCTGAGGAACTGTACAGGACCACACTGATGATCGATGATCAATGCGTACATACTTGGTGCGTTAGGTCTCGGACATGCGGTGGAGCCCGGCTCGGGTCAGGTGGGTCGGTCTGGCTTTTATGGGCCGGCTGTCCGGCTTCAGGGCTTTGAGCAATGAGCCGAGCCTTGCACATCACTAATTGCGCTATAGAATGGGTTAGTAAGCGTGAGGTACTTTCGATGACAACGAAAGCACGTTGAGGTTTACGGAAAGCTGTATCCTCCGTCTAAGCGGTGATGCGGAGCTCGTCGCCATGTCTTCAGGCCTCAGGAATCAGAATCAGGCCTGACAATCACTGATAGTCATTCATGAGACTATTCCCTTCTGGAGGATTTTGAACTGCATGGATGTTGCATAGGTTTGGAGGGATTTTGGGATTTTGTCTTTGGTGGTAACTCCTTCTTCGCTAACAACATCATGTTCTACCCTGCTATAATTTTTTTATTGCATCCAACCCTTTTCCATACTGTGCCTGGTCAGGTACTCAGCTAGGTACTTGGTAAGTTGCCTCTACATCTTGGATCTTCAATGTCCCTTTGTTATGAGCACTGCCTATTTTGATGAGTGACCAACAGGCATATATGTCATTTTTGTGCAAAATGTATTTGTAATTAGAACAAACACCAATGCAAGATTGACTCTAATTTAGAAGTCTCCTCACAGCTACAAAATTTAGCAAAACTACCTACCTTCCCTTTTTGGATGAAAGGGGAAGGATCTAAGCTTTTGCAAAACACATTCCTCCAGTGGTCCTATGTCAGGATGGCTCCAATTATGTCCCTGACTCTTAAGACCATCATTTTTGTGCCTCAAATCAAAACATTCCTTACAGCCAAGCTGAGCCTGCCAATCTTGCTGAGCTGAGTGTTGAAGCTGCAGGTCGCCGCTAGGCGTCCACGCAGGGGAAGGCATTTTGGTCCTACATACCTTGTGTGTGGTGCTAATATACTGTCTTACGCTAGTGGTGGTTAGAAGGAAAGAACTGCTTGTATTACTACGAGGTTTACAGCGTCTTATATACGTTTAGTACATGCGCACGGACCATGTGTATGTAATCAAGCATGTGACTCAGTAAGTGAGTCGTTGAGGTTAGGTATTGTTTTTCAACACCCCCCCACAAGTAGTGCAGCATCTGCAGCCATAAAGGCGCTGTGTGCGCTTACTTGACCTTGGTAAATTCAATACCTAGGTGCTCTCTGCATTTTAGGAATAAGGCGGCGGGTAGGTTCTTTGTGAACATGTCGGCCGGGTTATCTTTTCCTTCGAGGAATACAACAGAGACTTTGTCGTTCTCGATGCATTCGCGTATGTAATGATAGCGAATGTCAATGTGTTTTGTCCGTCTTTCTTGAACAGGGTTTGATCCGATAAAGATGGATCCTTGATTATCTCCGCAAATCATAGTGCGGGTCAAATTAAAACCAAGTTCTTGAAATAAGGACTGTATCCACGTTATCTGCCGACAAGAGTCGGAGAGAGCCATATATTCGGCTTCTGTGGACGAAAGCGCGACCGTCTTTTGGAGGCGCGATTGCCAGCATACAATGCCGCTAGCAAGTGTGGCAAAGAAGCCAGTAGTGGATCGGCGTTTGATTGGATCACTCGCCCAGTCGGAATCTGTGTATCCGATCAATCCCTCGGATTTTGCACCATTATAGACGATCTGGTAGTTTTGAGTTCCTACGAGATAGCGCATGATGTACATCGCTTTGTCTAGGTGTTCTTGGCTTGGATTAGCCGAGAATTGCGACATTTTTATGACAGCAAAAGCAATGTCAGGTCGCGTTCCGAGCATTAGGTACAATAAAGACCCAATGACTTGCTGAAACTTCGAACGGCGGGTGGCATCAACCGGCTCGGTATTTTCCGATGGTATGTAGCCAGTGGGTAATGGGGTTTGAGCTATTTTAGCATTTGTCATGTTAAAGCGATCAAGGACCTTTTTCAGGTACTTTTGCTGATCAAGCTTAATGACTTGCGCAGTCTTTTCGACGCGCATCCCCAAAAAGGAAGTGACATCGCCAGTGTCACGACATTCCCAGTGCTTCAAGCACGCCTGTTTCATTTTGTCGGCTAACTTCTTGTCTTTCGACATAAAGATACCGTCATCTACGTATACAATGGCGATTACGATAACGCCTTTTTTGTTTTTGTAAATGAAGATGCCAGCGTCGGAACTGGCGCGGTGAAAACCTATGGTCTTCATGAACGCCTCTAGTTCGCGCCACCAGGCAAGCGAAGCTTGTTTAAGACCATATAATGCGCGCAAAAGGCGCATGACCTTCTTCTCTTGGCCTTTTACTACAAAGCCTTGAGGTTGGAGCATGTATATCTCCTCGTCCAGTTTGCCATAGAGAAAGGCGGTTTTAACGTCTAATCCGGTCATGTACATGCCTTCTAGACTCGCCAGGGCGAACATCAGGTGGACGGTCTCGTAGCGGACTACCGGAGAGAATATCTCGTTATAGTCAACGCCTTCGACTTGTGAAAAGCCTTTGGCCACGAGTCTGGCACGTTTCCGATCATCAGCTTTGATGTCGAAAACCCATCTGTTTTTGATCGCTTTGCGACCGTGCGGAAGATCCACGAGTTCGAAGACCTGTCATTTGTATAAGGCGTCTAACTCGCCACAACACGCAGTCTTCCATTCTACTTGCTGCTTTTTGTCTTTCAAGCGAGCAATGTCACTAAATTGTGTAGGAATTTCCATATCTGAACTCGATGGTATTGCTTGGTTAAGCAAATAGTTCATCAATGAAGTTCCACCTTCTTTGACACGTGCAGCGAGCCATGTGTCCTCGTCCATCGGGTCATATTCGCGTTGTGATTCAACCCTCTGATTGTTATCAGTTGCAGTAGAAGGGTTGTTATTATTGGAGATAGGCACATCAACATGTGGTGCCGTAGAAGTGCTTGGTCCAGGTTCCATGTCACTTCGAGAAGTTTGTTGGGGTCTCCTCAGGCCTTGAGGAGGCTGACCAACTGTCTTCTTCCAATAATTTTCACGTCGGATATCACGCTCAATATCCGTTGGTAAACGTTGTTCACCATACACGTTTCCCGGACGATTTGGGACGTTCCTGGATCTACCAGATCTGCGTGGAAGTTCATTCCATTCGCGTTGATCTTCCCTTCGCGGAGCAAAGTCTGCGGGGGTTACTGGAGTAGATTTCGCAGGAGGAACATCGGCATTGTCATGTGCCTCTTGTTCTCTTGGTACGTCAGTCTGTGGTTCAGACCGTAAGAAGGGGCGGTTTTCAGGCGGAGGATAATCATCGTCGCCAACCTTTCCATGTAGAATGTCATGATCTACCTGTTCCTGTGATTCGTCATCACGATTGAAGTCATCGCCGATAGGCGTTACTTCGGGTGTGTGGGCACCAGGGCAACGAGGGAATAACTCCTCATCAAATATTGCTGTTGCGCCAATGAACATTGAGTTGTCCGAGCGCATAAAGTAATATCCCTTAATACCATCCACATCTGCCGAGCCAAGGTAGACCATTAGCTCAGAGCGCGCTGCAAGTTTGTTTGCGCGTCTCTCTTTAGGCAGATAAACGTAGGCTGCACATCCTAAAACTCTGTCCCTGGTGAGATCAGGCTTAGAGCCGTTAATCATCTCGTAAGGGGTTATCCACTTTAGTCTCGCAATCGGCGTGACGTTGTGGAGATGGATTGCATGCCGCACACAGAATTCCCACCACGAAGCCGGTAGACACGCTGTGAAGCGTAATGTCTGGGCTTTTTCCGTGATTGTCCGAATGGCACGTTCGGCACGGCCATTCTGTTGATGTTGGTAAGGGACACTTTGTTCAAGTTTTATTCCCAAACCAAGCAAGAACTTTGTGAGCTCTGTACTTTTTAATTCTCCCCCAGCGTCAATACGAACTCGTTTGACCTGTTTGTTGTGCTGTGTCTTGGCCATGGCGATGAACTCTTTGATAGAAGAGCTCGCTCCTGACTTTTTAGCTAAGCAGGACGCCCAAAAGGCTGACGAATAGTCATCAACAAAAACAATGAAGTATTTGAATTTGTGATAAGACAGCACGGAGAATTCCTTGAGATCCATATGGATTAACTCGAAGGCTTCCGTTGCTCTGGTGTGCGACTCAGGGAAAGACTTTGACGTCATTTTACCCTTGGCACAACCTGGACAAATTGGGATGTTCCTAGGAATCGAGATTTCCTTAGGTAATCCGGTGCATGTGGAAGGCATCTTTTTCAACGCTGCGTCGGACGGATGTCCTAAGCGTCGGTGCCATGTTCGATAGTCTGCAGCATATATGGTTGCGACAGAGGTTTTGGTTAAGCCCATGCCTCTTTCAATTGTCGACGTTACCACATACGCTGATTCAATCCTCTCGGAAGGGAGACTTTGAACAGTGATGCGATTTGATTGATCGTAAAAGTTGATGCCGTGGATGGAACCTTTCACGGTCATCTTAGATCTTAATAAAACCCCCATGGAGATCAATCTCATATCCATGCCGGGGATGTGATGCACAGGGTACAAGCGAGTAATTCGCTGTCTGTCATTCACAAGATGTTTGATAAACACTGCACCCTTGCCTATCATCGGGACTGGTCCCTTGGCAGTTTGGATGTTCTCAGGTTCATCTAGCTTCTCATAGGAGGCGTAATCTGAGATTTCGCCGGTGTAATGTTGGGAAGCTCCTGAATCTATGATCCAGGTAGCTAAATTTTGTGAGTCTTTCTGACTCGAGCACTCAGGTCCGTTGCACATCAAAATAGTATTTATTTGTGTCATAGTGACACGCGAGTCAAGTACATGCATGTAATTTATAGGCGATGAGATCGCCGTCCTGGAGCTAGAATAGCATCCTGGAAAACTGCAATTAGGCTCGCTGAGTGCATTAGGAAAGAGTACTGACCTTTCGTCAAAAGCGCCAGTGTCAAGCCCGATGGGCTGATCGTCGCTGTCCATCCTGTTCTGGATTTCCTCATCTACTGAGTCCCAGATGAGCTCCTCACTGGGGAGCTCGGGAGTTGATCCGAGGGATACTAGATCCTCGTCGGACACTTCCTCAATTTGAGCTGTAGGCTCGGACTGAGTCTCCTCGAGTTTTCGGCGTTTGCCGTCTCGCCTATCAGTAAGGCGTGATTCAAGGGACTTCATGTTACCTTGGGATCTCGAGAGATCCAAAGCCTCGAGAGTGTCTCGGGCTGTCTGGTAGTCCTCGTATACAGACGGGGTCCCAATAAGGGTTCCCGTGAAGGCCTGAGCGGCGGGCCGCTTTCTCGGGTCTTTCGTTGTGATGGGAAGAGCCGTAGTAGGCTGGTAAAAGGATGGTGGGATGATGGCGCCGCTACCAGTAATGGTTGTGAAGAGCGGTGCCGGTTGATAAGCCGCTGAGGCGAGCTGTGAAGCTGCAGCCTTAGCTTTCTTCTCATTTCGGTCTTTGACCTGTTTGCCTGCGCGGCGATTTTTCCTCTTCTCATTGGAGGCCGAAGCCTCGGGCTTATCTTCACGCTGTTCTCTAGGTTGCCACTTCGGGTTGTTACCTTTTCTTTTAACAGCGGAGATCTTCTGAGCCGATTGAGTTTTTGAGGAAGAGGAGTGATGTCTCCTCCCACTCTCAGCGGTGATCGCCTCCTGGACCACGTTGAATGTCAAGGTGGTTGTGTCAGGATGCGTTTGCAGGATCGTCGAGGCCAGCGAATCGTACTCTTTAGGAAGAGCATTCAACAAGATCATTGCTTGAACGATCTCGGGAATTGCAACTTTGTTGGAAGTCAGGCGGGAAAAGTATTCCGCCATTTTCGAGATTTCCAGTTGCGGATTCGCTACAGACAGGCGCATGGAGACTGCGGCCTTGAAGTCCGTAAAGATCTGTGAGGGACCGATCTTGCCAAAAGCCTTGAGGAGTTCGTCCCAGCACTCCTCGGCTGTGAACTCATCCGCGATCAAATGGCGCATGGAGGGAGATATTCTCATCCCTATTGATCCAGCAGCCTTGTCATTCTTGTCGTTCCAGTCGGCAATATCCTTCTGCAGCTCTCTTCTTTCAGCGCTCGATAGAGTGCTGGCGGTGGAGCGCGAGGTGCCATCTGGTCTCTCAGAGACTTGAATGGTGTGATCCGCAGGACAAGGATAAGCCCCTGACGTTATCTGCCAGAGGCCTTGAGATCGGAGATAGGCTTTCATCATTTCAGCCCAGGAAAGGTAATTAGAGCCGGTAAGAACGGGAATGGAAGTCAATGTTGATGACATAATTGATGCTGCGTGATAAACACGAATCAGCTTCAATTCATTTCCGTTGCCATGAGGCGAAAACGCCGAAGGCAAAACACATTGTTCCCATACTCCTTGAGAGCATGTTTGATAAGAACGTGTAATTTTAGACTTAAGTCACACAGCAGCTGTGAAGCGCTTAAGGTGTAAGGGGTTAATGCTACCGGTTGTCGTGTCTGCATTAATGCTGACATTTTACTCTATTTTGCTGCGCTGAGCGCTGCAGAGAGTGACAACGGTTGGCACCAGGGCCCATAACCTGTTGAAGCTGCAGGTCGCCGCTAGGCGTCCACGCAGGGGAAGGCATTTTGGTCCTACATACCTTGTGTGTGGTGCTAATATACTGTCTTACGCTAGTGGTGGTTAGAAGGAAAGAACTGCTTGTATTACTACGAGGTTTACAGCGTCTTATATACGTTTAGTACATGCGCACGGACCATGTGTATGTAATCAAGCATGTGACTCAGTAAGTGAGTCGTTGAGGTTAGGTATTGTTTTTCAACACTGAGGTCATACAAGCCAAGCCGATTCATCAGTGCATCAGATACTTGATGTGCTTATGTAACTAATATCACCACTGCGCACGAAGAGGGCCAACCATTCAGTGACCCTCCCCTCCCTCGCTGCACTTGGGGAGTCCCCCAAACTGGGTCATCTCAGGTCGGCACACTAAAGCCTCATTCGTGCATTGATGCCAAGCTGGCTAACCCTAACAGACTAACCAGACTCTAACCAGACCCTAACCGAACTCCGAGTCTAACCAGACTCTAACCAAACCCTAACTGGTATGCCCCCTGGTGGTGTGGGAACTCAGGCCCGCATTGGGCATATAGTTAGAAAAATATTTTACAAGTTTCTAGTCAGAGTAATGTTTTGCAAAATGGGTCTTCTAATGTTGAAGGTATCTTGCATTGACCTTGTATTCTAGAAGAGGATAATTTTGCAAGATAGTGCCAGTGGCTGGTGTGACCAATTGGGAATTACAGTAATCTGTCTGAGAGCCAGTTCTCATCAACTGACCCAGCTCTCCCCCACTCTCACATTTCCTTTAAAGGTAATTCTTACAAAGCATAGTGTGATGCAACACATGAGTCTCTGGCAACATGTGATGGGAATCTACTTTTTACCAACAAATGAGTCACCACCACTACCATTGACGCTGCCACTGCCACCACCCTCCCTCACACCTCAATGTTCAATCACCACCACCACCACACTACACCTTCCACTGCTCTCTGTCAACAGCCCCAAACAGCCCCAAATGAAGCCATCAGCTGCAATGCCAGCCCAAACGATGTGGTTGCCATCATTTGGGTCCTGGGTATATTTTGTTTTTGATTGCTTCTTTTCCTCAACTAACTTATTTCATTATTTCCTGATTTAGAACTTAAACTACTATTAACAATGGGTGCCAACATGCAACAACCCACACACATGCATGGGGGGGGGATGAGAATGACACCCCCCCATGGGTTGATGAAGACAAGGGGGAAGAGGGAGTGGGGGAGCAACAATGAACGACACACCACCTGCCACCAGCCTCATGACCCACTGCTCATGGGGTGGATTGCAGGTGGGACGGCAACACAATGAGAAGGACAGGAGGGGCAACAATGTGCCCCCCCTTGCGATGGCCCACCTTTGACTCCCTGTAGATCCTGGTCTACAGCAGTGAGCAATTGCTTGTTGTCTGGGACCTGGGGCTTCTGTAGGGGCTGCAGAGGGAGCTAGGAAGCCACCAACAACAAGACTAGCCCCCCTCATGTGACTTGCATGAGGAATGTTTTTATTCTTGTTTTTTAATCACTTTTATCGCCCCTCTCTCATACCATGGGAGGGGCCAATTTTGTATTACCTCAGTCCCCCTTGTGGTTAGTTTAATATATATATTCTTCTGTCTATGTAGTTAAAATAATGAAAGTCACTTACATAAAACATAACTGCATCTGGATTCTGGTGGATCACATGTATGAGAGTGGGGGAGACATAGGACACTTGTTCTCATCCATTTCATATCTGTTTGGCTTCAAATCTTGACACAAGGTGGATTATGGTATGGGCTTTGTGTACATATAGTTCCTTCTCTCAACACTGCCCTCAATTCCATGTACCCCTTATATTCTTAGTATGTAATACCAAAATCCTGCTTCATGTTGGCCTCATGGTAGATGAAATCAAATTAAGCCTATACTAAGGAAGGGCCAGCCAAACTGCTGTAGCCCTTTTGATAGGGCAAAGTATGGCACCATACCTCTCTTTTCCCATTGTCTTATGAATTTTTCCAGATTTTGTTGCATGGTGTTTCAACACTTTTATGTTTATGATGAGATTACATAAGAGGTAATTGTTGAATGAAATTTCAGCAGAAGACATTGGGCTGGAGAAATAGCAATCAGAATGTGAAAACAATCATAATAGCATGATAATGAAGGCCAATCAGCCCCTTGTCACTGGTATTTTAGTATCTCTAACATCATAATATTCCCACTTTGCCTACAACAGCCATTCTACTACATATTACTATGCCCTCATTCACAATGTTTCCAGCACCAATTCCACTGGCTATTCCCCTCTATACATTGATTTGAGTGAGTACTAAAGAATCAAGGCAGAAGAAATGAACACCACCAAGCCAAAGTTTCAGTGGGTGGCTGAGTACCCAAAATTGTCCAATTTGGCACCCCCTGCAGAAAAATATTCATATCTCTTCAACAACACCACAAAGAAAATCTGGAAAGCATCTCAAATACAGGGTAACTTAGTTGTCTTGCCACATAAAGTCAAAGTTTTCCACCACAGTCTATATTCAATCTATGACACCATTTTAGCTAGCCTGGCTGACTACTAGGCTGTCAGGAGTACAAAATTCACAAGACATTTTAAATCTATTAATTTGATTCATTTGGCTTTGATGTTGTTTTTATGTACACATGGCTAAGGGTAGGCATCAGGTCCTTATGATTGAATGCATGGTCAAGAGTAGGTAGAAACACGTGGGCGACACACTGCATGATCACACACATGGTAGGCACATGTAGCTGTGCACCACATGCTGTAGGCATGGTGCTGCACCTGTTAATGACTCATGGCTAAGGCATGGCCACCACATGTTATTGGGATTAGGTCTTTGAGAGCAAGTGGGGGATCACTCAGACAAAGTAGTGAGTGTGTGGAACAGGCAGGGAATGTCTATTCATCTCCTACAAAGCGTGGAATATTTATACAACACTGTTAGGAGGTATAGTGTAATATACTCCTATAATATATTAAAGAGGTATTCTGTCATAGACCCCTGTATCAGTTAATCTTGGAGTAACTATGTCATTTCCCCTATAACAATAGTGTCATAGTACCTCCGATGATATCATGGCTTAGTAAGTCTGAGACTTCCTGCAGTATGGGTCTTAGACATTCTATCCAAGGCTCTGTCTTGGATAGCCTATCATAGACATGCTATATGTGTTTCACTGTGCAGCATGTGTTAACTGTGCATCCCCCTAATAGTCCTTACATGTGTTAACTCCTGTTAAACATGTGTTAATGACTTAGCATATTGGGGAATATGTCCTAGCCATGGTTACTGCCTTGGCTTGCCTGTATGCCATATCCCAACACATGTATTGTAGTATATAAACTGTAATATATTGACCAGAGACACTAGTCATGTTCTCTTGGGTTATCCACCAATATGGTGTGACCACCTCAGACTACTAGACTATCCTTTATCCTTTGTTGTTGTTTGTTTTGGTGGGAGCTGTCATCATTGCCCTAGGGTATTGGTGACATCCTGACATAGGCCAGGCACAGTAATTTCATCTTGCTCTGACCAAGAAAAATACAGCAGTCAAGGTAATGATCTCAAGACTCAAACATCATCTAAAAATGACACTGTGCCTCCAACTTTGGGGAATCTTTTCATCAGCTAAATCACTTTTCTTTCAACTTTTTGGGCTTTTTGGCTTTATAACAGGTACTCCTAAAGTCAAAAGTCTGCAAAAGTTCATAAAAAAGAATAGTGTGGTCAAAGTGCCATGTACTATAGCTGGTCACCTACTCAGCCAAACTGGGTACTTGGCCACTTGTGTATTTAGCTGCCAGACAACAACTCAGTTGGGTACTTATGGGCTCAAAGTTTAAGGGGTTGGGTCACAGAACCTGTGTGCCAAAGCTCCCCTGTGGCAATGATGGGTTGTTGGGATACATTGGCTTGATAGTTGCCAAGATGGTGTTTTGGCATATTTTCTTATCAGTTGATGTTACTGGATATGGTAACATGTCCACCCAAACATCAGTTTCCTGTTCCTTGCCTTCAAACTTCTTCCCTGTATGCTTTCTCTTCATCCTTCACTGGTTCACCTTCACTTTTAGGGTTTTGCTCTAATCTGTCACTTCCACCTTTGTCACAAGTTTAATCCTCATCATTTTTGCTGACAGAGACCTATGAACTCCAATTGATGGTTGGGAGAGTACAGTGCAGTGGGCATCTTTGTGCTCTTGGTATGTCATTCTCAACACACTATTCATTCATTTACTGACACTTTCTTAATTTTAAGTGTTTTATCCTGTCTAAACCAGCCATGCATATGTGCCAACTGGCCACTTTCAGCATCTGAAGAAGTTGCAATGAATTTTCTACCTTGGAGAGACATGCAGGTGAGATTGACCACACCAGTGAGTAGCCAGATCATTAAATATCATTTCGTCGCTCTTTCAATGCACCAACAGTAGCATTTCTCTGCTCCTAAGCCCACTATGCACCCACACCAAATCAGGCCAATCCTACCCTGCCCAAACACCTCTTGAAACACATGCACCCCCCCCCATGCTGTACAACATGGACACACCATCATCAGACACAGAACAGTAGGTGGCTCAAGGTGTCCTGTGGGTGGTGAGCCTAGCATTGTGTTGTTGGGGCCCTGAGAATGCTGATGGGGATTGGGTGGAATGGAAATGGAATCAGAGGGGTTAATACAGGGCAGAAATGGATTTAAGTATGGATTCTCATGTAAAGGAGACTCCCTATTAGTCAATTCTATCAACCTTGCCATCTAAAGACTGACAGCAATGCAATACACACTGTCTCAACACAGTTTCCCATGAGTGGCTGAGTGGCTAGATTTGCTCAATTTGCCACCCACAGCCCAAAAATATTTTCTGGTAATGCAACATACTTTTTAAAAATAAATTGTGCACACCAACACCTTTGTAACATCCTGGATAGCATCTATGCTAAGTCTCAGTGCCTGACAATAGTAAGATATGTTTTCTTTCCATCAGCAAAGCTTATGTGGCCAAGTACCTGACATGTGATAGTAGAGACAAAAAGTGGAAAAAGCTGAAAAAAGTTTGTAAAGTAGGATTTATCTAATTACCAATCCTCAAAGAGTTCATGTACATGATAATCAACAAAATGATTTACAAAATAAGATTTAAATGAATCAAGAGCATCCACATGATCAAAGTCTTCTGGTAGAAAGCCAATACTGTATTGTGGCAGCAGATGCACACCTCAAACAATTGAATCGGGGTGTATTACCTTGAGCATCAGCTTTTCTCCTAAGATCTCTGGCTTAACAACCCACATGCCAGTCACAGGGTCAGGTTCTTGTGATGCTGGTATAAACCAATGAACCAGAGCACAACAAGGGAATTCTCTGTGCAATTGTGGATGACATGCATGGTGCCTTCCTCAGAACCATTATCTGAAACTGTAGCAAATACTGTGTCAAACTGATGGTTTCTTTTCCATGTTGGATTTGCATGAATCTGCTCTCAGTACATGCCATGAGAGCCACAGAGGTCACTTGGGGCATAGAAGGAGGCTGTTGCCAAGTGGAATACCTGGATCTCAGAGGAGAATTTGGGGAGAGATCAGTGTTCCGAGGTCCAGTCCCATCCGGTTTTCTGCCTTTTTCAGGCAGTAACTGAGACCATAACTGGTTATAAAATTTTTACTTTTCAAAGGGACCGTAACTGGATCATACAGGACTGGTTACAGTCAGTTATACATCAGTTTACAGACTGGTCCCCCTACAGTTGAGACCAGTCATTTACAGATAATGTACTTTAAATAATTATATGTGTAATTGCAATCCCCCCACATGCTCACATATGAGGGGCACCATCAGTAAATGAAAATGAAAGCATAGAACTATATACATATCTAAAAGAAAACAAACTGGGGGGGGGCGTTGCCAGCAGGGTCGCGAGAGGAGGGGGAGGTGGCATTGGGGCATTGAGTGCATCACCAGCAGGGTTGCAAGAGGAGGGGAATGGGGTGTTGGGGCATTAGGCACATCACCAGCATAGTCATGAGAGGAGGTGAAGGTGGCATTGGGGCGTTGAGTGCATCATGGGGTCACAAGAGGAGGGGGAGGTGGCATTGGGGCGCTGGGTGCATTGTGGGTCATGAGAGGAGGGGGAGGTGGCATTGGGGAGTCAGGGGCATCACCAGCATGGTTGCAAGAGGAGGTGGAGGCAGTGTCAGGTGGGGATCGCCAGAGGGGGCCACACCAGGAGGGGGGATAGCGGTGTCGCAAGAGGGAGAGCCCCCACAAGCTGGTGTGAAGGGCAGTGATGTCATTAACAAAACTAAAAACAAATGAAAAAGTAACCATTTTAATAATATATCATTGACAACACTCACTTAGTTGACAGTGAACTCAATGTTATTGGGCCTCCCAGGCAGGGTGGTGGTGGTGGTGGTGGTGTGAAGGCAGCGATGTGAGGTAGGGAAAAAAAATAAAAACCAAGACAACAATGGTATCTGTCAAAGAAATCAAAAAAAGATGGCAACTGTCAAAAAAATCAAAAAAAAAGATGGCAACTGTTAAACTGTCAAAAATGACCCTAGAAAAGATGGCCCTAGCAAACAAATAGGAGCAAACTCACTAGAGGTATATAAGTCCTCTAGATTTGGAGCTTTTGATGCCCAGGGCAAGTCCTCTCTGGTGTTGAAAAAAGTAAGATAGTAAAATAATTGTAGTAAATATTAATAAGTATATAGACCCAAGTCCGGTTATTAACTGGTCTTAACTGGTCCTTACCAGTTACATAGTTTACTTAAATATGTTGTAACCATAACTGTAACTGACTGTAACTGAGACCGATGGTCTGGTCACACTGGTTATGGTCTCAGTCTTTTTCCAGTCCTAGTGACTGGATCTTGAAACACTAGTGGCAGCTGTGTTGTTTGGAATTGGGTAGGCAGCATTGGCAGCATCAGTGTGGGCAGCAATGTGGTGGTGGTGTTGTTTCATTGGTGGAGGCAGTGATGTGGCAGCCACATCCTCACTTGGCATCATGTAGGTGACATTGGCATTGTTGAGTGGCAGTGGTTCAACAGGTGTGGGTGGCATTGGCAGTGTTAGTGGGGCAGTGATGTGGCAGCTGCATCCTCATTCGTTGTTGTATAGGTGGCATTGGTGTTGTGTGGGTGGCAGTGGCTGGTTCAACAGGTGTTGGCAGTGTTGGCAGTGTTAATGGGGTTGTGACATGGCAGCCATGTTCTCATTTGGCATTGTGTAGGTGGCAGTGGCTGGTTCAACTGCCTTGTGTTTTCAGATGGGAGCCACATTGTGGGTTAGTGGTAGTACACCCATGCACCCACCCCACAAGCAGTTGCTCATGGTAGTGGGTGGGTACTGCAGGGCATTGTGTGTGATCACGAGAAGCAAAATCCTAATGATTGAATAATAAGTTAGTTGGTTCAAAAGAACAATGTAAAAAAAAAACTTATGAGGGGCCCAAATGACACTGGACATCATTTGTGGCTGGGGGGCCATGGTGGTGGGTGTGGGGGGATTGATGTCATGTCTTGATATGATTGTTGATGGTGTTGTTGAGTATTTGTGTGAGATCAGAAAAAACAAAACAAAAAAGATGGCTGTCGAAAATCACTGTAGCAACACTAGTGCTATCAAACAAACAAGTACAAACTCACCAAGGGTATATAAACCCTCAAGATTTCACTCTTTTGATTCCTTGTGCTTGTCCCATTGTATATAAAATAAACTTAAGTTAGAATATATTTAATATTAGTATATAGTATACTTAATTGGTCTTAACCAGTTAAGATTGGTCTTGTGTGGTCTTCAGTTTAATAAAATAGTGATGGACCAAAGACCAGACCATGGTTGTGGTTTTCATTGGTCCATCAATTTTTTGGTCTTGATCAGTTAAGGTCTAGTCCAGTCTTGGTCTTTTTCCAGTCTTGTAACTGGACCTTCAAACACTAGAAGCACCTGAGCCATCTGTGCTCATCATGCAAATCAAGGCAGCAAAATGATTTATGGACTTGCTGCCCCCATTCCATAGCCCAAAGCTTACAAAAGCTTTCTGCACAACTTGTTATTGTGGATGGATGGTGTCTGATGACCTTTTCAATGGCTTTTCCCTTGAATCAGATCACCTGCTCAAGATCATTTGCAAGTAGGGAATAGCATGGGTTCAGTGACCTGTAGGGGTTACAGGTACAGGTATGGGTCACACATTTTGTACCCATGACCTACACCCAACCCATCACCAAATTACATATGAGCTATTGATGTTGCATTTATAGGTTTTGGCACTCAGATGAGTGCCACAAACCTTTATTTACTTATAAACTATAAAATAGGGACTGTTTAACTTAATTTACATATTACTTAAGGGGGAAGCAATGCCCCAGTATTGGGATCAAGGAGTTGAGCACAAGATGAGGACGAGGTTTTAAGGTATTGAGTTTAAGTCAAAGGCAAGTGTATGAGGGAGTCTGCCACAGGGAGGAATGTTATTATCATCTCCTACAAGATGTGCAATATTTATACTACACAGTTAGGAGGTACATTGTAATGTACTCCTATAATATATAAAGGAGGTATGAAGTCATAGACTCCTGTAATAGTTAATGTTTCATTAACTATGTCATTTCCCCTATAGATATGCTGTCATGGCTTGGAAGTCTTACACTTCCTGCAGGGTGTGTCTAAGACACTCTATCCTAGGCTCTGTCTCTGATAGCCTATGATAGACATGCTGCAGGATGTTTAATACTGTAGCATGTGTTAACTGTGGATTCCCCTATATGTCTCTGCATGTGTTAACCTCTGTTAAACATGTGTTAATATGACTTAGCATATTCTGGCAATATTCCCTAGGCATGTTAACTGCCTTGGCTTGCCTGTATACTCTTGTATACATAATCCCAACACCCAGGGGAGAGGGGAGCTTGTGGAAGCAAGGATATATATACCAGTTCTTGTTCATTTACTGGAACCAAACAATAACAAACATGAACTGGTATATATATCCTTGCTTCCACAAGCTCCCCTCTCCCCTGGGGCATTGCTTCCCCCTGAAGTAATATGTAAATTAAGTTAAACAGTCCCTATTTTATAGCTTATAAGTAAATATGGGGTTTGTGACACTCATCTGAGTGCCAAAACCTACAAATAGAATATCATTTAATTGTAAATAGAAGAATGACAACACTGCCATGAGCAACTGCTCATGGGGCGGCCAGCCCTGACAATGATGACACAATGTTATTGTCAGATGCAGGCACAGGTATACAATGGGAGACTGCAGGTCAACCCATACCTGTATTGACCCATGTCTTGCAACCCACAGGTTGTGGGTTTCGGTAGATGTGGGTATGGGTATGGGTATGTCCAAAAGTACCCACAGGTTACCCATGCCATTGCCTATTTGCAAGTCATTAAACATAACATTCCCAGGTGTCAAATATGATGTTGTTCACAAGGATATTTTTCATCAAACAGTTTGTGTCTTAATAATGACCATATCTTATCTTGATTTAACAGATATACAACAACCTCCAGACACAAAAGTCTAATCTTGCTTGTTTTGCTCTCACCACTATGCCAAATTATCTTTCTGAAATGTCAAAGGAGGAAATCAAGGAATGGGTTGACTGTAGTGTTTAAAGGTCTGGTTCAGTCCAGTTTTTTTTCCCTTTTGGGGATGAACCAGAACCAGAACTGGTTCATTCATACTAAAGAACTACACATAACCAGACTGGACTGCACAAAACCAGTTCACTGCAGTCCAGTCCAGTCCTACAACTGGTTATGACTGGGTTCAGCCACAACCAGTCATGGACTAACTTGTGTTGGTCTAAACCAGTCATATCAGGCTAAACTGACTATGATCTGACTGAATTACTTAAACTTAGTTAAAACCCCTTACAGGCAGGGGCCTGCAAGCAGGCATGTAGGTAATTAAAAAAGAACTAAGACACATAATAATAAATCTGTAAGGGTTGGTTAGTATGGGGGAAGTGGTCAGGACAAAGGGGAGGGGGCAGGTCAGCTGTCATCAGTGTTGTTGAGGGCAGGAGTGGTATCAGGGTGTTTGCATCTAGAGTCATCGAGGGGTTGTTGATGGGAGGGGCAGGGTTGTTGGCCAGGAGTGTCATCAGCATTGTGGGTGAAGGAGCATCATGATGGGAGGTGGCTGTTAGGCAATGGCACAGGTAACCTGTGGGTACTTTTGAGTGTACCTGTACCTGTACCTGTGCCTACCCATACCCACAACCTGCTGGTCATGAGACACAGGTCAGATGGGTATGGGTAGGCCTGCCATCTGCTGTCTTGTCACTGCACCTACATCCGACAACAACATTGGGTTGTCGTCATCATTGTCAGGACTTCAGTAAGCTACTAGGGAGCTACCTTGTGAGCAGTTACTTGCAGTGGTGTCATCATTTTTCTATTTACATGTCACTGGTCAACTACCAGTCTTGTATCTACAGGTTTTGGCACTCAGCTGAGTGCCACAAACCTTTATTTACTTATAAACTATAAAATAGGGACCATTTAACTTAATTTACATATTACTTAAGGGGGAAGTGACACCCAAGAGGAGAGGGGAGCTTGTCAAAGCAAGGATATATATACCAATTGATATTTGTTACTGTTCATTTCCAGTAAACAAACAGTAACAAATATCAATTGGTATGTATATCCTTGCTTCAACAAGCTCCCCTCTCCTCTTGGATGTCACTTCCCCCTTAAGTAATATGTAAATTAAGTTAAATGGTCCCTATTTTATAGTTTATAAGTAAATAAAGGTTTGTGGCACTCAGCTGAGTGCCAAAACCTGTAAATACAACATCAATAACTTGTATGTAGAAATTTGGTGACAGGTTGGGTGCAGGTCACAGGTACAAAATGTGTGACCCATACCCATACTTGTGGCTAACCCATAACCCCTACAGGTCACTGAACCTGTGCTATTCCCTAGTGGCTGTCATTGGTATGAGGCAACAGTCAGTGGTGGAAGGTGGCAGCTGTTGTTAGTGGGAGGTGGTGGCCATCATTGGTGTGACATGGCAGCATCAGGGAGGAGCATTGTAGGTGGTGGTTGTGGTTTAAGGTGGATGTGGCATTGTGGCTGTGGGAGTGGCACCACTTTATTTTTTAGTGGCACAAGCACAGCCAAATGGTCTGTGCATTATCCAAAGGTATATAAACCCTTGCTTTTTGCTTCCTTCTGTAAGGTTGAATACCTTACATAAGGACAAGTGATGACACATCTTATCATATGATCATTGTGTATGGTACTCTTCAACTTACTTTATATACTATGTTCATATTTTGATCTTGGCTTGCCTTAGTGTTGGGAGCATCTTCTCTCTTCCACTTTTTTTAAAATAGGAACATACCCTAGACAACACTGAAGACCTCTAGAACTGGCAAAAAAATGAAATGCAACATAGGGACATGCATACAAACTGCCAAAAAGAACCCCCCTGTCAGGAGTATAATTTTCAGAGACAATTAATACTATTATTTTCATTGTTTTGACGTGATGACACTTTTATGTGCACGCAGTAGGTGCAAGGTCCTTATGATTGAGTGCATGGCTAAGGGTAGGTACAACACACAGTACACACATGGCTGACATGCAGCCTGATCAGACTCATGGTAGGCACATGTAGGAATCCGCACGGGTAACCCGTGGGTATGCTCAAGCGTACCCGTACCCGTACCCATGCCTTACCCGTACCCGCAACCCATGGGTCATGAGCCACGGGTCACGGCGGGTACGGGTTTTGTCAGGGGTTATACTAACAAAAATACAATTATTAAATTATATACTTAACTACAATCATTCAAACCACCCTACGAGTCGTAGGCATGGGGTGGATTGCAGGTGGGCCACCGAAACGAAAGAAAGAAAAAAAGAAACGGTCCAGGAGCGTGTCCCCTGGGCCAGAGAAAAGAAAGAAACAAAAATACCCAGGAGACGAGTGTCTCCTGGGCCCCTCTCATCATCCCTCTCTCTCGTCGTCATCCCCTCTCGTCGTCATCCTCTCCCCTCCCTTGCGCCCACCCTGCGAGCAGGGGCGGTGGTGGTGGTGGCGTCATCCCCATTGTCGTCGGTCCACCCACGATCCACCCCATGAGCAGTTGCTCGTGAGGCTGGGGGCGGGTGGTGTGCTTCGTTGTTGGTCCTCTCCCCGTGTCATTGTTGTCTCCCGTCGTTGTTGTTTCATTGTTGCGATCCACCTTGCGAGCAGGGGTTCACAACGGTGGTGGCGGGTGCTGGTCGGCTTTGTTGTCCTGTTGTCGTCATCATAGTATTCTAGTTAGTACCTAAAAGGATTGTTAGCAGCAAAATAACGAAACAGGAGTAAAAAAAACTTACCAACCGCCCAAGAGACGTCAAACGACGAGTCTTGGGCCTTTTTTTCCATTTCCTTTGCCTCCTCATTGTTTTCCCCTCAGCTCCAGTCGTCTCGTCATTCGTTTGGCCTGGTGGCGGCGTTGCCGTTGTCTCGCCATTTTGAAGTGGCACCGATTCCGACCCCACAAGGAGTTGCTTGCGGCAGTGGTTCTCGTTGTGTCGTTTGGGCCCGTGGCGGTGCCAGTTGATGCCATCGTCGTCTTTGTTGAGATGAGGGGACCAGGGAGCGGCAGCGACGTCCCCTGTTCCCAGTAATTTTGAAGAAGTCCCACCCCACAAGCAGCTCGCGGCGGTGGGTGTTGTTAGAGGGTGGTGGTGGTGGTGGTGGTGGTGGTGGTAGCATGTAGGTTACATCCTAAACAAAGGAAACATAGTCAATAAACAAAAGAATGAGAAGAACGAAACATACCTGGGGCCCAACGATGATTTGCGTCGTTTGAGCCCTGCTCCTGGTTCTCCTCCTTTCTCCCTCCCATTCGTCGTCACCGTCGCCTTCTTGTCTTAGCCCGTGGTCCTTGTTATCAACATATTCGTCCCGTTTGTCGTCGTAGTGGCCACGGAGCAGGGTGGAAGGTGAAGCGAGGTCCTGACTGGTTCTGAACGTTGTGGTGGGGAGCCAAATGTGTGTAAACAACGCGTCAACATTCAACGAAGACGCGATTACCTGTGCACACAAGGCCAAATGGCCTGTGCGCATATATAAGGCCTCTCGTTTCAACCACCTCACCCTGGGTTTGCCCCACCTATGTATTTTTTAATATCTAGATATAATAGTTTTACATATAGTAATTAAAATTAATAGTTATTATAGACTTCGAGCCCTCGCCCCCACTTTGGTGACGGGTATGGGCACGGGTCCACGGGTACGCCAAGCGTGACCCGTACCCGTACCCGTAACCCGCGCGGGTATGCCAAACCCGTGCAGATCCCTAGGCACATGTAGCTGTGCACCTCATGCTGTAGGCATGGGATGCTGCGCCTGCTGATGACTCATGCTCTAAGCATGGCCGCAGCCAATGCATGGTTACCTCATGTAAAGTAGTATATATATCTGAATAAAATGCCTAGAGACACTAGTCATGTTCTCTCAGGTTATCCACCTACTGGTGTGACCACCTCTGACTACTAGACTACCTTTTTGTTGTTGTTGTTTGTTTGTCTTGGGAGCCGTCATCTTGTGCCTTGGGGTATTAGGTGACATCCTGACAGAAGAACATGACTTCCTTCGACGACCCCTCCCTCTCCTCTCTCGCAAACATTGCCTTCACCTTTGGGTTCACTTGAGACGATGCGCACTGATGTGCTGCCATCATCAAGGTACGAATCCGATCCCCCATCTCTTTACTCACAAAAACATTCTTCCCCCCACCACTTTCCCCATTCCTCCGGGTTTACCTGTTGAACAGTTGTAGCAACTGTTCCTCTGGTGTTGACACCGTCGAACCACCCCTCAAGCAGACTGAGCCTCACTTGACACAGACCATCATGGGACGCCACCCGACTGTTCTGAGTGTGTGCGCATGGTGTGATTGACCGCGGCACTATTGTCATGCAACAGGGCTCAACCTTATTGTTTTTCCACACCTCTAAGCTGCAAGACAGGGTCATGCGCCTGCAGCAAGAGACTATTGTCTTTTCTGACCTGACCATCACCTCCCACTCCCCATCTTCATCACTTATTTCCTCCTTCCACCCCTGAACCCCCGACACGATGGGCAACCTCAGAGACCTAGATAACCTAGTGCTCGAAGATGCTCTGGAACCAGGTCCGGTAAAGACCCTGGAACAATTATTGGCTGAAGCACAGGAGGAATGTGACACCCTCCTGGCAGCTTTGATGGAGGAGAAGTGGGCTCGCGACAGACCCGCCCCACC
Source organism: Tricholoma hemisulphureum (assembly GCA_964034925.1). Classification (NCBI taxonomy): domain Eukaryota; kingdom Fungi; phylum Basidiomycota; class Agaricomycetes; order Agaricales; family Tricholomataceae; genus Tricholoma; species Tricholoma hemisulphureum. The sequence goes on along the minus strand of OZ035935.1, from coordinate 7,577,564 downwards.
AATCGATGGTCGAGAGACGGCAAGGTGCATGCTGAAAGTAGCATGCCCCCTCCTGTTCTCAGGAAAGGCCAATGAGCTTGACTTGTTTGAGACAGCCATTTACATGTACATGCGGGGACGCCCCAATGAATTAAGAAATGAAGACACAAGAATTGTTTGGATCCTCTCATATCTGCAAGGAGGCACTGCGGCCAAGTGGCATGAGGTTGCCGTTAAGGAGATGATGTGTGGGGATGCCCCCTTCACATCTGCTACAGAGTTGATGGAGGCGCTGAGGGAGTCCTTTGGGGATCCCAACGTGCAAGACACAAAGGTGCACCAGATAACGACAATGGTGCAAGGAGAACTCACCATGGACGAGCATGTCCAAAACTTCAAGATTGCAGCCCACGAGTCTGGCTACTCAGGGATGCTGTTGATCTACGAGTTTAAATGCTTGTTAAACAAGGGGCTGCGTGAGCAGCTCAACAACCTTGAATGGTGACCCACAATGATAGCAGAATGGTACACGCAGGCAATGCGCATGGACAGACAATGGCGCCAAGCACACACTGAAGAATGCCTCTTTAGCGGGGCCAGAGGAGCAACTAAACCACCAGCACCAATGCTGCGGGGCCCAGCCCCACAAGTGGAAGAGCTGCAGGGTGGCCAAGGTCAGGGGCAGCAAGCCCCTCAACAACAGCATCAGGCAGGGACAGTGGCCGCCACATGACCCCAATGCTATGGATGTGGACCGTTTGGCACAACAGCCACCGCTTGTCTGCTACAAGTGCCAGATATTGGACGCAGAAACTCAAAGAAGAGGCTGAAGAAAAGGCAAAACAGGATTTTCCTGAAGGAGACAAGTGACACCCCCATTGCTTTGCTCTCTGAACAAATTTGAAGGACTAACGGTTGAAAGTATGGACAATGATATGGACTTGGACACAGTAGTTAGTAGCGCAGGTAGCTCTACACTAGTTAGTGAATACAGCAGCAAGGGGTCCCACTCAGATTGGCTTGGCGGTCCGAAACCATGCTTAATTCCTTGTACTCCCATAGCAAATAAATTAAATACTGACACCAATGGACCTAAAGAGGGGGTATGGCACTTTGTAAGGTCGTCCAAAGTAAAAAATGAAATCATGATTCCTATTACTATTACTACATTAGATACACATGACTCGTGCACAGTCAAGGCTTTGTTAGATAGTGGCGTGACTGGACTATTTGTAGATAGAGAATTTGTACATAAATCAGGACTAAAAACCTGCCCCCTGGATCAACCGATCAGGGTGTAGATTATTGATGGTACCTGGAACCAGGGCGGATTGATTACAGAAGAGATCACCCTGATGATGACATTCAGGGGCCACAAGGAGAAAGTGGTATTTGAGCTCTGCGACCTAGGGAAAACAACGGTGATATTGGGACACCCATGGCTGAGAAAGCACAACCCCAATATTGACTGGGAGATGGGCAATGTGAAGATGACCAGGTGTCCTCACAAGTGCAACGTATTTATCAGAACAGCAAAGAAAGACAGGGCCAGGTGGAAGTTGGCCGAGCGAATGATGAAGCGTCCAACAATTGAGGAAGTAGAGGACGATGAGGCCTTTATCATGGCCAGTGGAATTATAGAAGATGGAGACAGGATCCTGGAAGAAATACACCAGGAGTGGAACGAGAACCTGGAAGACAAAGAGGAGCACAAGATCCACATGATGGAGCAGGAACTCGCTGCAAAGATCCCTCAGAGATTCCAGAGGTGGATGAAGGTGTTCGAGAAGAAGGCATTGGAATGCATGCCGAGACAGAAACCCTGGGATCACGGTATCAAAATGAAACCAGGTTATGAGCCGAAGAAAGCCAAAAACATCCGGCTCTCTCCGCAGGAGCAAGGTGAAGTCGATGACTTCTTGAACAACCAGTTGGAAAAAGGATACATTAGGGAGAGCAAGTCGCCACAAACTTTGGCTGTGTTCTTTGTACCCAAAAAAGACAAAAAAAAGAGGATGGTACAGGACTATCATTATTTAAATGCATGGACAATTCGCAACAATTACCCATTGCCGCTTATCAGCGACTTAATAGACAAAGTAGGTAGCACTAAAGTATTTACAAAATTGGACTTGAGATGGGGATATAATAATGTCAGAATAAAAGAAGGAGACGAGTGGAAGGCTGCATTCATGACCCACAGGGATGCATTCGAACCAGTAGTAATGTACTTTGGACTATGCAACAGCCCAGCCACATTCCAGACCATGATGAACGCTGTGCTGAAGGACCTCATCAACCAGGGGTCATAGACAATATTTTAATATTTACGAAAAACCAAAACGGACATGACGAGATGGTGGAGGAGGTGTTGAAAAGATTAGAAGAAAATGATCTGTTCCTGAAACCAGAGAAGTGCGAGTTTGCCATACAGGAAGTAGAATTCCTTGGACTCCACATCAGACAAGATGGTGTAAAGATGGATCAAGAAAAGACAAAGGCGATAGAGGACTGGCCGGTTCTGAACTCAGTGAAGGGTATTCAATGCTTCCTGGGCCTCACGAACTTCTACCGACGCTTTGCTGAAGGCTTCACGAAAGTAGCTGCACCCATGAATAAGTTATTAAGGAAGGACAAGAAATGGCAGTGGACAGAGAAAGGGCAAGGAGCATTCGACGGGCTCAAAGCGCTATTCACGCAAAATGAGATCCTGGCAACCACAGATCCAACTCGCCTGCTGAGAGTCAAAGCTGATGCTTTGGGAGTGGCAACAGGGGCAGTGCTATCTATGAAGATGGAAGACAGAAAGTGGAAGCTGTGTGCTTTCATCTCAAAGTCACTGAATGAGGTTGAAAGAAATTATGATGTTCATGACCAAGAGATGCTGGGGATCATCCAAGCGTTAGAAGCATGGTGACACCATCTGGAGGGTGCAATGCACAAGATCAAGATTTGGATGGATCACTCCAATCTCCGATACTTCATGACATTGAAAAAGCTAAATAGACAACAAGTGCGCTGGGCGCTTTATTTATCAAGGTTTGACTTTGAACTGGTCAACAAACCTGGGACAGCAATGGGGAAGGCAGACGCACTGTCCAGAGGGCCAGATTGGAAAGCAGGAGCGGAGCACAACAATGAGGATGTCATGTTGTTAAAGCCTGAATTCTTTGCAATCAAGGCAATGGAACATGGGCACTTGTTGATTGAAGGCGTGGAAGAGAAGCTGTTGAGCAGGGTACAGAAGGCAAAAGAATGGGATGAGTTGGTGGTAAAAGCTGTAGAGGAGCTGAAGAGATCGCCAACGAAGTGGCTAAGGATGGAAGAGTGGTCACAGGAACAAGAGCTAGTGCTCTTTAGAGGAAAGGTTTATGTACTGAAGGATGAGCAGTTTTGATGCGAGATCGTCCAACTCCACCATGACTCAGTGATTGCAGGACACCCTGGGTGGTGGAAGACTCTGGAGCTGGTTGCTTGTAATTATTGGTGGCAGAATATGACCAAATTTGTATTTACCTATGTTGATGGGTGCAACAAATGCCAGCAGTACAAAAACACCAAAACCTCTGGTGGGCAAGCTCATGCCGATTCAAACCCCAATGGAGCGGTGGAAAGCAATCTCCGCGGTGATGTGTTCCTAGCATTCCTAGCTGCAAAGAAGCACTAGAAAACTAGAAGAGGGAAGAGTTAGCTTAAAGGGCCCCAGAACCGGCCTTCTTCCACAAGGTGGAAACCTGAGATGTCTGCTGTTAATGATGTACAGCCTAAACAAAGTGCAAAGAATGCGAAGTTAGTAGAAAAGGTCAGCAAAAGGTCACAATAAAGGTAGTCAGTAGTTTGCAGTCTAATGGCACAGTTTGATGAATAGTATTTTACCAATGAACTAGGATTGTCCCAGTTCCTGGTTGCAATAACGCAGTGATGATATTCGAATAAGTTGCAAGTTGACTTCACAGTTGAAAACGAGAGGAGATGAAAGTTGAAACCTTAGCACTGAGAAAGGGGGAAACAAATTCTCTGTTTCTAATATTTTACATAGACTTTTTATACTAACTAAATCAAAGTAGATACTATGTGAAATGTGGATACTGTCCATGTCCATTGCTAATGGACTGCCTGCACTAACTACTTATGGGTAACCCAGGTAAGTACAAAGTGGGTCAGTTCGCAAACTTCGTGAAGTGGCTGCGAAGGGTGCGAAGTCTGTAAAAGTGAAATATAGGTAAGTATAGTTAGTAATGGGCATTCACATATCTTCAGAAGGAAATGGAGGGAAACGGAACAAAGAGGAAGGTCACCCGCAACCTTAGAATATGGCAAAACGCAATTTTGCTGCCCATACTTGGTGGAAGCCTATCAGCAGACTTCATCACGGGACTACCAGAAGCACAAGGATACGATGCACTCCTGATGGTTGTCAATTGGGCCAAGAAGCAGATGCACACAATTCCCACAACAGAGGAAATGAGTGTGCTAGGACTGGCTAAATTATATCAGGATAACATATGGCGATACCACGGGCTGCCAGATTCAATCATATCAGATTGGGGCCTGCAGTTTTCTGCTGCACTCATGCGTGAGTTAAATAAATTACAAACAAAAACGTCTACAGCTTACCATCTGCAGACTGGCGGACAGACCGAGTGGGTCAACCAGGACATAGAACAGTACCTGAGGCTCTTTGTAAATCATCAACAAGATGACTGGCCGGAATGGATAGTGCTTGGGGAGTTTGCATACAACAACCGCATCCACTCGGCCCTCCAGACCTCACCTTTCTATGCTAATTATGGCTACAACCCCCGGATGGGATTCAAGCCTTGATGAGAAGGGAAGGTAGAAGCTGCAGAGGACTTCGCTGAGCGAATGAAGAGAGTGCACAAGGAGGCTGAGGCCATGTTGACAAAGGCATGAGATGACATGAAGTGCTATGCGGATCAGGTCAGAGGAGATGCACTGCAATACGAAGTCAGCCAAAAGGTCTGGATTGAAGCCGAAGACTTGCAGTTGAACAGGCCTTCACGCAAGCTTGCCGAAAAGCGAATTGGCCCATACACCATCACAGACTTGATGTCCAGCAACGCCATTTGCATGAAACTCCCACATGTGATCAAGATTCATCTGGTAATCAACGTCTCCTGAACCCAGCCTCATCAGGCATTGGAGATCGAGGGACAGCGAGCCGAAGCACCGCCACCTGTGGAGATAGATGGAGAACTGGAGTACCACGTGGAAGAGGTACTGGACTCACAGATGTGTCATAACCAGTTGCAGTACCTGGTTAAATGGCAAGGCTATACCAAGGAAAACAACACCTGGAAGCCAGCCAACAACCTGGAACATGCAGCGGATGCAATCACATCCTTCCACTGCTCACACCCCACTGCACTGCGCTGCCTCCAATCCCTGGTGCATCTTCAATTCCGCCTGTACGAAAACTTCACCGAGACCCTGGAGGGATTGATTTCTCATCTGGAATCCAAGCCTTAAAGAGGGGGTGATGTCAGGAGTATAATTTTCAGAGACAATTAATACTATTTTCATTGTTTTGATGTGATGACACTTTTATGTACACGCAGTAGGCGGAAGGTCCTTATGATCAAGCGCATGGCTAAGGGTAGGTACAACACACGGTACACACATGGCTGACACGCAGCCTGATCAGACCCATGGTAGGCACATGTAGCTGCACACCTCATGGTGTAGGCATGGGATGCTGCACCTGCTGATGACTCATGCTCTAAGCATGGTCACAGCCAACACATGGTTACCTCATGTAAAGTAGTATATATATCTGAATAAAATGCCTAGAGACACTAGTTGTGTTCTCTCAGGTTATCCACCTTATACTGGTGTGACCACCTCTGATTACTAGACTACCTTTTTGTTGTTGTTGTTTTTTTGTCTTGGGAGCCATTGTCTTGTCCCTTAGGGTATTAGGTGACATCCTGACACCCCTGCTAGGTCATGTTACCAACTGAGGGATGACAGACATGCAGTAGGACCCAAAACAAACAAGGATCATCTATTGTTGCAGACAGCCCCCCCCAGATGTGTAAAACATGAGTTTTTAGGTGCATACAAACAGAACACAAAAACAGCTCCAGCCCTGAAACAAGAGATTCATCACCCTTGCCTCCCCTGACACCCTTGCCAAGCCGCAAGCAATGAATTGACACATGAACCACCCAAAACAGCAATGCTAACACCACCAGTATTGTCCCAACCTCAAGTAACACCTGTAAAACAACCAAGGCTGCATATTCCAGTTCTAACTCAGATTCACACAACAACACACACAGACATCGACCTACCATGGCACCAGAAGGACAATACACAAAGGTGGAGGTGAGACAGTCCTCACTGTCCCATGCACCTGTATTGACAGCTGGTCACCTTACAATCTTGGTCCTCCAGGCTTTCCAAAATGGCTGCAGGAGGTTATTTTCCAGCAAAAACATAGATGCAAATGATCAAGTCAGAAAGATTATCTACAATTTTGAGGGGAGTGACATACAAAGCTGGATAAATGCAAATGAAGCTCAACTCATGGCCCTATCATTTGCAGAGTTCATCACAGAAGTGAAGAAGAAGTTCCTTCTGACATCTTGGGAGGATGAATTTGTCAATGAACAGATCTCACTTCAAGGGGAGGAAGGCTTTCTGACATGGGTGGCAAAGGTGTGAGATGCGAACTCTGAATTGCAAGCAGTAGGCTCCAGCTACTATATCACAAATGAGAAGCTTTGTACACATTTCATTCCGAGACTATCAGCCACATTGAAACTAGCATATAAGGCAAAGAAAAAGGACCTAGATGCTGTGACAGACCTTGACAAATGGATTGACAGAGTTCAGTTAATGGACCAAGAGTGTCAGGAGATGCGGGTGACATGGCTGAAGATGGCAATGTTGCAGTCAAAGGTATCAACTAAAGGAGGAGGGAACGATAATGCTATGCAAATGGTAAAAGGAGGGACTAATGCACAGAGTTTGTTACAATTTCCTTTTACATCTATTTCCTTCCTCGTCGCGGGAGTGCTTACCATGACTCGTTCTCTTATCTCTGACTCATCGGGCAGCGCCCATATTCCCTTTTTCATTAGACACCGAGTAGATAGCTGTCCGCTTACATCGTACTCTACAGCTTTGCATCCATAGATAGCTTACTGACTCTTACAATATGTGTAGACACGTATTCGACATGTAGCCCAGTAAATACCTATATAAACTGTAGTAGACAAAGGTCAAGGCTCCTTAGCTTGACCTTAGGCAATATACAGCCTTAGAACTGCTCTCGAACGTGCGACTCGACCTAAGCCAGAAAGCCTCTGACTTAGCGTGATAAAACTTAGCAACGAAAGCCTTGTCGTTAACGAACTCGATACTTGTGCTGAGTAGTTGAAGCTCTCACCTTAACAAAAGGTCAAGCTAATCCATGATGTCCTCTTACTCAAGAGCAGACTCCTCCCTCTCCAGACAACCTACCCAACACTCCCCTGATCGACCGCCGCAAGGCGCCACCCCTGAACCCAACACCCTTTGGTACAGACACAAGGGTCAACTAGTACGTTACTCAGAACCCTCAGAACACTGGTACAGCCAGAGAACGAGCACTGAACCACCCCGATACATCCCTGACAAAGAATTCAAACCGCTCAACCCAGACGAAGAAACCAAATCAGAACCAAATCAATTTCTTGACACCACCGACACCGACGCTTACAACATGACGTTTGAAGAGATCAAGATCCACGCGCCCACCGACTTCCACGGAGAAAGAACCAAAGCGAGCACGTTCCTCTCTCAAGTGTCACTCTACCTCTGAGCAAATGAAGATATCTACGATACCGATGACAAGAAAATCATCTTCATGCTCTTGTTTATGAACAGGGGCACAGCAGCAGGATGGGCAGAGTCAAAAGCAGGAGAGACGACCTTAGGGACGTGGACAGAGTTCAAGGCAGCATTCAAAACTGCATTCTCGCCAATTGATGATGCAGGAGACGCACAACAGAAGATGAAAGTGCTCAAGCAGACCGGAGACGTCGAAGATTACATCGCCCAGTTCAGAATCTTGAAAGGAAGGGCCGAGATCAAAGAAGACGTTTCCCTCATCTAGTATTTCATTGACGGATTACATCCCAAGTTGACAGAGAAGATTTACAACATGGAGAAAGTCCCCACTACCCTCGACAACATGATGGAAGCAGCCGCAAAGTACGATGGCCAATGGAAGAGAGCACGCGCCATTGCAGGAAAAACGCACACAATCTATGAACCCTGATCTACCTCCTCGATCAAGAAAGAAGCCACCGACATCAACCAATTGACCACCGCCAAACAAATGGAGCATATGCGAAAGGGGCTATGCTTTATCTGTCACAAACCCGGACACCGCTCCAGAGATCACAAGAAAGACGGGACAATTACGACATCTCCCTCCCCCAAGCCTTGGCAGAAGAAGACAGGACAAGGGTTATACAACAACCTCCACACCATGATGGGAGAACTAGACAAAGAAGAAAGAGAGAAAGCCCTCGCAATCCTTGAAGAGAAGGGTTTTTAAAGAAGCGGACTGGAATGACGTCAGACCCCACTGAGTTAATGGTTTCATCTGTATTAGTAGCTGATATGAGACAATGCTCCGTGAGAGTACCCATTAAGCTAGAAACAGAAACCAAAATTGTCGAAACAGAAGCACTCCTTGACTCAGGAGCTGCCAGAACTTTTATTGATCAAGATTTTGTGCACAACCATGGATTCTGAATGACCCCCCTGGCCAAACCAATCAAAACATGGAACGCCGATGGCACCCTGAACAAAGAAGGAACAACTCACTCTACTACGGCCCAACTCACCGTCGGAGAAAGACAAACGGACGAACAATACCTAGTGACCAGCTTAGGAAAAGAGTTGGTAATCCTAGGGTTACCTTGGTTCAGAAAAGAAAACCCTGATATCAACTGGAGAAAAGGTACGATCACTTTCCCTGACAAGGAAGAACGATTTGCCCGAATTCGGAGAATCATTGCTAAATCTAGGGAAATGATCAAAGACATGGCATTCAAGCAAGGCACCAAGGAACAGATCAGGAAGATCACCCCTGTCAAAGAGGAATACCTGATCGAAGACAACAACAGCGAAACCCCAGACAATCCCCCACTAACGACAGACAAAGTCAAAACTGAACCAGCAAACGACCTCGTCATCGCCTACATCAAAGGAGAACCTGTCATCGGAGTATTTGACCCTACCACCACTGAACCACCCCTCACTTTGGAATATGGTGCACCAAAATATTCTTACTCGAAAAGTACAGGAAGAATATCAAGGATAATGTCGTCAAGAACTTTGCCACGATTTTGCCTTGGACAAGGGATTTGGATCAGAGCTAAAACCTCCATTTCGCAGAAACTCGCCCATGACAACCAAATGGACAACCCAGAGAAAGCAAAAACGCTCGATGATATCCTTCCAATACAATATCAAGAATACTGAAAAGTATTTGAAAAGGCAGCATCAGAATGGTTCCCTGAATCAAAACCCTGGGATCATGCAATCGACCTAAAAGATGATTTTCTACCGAAAGATTGTAAAGTTTATCCTCTGACACCAGCAGAACAATCAAAAATGGACAACTTTCTTGAAGAAAACTTAAAGAAAGGATACATCCAACCGTCAAAATCACCCATGGTGTCACCCTTCTTTTTTGTCGCAAAGAAAGATTCTGAAGCACTTCAATCTTGCCAAGATTATCGATACCTCAACCATGGAACAATCAAGAACACTTACCCACTCCCACTGGTTAGCGACCTTCTTGACAAACTGAAGGGAGCGCAATGGTTTATGAAACTCAACATACAATGGGGCTATCACAACATCTGAATCAAAGAAGGCGATCAATGGAAAGCAGCTTTCAAAACAAATAAAGGACTATTCGAACCGACAGTAATGTTCTTTGGATTATGCAACTCCCCAGCTACATTTCAAGGCATGATGAATGACATCTTCAAGGACATGATTGACGAAGGATGGGTCGTCATCTACATGGACGACATCCTTATCTTCTCCAAAGACAGACAAGAACACCAACGACGGACACAATGAATCTTGCAACGGCTACTCGAAAATGATCTCTACCTCAAACCGGAAAAATGCAAATTCGACGTCCAAGAAGTCGAATTCCTCGGACTGATCGTCAAACCAGATCAAATTTTGATGGACCCCACAAAATTAGCAGGAATCAAAGATTGGCCAGAACCGACAAACGTCAAAGGAGTACGATCATTTCTGGGGTTCGGAAACTTCTACCGAAGATTCATTGGGAGGTTTGCCGAACTAGTGAGACCGTTGAACGATCTAACCCGAAAAGATACTAAATTCGAATGGACAGAAGCATGTCAAACGTCGTTCAACGCACTAAAAGCTAAATCCGCACAGGCACCAATCCTGTCAATGCCCAATCCAGCAAGACCCTTTACGATTGAATCAGACGCTTCAAAATTCGCTACCGGTGCAGTGCTCCGACAACAAGGCATTGATGGACAATGGCATCCGTGCAGGTATATTTCACATTTGCTTGACGCAACCCAACGAAACTACGAGATCTATGATCAAGAACTCTTGGGCATCATACACGCCCTAGAAACCTGGCACCATTACCTTCAAGGGAGCGCACACCCAGTGACAATTCTGTCCAATCACAAGAACCTGACATACTCCCGCACCGCCCAGAAGCTGAATAGAAGACAAGCTCGATGGAGCCTGTTTTTGTCCGAATTTGAACTAAATCTTTTGCATGTACCAGGATCACAGATGATACAATCTGACACGCTATCACGGAGAGAAGATTGGAACCAAGGAACAGAAAATGACAACGAAAACATCACACTCCTCCCTCCAGAAATCTTCGTAAACATTATTGACACCGACATGCAGACCGCTCTAGTTCAAGCAACGATGAAAGACGAACTAGTTGCAGACGCGATTAAAGCGCTCAAAACCAATGGAACCCTGCCGATCGAATCCGATCTGACGGACTGGGAAGTAAAAGACGGTCTAATCTTTTTTAAGAACAGGTGTTACGTACCACCCGACGCCGGACTCAGAAAGAAGATAATCAAACTACATCACAACTCCCTACCATCTGGACACCCCGGGCAATTCCAGACGATCGAACTCATCCACAGAGACTACTGGTGGCTGGGAATGACCGTGTTAATCAAGAACTGGGTAGAAGGCTGCGCCAAATGCCAACAAATGAAGGTTATTACACACCCAACGACGCCACCGCTCATGCCAATAAAGAGCAATGCAATGCGCCCATTTGCGCTCGTGACAACTGATTTCATCACGGACCTACCCCTGTCCGACGGGTTCGACTCATTAATGGTCGTGGTAGACCATGGTCTTACTAAGGGGGTAATTTTAATCCCTTGCAACAAAACGATTGATGCATTAGGAGCTGCGGACACATATCTAAAAAATGTCTACACCCGATTTGGATTACCTGACAAAATCATCTCTGACAGAGACCCCAGATTCACGTCGAAACTCTACCAAGAACTCGGAAAACTCCTTGGAATCAAACTTGCAATGAGCACCGCTTTCCATCCACAAACTGATGGAGAAACAGAAAGTGTAAACCAAGAAGTTGAAGTCTATCTCCGGATGTTCTGCACAAACAACCCTGAAACGTGGAGAAGACTCCTTCCCACTGCGGAATTTGCCCACAACCAGCGCACGCCTTCGATGGTGAAACACTCCCCGTTTTACCTCATGATGGGATACAAACCCCGAGCGATACCCACGGCCTATCAGAAGAGCGACGTACCCGCAGCAGAGCAACACTTAATTCAACTATTAAAAGCACAAACTGAAGCACTTGCAGCGCACGAGCTAGCTCGACAAATCATGGCAGAGCGAATCACAAGGAAGTTTACCCCATTCGAGAAAGGACAGAAGGTGTGGCTTAACTCGAAGAACCTAAAACTGACAGACATAACAAGGAAACTCTCTCCAAAACGAGAGGGACCCTTCCCCATCAAGCAAGTTCTGTCGCCACTCTCTTACGAGTTGAAACTCTCCCATCAATGGAAGATCCACCCCGTATTCCACGCCGCCCTCCTCACACCTTATCATGAAACCGCCGCCCACGGCCCTAATTACCTAAGGCCACCCCCTGACCTGATCGACGGACAGGAAGAACACGAAGTAGAATCGATCATTGCCCACAAGAAATGAGGCAAAGGACACATATTCCTGGTGAAGTGGCTAGGCTACCCCACGTCTGAAAACACATGGGAACCTATGGATAACTTAGGAAACGCTGCGGACCTCCTTGCTGCATATAAGGAGAAGAAATGCCTTTGAATTGACACAGCAGATCCATCCGCAACCATCACCATCGAACAAACATGTCTGACCTCCCCTCCTCTCATGCTCTCAAAACTCTAAATATCCTCCCCCCTCTCGCCGAATATACAAACAATTACCTCCAAGACCCTGGACACCACACCAAAATTCTTCACGAAGTCCATGACCAACCCCTCAAAGAAACCCTCCGACAATACGATCTCACCCTCGATACTATCGCAAACCTAGAACGACTCGCCCACAGTATGATGTCTCAAATGTTAGAAAAAGGAATGGCCTCAGTAGTTAGTAATTACGAATTAAAGTATGCAAAACCCAACACCTCCGCTGCCCCGACACAAACCCAAACAGAAACACACGACTTACAAATGCCCCCATCTGGATCCGCGACCTCTTCCTCCTCCTACCACCTTCGAAAATCAGCACGAACCGCACCCGCCAGTGCCTGGCGGCCTTCTCCTCCGAAACAAAAAGAGCAACCCCCAACTCTGTTCTATGTCAGAAGTATGACCCTGACCGCTAACCAGCCATCCTCCGCAGTACCACCCCACATGAAGAACAAGGCCTGTTTCAGATGCAAAGGACTAGGACATTTCGCATCCTACTGCCATCTTTTCACTTGCGACATCTGTAAGAAGCGAGCGCCAGGACACCACCCCAAAGATTGCCCCCGAAACAAGAAGCGATCGATCACCCCTGATCAGAAGCAAGCTGGAAGCAAAGAAGAAGAAGCATATATGGCGGCCAAGTACTTCTCGAATTTTGATGACAGCACTTGGGCAAATTTGACTGGTGAACCCGGACCAGGGTCGTTCCATCCTTATTAAAGGAGAGAAGTTCGTTGACGTCCCCCAGCACTACCAAAAAAACCCCACTCCACTCATGACATACATGCAAATAGTTGCCCTTGCCCTCGGGCTCTTTTTCTTCACTTGCTGGATGATTCTCTTATCCCTCTCCTACATTTCCATCCGCAAAACCAAACGTCGACATAATATCTATGAACTCAGCGAAATCATATCCCACATCTCTCTGACCCCATCCTCGAATGCCCTAGTCAACTCGACCCCCATCACCATGCCCACGCCTGCCTACATTCCGCCTGCACCACGAGTACCACTGCCAGCGCCGCCCACCTTCTTGCCGATCAGCGAAGAATTATGGCTCTATCAACTGCTGAACAAGTCTACAGACTGGGTTGAAAAGGGGTTAGAGTGAAGCGAAGTTGGAAACTTTGAGGATAGGGGGGGGGCAGTGTTACAATTTCCTTTTACATCTATTTCCTTCCTCGTCGCGGGAGTGCTTACCATGACTTGTTCTCTTATCTCTGACTCGTCGGGCAGCGCCCATATTCCCTTTTTCATTAGACACCGAGTAGATAGCTGTCCGCTTACATCGTACTCTACAGCTTTGCATCCATAGATAGCTTACTGACTCTTACAATACATGTAGACACGTATTCGACATGTAGCCCAGTAAATACCTATATAAACTGTAGTAGACAAAGGTCAAGGCTCCTTAGCTTGACCTTAGGCAATATACAGCCTTAGAACTGCTCTCGAACGCCCGGCTCGACCTAAGCCAGAAAGCCTCTGACTTAGCATGATAAAACTTAGCGACGAAAGCCTTGTCATTAACAAACTCGATACTTGTACTGAGTAGTTGAAGCTCTCGCCTTAACAGAGTTTGTCATCCATGGGAGTGATTCCACAACTCACAGATGAAGAATGCAGGTTACTGGACAAGTACAAAGACTGCTACAAGTGCTGAGCTTTCTATGCTGGCCATTTCACATGAGACTGCATGGAGGATTGACTGACTCTAGAAGTGTGTAAGAATGTTACAGCAGCCAACACTGCCAAGGTGAAGGCAGCTTTCAAAAAGAAAAAGGGTGCAATGGTAGCAGTGATTTTTGACAGTGGTGAGGAGGCCAAATCAGACTCAGATGATTTTGGTCACAGTGATAACGAGTATGTGGACCCTCCTGCCTTTCCAGCCCACCATTGGTGGACATGTTATGTGGATGCTAAAAACAGGTGCTCATCCTCCCCAATTAAGACTCTTATTGACCATGGCTCCCCCCCAGTTCTGATATCTAGGGACTTTGCAGTGGCCCAGGGTTACCCTATCAAGAACCTAAAAGAACCATACAAGACCTTGATGGTGGTGACAACAAGAAAGGATACTCTCAATCTTGACCAATACTGCAGACTGTGTTTCATCTCTCACAACAACAAATGGTGATCATGTACTATGAATGTGATCATCTTCCCTGGACTCCAAACAGACATAATATTAGGACTGGACTTTCTTGATAAGAATAGAATCATTGTTGATGCTGAACTGCATACCACTGTCAATAAAGATACAAGTTACAACCTGTTAAACCCACTGGAAATAAAGTGGAGTGTTTACTCTCCCCCCACCTCTCCCAAACTGTGGCATTGCATTGAATGAATGCTGTGAAGGAGGGGTGGAAAATATTCGAACACAAAATGACACCTGTCATTGTGGAACTACAAAGCCTCTTTGACAACAAACCAAAAAGATTTGACCTGAGCCAACATACCACAGAGGGGCCAGACATGATTGCCTTGGTCAAGACACAAATTGGTCAACTGGCTCAACAGGAGGAGTTGTGAGGGCTTGACAAACAATTTAAGAAGAAATTCATGGACTGTTTTCCATCGGACATCCCTCATGTTGATAAGCTGCCTGAGAACATATTCCACCACATTGAGGTGAAACTGGGGGCAAGTGTTCAGACAGCATGCACATACAGTTGCCCTAGAAAATACAGAGAGGTGTGGAAGACATTGATTGAACAACACCATGCAGCTGGATGCATAAGGCCTTCTTCCTCTGAATTTGCTTTGCCATCCTTTATCATACAAAAGGCTGATACGACAGTGTTACCCCGATGGGTAAATGATTACTGAGCACTCAATAGTGTCACTATTCCAGATCACTACCCATTGCCACATGTAGAGGACATCTTGGCTGACTGTGCAAAAGGTTCAATCTGGAAAAAGATACATCTGATGAACTCATTTTTTCAAATGCGAATGAACCCAGAACACATTAAGAATACAGCGACTCTCACTCCTTTTGGTCTCTGGGAATGGGTGGTGATGCCAATGGGACTATGAAATTCTCCAGTGACTCATCAGCGACATGTAGCTCTTGCACTAAAAGACTACATAGGACAAATCTGTCATGAGTATCTGGACAATATAATCATATGGTCTAGGTTGCTGGAAGAACACAAGATTAACATACAAAAAATACTGGATGTGCTTAGAGCAGCAGGACTATACTGCTCACTGAAGAAATTGACTCTTTTCACAACTGAGATTGACTTCCTCAGACACCACATCTCAGCTAGGGAAATCGAGGCAGACAACAGCAAAGTGGAGAAGATATTGAAATGGCCAATACCAAAGAGTGCAACCTGTATGCCTTTGATTGCATCAAATGCCTGGTGGTTTCATGGGACTGTCTGATAACAATTGACCATGAGAACCCTGGCAACAACAATATTTTTGTGACTTGTGATGCAAGCAAAAGACATACCAGTGCACTACTATCCTTTGGAAAAAGTTGGGAAGATGCTTGCCCCTGCACCTTCGACAGCAGAGCATTGAAAGGAGCAGAATTGAATTATCCTGTACATGAACAGGAATTGCTGGCAATTGTCAGAGCTCTGAAGAGATGGAGAGTGGACCTACTGGGATCACACATCTGCATACACACTGACCATAAAATGCTTGAAAATTTTGACATGTAAAAAGACCTGTCAGGATGACAGGCTCATTGGATGGAATACATGTCGCAGTACAAATATACAATCAAGTACATCAACAGACCAGATAACATGATGGCAGATGTGCTATTGGGGCTACTGGGCTCAGTGGACAATATACCTGAGGTGGCAATGATTGCAAGCATGTTTGAGATTAGAACAGATGAGGAGATTGTAAAGGGGATCAGAGAAGGTTATGCAGATGATCCATGGTGTCGCAACACACTGGTTGATCTGAGGGCTGGAATACTAGATGAGGAGCTGGGAATAACGGTTAAAGATGTCTTACTTTTCATCAGGGAGCATCTAGTGATGCCCAATGCATAGGGTGTGTGTGAGAGCCTATACAGGCTGGTGCACAACAACTTGGGTCATTTTGGAAATGACAAGTCCTATGGAGTGCCCAGACATGACTTTTATTGGCCAAACATGAGGAAGGATCTATATAATGCATATGTGCCCTCATGCACAGAGTGTCAGTGCAACAAAAGCCAGACAACAAGGCCACCAGGTCCACTACACCCACTGGAGGTTCCAAATGAACACTTTGAGTCAGTGGCCATTGATTTTGTCAGGCCATTACCAAAAGACAAAGGTTTTGATGCATTGGTCACTATGACAGACAGATTGGGAGCAGACTTCCAGTTAGCACCCTGCAAAATGGAGATGATGGCCAAGGAGTTCACAAGGATATTTTTTGATAAGTGGTATCGCAAAAATGGGTGTCTGAGAGAACTTCTCACTGACAGGGACAAGATCTTTGTGTCAAAATTCTGGAAGTCGCTGATGAAAATGGCTGGATTAAACATAAACTATCAACAGTGCATCACCTGCAAACAGATGGGAGTTCAGAGCACAGCAACAAGACTGTGATACAGTGCCTACAGTACCATGTGGATCAAAACCAGATGGGCTGGGTAAAATTGTTACTGTGAGTTAGGTTTGACATCATGAATACGGTTAATGTGTCAACAGGTTTCTCAGCCTTTAATCTGAAATTGGGACACTCACCTCACCTGATACCCCTGCTATTACATGGGAATGGCTTACTGCACAGAATCATGACACCACCAGACTTGTCTCCAGGGGGAGTCACAGTGCAGGCCTTCATAGAATGTCTAGAGATGGATATAGAGGAGGCAAAAGATGCATTAATGGTGTTAAAGATATCTCAGGCACATCAAGCAAACAAGGACAGGGACCAGATCCATGGTTTGAAGTGGGAGACAAGGTTATGCTGGCAACAACAAATAGATGAAGGGACTATATGCAAGGAGGTAGTGTCAGGAGTATGATTTTCCAAAGACAATTAATACTATTATTTTCATTGTTTGGTGATGATGACACTTTTATGTACATGCAGTAGGCACAAGGTCCTTACGATCGAGCACATGGCTAAGGGTAGGTACAACACACCATACACACATGGCTGATACACAGCCCGATCGGACTCATGGTAGGCACATGTAAGCTGCACACCTCACACTGTAGGCATGGGATGCTGCGCCTGCTGACGACTCATGGTCTAGGCATGCCCGCAGTAAACACATGGCTACCTCATGTACAGTAGTATATATATTTGAATAAAACACCTAGAGACACTAGTCATGTTCTCTTAGGTTATCCACCTACTACCAGTGTGACCGCCTCTGACTACTTGGCTACCCCCTTCCTTGTTTGTGTTTGTTTGTTTTGGGAGCCGTCGTCTTTTGCCTTAGGGTATTGGGTGATGTCCTAACAGAAGAACACGACTTCTCTCGACAACAGGGTTGTGCGCCCACAGCAAGAGACTATTGTCTTCTCCAATCCCACTATCACCACACACTCTCCACCCTCATCCCTTATTTCATCCTTCAAACCCCGAACTCCAGAGACAATGGGCAACTTACGAGATCTAAATAACCTAGCACTCGAAGACGCTCCAGAACCAGGTCCAGTAAAAACCCTGGAGCAGTTACTGCAAGAAGCATGGGAGGAATGCGACACCCTCCTCGTGGCCTTGATGGAGGAGAAGCGGGCTCAGGACAGGCCCACCCCACCAGTCGATGGGCGAGAGATGGCAAGGCCATCCAATATCATGTATCAAGTGATGCTAGGTAGCTAACTAACTGTATACATCCAGAACCCCTCTTAGCTGCTAGCTAAGAGGCAGAGTCAGGTGACCTTGTCAGATATCTGAAAATACTTTGTCCAAGGCTAGAGTTAAACCCTAGACCTCCTGGATTTATATTACATAATCTTTTAAAGAATGCACTCTAACCACCTAAGCCAAGTGGGCTTGTTATTTTTTAAGTGGCAGCTCATATATATAGGGTGTTTTCTCACCACATATAATAATATAAAGCATTATAATAGAGGCACCAGGATTGTCTGGATCCTCTCGTACCTGCAAGGAGGCACCGCGGCCAAATGGCGCGAGGTTGCCGTCAAGGAGATGATGCACAGGGACGCCCCCTTTGCATCCGCTACAGAGTTGATGGAGGCACTATGGGAGTCCTTTGGGGACCCTAACATGCAAGACACCAAAGTGCACCAGATAACAACAATGGTGCAAGGAGATCTGACTGCGGACGAGCACATCCAGAACTTCAAGATTGCAGCTCACGAGTCTGGATACTCAGGGATGCCGCTGATCTATGAGTTCAAATGCTCGTTAAACAAGGGGCTGCGCGAGCAGCTCAACAACCTTGAACGGCAACCCGCAACACCTCTTTAATGGGGCCAGAGGAGCATTTAAACCACCGGCACCAATGCCGCGGGGCCCGGCCCCACAAGTGCAAGAGCTGCAGGGTGGGCAAGGTCAGGGGCAGCAAGGCCCCCAGCAACAGCGTTTGGCGGGACAGCGGCTGCCACGCGACCCTAACACAATGGATGTGGACCGGTCAGCACAACAGCCACCTCTTGTATGCTACAAGTGCCGAAAGCCTGGGCATATGGCCCATGACCTGTAATTTACACTCCTCCACATATTCCGGAAATTCCGCTCGAGTTCGGAAATTCCAGACTCACTTTGGAGGAGTTGCCCTCACCCCTTGCACCCCCCTCCACCCTGCGAGCAGTCGCTCGCAGCAGTGGTGGGGGGTGCTCTGTCATCCTGGGTGTCGTGGGGTCGCGCGTCCGTGCCCTCGCTCTGACAGAGTAGTATCTATATTAATTAAAGTAGAGTAAAAATAATATATATTTATACGAAATAAATTAACGGGAGGGGGGGGAGGGGGCGCAGCGCATCACCGTCGTTGCCCCTGTTCCCTGTCCCCCCTTCCCCGTGCCTGGTGGTGGGGGTGCTCTGTTGCACTGGGTGTCGCATCTGGTGCATCCCCCTGTCCCCCCACGCATCCCCCCATCCTCCTGGTGCGTCCCATGCATCCCCCACCCTCCTAGCTCATCCCCTCTCCCTCCTAGGGCATCCCCCTGTCCCCTCTATCCCGCGGCCCGTCCCCCCCCCCTCCTATGGCGTCCGGCTGTCCCCCCACGCGTCCCCCTCAGTCCTGGCGCATCCCCCTCCCTTCCAGTGCGTCCCCCTGCCCCCTGGAGCGTCCCCCCCTCCTAGTCGTGCTGAGTGTTGTCCCCCCTCCCTCCTACCGCGTCCCCTCCCTCCCAGTCACGCTGGGTGTTGCGTCTGGCGTGTCCCCTGTCCCCCGGCGCATCCCCTCCCTCCTATGGCGTCCGCCTGCCCCCCACGCATCCCCCCTCCCTCCTGGCACGTCCCCTTGTCCCCCGGCGTGTCCCGTGTGTCGGTGGGGGTTGTCCCTGGCTGGGGGAGGGTGCTGGGTCAGTGGGCGGTGACGTGGCTGCGCCGCTGTGGTGGTTGGTGGATCGGTGGGTGCGTGGCTGTGCCACTGTGTGGTTGGTGGATTGGTGGGTGGTGGTGACGTGGCGGCGGCGGGGGCTGGGTTGTGGCTGGGGGAGGTTGGTGGGTTGGTGGGTTGGTGGGTGGTGATGTGGCAGCAGGTGCTGGGACGGTGGGTGTGACGTGGCGGCGGCGATGGGTGCTTGGTCAGTGGGCAGTGACGTGGTGGCAGCGGTGGGTGCTCGGTCGGAAGAGAGGTGGCGCTGGCATGACGTGGCAGGTCTCTATGAAGCCCCCCACCTCCCAGCTAAGTGGGGAGGAGGGGCGGCGCATCATTGCATACACAAAACTGAAAGAGAAAGAATATATATTTGATTAGCTTTAAATCAAGATGAAATAGAACTTGAATTAAAATGCTTACCATGGGGGCCATAGGCCCCCATGTTGTGCTAGAGGGAGGGAGGGGAGGGGGAGGGGGGAGGCCGTTGTCGTAATGGTGGGTGGCAAAATGTGAGCTGGCAGTCACGACGTGTCACGGTGGTGATTGTGGCCATGTGACACATGTCCGGTGAGTTCGGTTAGTTTGGTTTTTCCTGGTTTGGGTAAATTCCGACTGGAATATGTGGGGGAGTGTAATGTACTCCCCATGACTGCAGATCCCAGCTGGACATCCGGGCAATGAATTACGATGAGCTGCGGGACTATTGGGTCTGCAAGCTCGACAAGGAAAAGAAGCAGAAGGAAGAGTGGGATTTTCCCAACGGAAGCAAGTGAGACCCCCGTCGCTAGCTTCCAAAAACAAGTATGACAGACTTACAGTACAAGAAATGGACTTAGATACAGACTCGGACTCTACAGCAGTAGATAGCTTAGATAGCGCTTCTGTATGTAGCAACAGCAAGGGGTCCGACTCAGCTCAGCTTGGCGCTCTGGAAGCATGCTTAATTCCTTGTAAATCCGTAGACAGCAAAATAGACACTGATACCAACAAGCCTAAAGAGGGGGTAAAGCACTTTGTTCGATCTGGTAAAATAAAAAACAAAATCATGATACCAATTACTATTACTACATTAGACACACATGACACCTGCACAGTCAGGGCACTTTTGGATAGCAGAGCTACCAGACTTTTTGTGGACAGGGAGTTTGTACACAAAAGCGGACTGAAGACCCGGACTCTAGATCAACCGATCAGGGTCTACAACATTGACGGAACACTGAACCAGGGTGGATCTATCACTGAAGAGATCACCCTCATGATGTCATTCCGGGGTCACAAGGAAAAGGCCATCTTTGAAGTGTGCAACTTAGGAAAGACAACAGTGATATTAGGACACCCGTGGCTGAGAAAGCACAATCCTGATATTGACTGGGAAATGGGCAACGTGAAGATGACCAGGTGTCCTTGCGAATGCAACATATTTATCAGAACAGTGAAGAAAGATAGGGCCAGGCAGAAGTTGGCCGAGCGAATGATGAGGCGTCTGACAATTGAGGAGGTAGAGGACAACAAGGCCTTCATCATGGCCGGAGGTATTAGGGAAGATGGAGACGGGATCCTGGAAGAGATATACCAGGAGTGGAATGAGAACCCGGAAGACAAAGAGGAGCACGAGATCCGAATGACCAAACAGGAACTCATGGCAAAGATCCCTCAGAGATTCCGGAGGTGGATGAAGGTGTTCGAGAAGAAGGCATCCAAATGCATGCCAAAGTGGAAACCCTGGGATCACTAGTGTTTGAGGGTCCAGTTGCTGCAACCGAAAAAAGACCAGGACCCAACTGGACTGAACTGGTCACGACCGGAATTTTTGGTTGCAGTTGTGACCAGCTGTCGATGGTTGTGGTTGCAGTTGCCCCAAATCTGCTGGGCTTCCAACTGGGTTGCAACCGGTCGCAACCAGTTACAACCATCCTTAGTTAGGGCTTACTATTTCATATCTAATTTAATTTTCATAAATAATGTGGGGCATGCCCAACTAAAAATGAGTGGACAAGCAAGGCTTTATATACCTTTGACTAATTTGCATATGTTTGCACATGTATTGTGCAAGTAAACGGTGATGCGTCATGACACGTTTATGTTTGCATGTGCTTACACATCAAAGATCAACATCAATGTTCAACTTTCAACATTCAACATTCGACGTTGTCCCACAACCACAACCACCCCCCCTGTGTGTGCCGTTCCCTGCCCCACCTGCATCCCCCTCTTGCCCTCTTGTTCCCTGCTCTCTGTCTGCATCTGCGTGTTCCCCCCTCTTGTCCGCATTCCCCCCCTCTCAGTTGTAGTGCCCCCCTCTTGGTTGTAGTGCCCCCCTGTCGTCTGCGTTCCCCCCCTCTCGTCCGCATTCCCCCCCTCTCAGTTGTAGTGCCCCCCTCTTGGTTGTAGTGCCCCCCTGTCGTCTGCGTTCCCCCCCACTTGTCCGCGTTCCCCCCCTCTTGGTTGTAGTGCCCCCCTGTTGTCCGCGTTCCCCCCCCCACTCGTCTACGTTCCCCCCCCTCGTTTCCCTCCCCTCCCTCTCATCCGCGTTCCCCTCCTCTTGGTTGTAGTGCCCCCCTGTTGTCCGCGTTCCCCCCCTCTCGTCTGCATTCCCCCCCTCTCGTCTGCATTCCCCCCCTCTCATCTGCATTCCCCCCCTCTCGTCTGCATTCCCCCCCACTCCATTGTAGTGTTCCACCTCTCGTTCCCCCCCCCCCCCTCTCGTCCGCACTTCCCCCCTCTTGGTTATAGTCCCCCCCTTTTTACGTTCCCCTCCCGTTTGTGTTTTTTTAAGTAATTAAATTAATTGGTAGACTACTTTAGATAAAATTAATAACTACTAGTAGGATGGTTGCAACCGGTTTCGACCGAGGTGCAACTGGTAAGCAACTGGTCCCGACTGGTTGGCTGCAGTTGCGGTTCCGGTCGGGAAGTTTTTGTGAGTGGCACAACCGGTCGTGGTTCCAGTTGCAGCCAAAAAGGGCCGCGACCGCAACTGGACCGGACCTTCAAACTCTAGGGATCACGGCATTGAGATGAAACCGGGTTACAAGCTGAAGAAAGCCAAGAACATCTGGCTCTCTCCGCAGGAGCAAAGCTAAGTCAACGACTTCTTGAACAACCAGTTGGGAAAAGGGTACATCAGGGAGAGCAAGTTGCCACAGACATCGGCGGTGTTCTTCATACTGAAAAAAGACAAAAAAAAGAGGATGGTACAGGACTACAGATATTTGAATGTATGGACAATTCGTAATAATTATCCATTGCCGCTTATCGGTGACTTAATAGACAAAGTAGGTAGTGCTAAAGTATTTACAAAGTTGGACCTAAGATGGGGATACAATAATGTCAGGATAAAGGAAGGAGGCAAGTGGAAGGCTGTGTTCACGACCCACAGGGGTGCGTTCGAGCCAGTGGTGATGTATTTTGGATTATGCAACAGTCCAGCCACGTTCCAGACCATGATGAATGCTGTGCTGAAGGACCTCATTGACCAGGGATCAGTAGTAGTTTATATAGACGATATTCTAATATTTACAAAAGACAAGAACGGACATGATGAGATAGTGGAGGAAGTGTTGAAAAGGTTGGAAGAAAACGATCTGTTCTTGAAAATAGAGAAGTGTGAGTTCGCAGTACAGGAAGTAGAATTCCTTGGACTCCACATCGGCCAAGACAGTGTAAAGATGGATCAAGAAAAAACAAAGGCGATAGAGGACTGGCTGGTTCCAAACTCAGTGAAAGATATCCAATGCTTCCTGGGCCTCATGAACTTCTACCAACACTTTGCTGAAGGCTTTGCAGAGGTACCAGCACCAATGAATAAATTATTAAGTGGCAGTGGACAGAGAAAGAACAGAGAGCGTTCGATGGACTCAAAGCGCTGTTCACATGGAACGAGATCTTGGCAACCGCAGATCCGACCCACCCACTGAGGGTAGAAGCTGATGCTTCAGAAGTGGCAACAGGAGCGGTACTATCTATGAAGACGGAGGAAGGAAAGTGGAGGCCATGCGCTTTCATCTCTAAGTCACTTAACGACGTCAAAAGAAATTACAATGTCCACGACTGTGAGATGCTTGGAATCATCTGAGCCTTGGAAGCATGGCAGCACCACTTGGAAGGTGGGACACATAAAGTTGAGATCTGGACAGATCACTCCAATCTCCGTTACTTTATGATGTCAAAGAAGTTGAACAGGAGACAGGCACGCTGGGCGCTCTATTTATCTAGATTTGATTTTGAGCTGGTCAACAAACCTGGGACAGTGATGGGGAAGGCAGATGCATTGTCCAGGAGGCCAGACTGGAAAGTGGGAGCAGAGCACGACAACGAGGACGTCACGTTGCTGAAACCTGAATTCTTTGCAATCAAGGCAACAGAGCACGGACACCTGTTGATCAAAGGTGCAGAGGAGAAGTTATTAAGCAGAGTGTGGAAGGCAAAGGAGTGGGACAAATTGGTGGTGAAGGCTGTGGAGGAGTTGAAGAGATCTCCGACCAAGTGGCTGAGAATGGAAGAGTGGAGTCAGGAGCAAGAGCTGGTGCTCTTTAGAGGAAAAGTTTACATGCCGAAGGATGAGCAGTTGCGACGTGAGATTGTCCAACTCCACTATGACTCGGCAATTGCAGGACACCCTGGATGGTGGAAGACTCTTGAGCTGGTCGCTTGTAATTATTGGTGGCCTAACATGACCAAATTTGTATTTACTTATGTCGACGGGTGCAACAAATGCCAGTGGTACAAAAATGTACCAAAACCTCCGGCAGGCAAGCTCATGCCGATCCAAACCCCCACAGAACTGTGGAAAGCAATCTCCGTGGACTTCATCATGGGACTACCAGAAGCGCAAGGATATGATGTGCTCTTGATAGTTGTCAATCAGGCAAAGAAGCAGATGCACGCGATCCCTACAACAGGAAACAAGTGCCTTGGGCATGGCTAAATTATATTGGGACAACGTGTGGCGGTATCACGGGCTGCCAGATTTGATCATCTCAGATCGGGGCCCGCAGTTTTCTGCCGTGCTAATGCGCGAGTTAAATAAATTATTGAAAATACAAACAAAAACATCTACGGCTTATCATCCACAGACTGACGGACAGACCAAGCGAGTCAATCAGGACGTAGAACAGTACCTGAGGCTCTTTGTAAATTATAGACAAGACAATTGGCCGGAATGGATAGTGCTCGGGGAGTTTGCATACAACAATTGCATCCACTCGGCCCTCCAAACCTCGCCTTTTTATGCTAATTATGGCTACAACCCCTGGATGGGATCCAAACCTAGATGAGGAGGGAAGGTGGAAGCTGCAGAGGACTTCACTGAGCGAATGAAGAGAGTGCACGAGGAGGCTGAGGCTGCATTGACAAAGGCGCGAGATGACATGAAGTGCTATGCAGATCAGGTTAGAGGTGATGCGCTGCAATACCAAGCTGGCCAAAAGGTCTGGATCGAAGCTGAGGACTTGCAGCTGAACAGGCCTTCATGCAAGCTCACTGAAAAGTGAATTGGCCCATTTCCCATCACGGACTTGACGTCTAGCAATGCCATTCACATGAAACTCCCATGCGTGATCAAGATCCATCTGGTGATCAACGTCTCCCGAACTCGGCCTCATCAGGCTTCGGAGATTGAGGGACCCCGAGCCAAAGCACTGCCGCCCGTAGAGATAGACGGAGAGTTGGAGTACCACGTGGGAGAGGTACTGGATTCACGAATGCGTCGTAACCAGTTGCAGTACCTGGTTAAGTGGCAAGGCTATACTGAGGAAAATAACACCTGGGAGCCAGCCGACAACCTGGAACATGCAGCGGATGCGATTGCGTCCTTCCACTGCTCACACCCCGCCGCACCGTGCCACCTTCAATCCCTGGTGCATCTTCAATTCTGCCCATACAAAAACTTCACCGAGACCCTGGAGGGATTAATCTCTCATCTGGAATCTGAGCCTTAAAGAGGGGGTGATGTCAGGAGTATGATTTTCCAAAGACAATTAATACTATTATTTTCATTGTTTGGTGATGATGACACTTTTATATACATGCAGTAGGCACAAGGTCCTTACGATCAAGCGCATGGCTAAGGGTAGGTACAACACACCATACACACATGGCTGATACACAGCCCAATCGGACTCATGGTAGGCACATGTAAGCTGTGCACCTCACACTGTAGGCATGGGATGCTGCGCCTGCTGACGACTCATGGTCTAGGCATGCCTGCAGTAAACACACAGCTACCTCATGTACAGTAGTATATATATTCAAATAAAACATCTAGAGACACTAATCCTGTTCTCTTAGGTTATCCACCTACTACCAATGTGACTGCCTCTGACTACTTGGCTACCCCCTTCCTTGTTTGTGTTTGTTTGTTTTGGGAGCCATCATCTTTTGCCTTAGGGTATTGGGTGATGTCCTAACAGGTAGCAGATGTGTAGCAAAATTCATGCCTCATTTTGACAGACCTTATGAGGTTGTGATGACCCATCTGGAATGCTCCAACTATACCCTTAGGATTCCGAACCACACCAGGGACAAAACAACAACTTTTCATGTCTCCCATTTGAAGGCCCACAAGGAAAACAATGACAATATCTTTCCTGGAAGATCTCTGGCAAGACCAGGGCCAATCATTACAGAAGGCAGGATGACAGAGTACTACATTGAGAAGATCTTGGACAAAAGAAAACAGGGATGAGGAAAACAATATCTGGTGAGGTGGTTAGGTTATGGAGCAGAATCAGACCTATGGTTACCATGATGAGAATTGTTGGACACAGAAGCATTGGAGGTTTGGGAAAAGGCAATTGCAAAGAGATAGAAAATTTTAGGGTATGGGCAGGTGTAAGGTTGTATACCTTACATAAGGACATGTGATGACACATCTTATCATATGATCATCATGTACAGTACTCTTCAACTTACTTTATACACTATGTTCATATTTGATCTCAGCTTGCCTTAGTGTTGGGAGCATCTGCTCTCTTCCACCTTCCTTGGGGACATCCCCACTTTTTTTATTATAAGTACAGTCATCTCTGTCTTAACCCATACCTGACAGTGGACATCTAAAAGTATGGGTTATTACAGAGTATAGGATTTGACAGAGCTCATCTTAGGCTGTTTTTTTGGTAGTTAGAGTGCTATATTATGTATTAAATGGCTATGTATTAACTAAGTGCAATGGTTATGAGTTATTAGAGGTAAAGTATGATGTAATTAAAGTGGGTCTCATTTCTTGCAACTCCTGCAGGCGCACTTGACAGCTAAAGCCTGTGAGAATGGCCTCGAGTTTGTGAGCACAGGGATCATTGAGATTTGCCACATACCATTGAAGAATGAGTGATGCTGCTAGAGCATCTCGAGGACTTGGTATGTTGATGATTTCATTGTCAGTTACATTTGCATCAATAATCTCACGCTCAAGCTCAGGGTTGAGCAACTCTTTTGCCCATAGGAGGTGTTGAAAAATGTGAAAAATGGTTCAATTAAATTTTCTGGCACCCAGATAATCCATATTTAGGGTGAAATTTACAAAGGAGTGTATATATATGGAAAATATGCAATCAGTTCTGTCCAAAATCGATGACAGTTGCCTGCCAAACTAGTCCACCATGGGTTATGGCCTGCCAAAATAGTATGGATTATGGGGTATGGGAGAGTTTGGCCCATTTGAGTGGGAACCGACTTGGTGGACACGAGAAAGTATGGCTTATTAGAGGTTATAGGTTATGACAGGTATGGGTTAAGACAGAGGCAACTGTAGTTATTATAAGTTGTATATATATATTATGTAATGCACAGTTGCAACTGGTTCAGACTGACTCTGGTCAGTCTTTAACAGATATGCAATCCAGGCAACTGGAACTGGTTCACTGTAAAATATGAGGCAACCAAAACCAATAAAGCAACTGGACCTTTGAACACTAGTTGACTAGACTTCTGCTGCCCATTTAGGTGAGCTGATTTATAGGAAGCCATGCCCTCCAGGGGATAGTCTCATAAAGGGATTGCCAAACTTCAAGGCAGGCATCTCAGACTTATTGTGATTTTGACTAGTAACCTTTTTCTTCAGAAGCCAAATGGGTTACTCATGACACCTTTCATGGCCAACTTAGTTGAACCATACTTGAGGTACATGAATGACTCACTTATTGATTATGGCCATCCTCATGGACTGATTGGACTGGTCCTTGCTTCTGTATGTTCTCCATTCATATTCCCTTCTTTTTCCCACGATGTTGAATGGCACAGCTTGAGCATGCTCTCTGCACATTTGAAATGGATGGGTCTTTCAAGGATCCTGGGCCTTTCAATTCTGAACATAAAGCTCTTCTTGTGGAATATCTTGAAAGTGTCAATTCATTCAGGAAGTGGCCAGAACTGTATCAGGCTTGCAAATTTAGTTGAGCTAACTGCATTTGTTTGGAGGAGCAGGATGATTTTGTTGTGGATATTTTGCAGACAGATATTGGCCAATGTGCACTCAATTTTAGTAGCAGCCCCATTAAAAAGTAGACTCTTCTTGCTCATATACCCCACAATCCATGGTACACAGTGCTGATTGTTCAATGCAACTAAATTACTTATCTTTTTCTTGTTTCGGCATTGTAATATTTTATTGCTCCCACGCCGTCATCATAGCCGACATATGCACGGAGCTTTGATTTAGGTAGCATTTTTCTTTCTTCTTTCTGGCCTTGTAATAATACCCATACTGGGGCTCCGAATTCACGTAAATTTGATACGTCCGGTTTTTTATTGTGCCAGCCTTCATAAGGTGTTGTTTCCCGAAGATGTTTGGTAAATGATTGGTTCCGGATATAGGCAGCGTGTAAGACTGCAAATTCCCATAAAAATTCTGGAAGCTGGTTAGCAGCCAGCATTGCTCAGGATAGCTCGACCAGGGTTCTGTTCATCCTTTCCACAACTCTTTCTTTGCAATATTTTTCCAGTTTTTTGTTAACAAATTCTTTTCCACAATCAATTTGTATACCCTTCGGCTTCTTGCCTTGTGTTTCCAAATGGGCAAGGTAATTTATTACCCCCTGTGCTGCATCACTTTTCTCTTTGAGACATTCAATTGTGATGAACCTTTTAGCATCATCCACAAATAGGAGATAATAATATTTGCCATTAATAGATTTGATGGCGTATTTTCCCCACAAGTCTATATGGGTTAATTCTCCTGGTTTTGTGTTTCTTTTTGTCGACTTCGGAAAAGGCTCCTTGTGTTGCTTTGCACTGATGCAAGCTTCGCAATCCGGTTTAGGAGTATTTTCGTCGACATTGAAACTGATCACCAATTTTCGGCTCAATAATTCTTGTAGTCCAGAATATCCTACATGTCCAAATCGTCGGTGCCAAGTTTCCCAACTAAGTGGTTTAACGTTTCCGACGAATGTTTGATTAACGGCAGGAGTTTTAGACGGCTTGCTTGAATTTTTTAATACCATTTTCATCTTGTATAAATGGTTATTAATTTTCTTTCCTTCTGCAAGTTGTTGTCCGTCTTTTGTTGTGAGGATTAGTTTTCCTTGTCCTCCAATATATTTTCAGCCGGCCGCATCCCATCGCCCCAACGAAATTAAATTGTTTCGTGTTCCAGGCACATGTAGGACGTCTTCCAGATGAATATTAAAATTTTGATTATTGCATGTTGAAATTATTTCAACAGTTCCTTTGCCTGCAATTTTAGCTTCCAATCCACCTACCCCAGTTACGGAATTATTTTTCATTGGAGTGTATGTTTTGAAGGCTTCTCTTTGATGCGTGACATGCGATGTTGTTGCTGAGTCAGCCAACCAGTTGTAGTAGATCAAACACTTGTCCATTACGGCATCATTACAAGCATCATAGGAATCAAAATTATAATGTTCTTCTTGAGCTGAAAATGCAATAAATTCTTCCACAGCATTGGACTGTTCCACAGGTTTTATTTTTCCTTTTTCCTTATCTTTCTCCTTTTTCTTCCCCCAACAATTTTTTGCCTGATGTCCGATTTTTCCACAATTATGGCATTTATTGCCTTGGAATTTTCGGCATTTACTGGACCAATGTCCAGGGCGTTTGCAATGATCACAATATGGCTTCAGGGATTTTTTACGATCGGTAAGACAATTTTCAAGGGTTTTCTCCTTTTGGGCGGTCGTCTGGGTTTTAGCCAGGTTAACAATTCCGCCGGAGTTATTATTCCTGTTATTCCTATTTTGCCGAAGTTTATATTCTTCCCTTAATAATCCAATAAATGCGTCCGAAGTTAGACGACGCTTTGGATCTAAGTCATTTGGATCATTTGCATTTCCATTGTAGGGCTCGACATATGTTTGCCAAGAGTTTGGTAAGGATGCCGAAATGATCAATTTAAATCAGGTATCTGAGATATGGAATTCTATATTTGGAAACCTGTTGATCCGGTCTCGGTAAGACTTCAAGACGTCCAAATGCTTTAGGAGGTCGTCGGAATTATCAGCCTTTGTCTCATATAATAGACACTGCAGTTGATTAACTGTCTGATGCGCCTTGTCTTCGTGAGTGACCGATAATGCAGTATACATAGCTTCTGCACTTTGTTTTGATCCGACGTGATTTATTTGCGAGGAGGTGACGTTGTGAATAATCACTTGTTGTGCCCACATGTCGTTTTTGTCCCAGTTATAAGTGCTGGCCAGGTCTATGTTTTCTTCTGGTCGCTTTATTTGTCCAAAGACATATCCCAATATGTCACAGTTAATAAAAACTCGTAACATTCTTTCTTTCCATTCGTGCCAATTTTCATCCGTCAAATGATCGCGATCGGCGATCTTGTTTACGTTTGAATATTCTTTGGTACGAATTAGGGGTATTGCTGTAGGTAATTGAATATTCCCTGGTGGGCCGTTATTTTCTTGGCGCCTTTCTTCTGCTCTTTGAAGAATTTCCGGGGGGATATTCACTTGTCTTTGTTTCTGTTTTGCTTTGGAGACATAAACTCTTGTAGGGTTTTGTTCTGTTGCTGAAGGTGCACTGGGCTCTTCAAATAATGACTCCATGTCATCACGGTCCCCAACATATTCCAATTCTTGATCCATGTGCCCCTTTTTAATAAGTTAGTTAAAATATTGGCCAGGGCCCATAACCTATTGGGATCAGGAAGTTGAGCACAAGATGAGGACAAGGTTTCTGAGGTATTGAGTTTAAGTCAAAGATAAGTGTATGAGGGAGTCTGCCACAGGGAGGAATGTTATTATCATCTCCTACAAAGTGTGCAATATTTATGCTACACAGTTAGGAGGTATAGTGTAATGTACTCCTATAATATATAAAGGAGCTATACTGCAATGACTTCATAGTGACCTCATTTCCCCTATATAATTCTCCAGATAGACTTGTCTATCATTGTATATTATAGGGGGTTCCCTGGATAGCATAGGAGACAGTCTTGGCAGTCTTAGTAGTCTTGGCCAGTCTATTCCTGTATAGGAGACTGCCATTGCTCTAGGGTTAAGGGTAGCATCTGCTAACGCTAACCCTAAGCTCAGGACTTGTATTCCATCTCCCTAGGCTTGTCTCCCAACACTGCTTGGGGTAAGGCCACCCATGGTTATGCCACATCAGTATGCTTGCTCACAAATGCCAAGTTTGATGCCATCATTCAAGAAGCCCAAGAATTCATGAAGCCAATCTGAGCCCACAACAAGACTACCCAGCGTACAGAAATAATCAACATTGATGACAATGACAATGAACATGCATGCCTTGTTGATAATTCTGACTCAGATGTGGAGTGTATGTTGTCTCTTCTCTTCCATGGCCTTGCTGACAATGTGGCTCCCTGTCCCATACCCCTACTAGAAATTTCCCATCCTGTTCTCATTTCCCACTGGCATATATTCTTTCTGGACTTTATTCCTTTCTTATTGGCTCATTTACTTCATTCCTTATTTGATAAGGAGAACAAGAAGGAGAGCAATAAATGAGAATAAGGATAATGAACTTCATTCTTATTTGCCCACTTATTGGCTCACTTCTTGCCCTCCTTAATGGCCACTTATTCTGAAATCCAAACTCTGATTGATCTCATCTTCATCAACATCTTTGATGATGACAATCAAACATCCCTCCCTGTCCATGATGCCCATCATCCCACCTTCTCCATAATGGCTATTTCAACTGCCACCACAAACATTCAACCCAACTTGACAGCAAACAAGCTGCATCACACATAAAATGGGCCCAAATGATGTTTATTGTCATTTCAGCCCTAGGCAAGTTTTTGTCTTTTTTCTTTTTGTGTTTATTTTACTAACTAACTAACTTTTTAGGTTATAAACATCCTATAATGATGTGCAGCCACAGCACCTGCAAGGTGGCTGCACAGGCCACCAATGACACCCACCTGGTTCCAGAAGGCCCTGTTATGCACAACAAGCCTGCCACCACCACTGTCACATCATTGTTGACAATGCCTGAACCCCCCCCCCCCCATCTGAAACAACAAGCCATGGCTCACACAACACCACTTGCTGCCACAGCAATTGACAATGGCAACAACAGAGGGCACAGGCACACAACTACAACCAAGGGATGGGGATGGCAGCAATGATGCAATGACATAAATGACCACAACATGATGACCCCAGCAATGACCCCAGCACTGGCCCCTGCTGCTGTGAGCAACTGCTCATAGGGTGGGTAGCAGGTGCCAATGGCCATGGGGAGGGACAACAAAGAAGGGGGATGAGGAGAAGGTGGGGTGACAACAGGAGGGGGAACCATAACACAACAACAATGACAGCACAAGGAGGAGGGGGGGGATTATGGCAGGAGAGGGACAACACTGCTACCACCAGACATGACAGCAGTCCCTCCTTGGGCACTTCATTTATTTAATCTTCTGTATTAGTTTACATGCCCCCTCCCCCCACTCGAAATGTGAGAGGGAGGGGAGCTTCAAATTATAAATTGTTTATCTCAACATGGATGCAACATAAATGTGATGTGAACACAATGAGTGACATGAAAATGGGTGGGCAACACAGTTTTATGTGTCTTTTTATGTTACTATGTAATAATGTAGTGTTCCCTTGTGTTTTGTGCAAGGGAAGCCAATAAATTAATTTTTTTCATTGAACTTACATTTATGTTAAGTGTGTTTCCATGGGGAATGACTCTTGAGAAATCTGTCAACTTGAAAAATCTGTCAGTCCAATTCAAACTCAGTAGGTGTTGCTGAATGCTTTTCTGGGCCTGAAATGAGTCATTATTTGCCCCTTACCTTTGATTTTGAGGGATGGGTTTCAAAGTAGCACTTATTTGTCACTTATTTGCTACTTATTATGTCCACTTATTACTGATTTGGCAGGAAAACATGACTGAGTGATGAAAGAATAAGTGGCCAATAAATGGCTACTTAAATGCCCCTAAATGGTGCTTAGCATCATCATTAAGTCACATTAAGCATGCTCAAGTCTTAGTAAGAAAAACTCGGATTTTCCTGATCCATGAGGGGCATGAGAGAATGCTCCAGACCACAATGATGTTGATGATGTTGCACCACTTGAACCTTTGCTGTCCCTTCATGAAATGCTTCAGGTGACATCAGTTATCAAGAGATCTCACACTGAAACTTCAGATAGCCCTTTAGCACATATACTTGAGTCAAATTTAGCATCATACATTTGTCAAATTTGTTTGGAAAGGTCACAAGCTGAAACCTCAACCCATATTACAGACTACTTTATGTTTGCAATGTATTGTTGTATTGTACCTCAAACAAATGATTTCCATAAATTTTTGAAAACACAAGTGCAGGGCTGTCATCTACACATCATGTGCACCACTGATTCATCTCCTAAGATAGGGCATAGGTATGCACAGAGAGGTGAGAAAGGCAAGTGGTGGGTAGTGGTTTTGAACCAGCAAAGGCTCTCATCAGGGGTAGGGCTGTGCACCATACCATATTATGGGTACAGCTTTATATTTGACAGGTCCAAATGGGTCCACCCATCCTGACCCCATACCATATATCAAACTCAAGCAGGACAGTACAGGAGATTGAATGGCCATATTATGAGTTACAGGTCATATGTTAAAGACTAAAGTACTGATATGACACTATTTTCACCCTTCAGTGCTCTGTTTGCATGTTCTTGTTGCAAGTGTAGTTTATTTTTGACTAGCATAAGGGTCCTGATGGCCTCCACCTTCAAGCTAGCATGGTGAAGGGAGATTGTGTCATGGCCACCAGAGAAAACCCTCTCTTCAGCCACTGCAGAAGCTGGAGAGAACAGTGAGCTGTTAATACAAAGTAAGCAAAATAAAAACTCACCCAGGATGGACAAGACATCACATGCAAGCTGATACAGGTTGGGAAAAGAAGTCTGGCAGCCCAACCACCACTGAATTGGATTGCAAGTGTTGAAATCCTCCTGAGGGAGCTTCCAGAACTCAACCTCTCTGATGAGATGGCACTTGACTAGCAGCCACTATGCATGACTTGCACATTGTGAGTGAATGGGGTGAAAATGAGCGCAGTGTGGAGGCCTCTAAAGCATGAAAAATATTCTTGTGGAGCACTTGGATCTATCCCTGCACACAAAATTGGCTTGTAAGGAGCTTGGAAATTTGAAAAAGGAACCACCTAATCTACATAAACCTGCATGCTCACTGCACTAATAAAAACAAAATTGCATGGTGAATCTCCCTTCCCAATGTTGCAATGGATTGAATATTGGTGCCTGAGTATCCACCTCAAACAATTGAATGGTGATCAGCCTAAAACCCTGGAGAAAGTTGTGAAACTCACCAAAAATACAATTAAGAGAGAGAAGCATCCTTGTTATTTGCATTAGATGGTTGAGCTTTGGACAGTGAAGCCTAGGTTGTCAGGAGTACGATTTTCAAAGACATTTAATACTATTATTTTCATTGTTTGGCTATGATGACACTTTTATGTACATGCATGAGGCACAAGGTCCTTATGATCGAGCACATGGCTAAGGGTAGGTACAACACATGGTACATGCATGGCTGATACGCAGCCCGATCGGACTCATGGTAGACACATGTAAGCTGCGCATCTCACACTGTAGGCATGGGATGCTGTGCCCGCTGACGACTCATGGTCTAAGCATGCCCGCAGTAAACACATGGTTACCACATGTATAGTAGTATATATATCCGAATAAAACGCCTAGAGACACTAGTTGTGTTCTCTCAGGTTATCCACCACTACTCGGTGTGACCACCTCAGACTACTAGGCTATCTTTCTCCTTTGTTGTTGTTTGGTTGTGGGAGCTATCATCTTTGCCTCAGGGTATTGGTGACATCCTGACATAGGTGTTTGTCTGCACAAGTCATTGATGATGTGGCAAGTTGTCTTCAGCCTCATGACAACACCAGGTCCCCATGATATTGGGTCAGATTGTGACACATGGGACAGAAAAATAGATTCCAAATCTAGACTAAGTAGTACCCATATGATGCCCATAAACCACCATCAACGGTCTCAACAGGTAATACCTGTACCATACCCATACCATATGCACTCTGCAGCAATCAGTGAATGGGACAGGTATGGTGTACAGCCCTAGTCAGGAGGCTTAATTCTGCTACCCCTACTGCTAGACCTTAGGTATCACTACTTTCTAAGCCTTGACAATGGGAGTAAATGGTGCACATGACATGCCAGCCTTTAGCCCCTGTCAGAGGTCGCAACTCATGACCCATTGATGGGAAAGCATAGCTTGGTGGGTTAAATGATTTGGGTGATGGAACCTCATCACAGGCCTAAGTATAGCCACATTGCCAAATCCGAGACGGCACCTGTGAGCTTTGTTTGTTTCCTTAGAAAGCTGGACTCTTGCGCGATCCGTACTTAGCGGCTGACGACTATTCGTCATATTATGTAATTTTTACTCGTGGTTTACGGATATTCAGATCATAGCATTCATTTCTTGCATGAACTCTTCAACTTTCGATATTGACAATGTCGATGAATGGCATAATCTACTCCAGAACTCCTCCTCTATGCCTGGGGCAAGCGGTCTTCAAAAGGTCGAGGTGATTGTTCAGTGCTATTCGTCTTTCAAAGGACTGAAAACTTTTCATTGTTAGGACTTGTCCACGTTAGATGCACTTTTCACCATCATTGAGCAACACGACACGATTGACTCGGGCGTCCAATCTCTTAGAGCAAGTTTCTATTCAATAATATTATTCAACACCTACAACCCTGTCTTTAGAACTCAAAAATCGGAGCGATCATGCTCAGTATCCAGTCTATGTCGCCTGAGTGTTTTCCAAGCAACACAGAATACAGATTTAGGGAACGGGCGGAGAGCTTATTGGATAAATGGCAAGACGTTCATAGGACCGCAGATGCTCTTAAACGCCCATCTATGCCTCAAGTTAAGCAGGAGACGGAGACCGTTTTTCATATGCCAGGAGGCCTGCCGGGATTGGTTCCTGGGGTGCGGAATGGAGGTACGAATGGTATTGGTGGCACGAACGCAAAAGCGGAGATTGCCTCGAGTACGGCGCAATTTGCGACAGAGGTTAAAGGACATCGTCCGCCAGCGGGCTCTACGCGCAGCGCGCCTCGTACGTCACAAGCGTGGCTAATGAAGATTGTATCTCGGGCTTATGATATTCGCAGGTCCTTCGTCCATACCTGTCCATGCTGCCCCAGGAAGTACCAGTAACGACACACCAGCTAAAGTTCGCGATTGGAGATATAAGGTGCAAAAAGTCTTCTTAACACGCCACGAACAAATGAACAAGGTGTGTACGCATCTCTGATCCGTTTGTAGACGTAATTTGAAGTTCGGTGCTTCTAGGAAATGCGTTACGTTCACGAACTCTTTAAAGAAATAGAGGCACACGAAATGGACGTAGAGTCTCTTACGGTGAGAAGCCTGTGGCAAGGATCTTTCGTATTAAGGCTTGTTTCTCGCATTCTAGGTATCTAAAATCCCGAAGGTTATGCGCCACGTGAGGGACCTCCCGCCAGAACGTGTACTTCGTGACGAGGAATTCAAATTCAGGGATCGCGCGGCCGCTCTTTTAAAAAAGTGGAATGCGGTTTTGCAGCATGCCAATCTTCTGCCTGCCCTTGAAGGTGGACATCCCCATCAGGCTCTAAGCACGATAGAGGGCGTCGAAATTAGTGTAGGGGCTGATGGCACAGAGGAAGCCCAACTACCAAAAAAAGAAAGTGACCTTGATCACGAAACCGTGGGGGGGCCCGTTGGCACTGGTGTCGTAGAAGGCAACCAGCTAGAACAAGGTAATTCTCCGCGATGACATCAGCTCGAAGCAGATTTTAATATTCTTGGCTGTTCTTAGCAGTTGACAACGTTGGTACTCAAGTAGACAGTTCAACCACGATCAACCACGACGAACAGGAACAAAATACCTCCGATGATGATTGGGAACATGTCGGAGGTTGTGACGATTGGGAATTGGTACCGCCATTTCATGATGATGGCGATGGGATTGAATCCGAGAGCCACTCGACTCTCTATTCTTGATTGTACTGTGGTCACTTTTCTTAACTTCATGGTACAGCTATCTATTTTGCGCTAAAATCGAGGACTTTTTCACAAATGATTTTCAGACCACTATACGCTAATAAAGCGACGATTGCCCAGTAGCCAGCTTGCTGCAGTCACCAACGCTGATGCTCTTTCGGCTCCTTGCCAGATGGCACTAGAAGTCTAATTTCATCTCTACGCTTTGCAACGTGTCGAATATTCCTGACTACTAATATTTCCGACATGGACCATAGGACCGTACGCCAAGACATCCTCCATCCTCGATTTCTATATAATGATCAGTTAACGTAAACAGCTTGCGTAGCGGCATTACATCGTGCTTTCTGCGGTTCGGCAGGTGAACCTTCTTGAGTCTCAAAAAGATCCCCCAATTCATAATATCTTGTCATCCTCTCTCCTCCCTGGCCGGCCTGTACCGCCATAGTTTCGCAGAGCAGCGAGAGCGTGGGACACGCGATATACTACTTACAGCCTCTAATCCGAATGCTCGGAATGGCAGAAGCGACCCCCAGAG
The DNA here is from genome assembly GCA_964034925.1 of Tricholoma hemisulphureum. NCBI lineage: Eukaryota > Fungi > Basidiomycota > Agaricomycetes > Agaricales > Tricholomataceae > Tricholoma > Tricholoma hemisulphureum. Next base: position 7,539,577 of record OZ035935.1, on the reverse strand, counting down.
TGGGACCGGGAGGGCTGTGTCCAACAACTCCTGCAGGATGATTGAGCGTGCGTTTAATTCTTCAGGCTGGTCGATTTCCCAATATTTTCGGCGGATGTCCGAGGAGGCATCCTTCTTAAACTAGAACTGCCAGGTATCGATTAGCCACTGCCATTGCCGCGTCCATGTCTGCGTACCCATTCATCACCGTGGCCCAGGGATAATTGTATATTACTCCGGTCCTAGCACACGGCACAGACCATCGATCCTCAGTACAGATCGAAAGTCTAGACGTGCAATGCAGGTCTCAGCATGTCGAGGAATGCAAGTACCATCATAAAATTTGATTGACGTGTGAATATCTCTGATCCTTCGCAAAAATATACACTCATTGATTACAGAGAAAGAGATCTACTTCTATGAGCGCACATAAAATAAGAAAAATTGTGCGGGAGACATGAAGCATGAAGAGTAAACAGATGGAGTTCAGTGCCATACAACGCCCAATTACGAGTACGCCGCCTTGATGAAATCTGCTGCCCTCTCTGCCACCACGTACGTAGGCACCTGCGTATGCGCGCTAGGGATGTACGGCTGGGAAATTTGGCAGGATTGGCTTCCGTATGCTACAACGGGGAAAGGACAAAGGCTCACGAAAATAGATGCATCGACGATCCTCACACCGACCACTTTCTTCATCTCCAAGTCCGGATCCACGACGCCGTTCGGCGATCCCTTAGCTGTCATACGCGCCGTCCCTACAGGGTGCCAGGTCGTAACGGCATTGGTCGCAATGTACGTGTCAAGCGCATCGTCCAAATTGGTCGAATTTAGCACAGCCGCAAGGTTACTTGAAGGGCCGATAATGTAATCACTCCAAGCAGGCGCAGTCGTGAAGTGTACGGCGAGCTTGACGGCCTCTCGCATAACCTTCCTGTCGAAATCGGAGTTAAGTAGGCCTGGGTCAATGATTGGCGCAGCGAATGGATCGGAGGAGGCCAACGTGACGGTCCCAGGTGCTGCAGGGGATACGACCATAGTGTTTAGTAACAAGAAACTACCGGATGGTGTGGGGGCTGCGAGGCCGTTCTGTGAGCCCACAGAAGAACTCACTATGAAGCGAAAACGAGATAGTACATGTAAATGACGCACAGAAACTAGGAACTCATGATGCCCTGATGTCGGGCCTGCTGAGGGATCCTTGACTGTCCTGAAAATGGGATCGTCGGCGGGGAGCCGCATGAATCCTATATGGGAGGCTACGGTGTCGGTCAGGAGGCCTGTGCCTGTGTTTTGCCACTGTGCGAGTTCCTCTCGCTGAAGTGCCGGATTCCGCTCAAATTCATCGTAAGTACCGGTACCATTGACAATGAAAACGTTGCTGAGGAATGGATGGTCAGACAGGTTTGCGCCTACGTCAGGGTGATCGACGATAGGCGTGATGCCGACCGACTTCAGCTGTTGAGAAGGACCAATGCCAGAGTTCAACAGGATGTGTGGGGTTCCGATCGATCCGGCTGAGAGTATTACTTCCTTGGTAGCTGACACGGTTTGTAGTGCTATGGATGTCGAAATGATGAACCCGAGGAAGAAGATCAGAAGTTAGATTACCTCCAGTCCCGATACGGTACTGAACACTCCGGAAGGCATGTACGCCATTCACAGTGCCGGTTTGCAAGATTCGGGAGACTTCAGCGCCAAGAACCACATGGAGGTTTGGTCTGCTTAGGAACCTAGGGGCAAGGTAAGACGTTGCGGAACTATCCCTGCTCGGTCCATTAGCAGTATACTGTAACCACCCTGACGGATGAAAACATTATTATCATGCTCTGACAGACACACATAATACTCACCAATACCAAGTCCATTTCCGCTATTGTGATCAAGGACAAACGATTGGATTCCTCCCAACTGGTGTATCGCATCAATGATGCGACCATCAATGGACGTGGGGAAGCCGCCGAGGGTGTTAGCTGTCATGCCATCGAACCCATGGACACTTGGATCGAATTGACCAGTGGTATTGTGACCGTCGACAGGAGGTTGGAAGCGCTCGTTTTTCCTGAAATAGCCCTGCATACTGTTCCACGACCAGCCACGGTCTCCAGTGACAGCGGCATAACGATCCCAGTCATCTTTCGATCCTCGAGTGTACAGTAGATAGTCTGATTGCAACAAATGAGCGGGCGACCTTGAGTGGTAAAGTAGTGACGGGGGACATACTAGCAGCGCTGGAGCCACCCAGGACATGACACCGAGCATAGGGAATAGATCTTCCGCGATATGCTGCCTGCGGTGTCGTGGTGTAGTTCCAGTCCCATGGCGTGTTGGGTGTCACACGGGTGCAGAAGAACGGGACTGCGACGTCGATGACACCTACATTGCTGAAGTTTGAAACCTCAGGCTAATCATCATGCTGAAAATAAACATACTCGCGTGGGTCCGGCTTCAAGGACGAGAATGTTCCAGGCCGAATTCTCTGTGAGGCGGTTTGCAAGGACATTTCCAGCAGTGCCACCTACGCTTCTTGACTTCAGATATCTAATTTAAATATTAACAACTCACCACCAATAATAACGAAGTCGTAATCAACAGTAGGCGAGTGAGATGAAAGGATCTCCGCGTGACATAAAGCTAGGGAGAGCAGGCACGAGAGGCCAATTCTGCTTACTCTGGGAGAGTGCATGAAGAACGAATACGTGGCTCAACAAGAGTACAATTAAAATAAACTGTGAAATCTTTCCTCTCATACTTATATGTTTCTCCACCAGGGAATGTTAGCCCAGTTCCTCCAGGTCCTCGGCATTTTCATCTGCACCCATGGAGTATGATGCTATCTTAACTGGATATCATATGTTCATGCGAGGGTTAGATGCAAAGCGATAGGTGCCGGTCGCGGTATGGGTGCATACTGGGGAGGTCTTTGGTTTTTTTTAATCCGGATACGCCGCTTCGATTGTGCAGCTGATCAAGTCGCTCTGTCAAGAATGACTTGTTGTGGGAAGTTGTATGGACCGTGGGGAAGTTCCGCAGAACGCCATCAGGATGGAAAGCGTGCATGTGCAAAAGCTCGAAGAGCTTGCCAGCCTGGTATCGAACTGTGAAAGGTCACCAGCCAGTTTGAACTGGGTGCTCACGTATCCAGGATGGGGCAACACTGCTCCTTATTGATTCATGCAGTTCTAGGGTCCAGTATACAGCGAAGCGGTTCCTGCAGGGATCCGGACACGTCGACAAGAATCATTCAAGTTATGCTGTTAATGTGAATTATTGAGAAGGTAACTCGCTACGCACACTGGGTACTAATGCCACGCCAAGGGTCGGGTCAGCGAAGGGACTTCTGTGCCTCGGCGGAACCCTCTTGCGGATGCAATCCTGGAGTGCACAATTCACTGGCCTAACAATCAAGTTGCATAAAGTCCACGATGAAGCCTATTCAGATACCAAGGACTCAATACAGGCAGGCCGTAGAAGACTCACGGTAGTACATACAGTAGCTTAGCCTGGGACCCAACCAGGGGGTTTAACCGCTTACCCTCGTTATGATGGGAAATTTCAAACTCCTGCAGGGTGCTGCTGCCGCCGACTGATGCCGGTCAGGGACCGCATCAAAAAGCTAATTATTACTACACACTCATTACAATGTTTCCAACATTAAGTCAAATAAACATTTTGGAGACTTGAGATACACCTAAGACCTAGTAGAGAGAAGGGTGGAATTTCTTTTTTCTTGGTAGATGAAGCACATGATGTGACAAGCAAGGTGAGGAAATGAAGAGATGCTCATGTGTATAGCATTGCTTGGACCTCCAACCTCACAAGCAACTGCTCATGGGATGGATGGTGGGTGGAGTGGCAACGATGAAGGGGAACAGGAGCAAGACCACCACACCATGATCCCCAGCTTGTGGGGTGGATGGGTGGTGAGTGATGACAGGGGGAGGAGACAAGGAGAGTGATGACAGCCCTGCACCTGACCCCTACCACTATGAGCATTCACCCATGGGGTGGAGTGGGTGCTAACAGTCATGTCACTACCCAAGACACATGGGGGATGAAACATATGGGAGATGAGATGCAAGGGGGATGAGACACAAGGGAGATGAGATGCAAGGGGGGCAAGATGCAAGGGGAATGAAGCACAAGGGAGACAAGAGGTGGGGGAGATGGGGTGCAAGGGAGGAGATGCAAGGGAGATGAGAGGTGGGGGAGGTGAGAGGTGAGGGAGACAAGAGGCAAAGAGGCAAGGGAGACAAGGCAAGGGGATGGGAGATGGGAGGCAAGGGAGGTGAGAGGTGAGAGCAAGAGATGAGGGAGACTGATCAGACAGGAAAGATGAGGAAGGTGAGGGTGGGAATGGGACAATTCCCAGATGCCCAGGGAGGAATTTTTCTCTTCTCCTTAGTCTCAGCCTGTCCCTTACACTCTTGTTATTAGCTTAGCACTCATTGAATATGAGAATGTCCCCACAGCTACAGTTGATTTGGTAAATATATGAATTGCATTGATTGTGTTAATCTCCAAGAAGTTCTAGTGACAATGACTATTTATTGCTGTTGGCCAGTTGAATTTTTAAAAAATGCAGTAGAGCCTCAAATAAAATAGATAAAATTCTGGAATATTTGACAAGATAAATGACCCATAAAGCTGGAGGGTCTTCTGCCAATACTAAGTGATCCATGTAGCTGGTGTTGAGATATTGACTGGCTCACAAATTAGCTGAAATTTGAGCCACTTGGGAGCTGGTCAATATCTCTTGAACAACTGGGTATATCACTTAGTGTTAGCAGAGGACCCCTTGGCTTTCATGGTTATCTACACCATCAAATACTCTTAGAATTTTAGCTGTTTTATTTGAGGCTCTGTCACAATTTTCTTTAAATTGACCAGTTTAGCTGTTTGTATTGCTACCAAGAACTGAGTACTAAAAATGTATCAGTAAGTAGTGCAAAGCAAAAAAAAAACTAAAAAAGAGTAATATAATGCACCAGGCTGAAGATAAACACAAAAATAATGAAGGGGAAAGAAAAGGGATGCAACTGTAAGCCTGGCCCCAGACTAGTGTTGCTAATGGCTAAGCCAGTCAAATAATTAAAAATGCGATAGAGCCTCAAATAAAATACTGAGAATATTTGACAGGGTAGATACACCTGAGAGCTGGGGGGGGGTCCTCTGCCAACACTAAGTTTTTTTTATTTTTTATTTTTTTTTAATTCCCATTTATTCTCTGTTGTGGCTAGCCATATGTCAGAGAATATACAACAACTGTGTGTATGCTAACTGTGGTCCTTTCTCTCTTTTCCTCCCCTGCTCAACTGCTACGAGGTTTTAGATATCCTTGAAGTGCTCATGACGCTAGTAGTACAGTGGCCTGTAAGGCTCAAATTTTCTGTCCATGTGTGTGTGTTTGTTTCATTCCTCTTCTCCTTCTTTCCTATCCTTCTTATCCACTTTGGTCTCTAATCTCTCATCCCTCCCTTGTGTTCCCTCTGCCATGTAGTCTGCCTGTCACTACAATAAAGTTGAAAAGGTGTTTTAGTGCATGCGGTGTTGTTGTGAGTTTTGCTATGTCCCCTGCTATGCTGCCCACTTTTGCTCTGAGGGTGTCATGTTGTCTTCGGTACACTGGGCAGTTTAGGATGATATGTGGTACCGTTTCATCTGCTCGGTTGCAGGCTGGGCATCTTGGGGAGTTTGTCTTCCCTATCTGATGTAGGTGCTTGGCTAGGGGGATGTGGCCTGTGCGTATCTGTGTGAGCAGGCTGGCTTGCCATCATGGTAGTGGCCCAATGAGGTTGAGGAATGCCGGCAAGGGTGCCATTGGGTCTGTTCTCCGTAGGTGTTCATATTGTGGTGATTTCTCCCACAACTTCTTTGCTCTTTGTTTTAGAACCCTGTTGTATTCCTGTTTTAATGGTGATTTGCTGGCCAGAGTGTTCGTCTGAGGTATGGCAGGAGACTTTCCTTTCATGAACTACCTTCTTCCACTGCTTTCTGTGCCTCGCCATCTGCTGTTTCATTCCCTGCTATCCCTTCATGACCTGGTGTCCACCATACTGTGATCATGATACCTGGGTTCTGGCGTTTTAACTTTCCTATGTCTGTGTGTAGTGCGTCCAGGATGTGGTGTCCTGGTTGTGGTCACATGGTTGCTATTGCCTTGATGGCAGCATGGTTGTCCGTGCCTATCATGATCGCCTGTGCCCCCCATTCTTTCATGGCCAGCTTGATTGCGAGCATTGTCCCTATGCACTCTCCTTTGTATACCGTGTGTTTCTGTTTTTTCCTGAGATGGAATCGCAGCTGTGCTTTTTCCACACCATGTCTGTATAGGATTGCTGCTGCCCCAATCTTTCCTCCATGTCCTGATCTGTCAGTGTATATCTTGATGGCTGTTGCATCTTGCTCTTCCTCCCTTTTGGCATCCTCCCTTGAATCTGCAATCCTCAGCTTGATGTTGTGCACCCATTTTGTGTCCTGCCTGACTGCTTTTACTGTTTCTGTGTCATCCAGTTTCATCTTGTAAGTGTGCATGAGGTATTGGAGTGGCATAGGGTGCTTCTTGACAATTTTCTTTGCAGCAGCTGTTGCTGGTTTACAGAGCAGGTGGGATTGGGGGAGTGTCGCCAGTCTCAAGGCCACCCAGTGTCGGTGTTGGTCCACTAATAATTGGAATGGCAGGAGGTTTGCTAGGGTATCCAGTATGTCAGTTGCAGTGGTCGACATTGCTCCCATGATCATGATTGCTGTGTGTCTCTGTACTGTTGCAATCTTGTTTATGGGTGCCTGGTTGCTTTTGTATTGAGTTGGTTTCTTCTGTAGGTTCTTCTGTGGGGTGAGGAACAAGTCAGCTCCATATAACATTCTTGGTACTGCGATGGAGAGGTATAATTGTCAGATGTATTTTGCTGATACTCCCTTGGATACCCATGCCAGTCTCCCAAATTGGATCATCCAGTCTTGTCCCTTTGCCAGGGCTGCAGTGCATTGACCTTTCCAATTCAGTTTGTTATCGACCACCAGGCCCAGGAATTTGACTGTGTCTGAAGATTTTATGCTGTGCTGCTGTAGTTTGAGGTTTGGTCGTGGTACTTGTATTTGTTGTCTCTGCAGGAATTGGTGTGGTATTGTTTTGCGTGTGAAGTCCAGTAATTGGAATTTGTCAACCCCAAATTCGCAGTTGTGGGTGTGCACCCATTCAAAGATTCCTCCTCTTTGTTCCATGATGGCTCTTAGTTTGTTGTGGGTCTCCGCAAAGTCTTTTCCTGTCACTACAACTGCAGCATCATCCATGAAGAGTAGGATTGACTCGCCTTCTCTTGTCCTTGGTGTTGCTAGGATGTCTGCATTGTATATCAGGTAGCATATTGGCAAGAAGGGGTCACCTTGGTCTAGCCCGTTGTTGACTTGGAAGGTGTCTGTCTGGTAGTCGTCAAAAGCAAGTGATGTCCTTCTGTTTGTTAGTCAGCGCTGCATCCAGTCCGTGTATTCCTGCAGGATCCCCTTGCACCACATGTTGTGAATCAACCTGTTTGTGTCAACGCTGGGGAAGGCCCCTTTTACATCTAAGAATAGAGCTGATGCTACCAAGCCCTTCCTCCATCCGTCTTTTACGGTCTTTGTGAGCAGGTGTATTGAGTCTGTCGTGGTGCATCCTGGTCTCGCTCCAAAATGGTTGGTTGGAAGGATGTTATGTCTTTCGCATGCATTCACTATATCCTCTGCTTGGCATGCATTGAGTAGTCTGGCCAGCCCATCCGAAAGGACGATTGGTTGCCATGCTGCTGGAAGTGTGTAGTTGGGTTTTCCAGGTTTTTTGAGTACCAGGGTCTCTGTGGCGGCCCATTCCTCTGGATAGTGGTTGAGGTTGTTTGTGGCTCAGAATAGCGGTCCCAGGTGGGGGACGAGGGCTTCTCGTGTGTGAATAAGAATGCTGTTCAGGATTGATCCTTTCTTTGTTGCCTTGTATGGTTTCATCTTTTGTATCACCTGATGTATTTGGTCATCTGTGATGTTAGTGAAGTGCCATTTTTCTCGTGGATACTGGTGGCCGTTTGGGATTTTTGGTGTGTCGGGGTTTGGTGGCAGGAAGAAGGTTTGAAAGAATAGCTTGCCTTTGCCTTCGTTGTCTGCTACCAGTTGTCTTGGTCTCTCCCCTCCCCCTGTGTTGTGGGCTTGCAGTATTGGCACCTTTGATCATCCTGCATCTGTTGCTGGTCCTGTGACAAGGTGACTAGCACTCCATACACTGCTATCATCCAGTCCTTCTAGCCAGTCTGCCCAATGTTCTGCTTTTACTGATCGTATCTTCTCTGCATATCGGTTTCGTTGTTGGTGGTATTTGTTGTATATCGGGTGTTGTGGGTTGAGTTGGTGTTGCTTCAACTTTGCCCCTAGTTTCCTTGTCTCTTTCCTCATGTTCAAAAGGTCTTTGTTCCACCAGCGTTTCATGTACAGGCTCGGTTTTGTTTCTGGTACATGTTTATCAATAGCCTCCTGTACGATTTTGTTAATTGCACTTAGCTGTGAGTTGAATTCTTGTATGCTGTTAATCTCCTCGGGTGGTGGTATATTTCGTAGTCCTTCCATTATTGCTTCAGTCATCTCTGGCCAGTCTGTTAGGCAAAAGTTTTTCCTTGGCTCGAAGTTCATGATGCTGGTTTGTATGTCAATTTCTGTTACAATGGGGTAGTGGTTGGTTTTGATTGGTCTCATTGCATTGTCTGTGTCACATTTTATCACTAGGTCTAGGAGTTCTGCTGTGCAAAAGACATTGTCGACTCTCGTGTGGTTTCCAGAGTTGTGCACGCATAGGGTCGGGGTGAATGGAGGTAATGCCATTTTCATATTGTAGCGTGCAAGCTTATTGAGCAGGGGTTGGGTGAGCTCCAGGTTGTTCCTTGTGAATAGGTGGGCATTCCGTGCTTTGTCCCAAATGGGGTGGTGTTGGTTGAAGTCGCCCATCCACATGGTATGTACTAGGCGTTTCATATTCGCTGGTATTGGGAGTTTTAGGAAGGCAGTGAGGTGGTCAATGGCCCTGTTGTGGTTGTAGTCATTGTATATGTTCATCATTCTCATCGTTCCAAAGGCTCCCTGTAGCTGTATGCCTGTAATGTCAGGATATTCCACCGGTATTTCGCACCATGAGTCCGAGACTAGTCATGTGTTAACTAGTATTACTGATTGTGTTTTGTCTGGGTGTTTGTCGTGTGTTGCTGGGTATATGGTTGTCCAGTTGTAGTTTGCTCAGGTTTTACCTTTGAAGTTGATATGGGGTTCTTGTAGTATGCAGAGGTTGTATTCATCTTTTCTGAGTGCGTTGAGGAGGTCGAGTTGTGTGAGTAGGGATTTATTCAGGTTTTGCTGCCGGATTTTCAGTGTTGTGCTATTCATGGGTCAATATAACTTAGCTGTGAGGAGTTGCTATTTGGTGGTGGCTCTGAGATGCTTCGTCTGCGTTGTGTCTGGGTTGGTTGTGGCCGTAAAGTTTGGATCGATGGCAGTGGTCCTGGTCCTTCCTCTTCTTGCTGGTCTCCCCACCCTAGTCGCATTCTATCTTCCTCTTCTCTTCTTGGTTCCTCTGTCCACGTGAGGTAAGCATGGAGTGAAGTCTGTGCTGGTCTCCTGGGCCACCCTTCGTCGGGTATATACGTGTCTGTTGCTGGCCAGAAGCCTCATGGTCTCCTTGTTTCGTAGTCCCTTTCCTCTATTCTTTGTCTCTGTTTGTTGTCATGTTCGGATTTCTTCCCATTCCCTCTGGAATTGCATGTCATGCCATCTCTCTGCCTCCTGTTGTGTCCTCCGTCTTGTCTGCATTTCCTCTGTTTGTGCTGCGAAGAGTTGTAGGAGGGTGGGGTCTAGTGGTCTCCAGGTTTTTGGGTCGTCCATTGAGTAGAAGCAATACTTTGTCTCGGGTATGCGATCCTGTAGTCTCCTGACTTCCTCCATGAAAGTTGGGCATCACCGGTCTGCGGCCCCATGTCCTGCTGCCTCTGCCACGGCAGTTGGCACACCTGAGTCTACCTGCTTCACTCTCCCTGCAGTTAGCTGTGCAGTGCTTCTTTCCACATCATGCGCATGTGTCACTTGTCCTTTTGCAGTCCGCTGCTATGTGTCCCCACCCTTGGCACTTTAAGCACCGTTTTGGTTCTGGTAACTTCTTTCTAGCTTGGCATTTTTTCCCTTCAATGAAGAGCCCATGCTCGATTGCATGGTTAGCTGCTTCCCTCGTGAGGTAGCCTAGGATAATGTGTGCAGTTCGTTGGTTGGCATTGCGTAGTTGTGGTGGCTTTATGTACTTCGCATAGACAATATCTCCCTCGTTCAGCCCACTGTTTCTCGCTGCTCTGTCGCAGTCGTGTTGGGATAGTGGCTCGAAGGTTGTTGGTATGAATTCCACCAGGGTGTATAGCAGCTTGTTTCTAACGCCTGAAGTGCCTCCGAAGTGTTCCATGAATGTGGTTTTGACGTCCAGTTGTTTGAACCAATCAGCCATTTCCTTCATGTTTAATTGGTATAGTACGTTGCCGTTGCGTAATTTCCTGGTGCCGACAAAGGTTGTTCCTTGGGGTGCATCGCTCGCTTGGATCCCCATGAGATCTAGGGTGATGTTCGCTTTCTGCATGAGTTCCTTTTCCATCAGTGTCGCCAGTGTGTTCGTGTTGGTGCTGGGGTCTTTTTCAACTAGTATCTGTTTGTTGTCAGCTTCTGCTCTGGATACCACTGTAAGGTGTGCTGTTGGTATGTTTTGTTGGTTGATTGTCACATACGTAGTTGCTGATGGTCGGTTGTTAGCTCTAGTGTTGTTTGTCGCTAGTTGGTCCTTGGGGTGTGGGATGCTTGTCATGGTGGCCATGAGCTCCTCTGCTGCTTGGTGCATCATGAGTTGCATTTCTTCTTGTGATTCTTTTGTTGTGTTCTGCAGTTCCCTCATTGCTGTTCCAATGTGATCTACTGCATCTTGAACGTCCTCCACTACCGATGCGAGTTCTGCAAAGTGTGGGTTTATCTGCATCATGACCTCCTTGGTGACTTCGCTGGCGATCCTGTGTGTGGCGGCTTCTTCTACCAGGAAAGCTGTCACTTGGATCAGGTCCGCGAGGGCTTTGGACGTTTTGGGTGTTGTATACATGATCTGGAACAGAACATGTGATAGACCTGTGAGTGTGAGGGGCTCACCCTCTGTTAGATGGTCCCTGTCACTCAGGTATCTTTTTGCCTCTGTCGCCGTCTTTACTTCCATTTGGGTTCCTGCTCCATCTTCTATCTTGGCTCTTGTCTTTTTTGCTGCAGTGTTTGCCTGAGTTGATGCTCTAGTTCTGCCTGTTGCCAGTGGGCTTGGTCTATCTGCTGCTGTGGGTCTCATCTTTGTGTGTTTCGAGTAGCGTAGGGAAGTGTTATAGGTGTTTCTACACTATTCTATCTCTGTGTGCCCCGTCCCTTTCTCTTCCCTATGGGAAACTGTGGGAAAGTATCCAGGTGGTGGCAGTACAAGATCAAGATGCGTCTGCCAACACTAAGTGATCCATGTAGCTGGGATTGAGATATTGACCAGCTACATGGATCACTTAGTGTTGGCAGAGGACCCCCCAGCTCTCGAGGGTATCTACCCTGTCAAATATTCTCAGTATTTTAAATATTTTATTTGTGGCTCTATTGCATTTTTAATTATTTGACTGGCTTGGCCATTAGCAACACTAAGCAGAGGGGAGAGGAGGGAAGAAGTCACCAGCAGCAACACCACAACATGATGGGCCACAATGATACTGTGAAATGTGCCTGGCACATGACAGAGGATGACAGGGACTGAGCAGAGGGGCAGGGGGAGAAAACACCAGCAGCAACACCATGATGCAACAGGCCCCACTGAAACTGGGGCATGCACCTGGCACACAATGGAGGGAAATGGGGACTGAGAAGAGGGGCAGGGGGGAGAAAACACCAGTTGCAATGCCACAACACAACAGGCCATGACAGAACACCCCCCAGAATCATGGGGAGGGTTTTTCTTCTCATTTGCTTTCCCCCTCAGTCTTGATAATATACACATTTAATATATACTATTATTTTCTGCTGATATGCATTTGAAATTGAGCTCTTGAAAGTGACTACCTATAGTATTACATAGTGTTGCTAACAGCTAAGCTGGTCGAATAATTAAAAATGCGATAGAGCCTCAAATAAAACATCTAAAATACTGAGAATATTTGACAGGGTAGATACCCCCGAGAGCCGGGGGGGTCCTCTGCCAACGCTAAGCGATCCAGTTGGTTTTTAAAGAGATAATGAACAGCTCACAAAATGGCTCAAATTTTAGCCATTTTGCGAGCTGGTCAATATCTCAATCCCAGCTACATGGGTCACTTAGTGTTGGCAGAGGACTCCCCAGCTCTCTGGGGTATCTACCCTGTTAAATATTTGCAGTATTTTAGATATTTTATTTGAGGCTCTATCACATTTTTGATTATTTGACTGGCTTAGCTGTTAGCAACACTAGTATTACATCTGAGTCATGCTCAAACTGAGCACTATTTGACAAACCATTGTGCATCTGATAATTTGCATCCAAATGGCAGTGGTACAAGAAGTACAGGTAACTACTTAATTGTATTGGCAGTGAGATACATACAATATTACTAACTACTATCAGAGGTCATGTTCTCATCATCTGAGTGTTCTGTACCAGTCAACTCAGTTCCTGCTTCCTCCAGTTCCTTTATGATATCATCAAGCAGCTCTTCTATCTCGCTCAAATTTTCCTCTGACTGCTCCAAACTCCATCTGTATGCCTCAGCATCACCAGCTGGCTCTACCTGTGCTGCAAACTCAAATTCTCTGAGTTCTTCCATCCAGCTCATCACGCCCTGTGTAAAATTCAATGGCCTTCCCTTTTTAATTGAATATTTAAGCATTTGCAAAGCCTCCATCAATTGAGGTGATATGCATCCTCTTTGAGGTGACATTGTCTCCTTTCCAGATGAGAAGACACATTCACATGGGACACTTAAGCTTGAATTGGTATAATGTCCATGGCAAGTTTGAATATATGAGGGTATCACTTTTGATATTCCTGTGATATATTAGAAGTATTATTGATCACCTTGACTTAGAATGCAATGGAAAATAGCTACCATCCAAAATGGCAATATTCCTGACCCAGAGTTGGAATCACTTAGATATTAGTCGACCTTCAATTCCAGAGATGTTTCAGGTTGTACTTGCATTCATGATTTGTTTAAACCAAGAATGTCAGCTGCATGTAGTTCTGCGTGTTTGCCAGTGGGTGCTGCTGCCTGAGGTCTGTTGCCTGGTGCATGTAGGGAATAGCATGGGTTTGGCAACCCATGCAGGTTACAGGTACAGGTAGGCATGGGTATGGGTATGGGTTGCACATTGAGTACCTGTGACCCGTACCCAACCCATCACCAAATTTCTATATACAAGGTGTTTATGTTGTAATTATAGGTTTCAGCACTCAGACAAGTGCTGCAAACCTCCTATGTACTTATAAACTATGTAATAGACCAGTGTAATATCTTATACATCTTACTTAAGGGGGAAGCAATGCCCCAGAGGAAAGGGGAGCTAGTGGAAGCCAGGATATATATACCAGTTTATATTTGTTACTGTTTGGTTCCAGTAAACGAACATGAATGTGATGCATCGCATTGTGTTGACATGACACATTCGTGTGCCAGAGAGGTGTCAACAGAATCAGGTTGATGTGGTGGCACATGAAAAATGTGAAGAGGCTGAGCATGTTGGGCATTGGGTTGATGGACATGTTGTGCATGTGGACAAAAGAAAGGTAGGAGTTGAGGGCAGAGCCATAGTTTTTCCAGGTGCTGCATCTATGGCCTGACCCAGAGCAATCACTGTTGGGATAGCCAAGCCAAGGACAAGTCCACTCTAGGATTAGGTCTAGTCCCCATACTAGTATAATATATATTATTATATATTACACTATACCCCCTATTAGCACTGTAGTATATAGTGCAGCATACTATAGGAGAGGAATAAGACATTTCCTGCTTGCTCCACAATCTTACCACTTCATCTCAGTGATCCCCCAATTGCTACCAAAGACTTAATCTCAATAGGTTATGGGCCCTGGGCTTTAATATATTAGACACCTCAACACTATCCTCCCAAAACATACTACAAAAATCCCCTTGATCTCTTCATCAACAAATCTCTTACTCTAGACAATGGCTGACCACAATAGTTCATTCTCTAAAAGGGAAAGCAATGATGGCCACACCCCCATTATACAAGTCCAAGCAAGGGATAGCTCTTCAATCACTAAATTACATGAGCCCCTAAACAACATCAACTGGGTAGTATGGTGTGAACTCATGAAGAGAGTACTCTGTCTATGCAGCATTGAACAATATGACCAAGAGACAATTAAACATCCTGACAATGCTGAAGAGCAACTAGTCTGAGACTACAATGATAATTATACCCAGACACTTATCCTCAGCAATGTAACCTCCACAGAAATGGTTCATGCAGGCCAATGTACCAGTGCAAAGGCCATGTGGGACAGTCTTGAAGCTGTCCACAAGTCCAAGGGACATCAAACAATTGTTTCCACTATACAGAACCTCTTTCACACCTCAGCTGATGATACAAACATCAGCTTACATTTCAATATACTCAAATCCTACTGGGAGCATATTAATTTAATGGGCAACAAGGACTTCAAAATTTCTGACATATTTTTCAAAGTCATCATTTCATCATCACCACCCCTATCTTGGGATGTTTTTATGGAATATAGCTTTTGCAGAATGATAGGCCCTTTTGCAAAATGCTTGTTTATACCCTTTATTTGGTCCCATCAGTGATAGTACCCAAGCTGCTCAGTGCTGACCAAGATCAATAACAATTATCTGTCTGATATGCCTCCTATGCCTCCTTGAAATACATCCCTCATGAGACAACACATCTCTACTGATATCAAAAAAATAGCATTGTGGCCAGCTGTTGTTTAAGGGTACAGGTATAAGAAGATTCAAAAACTCACAGGTGTTAGCAAGAGGACTGTCAAGCATATCCAATCTCTTCATTGATGCATAGGAGATGTTGTACAGAAAAGGATAGTTGATGGGCATCCTTGGATTCTGAATGGCTTCAAAACATTGGTATATACAGTCATACACCAGTCAGTGGGACAGTTGACTTTTTCTCCTTCCTCATGTTCTATACTACCTCAGAGTTGATGTATATATGTATACATATTGAATATTTATCCATAGGTAGTCCCTTGTCCTGAAATTATATATATTCATGAATGTAGACTGAGAATACTGGTCAAAACAACAGAAAATGAGGTATTCCTGAACCAGGGCATCATTTTTTCCCATAATTTTTTTAGATCTACATTCTACTATCAAATTAAAAAGACCTTCAACTTCCCAATTAGAGTCACAGGTGGTAGATTGATGTGCTCAACCTATTGTCCTGTAGAGGCCTTTTGGAGTTGTCACATCACACATTCCAAAAGTGGAAATGATCAGATCTGGTCAGATCCCACTCTAAATCAAATCCTTCACCTCTTTGATAACTCATTTGCAATGGGTTGATGCACAAAATCAAAGACAAAGGCACACTGATAAGTGAAAAATGGAAGACATGTGCAGTAGAGCTTTATGACCAAGAACTTGAGAAAGAACCAGGCAAGACAACAAGGGGCCTTCACAAGATGCTGTCAAAGCATGGGAAGCTGAGTGTGAACTCACTAACAAGGGGAGAAGAAAACCACAATGGACAAAACCAAAGCAGGGTTTACTGTACTTGAGAAACCAGTTCCAAGACCAAAGAAGCCAGATGATGAAAGTGAATCAAATGAGGGGCCACAAAGACAATGCACTTAATGGTGATTGATTAGATCAGTGCTTTCCTGATTTAGTGTTATCTCTTGTGATGTGACGTGTCCCACTGACTGGTTTTTCACTGATGAATGGATTTTATACTGATTCACAGATCCTCAGCTAAACACCATCTATAGTATATAAATATTGTCCTGTAATAGATACATATAAGCTATATCCTACTGCCTGTCATGCCCAATTTGTCAATTTGCCATGTAGTGTTGCATTCCAAGGCAGATTTAATTTCACTGTCCCACTGACTGGTGTATGACTGTATCCTGTTCTGATATCTTTGACTCTTTGATCATCTTTGCAGTTTGGAGTTCCTTGTACACACCCACAGGAATAGTATGTAGAGCAAATATAGACCCTGAGCAACAAAGCTGCTGTTGTCTAGTGGTTATGTTGTCTATGGATTATATAATGTATGTACCTAAGGCCTGGGGTTTAATTCCTCCTGGTGATAATTTTATATATATTAGTAATAACAGTCATGTGCCAGTCCAAGCACTCTGAGTCCACTCCACTTGGACTCCACTCAGATTGGACTAGGACTAGGACTGAACATTGGCAGGGGGTTGGCTGATGGACCAGTCTGAACCAGTCTGAGTAGTCCAAGCAGAGTTGAGTGGAGTCCAATAGGAAAGGTGGAGGAGTGTAAAGATCCCCAAATCAAACATCAAAGCCAATCAGTCATTGCATACATTCTTCAAGGCAAAAGCTCCCCAAAACCCACCACTTGTATTGACACCATTACCCATTCATGCCCCAGCAGCTCTCATCCCCTTCCATCTTTGACTATGTGCATATTTATTACATTAGTTCTTTGAAGAACATATGCATGTGACTAAGGAGGGGGGGTCAGTGGGAGAAAAAAATCTGAGTGGATGTCAGATTTTCAGCCTTCTGAACCCATCATGATGTATCATCACTAGCACCATATCACTAGTCCAATTGCTTTGCCAACAGCGGTACTTCAGCTGCTGGGCCCATCCAGATGTATCACATCTGGGCCCAGATAGGTCTCTCCTGCCATGGGCCCAGTCCACTACCAGTGGATATATTGTTGAATTCCATCCCAGATGGACCATCAATTTCTACTGAATAGGCTGAGTGTTCAGGTGCATTGTCTGTCATATAGGGATTGTCAAGGTTTCAAAACCCCCAGGGGTCTGGGGTAGGGTACATGAGGGTAAGGGTAGGGGTTGGGATTGTGTACCCTCATGAAACCCTTACCCTGGCCAGGGGTCAAGGGTATGCATGAGGAGGAAATCTTTTGCATATATCATCTATTTTTGCACCAAAAAACCTAGTTTTCCTTCTACAAAAAATATTTTTAGTATGCATAAAAGCATATCAAACGGCCCCAAAGTGCCATAGATACATTTTCATTATTTAACACATGAAAAGAAAATACTAAAGGTTATTTCACACTAAATTAGAGGAATACCCTTGATATTTGAGCAAACCCTGGGGTTTTTGGAAACCCCTACCCTTACCCCCAAAAACCCTTACCCTGACTGTGGGTAAGGGTTTTGGGGGGTAAGGGTAAGGGTATAGCTGAAATACCCCAGGGTTACCCCTGACAATCACTACTGTCATATGAGGTACAATGTAAGATTTAGTGCACAGAAAAACAGTACAGGACACTAGGGAAGAGTGAATAAAGTATGCAGAGAAGGACTGAAGCAAGACTCTTACCTAGGGGAGACTGAGAGAAGCAGAGGTCCTGAGACATGACTCTGAAACTCTTCTCCCCTAGGTCTGAGTGTATAACTAAAATAGACAGTCCAGCACTGGCAGGACCCATGGCACAAGTAGTACAGGAACAATCCAGCACGAACCGCACAGTGCCCGCAAAGTGCAGCAGCAACACTGGTGATGGACTCCCCATCATCTGCCTGTGTGTACCCCTTGGGACGTCGACTACCTTATGCAATGCCGAACCACCCCTTTGAAATAGTAGCCCCCAGTTCACATCCTCGTTTTCTCCAGCTCAATCTAACCTGGGTCCAGCAGCTCATGGCTCTGTATTTCTTGTCTTTTGACCTATCTTTCACCGGAAAGCTATATGCCATTTCACAATTCATCACGACCTGAATATTCACGACCTTCCAGGTCGACCACCTCTAGCGTTTCCATCCTTAGATTACCCTGCTACCAATGAGCATGTAGTATGCAACGGAGGCACAGAAAGGCATCATTTATGCTTACCAAAAGACTGTTGCCCCAGGCCTCCACGATCTCACTCATCTCAAACACAATCTCCCCACCCTCTGCGATGTCTTCATGCCGCACAATGGGTGCAGCCACGTTTCTCCCGTTGATCATCATTGATTTGATGTACGGCTTCAATGGCGCATCCTTGGCGACGATCGTGAGCGTCCTCTGCTTTTCCTTGTCTGCCTGGCTTCGGTGTGGCCGCGGCGGCAGATCAATGGTAATCTTATCAAAAAACGGGCTATCGACGACAAAAATCAATATTGATGAACATATATGTAGAGAAAGCGGTACATACGAGCCAACAACGTATTCGCCAGAGACGGGATCTACGGGGTAGAACCCCATTGCGCTGAAGATGTACCACGCGCTCATCTGGCCGCAGTCTTCATTCTGAATTCCATAGTTTCGTCGGAGCCCGAGTGAGATGAAAACCAGAGAAGGGACTCACCCCAGATAATCCAGTGGGTGTATTATTGTAGTTCGCCTGCGCGATCTCACGTACACGTTCCTGCGTCTTGTAAGCGGCTCCTGCAAGTGCATATAGGTAAGGGATGTGGTGCGATGGCTGTTGTTCAAATCAGGTTATCAAGAGATGAAGAATACAGAGGAGAAAATACCTCATTCGAATGGTCATTATGACCTCCATCAAAATGTGCATCCAGACTCTTCACAAAACTCGCATTCCCACCTCTCTTCTCGATCAACCCAGGTATGTCGTGAACGACGTCGAAGGAGTACGCCCATTTATCTCCTGATAGTGAGCACATCAGAGAATTTGAAAGAGACGGCGGCAATAGTAAGGGACCTACCCTCAGTCCACCCCTGGTCCTCTCCAGCCCAGCCACCATCTGCATTCCTCGCTTCCATGAACCCAGTGTTGTCGTTGAACAGCGTGAATGGCGCACGCATCGCACGGTTGAGAAGAAACGACGTGATATTGGCTGGTTTGTCCAAAGCAACGGCGAGTTTGTACGCAGCGTAGTCGTCATCTGCGTAAACAGCATCGGACACATGCACCAGTGCAACGACTCGCGAAACAGAACATACATGCGTAATCCAACGTCCTAGAGGCGCTCTCCGAGTGCACATCATCCGCTACCCAGCCCTTACTCTCCACATCGTATGCAGACGAGAGACCCGCGCGAACTTCGTAGTCGACATTCTGATATTCCGCAGCTCAGCTACTGCCTTGTCAGGAAAAATAAAGGAGAAGGGTACCTCTTCGCGGTCCGAGTACCTATGAACAACCCATGGGATCAGTGAGAGAGAGAGAGAGAGAGAAAGGGAGACACGGGTCATGAGTGACCTACACTACGGTTTTGTCGTGTTTCGGCGGCACGGTGGCGTCTTTCCACACTGCTTCCCAGGCAGTCTCCATATCAAATCCTTGTACGCCCTTGACAACCGCTTCTGCGATCAGCGAATCAGCGTGAGTTCCAACCTAGATAAGATGGGGCGGGTTGGTGCGTGGCTGAAAAGAAAGGAGGAGGTGGCAGACCATTATATTTGTTTCTGTGAAATCCCTCGGAAATCAGCAACGCTACCAGAAAGATAAATTTAAAACTTGCCGACAATATTTTTCCACATGGGTAGCCATCCGCCCTATGTGCAATCATAAAAGCATGGGAAACAATGCGAGACAACGACTGGAGCTAGATGCACCTCTTTGAAATCGGCCAGCATGCTTGTTATCATTCCAGGTATTCTCTCAGGCGCGAAAAGAATGAGAAACGCCCATTCAGCACGGAAGGTGTCCTAGCAATCATCAGCGAACAGAGTAGGCATAAAGACGAGTTAGGTATCATACCCATATGGAGTACCCAGTATACGATTCCCCGCCCTCAGCTTCGTGTATTTTTCCGTCGTATCCAGAATAGTACGATCTTTGCTCATGTTGTTCGGAAGGATACTGACGAGTGCCTGATTCAGGGCAAACATAAAGTAATCGGTGGATTTATGCACCTGCAGAGCGTGGGCCACCCCCGTCCAAAATACCTCCTTCTGCACTTTCGTGGCACCTTCCAGAGAAAAGCGGTCCAGCTTCTCTGTCCACGCTGCCCGCGTGATCTGAGCGGTACGGTCGAGTGATTGCGGTCTAGCCACAGAGTCTTTCTCCTGAGAGGTATCCTGGTTGGGAATTTCCGCATCGATGTTCCGTCGCGCTTGATCGAGAGAGATAAAAGACGTCCCAATGCGAACGCTGACCGTCACCTTTCCTTTCTCATCCGGTGGAAGGAGAGCGTATCCGGACAGCAATTCGCCACTGCTTTCGCGCAATCCAGGGAAAGAAGTGGCGTTCTGCACTATCCCGTACGACGGGAAGTGAGATTTAGTTGTGGCTGTGGTATGGTACCCCGGCTCGTAGTCGAACCGTGCGCAGTAGTAGCCTCGGAAATTTTGGACGTGGGGGAGTGTGGAGATGGGTGTAATGATCGAGTCCTGACGCTCCGCGTTGGAGCCACAGATTTCTTGGATTAGGCTGGGGGAAGACTGCGGGTGGATGCTTATTGTGCCAAGTGGGAAGGAAATGTTCGATGGCGTAGAGGTGAGAACTGAAGGCCGAGAGGACTCCAGAATGATGTATGGAGTATCCGTTTCAGGGTTTGAGGGCGCGAACGTGAAGCGGAGGTGACCCACCCTCGATGCTATACGGTTGTTAATAAATTCTCGTCAGAAGGAAGAGTTACACTGTGACTTACTGGCAGTTTGCTCTACTAAGATTTCGCCCCCTAACGCATCCTCAAGAATGATAGAATAGTAAGAAGGCGAAATTACTTCTGTCTCCTTCCTCATCTTCATCCCCCTCTCTTCAAAATCAGTCTTCACCTTTAAATCTGTACCACGGCTTACACCAGGCACAACAACAACAGGGCCACTCTCACCCATCCAAATAGCAGGTTGCCTTGTCCCTTGGAAACCGTGGATTGTGTTCGCAGTCCAGTTATACGGCGTAACCGACACGTAGTTTTGATGAGTCTGTGCGACCCATCTAGTCATCGCAAACGGAGGTGCAGTTGACGGTATCATGCCACCAGAGCCATTTGGAGTGTCCCCGCCGTTTCCTATGAGTCTGAAAGAGAATCATTGAAGGGTTGAATGGGAAAATGCGTAACAGCTTGACTAACAGGTTGACATAGTCGAAGGCTTCGCTTTTTGGGCTGGATTTTTGAGCGTGTTCAGAGAGCGAATACGTCAGGCAGGTAAGACCAAGCAGTAGTACTTGTAAGGTTGGAAGTTGAAATAACATTGACCGGACCGGTATTTCCGGGTCATTGTTAGTTTATTATCATCACATTTATTACTACAAAATGGCACTTGGAGGCATGAATAAAATATCATATTCGTTGAGCCGGAGGTAAGGAAAAACGGGGTAATGCGTTATCTGCTAGTGCTGTCGGGAAGCAAATGAAGTCGCGATCTGGAAGTCATGGAAGGAGGTACATTGATCGATGTTCAACACACATAGCGATACGGCACGGATTAATCGAGTGGAGGAATGCTTGCTCCGTGCACGAAGAACGCTCGGTGGATACCCAGAGGTTCGTTGAGAGTATCCGATTCCTAGTCAACGTATCCTAGTCCCATAGTTGTTGAACCTGTATGCTCTAGGGATCGAGGTGGTAACATTCGCGTTCTTCCTTTGTCGTAGTTTTGGGCATCTCCTCCGCTGGCAGTTACCTGCAGTCCATCAACTCTTGTAATCGGAAGCGGCGGAGGTGGCGGATTGGGGTAGCGACATGCAGGATGCTACAGGAACCGGCGGTGATCAGCGCTCAAGATTAAGGTAAGAAACGAGACGTAGCCTGGCCTTCCGTTACCTGGCCGAGAACCAAAAACCCTACGCTTTGAATCTTGCACATTCCAGATGCAAAGACTGGGCCCTCGTTTAGACGAGCACGTCTTCCCTGGGGGCGAAAAATACTAAGAGTCTAAAGCTTTAAGACTAGTAAGAACATAGCCTAGCGCTGCCCAACACCGTGACTCCCTTCGCTGTTCGGCATTGCCTAAGGCTCTCAAGTCCACTCGTAGTCCGAATTCCTCGCAGGCGAGGGAGAGTCTGGGAGAGTGTATGTCTGGGAAATCCCGGTGTGCCTTGCCAGCTGCGGCAGAGCAACGCGGCGCGGCGGTTTCGACCTAATTCAGACGAGGCATTATCGCACTGAAGTCTATACTTAGCCTTCAATTAGCAATGTCCTGCTTGTGTAAACGACTGACAAGTAAGCCTGTTAGTAAGTAAACTTGTGTTGAATACAAACAGCAATACAGTAAACGCCGGCTGCCAGTTGGATGATCGATGATGATAGAATGTTCGAGGAACCGCAGCCGTCGACGAACTGTTTCCGCGTGCCGGAATGGTGACGCAGGATCGGCATATGTATCAAGAACAAGCAACCAATAAAAAGAACCATCATGATATCTCATTAACTACATACAACAAACCCTCCCTCGCCATTATGACAACTATCGTACTCCCAGAAGGGTGAGCGTCCTTTACTCGTTTCACTCGTCTTCAAGCTCACCCACTTTCCAGCTTCCATTATATCGGCGCTGCTGTACTGTCCACCGTATTCGTCCTCATCGGGCAGAATGTAACAGTGACCAAATTCAGAAAACGCTCAGGTATCAAGTACCCGCAATGTAAGCAAAAACCTGTCCACATTTCCACCATCGCCTCATAATCTCATTTCCATAGTATACGCAGAGCAAGCACAGATAGTGGATAACCCCGACGCCCACCTATTTAACTGTGCCCAACGTACGCTGCGGATCAAAGTATATAACGTGTACATGCTCATACCGAGCGGCCCACAGGTGCTCATCAAAATACCCTCGAGAACATCCCTCCTCTCTACGTGGCGTCGGTGCAATTCAGTGCTAAATCTCAACATCTACTCACCAACTTTTTAGTACTCTATTAACGGGGCTGAGGTACCCGATTGTTGCTGCTTCGCTTTGCACGCTCTGGTCTTTGTCTCGTGTCTCGTATACGCGGGGCTATGTGACTGGCGATACAGGCAAGGTAAGCATCTTCATTTGTGGATTTTCGAGGTCGATCCTCACACTTCTTTACAGCGCGGAACTTTTTTATATCGCGCTGGTGTAGTAGGTAACCTCGGTAAGTGTTTCCCAGCATGTTGGTGTTAAGGGAATGCAATTAATTATTCCTATGAAGGCATGATGCTGACTGCGATTTATGTTGTTGGCGACATGGTTGTGGCGGGCTTTAGACGTTAACATGCATTTAATAGAGTGAGATCAACCTAAAACGTATGATTTAGAGTGCCAGACCCTAAGCTGATCATCAAGGGTTCATCATGTAGCCTGGCTACGACTGGAGATGCGCCGCATGCTGTTGAATTACGAGGCTATCATGTATCAGGGCAAGCAGATCAGATGCCCGTGGACCTTGTGGAAGGTTGGTAGTTTTCTAGGCATGGTATGCCCAAGAAACCTAGTAATCCCAGTCATGATGTCGATTGGTTCAACTCATCAAAGAAGGCTGTCGAATCCTTGCTGGCCAGGAATAGCCCAGGTACAGTGAATCAAGGAAAACACGCCAATTCCAATACTATGTAGTTGGAGTACTAGTACAGCCTCAGCTAGGAATGGGAATGTGTGCAAGTGACTCGAATGCCTTCAAGTTGCCCACGAGGTATTGAGGCGTCCATCACGCGCGGCATTGCACCGGAAATAAGGTTCCCATACCTTGATAACGAATGGCAGGCCACACACACTAGCGAGGCAACCAGTTGTCTCCGAGGGTGGCGGAGACCATCTACTGGGTCTACTAGAAAGAAAACGAACGGATATGAATCCACCAATGCAGTCAATTGGATCCAACTTCATGACTATCGCCCATTGACAACCATTGTTAATTGCTATAATGATCCATCCAGGTACCGGGCTCTCGTCGAGCTGAATGAGGTAATAACTAGGTTGGCAATGAATCATGCATTTAAAGCCTGTTGCAAAGATGTGGGAAATCACCGTGAACCTACGAATACTGGCGCACTGACCTGCGGATTGAGCATGCGTGTCACGTTGTCGAAGCTTTGTTGTACTACAGAGACGGCATCACGCATGACGCGGAGTGGAAGAAATTCATCTCGTTTTCGAAGCCGCCATCGAGCGATCGAGACGTCGAGCTTCGTCTTGGTCTCTAGCCAATGCTGGAGTGCGACTTGGGCTGTCGGGCGCTGTCGAAAATCAGGCGTCTTCATGGCATCGATCTGGTCCTTTAGAAATTCCAACCCATCATATACCTAGCGATAGAAGCCGGTCAATTCAGCACTCGCTAATATTCACAAAATTCATGCCTTGTAAAATTTATTGTCAAAGACATTTCCAAGAGTGAAGACATCCAGCTTGAAAGCGTCATATGGCGGCGTCTTGAATTCTGGGGGGTCACTGTCACGGCCGCCAAAATCTTCAACGAGATGAGTTTCACCGGGACGAAATTGCATAGAACAATCATAATCTATGATGAAGTAGCGAATTGGATGATCAATTCTTGCACGCGGCGCAATTGCATCGATGCCATTGGGTGCAAGATGGGGTTTGACGAAATGCCATCCCTGTGGGACAATGGGACGGCCGTCCATCATGATGTTCGGACCAGTTAGATCTCTGTTATGAGCACGGAATGTTATCGCAAGGGAGCGTCTGACGAATCTTGACGTACCTACCCGTGAGCGACCAGATGGGTATGCATGAAGTTCAATCCCTACCAAAAAAAAATTAGAATCAGATGCTGCCCAAGAGCAATGGGAATACCAACCTCGAGAAGTTGAGTTGCGAAATCGACGACCTCACCGACAAAACAAAACATCGGGTCGTCATATGGCCTCAAGAGTGGCATGACGATGTATACTACATCTGGAAAAATGGGATCGCTGAAAGAATCCAGGATTGGTACACAATGGTTTGTCTGATCACGTAGCATGGCTTCTGATGATAAATACCGGCCGATCATCACCTCGTCCGTCGAGCTTTTCACCCATTCATTCTTTTTCGGCGATATACGCTTAATACAAAGTACAGCACCATCGTCGTGTCTTCTAGCATCCAAAACCATCAAAATCTGGAAAGGAGGAATGTAACTGGAATACAGCGGACAAACATACATGAACATACATTCTTTTCAATGGAATCTTCACAATCCTCGGGGACTAAGTTAGTACCAAGCCAAGAAGGGGTCCATCCAGGACGATAACGGGAGCGTAATTCAAGTCCTCTACCCGACAGAAATGTGTAGCGATCGCGCCATATCTCCTCATCTGCTACAAGTCGATAAAATACCTCTGCGAGACTTGTTTTATGGGAAATTGAATCAGATACAATGACAGCACTGGCGGCTGTCATTTTGAGAGCCAGAGAATGACGTAACCTAATAACAATGTGTTTAGTAACATGTTCCATGCCTTCTCAGTGCCTTCTCATCGTGTTGTCTCGTTCAAAAACCAGTCGTGTAAAGGCATGGTCACGGTATTCGTCGTTTCTCCCCCCACCTGGCAGTGAGCTGTGAACTCAACCTATGAGCACAGCAGATACTATCTTTAGCTACTGTGTTGGAGGCCTTGCCCTCCTCAGTACAATCTCTTCGGCACTATTCTACTGCCGTTCCTACTTGCCAACTACTCAGCTTAGACTTCTGGACGAACTCCTCGTAGAGACCAAGGAAATCTATCGCAAGGCTCATGACGAGAGGTTATTGGATGTCGATATATCCAGGCATGCTGAGGCACGTTTGAAGGGGTCAGTGCTTTGTATGTCCCAGTGCAGTCATCTCGGAATGCTGATCAAGGTCATGTAGATATGAGAATCAGAGTGATACGCTCAGGGAAGTAACATACCGGGCCAGGTCATGCACAGACATTATCAATACACTGTTTCGAGGACACACGAGACAAATCATGCGTCTAGCCGAGAAGGTCGCAATCTTAAGATCCAATTTGGTGGTTAGTGTGTCAATCTCACAACCTTAAAACCTGGCTGATTTTCTTTGGCAGACTGTGAGCCAAAACGAGCGGGCGCGTAGGGCTGAAGAACGGCGACACAACCAGGCCACACTATCTTCAGAAGTCGACAGTCCAATGCAGGAGTCATGGTGTACCCTCGATGCTCACGGTCTGTAATACAATCCATGAACAATATTCATCTATTAAGCTTTTACAGGGAGGTGTGAGCGAGCACCCTGCTCGTTTCCTCCAGAATCTGTCGCGCAGACGATTCCAAGTCCTTCGGGCCAATCAACGGGTTGGCGTCTACATGATAAGCTTATTCGTACTCAGGCTAATACGGCCATATCAGACAACATCATCCTCGTTGATTCTGTGGCAAGCCCTCTTTCACCCCCTCCCAACGAAAGCCTTAGAACGTCCACATGCTATGTCTGCTTCTTTCTGGGCTGGGTGACGCGGAAACCGTCTGGCACAGAACCGAGACTGCCCTCATTCGTTGCGCATGAGGGCGATGAGAGCCCATCCATCTCGAGTGCAAGTCCACCCAGCCAGACGTCAACTCTCGTGGAGACCCCACCCCAGACGCCTGTGTTTCGCCGTTGGCCTTTTCTGAGCATTCACATTCCAGTTTATGGATGGCCATCTCTAGGTCGCAAGGATGCTTCTATCCAGAGTATGGATCTAGGCGACTCTCCCCTTCCGTGTCATGATCCTGCTACTAGTAGCCCATTACCAGTATAGCTAGACTCAAGTTTTGTATTTTTATTATCATCAATGTGTGTCTGTATAATGTGCACATACTAGTAGTACTTGCAATATAACTTAGCATTGTTGTATGATAGTCTAAGATCTAAGATATGTGCGAGACTTCAACATGGATACAAATTGTAGATTGATTGTAGGTCCTGACTACCAGTTTCTGATAATAGCCTTGACATGGACCAATAAGTATATAGCATTGAATTTTTCATCAAAGTGGTGTTCTATTACACCTCTGCTGGAGGAGTCACATCCTTGCCACATGATACTGTCAAAGGTCAGGAAGTGGGCCACCTAAGCATAAAAGAGAGCAGGGCAAGGATGCATTCATGTTTTGGACTGCCTGACTGTGTCACACTGCAGACAAGTGCCAACTTGACTTGCTGGGTAGATATTTGTAAGTTGATCTGGTTGTGTTGCATCAGGAAATCGGCAGTGGCCTGGTATGACTAGATAGATCTGATCAATAATTAGCACCCCGCTATCTGTAGATATGATCTTGCTAGACATTACCAGATCATAAAATGATGGCAAGGAGGGGTCATACACTGATTCTTCAACTGACAGAACTGTGAGGCATGATAATATTTTACAATTACATACAGTTGTTCAAGTGCCAGAGATGACTATATATTAACATCCCTTTAATAGGGTCGTTCACAGTAGCCATTTTCGGCTCCTTTTCGGCTACTTTTTGTTTTACTTTTTGGTTACTTTTTGAAAAATGAGATCTGAAAATGACTTGAAAATGAAGACAAAAAGGAACCTTTTTGCAAAATGGGCCCATACCCCCCATTTTGCAAAGTGGCTACTTTTCGTCTTCATTTTGCCTTCATTTTGTCGTTCGTTATTTCAAACTCAGCTCTGACACCCTGTGACTATTGCGACGCACATCTCCTCCTTCCACATCGACTCATGATGCCGCCACTCCCTCCCTCCTTCCCTCGACTCTCTACCGCCAACGCAACTCCATCACCACTCGTCGTCACCACTCCCACGCCTGTTACCAAGCATGCACGTTTGCAAAGTGGCTACTTTTCGTCTTCATTTTGCCTTCATTTTGTCGTTCGTTATTTCAAACTCAGCTCTGACACCCTGTGACTATTGCGACGCACATCTCCTCCTTCCACATCGACTCATGATGCCGCCACTCCCTCCCTCCTTCCCTCGACTCTCTACCGCCAACGCAACTCCATCACCACTCGTCGTCACCACTCCCACGCCTGTTACCAAGCATGCACGAGCCGTGAATGGCCACCAACGATGGCAACCCATTGTTTGGTCTCTAGTATACTTTTTTTTTGTTCGTTTGTTCGTTTTATAAACTAACTATTTTTTATTTTTTATTTTTAGGATCTATACTACTGGTAACAACAGGCGCCGATGTGGCACAACCCACACCAACACGCACCCGCGCTACCCCTCCTACCGGATGTGAGGGGTCTCGGTTAGTCT
Source organism: Tricholoma hemisulphureum (assembly GCA_964034925.1). NCBI lineage: Eukaryota > Fungi > Basidiomycota > Agaricomycetes > Agaricales > Tricholomataceae > Tricholoma > Tricholoma hemisulphureum. The sequence continues at coordinate 7,511,322 of OZ035935.1, read as the reverse complement.
TGGAAGACCAGGGAGGGGCTCTGGGACACCTGTCAGGTAAGCAAAAGCATGCCTGTCGGTGCCATGTCACTGATACACGGCGCCCACCCCCAACACAAAACTTCAACGTAGCACCCTACAGTTGATGCCAGCACCATGAACACCGGCAACAGACGACACCACCCACCCCCAGCCTCACGAGCAACTGCTCGTGGGGTGGATTGCGGGGGGAATGACGATGAGGGATGAGCAGCAGCAGCAATGAGCTGTGGGGGAGGGGATGATGAGGAGCGGGGGGGGGAGTGTTACGACGATGAACGACGACACACCACACCGCCGATGCCGCCCACAGCACCAGACCCCTGCGCTACGAGCTACTGCTCGTAGGGAGCAACACTGGTACGGTACAACGATAATGCCGATGCCGGCCAGCACCAACACCGCCAACGGGGCCAGGACAACAACGCCCACAGCTCAGCCATGAAAACAGGGGACAGGGCGAGGGTGGAGAACAGGGGAGCGAGCATCCAGCACCCAACACCCACTGCTGCGAGCACTTGCTCGCAGGGTGGATTGAGTGCTAATGGTCGGCATGTCGCCTACAGGCTGATTTTTTTCTCTCTTGGACTGGAGTAGTCTTTGGATTTCATAGTTCATTTTGTAAGCAATATAAAAGAATATATATATTTAACAATGGAATCCCCTTGTAAGCTGTAAAAAGACTCAAAAACATGCAATGAGCCACCTGCTTTGGTGGTGAGCTCATGAAAAAAAATTCACGAAGTCATTTGGGGGGAGTTTGAATGTGCCGAGGCCTGCCATCGACAGGTAAAATGCATTTTTCCTTCCTTTTTGTTTTTTTTATGTTCCAGGGGTTTCACAGTAGCCATTTTTCATCTCATTTTTCATCTCCTTTTCGGTCACTTTTTGATCATTCTTCTGCCAAACTATCAAAAAGGAAGGAAAAAGGAGATCAAAAAGTAGCCGAAAAGGAGCCGAAAATGGCTACTGTGAACGACCCTAATATCATTCTTCTGTAGAATTTTCATGCACTGATAAAATCTTCAAATTCTTGCAAGAAATGTCCACTGCTGATCCTTCACCTGATGGAATTGTGAGGGATGATAGTATTTTATCACAACATACAGTTTTTTGAGTGAAAGAAATGACCATATATCAACATCTCCTTTAATGTCATTCTTGCCTAGAATTTTCATGCACTGATATGATATCCAAATCCTTGTAGAAAATGTTCAACTGTTGATGTCCCATCTGACAGAACTGTGAGGCATGATAGTATTTTATCATAACATACAGTTTCTCAAGTGAAAGAAATAACCATATACTAACATCTGCTTTAATATCATTCTTCCCTGGAATTTTCATGCACTTATAAAACATTCAAATTCCCACAAAAAATGTTCAACTGCCAATGCCTCATCTGACAGAATTGCAAGGTGTGATAGTATTTTACCATAACATGGAAAACTCCCTATCATTTCAGAACACATGATAGTATGACTAGACAACAATTAGTACTCTGCTATCTATAGAAGATAAGATCTTGCCAGACATTATAGGGAGGGGTCATGTACTGATGCTTTGACTAACAGAATTGTGATTGTTTGAATCAAGAATAAGAGTACTAGGTTACTACATTCTCTAGATGACTTCAAGTTATTCTTGGAGACTCCCTCCTGGAGACTTAATTCCAGAAAGAGCATTGAATATCTCTGGAGCTTGAATCTTTTTCCCAGAGAAATATTCCCAGCCTGAGATACATACAACCTTTAAATACATTCTATCTATTTAATTGTGTCCTATGGTTACCATTTGCCAAATTCCTGGTTCCAGGGCAATGCTGGAGTGCTGAAGTAATATTCCTGGGCAAATATTTCCAGAGCAGTATTTCTGGAGCAATGTTCCCAGAGAAATATTTCTGGAAACATGTGACCTTTGAATACATTCCATTCATTTCATTGTATCCTATGGATACCATAACTTTCCATTAGCCAGAGAAGCAATCTTTTTGGAGCAATATTTCCTGAGCGTAAAACCTTACCAGTTCTTGCATATCCAATTTTGTTCTTAGTTAATTCTAAGTTATTTTTAATAAGGAAACATATGTCTATGGAATCAACTGTATCCCTAGAACATTAGAACATAGTAATTTTTATTTATTTTAAAAATTTGTCATTTAATTCTAATATTTCTTCATTATCATTATAGCTTGAGAAACATATGAGCTTTAAATACATTCCATCTATTTAATTGTGTCCTATGGTTACCATAACTTTCCAATTGCAAGATTCCTGGTTCTGGGGCAATGCTGGAGTGCTGGGGCAATTCTTTTAGAGCAATCTTTCCAGAGCAATATTTTCGGGGCCATATTTCCTGAGCCATATTTCTACACTATTCCAGCAACAGGACACATTGGCCCATGCAATGTTTTCGTGTCATTGGCCCACGCATATTTCTTGTGCATGTCACCCATCCATAACCTTTGTCCTGTGGGCCCAGTCTGCTGGCCACATATAATTTGTGATATTTCCTCCCTCAGGGGAGATGTAAAGTACATGTTTTTTTTACTGAACAGCGTGGCTACACAGATAACTCAGTGTTGGCAGGTCCCTGAGATAGTGCATATGCTCAAATTATGATATTCTCAGAATATTAACAATTTTACCTAGTGTGAGATTGCATTTTTCAAAATTGATTGTTGGCAACACTAGCTCAGGTCATGTACTATAACCTAGACAGTCTTACAGTAGGATGAGGTGGCAGGAAAGAACTGTTAAGTATGACAGTAATACTACTTTGTGTTATATACATAGAAATCATCCTTGCCATTGATAGAGTCTCTCAAGTCAGAGTCATCTCCACTGTCATCTCCTGATTCCACATCTTCCTAATCTTCAAAGTCACAGCCTTCCGAATACAACTCCAGATCATCAGAGTCACATTCATCACTGTCTCCATGACAATCCTGTATTGTCATGTCCTCACCCAATGGCTGTTCCCAAACCTTGGGCTTTTCTAAGCCTGAAGGTTGATCATCTTGTTGGCAGAAATTGACATGGGTTGATGTGCATGAAGATGACCAATACCAAGTCCTGGATGATAGTGCATGATCAGATCCCGCTCTGAAAAACTAGGATTCAAATTAGTCTCACCCATTTTAGAATTATGCTGTTAACATATCAGCCAACATAGTACAGCTTGTAATCATTCCCATCCTTGGCACAATGGGATATGCCAACTCCAGTTGGAAAGTGTCTTCCTTTTGCAAAGGAGGGCAAGATGTGACACCCTTGCAAGACATCTTTAGGGTCTACAAAGCCAAAGGCATCATTGCCATTCATAGGAGGGAAGATAACTGGGTCCAGCACAAAACTGTTCCATCCTGATGACTCTGGGTTGACAAGTTCAAACCACTGAACCCACAAGAAATCAAAGCAGTGAGGTTTATAATCATACATACCTGGCCCGACATAGTATAAGATGTTAACATGGTATGCATCTATCACTTGAGCATACAAGAAAGGATGCACAGTTGAAGAACAGCCAGTGCTATCCTCATTGTCTGCAAGGAGCATGGTGTTGCGCCGAGATGTCCCTGGGTTGATTATATTGCTCCCACATTGCACATCATAAGCAGTGAAGTGGAATTGGATGATGTTGTGTATATATAAGTGATCTTCCCTAATGAGCACAGAACTGGACTCCATGTTGCCATCAACAACATGACAGAATTCTGTATTTGCACCAGGATAAGCTGGAACTGAACCTACTTCTTGGCAAAGGGTTGTTAGAATACAGGGAAGCAGATGCTCCTTCAACTTTGGGACAAAGTTCTGAATTGGGTATCAGTACAAGCAATAGGAGGAGAGAGGAAAAAAAATAAGCTCTCACCCTGATTGCAGGATCACTTGTATGTTTTTGCAAAAATGTAGGGATATGTAAAAAATGTTTCTGTGACTTTCTAATATTATACTGCACTCCAGGATCATTTATAACTTCCTCTGGCTTGGTAGTTGAAAGCAATGTCTTTTGTTGGTTAGGTGTTTTCTCATGAATCATGTTGATATGATGCTGATGCTGCTCAATTCTTGACAGTTGAGATGGAATAAATCAGCGACTTGTACAGAGTAAGCATGTCTTAGACCTTCGGTGCTCAAGTTCACTCTGGACCAGTTTTTATCAAACAAAAAAAAATTGAACTCACTCCTTGAGTAGAATATGAATCTGTTGTTCCATAGCGCATTATATTATTGACATAGTCACCTAGTGCATGAATTTTGTAGGTTTTCAGATTTAGCTGCTTAGGCTTTTGTGCATTATTACTGAGCTTTGATGATACTGTTTCCTTGGTTGCAGCAATTTTCAGCTGATGTCGCTTTCGAGCAGTGCATTCATGCTCCAATTCATGAGTCTGAAACAATGAACATGTCTTTTTTTCAAATGTGCAAAGGTTGTCACCCAGAGATCTGGTGACTTCAGACATGACTTCCAGTGTCTTGTCTGTATGCATAAGAAGCTTTGCAAGACCATGCCAGTGGCCTAGATTAAACAGGAGTTTCAGAACATGTGTGTTGTGTGGTTCTGGAAGCAGGCCTTCGAAAACAGGTATAGCACACTCCATGAATATCATTAGCCAGATTTTAATGTGATAGTAAATACACCTACTTGAAGCATATCTTCATAATCATGAGCAGTCATTTTCTGATTGGTTAGATCTTATTTTTCTTACCCCATCAGACCCAAAAGGAGGGATTTCCCTGAAGCTAATAAAGAGATTGCTACCTATTAGCTTGAAGGGCTTCAATCCTTAAATTATTCTCACCGACGATCTACTTCATGTTTAAGGCTTTTGTCATGGCAGTCCAGGATATGCAAGAGATGTATAAAGATAGCCTTCCAGATGCTGAGCTCAACCTCATGCAATAAATCAACAGTAAGCATGCTAAACATGTTGAAACCAAATGGAGCTAGCTTGTTTGAAAAGGCATTCTGTAGCACCAAGGGTCAATATAATTCCACATAGAATGAGCTTGAAAACCCATACAGATGTTGGAAACTGCATAATTCTTCTGATATATAATCTTGTGTGCAGTCTCGATGCAATTATGCCACTTTGCATCATCAATGCAGGCTAAAGATGTTTGCTGCATCATGTCTTGAGACTTCCCCATGTCAGCCATGCAATCCATTGGTATTACATACTGAGGACATGGACAATGACCAAGGTTTCAAATGCTGGCAATAAGAATTCTTGGAGAAGTCAGATTTGGGCAAAATATTAGTATATCCAACTTAAACTTACTTCTCTGGATAATCTGCAGAATATGTAAATATACAAGGGTAGAAACAGTGTCAGATCCCATCACAGCACTCGATCACAATTCTGTGCTCATATGCTTCTAGAAATTCATTGTCAAGGATCACCGACCATTGAGCATGATACATTTCCCGATGACAGTGCACCATGAATGCAATATGTTCCATTGCAAAAGTTTTGAAGCTATCCAGGAGCTGAAAATTTCAAGATAAGAAAATCACAAATCTGTGAGCCCACATACTGTCTCTAAATACGCAATGTGTTCAAAGGCCTGGCAAGAGGGTTTTGACCTTCTCTTTTCAATTCATTACTGATTGCTAAATAGATGGGCCACAGCTTAGCATCACTGAAAGCTGAGTTGAGTACTATCTGAGGCAAACATAAGGCCAACTATGACTCTGTGAAGCTTGCATCCAGGCTCTCCTGGAGAATTCTGAAGGTTTTGGTGAGCCTCTATGAATACATCAGAGGTGTACAGTTCCCCATGGACTCTAATAGGCTCATCTTTGTTTGGCTGAAAAAATAGTTTGTATGGTTCAAAATGAAAGTGAGGATGACTGGAAGGTCACATGATTTTCTCCCTGATTACTAAAACCAACTTCCGGTGATAAAGGGTACCTGCATCAAACTCCTTGGATCCTTGTTCCAGCATTTTTTTGTGAAAGGGGACGCTGATCTTGATTGGTGTTCATATCCAACCCCTATGGCGGGTTTTCCCCCCAGTTGTCCTCACCACCTTTTCTGCTCCCTTGCATTCCACTTAGCTGCTTATTGATACACTGCCAGTTCTGTCCAGCAACATCCTCCAGTCAAAAGCTTGGATGTCCCACTATTTTTATCAGGTTAAGGAAACTGGACTGAGACTTTGTGACTCTGTCATTCCAATACCATTCCCCAAGTAAAAATGAAGACTCATTTGGGTATGGATAGTAGTCAAGTGAGTGGCTGGATGCACTATCTACGGATGCATCTGTGAAGTCGTCCGATTTGAAGTTCTCACTGGGGTCATGTTCTGGAAAGTGCGTCCCATGATACATCTGGAAAAGTCCAAAGAGATTGCATGGAGATTTCGACGGCTTTCTGATATCTGAAGTGCCTGCTGACATGTTCCCAGAAAGGGGTGGTGATATCGGAGGCACAGCAGAGACAGTTTCATCACATTCTGGTAATAGATGGTGGGATACTGGGGGAAGTGCCACCAGGGGTTCTGGTAATGCATCCTGATAGTGTTTAGGTAGCTGGTGATAGGCTTCCACCAGGTATGGGCGACGAAACCGCATTTTGCAGTATTGTAGAGTCACGGGGCGATCTTCCTCTTTCTTCTGTTTCTCTTCATTACCTTTTGAAAGACATGCGAACACCCTTTGTTAACCAAACCTATCTATATCTCACTTTTATGGACTTCGCACACTTCACAGCTACTTTGCAGGGTTCAACAAACTGACCCACTTTGCACTTACCTGGGTTACCCTTAATTAGTTAGTGTAGACAGTCCATTAGTGATGGACATGGACAGTATCCACATTTCACATAGTATCCACTTCGATTTAGTTAGTATAAAAAGTCTATGTAAAATATTAGAAACAGAGATCTCATCTCCCCCTTTCTCAGCGCTAAGATTTCAACTTTTGTCTCCTCTTGTGTTCAACTGCGAAGTCAACTTGTGACTTATCCAAATATTGTCACTGTGTTATTGCGACCAGGAACTGGGACAATCCTAGTTCATTGGTAAAGTACTTTTCATTAAACTGTGCTATTAGACTTCGAACTACTGACTACCTTTATCGCGCCATTTCGCTAACTTTTTCTACTAACCTCACATTCTTCACACTTCATTTAGGCTGTACATTGTTAACAGCAGACATCGCAGATTTCCACCCTTGTAGAAGAAGGCCAGTTCTGGGACCCTTTAAGTTAACTCTTCCCCCTTTTAGCTTTCCAGTGCTTCTTCACAGCTAGGAACGCTAGGAACACATCACCGGTGATGCTCCTGGTGACCTCGGTGCTGGGCAAGTGATTGATCCAGATCTTGCAGGCCATAGGTTAGCAAGGCAGTTCCAGGATTCTGACTAGTAAAATTAGTGGTAGAACAGTGTAAGGACCATAAAACAGCACCTCTGGGTCAATGGCAGGCACAAAAACTCCAGGTGAGGTTGCTTCATTATCCATGTACTGGGGGTGTAAACCCTCTTTTTGTTGAACATGGGCTTGGGCAGGTCAATCCGCATCCTTCAGGTCACAGTTTAGTAGGGCAGTCTGGGTAGGAAAAATGTTGTAAGGACTATAGAATGGTACTTCTGGGTCAATGGCAGGTACAAAAGCTCCAGGTAAGGTGATTTCTCCAGCCACATGCTGGGTGGAAACTTGCAAACCTTCTGCTTGTTGAACATGTGCTTTCTTATCTGTTTTCCTACGTTTATTTGCCAGCCAAACCTCTTTAGCTTGTTCCAGAGCACTAGATAGCCGTTTTTTCATCTTCTGGCAGCTGCGCTTGTGATATGAATATGCTTGTAGCACAGAGAACATGGGCACACAGATGCAAATTTGATGCCAGGCTGACTCTGGCAATGAATCCATTGGGATGGTTGACAAGGATGTTTTGTGTTGACTCAGAAGTAATCATCAGTATATTATGAGAAATAAGCATGGACAAATATTTCTAAAAGAACCCTAACCTGAGGTTCAATCTGCCACTCTGACCTGAGATGCATCACAGAAATACCATTTGCCATCTTCATATCTACATGAGTCCAATGACATTATTCATGGGTAAAACAGAAACTTGAACACTAGTAAATCAAATCATAGTAAATCGAGTTGCAAAGGATTTCAGTTGGTGTTGTTATATTGCCACCTGTATGAACATGGCTACAGGTCACACAGAGCTTCCAAGTCAGATTCACAAACACACTAGTATTACAAATAAATTATACTCACTGCCATCAGCTATGCTGCCTCACAAGATTTGAAGTCTGAGCTAGTCACCGATGGGTCCCTTAGGTAGCAGAGTTCTTTTTATACAAATTGTCTAAAGTGAGCTATCATTCCCTCCAAAATCTCCTGAGGCAAAGAGTGTGGCAAATCCACATCACAAAGGATATTGTGATGGCCACAAACATGAAAAGCCTGCTCAAAGTTCTCTGAGTCAATGGACTGATTCACAGCTGGGTCCCTGAGCATTTTCACCAACTCTCAGCAAGCAGGACAGCATAGCTCTGACACTGAAATCCAGTGACCCTTTAAATCCTGCCAAATGAGTTAAACTTCTAATGAAGGAAAAACATAAACGTGGAAAGACACCTGCCTGATGGAGTACCTGTAGTTCATTGATGACCTCTTTGTCTTCCTCCATAGTGAATTTGAAAACACTGGGGTCAAAGTGAAGGAGAAAGGCTGCCAAGATAGCCTCACAATGCTTGTCACCAGGGAAATATATAACATCTGCTTTGCCAATTGTGTCCCCTTGCTTTTCCTGGCAATGATTAGAGTATAGACACTCAAAAGTATGGTAAATGAGGTGGAAGGAAGAGCAGGAGTGTTCAGGAGCAGAAGTGAATGCCAAGATGTGCTTCTGCAGGATATTGATATACTTTGTTGCACTCAGAGCCCAGTCAGATTCCTTCTCCAACCCTTCCTTCCCCACATCTCAAATTAATGTCTCCATGTACTCCCAGGAACTGACTGCCATTATTGAGTGCGGCACAGCAATCAGCTTTAGGCAAACATCCATACTGGCTCAGAGGCTTAAAGAGTGCTTCTCCAAGACTCACTTTGCAGTGAAGTGCCCCAAATATCCCAAGATCAATTTTCTGAGCACCACGCAATTGACACTTAATTTAAGGGTTGTGTTCCATGACCTCTGTAAACTCATTGCCTTCCTCCAAATTGGCATGCTGACAGTTATCGTTGTGCAGGTCCCCCTTGATAAGTGGTCTCTTTCTGTCAACAGTATTCCAGCCTGCCACATCAGATAAAGGGAGTAGCCAATGGTCTTTTGCAAACTGTATATAGATGTGTTTTGAAGAGATGGAAGGAGTTAACCTCCTGGGGAATTGCTCAGTTAAAAGTTGTAGATGTTTGGACAATGTGTTAGAGTTTGCAACAATGAAAAGGGCTCAGACAAATGAGCAAACAACTTCCATGCACTGCCTGACATGGCCCCATGGGTCGGGCATGCAGCTGTCTGCTGAGCCTGCATGAGTGCCTTTCTGTGCAGACTCAGACTTTGTCCTCTGATCCTTCTCCTGATTTGCCCATGCTGCAGCTACCTTCAATTCTGAAAATGAATGTACATAACCCATCAGGATGGCAATAAGGAAGTCGTAAAAGTGACAGGCCATGTGTCTGCAATATACCTGGTGCTGTGATGGCCATGCTTGGAGACATAGTACATCATGAAACTCATTTGACATGTCCAATGTCTCCATCAAAGGAGAAGCCCTCATCAGAAATTTCATAATCTCGGGGTTGTGTTTCAGGGTTTTCAAGTAGCCATTGAGGGTCTGGTCTTGAATATAGGAGTTCCAATCATGTCAGTCGATTGCAAATTGGAGCCATTTGGTGAATTCATGCAACACATGAGGGCTTTACACTCCCCCACATGTATACATGGAGTCTACATAGACTACATAGACTTTACTGGGAGTCTACATAGACTTTAGGTGGAGTGTGGGTTCACCAAACATGGGATTCATGTTGATGGCAAGTCTATTCCATGTAAACTCCATGTAGACTCCATGTAGACTCTACATAGACTCCACATAGACTCTATGTATACAAGCCTCATACTATTAAATATAAAAAAATTGCCATCTTAGAGAATTGAACCCACAGCCCTTGGATTACATATTACATAAGTAGCCATACATAACCATTCAGCTATGCAACTTTGCTTAGTAGGGAAACTTTGATCTCTAAGTGATATGTTTGTCACGTGTTGGTTGGAAACGCGTGGCCCTGTGTGACTGTTTGTTTATCAGTTACACATGACATGCTCCTACCACCACCACCGACCCTGCCGCCACCTGCTGTTGCTGCCTCCCTCGCGCCTTGACCACCACCACCCCTCGTCACCATCTCTGTCCACAGCCCCCAACCTCGCTCCCTCAAGCTGGCCAATGCGCAGCAACAACCCACAGCGCCCCTAGACGATAAGCGGCCCCCTCCCCCCCTGTTGCCTGATGCACCACGTCACTAACCACCCCCTCCAACTAAGTATCAACCCTGCAACCTGGGGCGATGACCCCAGCACCCCCTGCGACCTGGTAAGCCCCCCCCTCCCACCTATGCGCGTGCCACGTCACTGACACCAGCACCATCTCCCCCGACTCCCCCCCCCACTTCCTGCCTGCCCCCCCTCCCCCCCTCCTCCACTACCCATCCATGGGGGCCACAGGCTCTCATGTTGGGTATGATTTTTCTATATCTATTTTTTTTTAAGCTCACTTTGTTTTTCTTCAGTTTTCTATATATGTCTGATCGCAGACACGCCGCCCCTCCTCCCCACTCAGCTGGGAGTATGAGGGGCACAGAGGGGGACAGGGAGGTGCCGGGATGCCTGAGCAGCGGGGTACCTGTGAGGTGCGCATGGAATGGCCCACCCCGCCCGCCACATCACTAACCACCTCAGGAGCTGAGGGGGACGCAATGCAACACGCCGCCAGCCACGGGGATGCGACGAGAGGGCCCAGCACCCAAGGGACGTGACAGGAGCCACGAGGGATGTGACAGAAGGCCCCTAGAATGTGGGGGACACCTCTGGGACACGACAGGAGACCCCTAGAATGTGGGGGACACCTCTGGGACACGACGGGAGACCCCTAAAATGCAGGAGATACCTCTGGGACGTGATGGGAGACCCATAGAATGCAGGAGACACCTCCAGGACACGTCACCAGCCCTGACCGCTGAGGGTGACGCGACGAGCGAGCCCGGCACCCCAATGGACACCACCCGGCCCAGCCTCACGAGCCACTGCTTGTGGGGTGGAGCGTGGGTGGAGCAACAATGCCGCCGAGTGGGCCACAGCCCCCCACGCCAGCACCCCCAACCACTACCATGAGCCATTGCTCGTGGGGTGGAACGGGGTGCTATGAGAGGGGCAAGTTGCCACACCATGCCGCCCCCCCCCCCCCCCCTCCCCCATCTCGCTCCAAGCGACATGGGGGGGGTTATTTTATTTCATATTATTTAGTCTTCTATTATATTAGTAAATATATGCCCCCCCCGCCTCTAGCATGTTGGGGTGTTTTTACATCTCTGCTAGTATTGATGTTTCCATAAATAGTAATAAATACATTTAATATTTGAAGTAATGACTTACCTCTAGGAATGATGGCTAGGAATGGCCAAAGTCTATGTAGACTCTATGTAGACTATATGTAGACTATATGTAGACTCTCTATAAACACTGTATAACATCTCCATGTAGACTCCATGTAGACTCCATGTAGACTCCATGTAGACTCCATGTAGACTCCCTATAGTAGCTTTATTTCTTTGGAATTGCTATGTACACTATACATGGAGTCTACATAGACTTTAGTGGGAGTCTATGTATAGTCTATGTATAGTACATGGAGTCCAGTGGGAGTCTATGTATAGTCTACGTATAGTACATGGAGTCCAGTGGGAGTCTATGTAGACTTGTGGGGGAGTGTAAAGTACACTTTAGATGCTTGAACTTGAGTGTTCGACTTGGCAGTAGCAGCAGCATCTCTAACAATAGACTTTTGGATTGGTGGGACTTGAGGCCCCACTTTGGTTCTGCACTGAATTGGCATCCTCTGGATGAACAGCTGCTGCTTCTGCCAGGACGTTGAACATATTAATGAGGCAGAAAATCGGGCAATGACGATTAATCATGCAAGCTATGAATCAAGCTGCGATGATCTTGAATAGTGTTTAAGGGTCTGGTTCGGTCCAAATCGATGCTCAAACTGGCAAGACCGCAACTGAACCGAATAGGACTGGTCCTATTCAGTTCAGTTGAACCAGAAAGACCAGTTAAAACTGGTCTTTCTGCTGTTTTTTCGATTCTAACTAAATTCTATTATTTACTAAATAAAATTAATTACATTCACACCCTGCAAGCAGTTGCTCACAGCAGTGGGGTGTTGCTAAGAGAATGAAAACAAAATGATTAGAAGGAAAGAAAAACAAACAGCCCCACCATCTCACATTTGTAGCAAGGGTGGGGGGTTGGTGTCTTGTGCCTGCCATTTGTGCTTGCCATCCTCTCCTAGATGGTTGTTATCCCTGCTAGTCATTGTTGTCTGTGCTAGTCATCATTGTCTGTGCTAGTTGTCATCGTCGCCTGTGCTGGTTGTTGTTGTCCGCACTAGTTGTCGTCCTCCCTGCTAGTTGTTATCCTCCCTGCTAGTCATCGTTGTCCCCTCTGGTCATCATCCCCAGTGTTTGTCCTGTCTTCTTTTCATTGGCCCTTGCATGCATCGTCATCCCTGGTGTTTGTCATTGTCCCTGCTGGTCATCCATCATCATTCCTGCTGGTCATCATCCCTGGTATTGTTCCTGCCTTCTGTTTGTCATCCCTGGTGTTCATTGTCGTCCCTGCTGGTTATTGTTTGTTCTCATTGTCTTGTGTCATCCCCCATAAGCAGGTGTGTCCATTGTTAGTGTTACAATCATCTGGTCGTCGTCAGAGATACCGCCAGTTTTCTTTTCTTCTCTATTGTCATATTGTCTTCCTCTTCTTTCTTTTCTGATATATTGTCTTGCTTCTTCTTCTTGTGATATATCTGAAATGCTTCCTTCCCTTTGTTTTACCACTCTTCTGTCCTCTTCTTCAGACTTCTTTATCTAGTAACTTCCGTCCTCTTCTTTGGACTTCTTTACCTAGCATAGCCTTGTCCCTATGTATATAAACAGTAGTATGAAGGTCCAAGCTCCCTAGCTTGACCTAAGGAATCTACTGCTTCACCTTGCTCAACTCAAACTCAAATTAGTCCAGAAAGCCTCTGGAGCTAACAGAACTAGATAACTACTTGAAGGCCTCAAGTAGTAGACGATGATCAACCTTTGGTTGACAAGCGTGAAGCCCTTGTCTTAACAAAAGGTCAAGCTGACCCAGAAAGTCCTCCTACCAAGGAGCAGACAAGACGTCTTCCAGATGAGACACCAGACAGACCCCAGAATGCCTGTCTAGAGGGGCACAGCCAATCCTGCACTCTGTGTGGTACAGACAAGGAAACAGATTAGTACGCTACTTAGCGTCTGCAGAAAGGTGGACTAGCAAAACCACCCCAAACAAACCCGCCTGATATCTAGAAGAAGAAGACTTTGAACCCCCTCCCTCCACCCCACACCCCTTCTCTTTCGGCGACAACAGTGAAACCAACGAACCAGACATGGCAACTAAAGAGATAAAACTCAGAACCCCCGCCGACTTCGATGGAAAAAGAACAAGGACAGCAAAGTTCCTGCAAGAGGTATCCCTGTACCTCAGAATCAACAAAGACACCTATGACACGGACGAGAAAAAGATTGCCTTCGCTCTCTCGTTCATGAACTCTGGCATGGCCGGAGCATGGGCACAAGACTGGGCATCAAAAGCCAACTTAGGGACATGGAACGAATTCAAGGCAGCCGTAGACAAAGCCTTCACCCCCACAGATGATGCGGGAGCTGCCAGAACAGAGATGAAGAACCTGAAACAAGACGGTGATCTGGAGGATTACCTTGCCCAATTCCGGATAATCCTAGAAAAGATATTCAACATGGAGAAAGTCCCAGAAAATTTAGACGACATGATGGAGGCGGCTGCCAAGTATGATGGACAATGGAAGAGAGCCAAAGCCATCATTGGAAAAACACAAGGAAGCTACTGGCCAGAAAAGAAGACACCCCCTCCCGTCAAAAAAGAACCCGGCCGGGAGATCAACAGGCTCACCAATGAAGAAAGAATGGAGCATATGAAAAAAGGGCTGTGCTTTCTATGCCACAAACCAGGACACCGCTCCTCAGACCACAAGGGAGGTAACAGTTCCTGTTAAGGCAATAGCCTCAACTATTCAGTACAAGTATCAAGTTTGTTAACAACAAGGCTTTTGCCGCTAAGTTATATTATGCTAAGTCAGAGGCTTTCTGGCTTAGGTTGAGTTGCGCGTTCGAGAGCAGTTCTAAGGCTGTATATTGCCTAAGGTCAAGCTAAGGAGCCTTGACCTTCGTCTACTACAGTTTATATAGATATTTACTTGGATACGTGTTGAATATGTGTCTACACGTGCTACTAGTATAAGAGTCAGTAAACTATCTATGGACATAAAGCTGTAGAGTCCGAGGTAAGCGGACAGCTATCTACTCGGTGTCTAATGGGAAAGGAAGTATGGGCGCTGCCCGACAAGTCAGAGATAAGAGACGAGTCATACAAGCGAGTCATGGTAAGCACTGCCGTGACGAAGAAGGAAATAGAAGTAAAAGGAAATCGTAACACTGCCCCCCCCCTATCCTCGAAGTTTCCAACTTTGTTTCATTCTAACCCCTTCTCTACCCAGTCTGTGGATTTGTTGAGTGGTCGATAGAGCCATAATTCTTCGCTGATCGGTAAGAAGGTGGGCGGTGCTGGCGGTGGTACTTGCGGTATGGGCAGAATGTAGGCGGGCGCGGGCATGGTGATGGGGGTCGAGTCAACTAGGGCGTTTGAAGATGGGGTCGGAGAGATGTGGGACATGATTTTGCTGAGTTCATAGATATTATGTCGATGTTCGGTTTCGCGGATGGAAATGTAGGAGGGGGATAAGAGAATCATCCGGCGAGAGTGATTATTTGCATGTATGTCATGACTGGAGTGGGGTTTTTGGTAATGCTGGGGGATGTTGACGAAGTTCCCTCCATTAATAAGGATGGAATGACCCTGGTCCGGGTTCACCGGTTGAATTTGCCCAAGCGCTATCGTCGAATTTGAGAAATACTCGGCCGTCATGTACGCTTCTTCTTCTTCACTTCCAGCTCGCTTCTGATCAGGGGTGATTGATCGCTTCTTGTTTCAGGGGCAATCTTTGGGGTAGTGTCCTGGCGCTCGCCTTTTACAGATGTCGGAGGTGAAAAGGTGGCAATAGGACGCAAAATGTCCCAGTCCTTTACATCTGAAACAGGCCTCGTTCTTCATATGGGATGGTACTGCAGAGGACGGTTGATTAGCGGTCAGGGTCATACTTCTGACATAGAATGGAGTTGGGGGTTGTTAGGAGGAGGAGGTTGCGGATCCAGATGGGGGTGTTTGCAAGGCATGCGTTTCTGCTCGGGTTTGTGTTGGGGCAGCGGATGTGTTGGGTTTTGCGTACTTTAATTCGTAATTACTAACTACAGAGGCCATTCCTTTTTCTAGCATTTGAGACATCATACTATGGGCGAGTCGTTCTAAGTTTGCGATGGTGTCGAGGGTAAGATCATATTGTCGGAGGGTTTCTTCAAGAGGTTGGTTGTGAACTTCACAGAGGATTTCGGCGCGATGTCCGGGGTCTTGGAGATAATTGTTTGTGTATTTGGCAAGAGGGGGGAGAATGTTCAAGGTTTTGAGTGCGTGAGAGGAGGGGAGGTCAGACATGTTTACTTCGGTGGTGATGGTTGCAGATAGATTTGCTGGGTTGGTTTAGAGGTGTTTCTTCTCCTTATATGCAGCAAGAAGGTCCGCAGCGTTTCTTAAATTATCCGTAGGTTCCCATGTGTTTTCAGACATGGGGTAGCCTAGCCACTTCACCAGGAATACGTGTCCTCTGCCTCATTTCTTGTGGGCGATGATTGACTCCACTTCGTGTTCTTCCTGTCCGTTGATCAGGTCAGGGGGTGGCCTTAGGTAATTAGGGCCGTGGGCGGCGGTTTCACGATAAGGTGTGAGGAGGGCGGCGTGGAATACAGGGTGGATCTTCCATTGATGGGGGAGTTTTAACTCATAAGAGAGTGGCGACAGAACTTGCTTGATGGGGAAGGGTCCCTCTCATTTCGGAGAGAGTTTCCTTGTTATGTCTGTCAGTTTTAAGTTTTTCGAGTTAAGCCACACCTTCTGTCCTTTCTCAAATGGGGTAAACTTCTTTGTGATTCATTCTGCCATGATTTGTCAAGCCAGCTTGTGCGCTGCAAGTGCTTCAGTTCGTGCTTTTAATAGTTGAATTAAGCGTTGCTCTGCTGCAGGTATGTCGCTCTTCTGGTAAGCCGTGGGTATCACTCAGGGTTCGTATCCCATCATGAGGTAAAACGGGGAGTGTTTCACTGTCGAATGCGTGCGCTGGTTGTGGGCGAATTCCGCAGTGGGAAGGAGTCTTCTCCACATTTTGGGGTTGTTTGTGCAGAACATCCGGAGATAGACTTTGACTTCTTGGTTTACACATTCTGTTTCTCCGTCAGTTTGTGGGTGAAAAGCGGTGCTCATTGCAAGTTTGATTCCGAGGAGCTTTCCGAGTTCTTGGTAGAGTTTGGATGCAAATCTGGGGTCTCTGTCAGAGATAATTTTGTCTGGCAATCCAAACCGGGTGTAGACATTTTTTAAGTACGCGTCCGCAGCTCCTAATGCATCAATCGTCTTGTTGCAAGGGATTAGAATTACCCCCTTAGTAAGACCATGGTCTACCATGACCATTAATGAATCGAACCGGTCGGATAGGGGTAGGTCTGTGATGAAATCTGTTGTCATGAGCGTGAATGGGCGTGTTGCATTGCTTTTTATTGGCGTGAGCGGTGGCGTCGTCGGGTGTGTGATGACCTTCATTTGTTGGCATTTGGCGCAGCCTTCTACCCAGTTCTTGATTAGCACCATCATTCCCGGCCACCAGTAGTCTCTACGGATGAGTTCGATTGTCTGGAATTGTCCAGGGTGTCCGGATGGTAGCGAGTTGTGGTATAATTCAATTATTTTCTTTCTGAGTTCGGTGTCGGGTGGTACGTAACACCTGTTTTTAAAAAAGATTAGACCGTCTTTTACTTCCCAGTCTGTCAGATCGGATTTGATTGGGGGGGTTCCGTTTGTTTTGAGTGCCTTAATTGCGTCTGCAACTAATTTGTCTTTCATCGTCGCTTGGATCAGGGCTGTTTGCATGTCTGTATCAATGATATTCACAAAGATTTCCGGAGGTAGGAGTGTGATGTTCTCGTTATCGTTTTCCATTCCTTGATTCCAGTCTTCTCTTCGTGACAGCACGTCAGATTGTATCATTTGTGATCCTGGCACATGCAGAAGATTTAGTTCAAATTCAGATAAAAACAGGCTCCATTGAGCTTGTCTTCTATTCAGTTTTTGGGCGGTGCAGAAGTATGTCAGGTTCTTATGATCAGATAGGATTGATCATAGATTTTTGTAGTTCCGTTGGGTCGTGTCAAGTGAATGTGAAATGTATACACATGGGTGCCATTGTCCATCGGTGCCTTGTTGTCGGAGTACTGCGCCGGTAACAAATTTTGAAGCATCTGATTCGATCGTGAAGGGTCTCACTGGATCGGGCATTGACAGGATTGGTGCCTGTGCGAATTTAGCTTTTAACACATTGAACGATGTTTGACATGCTTCTGTCCATTCAAATTTAGTATCTTTTCGGGTTAGATTGTTCAATGGTCTTGCTAGTTTGGCAAACCTCCCAATGAATCTTTGATAGAAGTTTTCAAACCCTAAAAATGATCGTACTCCTTTGACATTTGTTGGTTCTGGCCAATCTTTAGCTCCTGCTAATTTTGTGGGGTCCATCAGAATTTGATCCAGCTTGACGATCAGTCTGAGGAATTCGACTTCTTGGACATCGAACTTGCACTTCTCAGGTTTGAGGTATAGGTCGTTTTTGAGTAGTCATTGTAGGATTCGTTGCATTCACTGTTGATGTTCTCGTTTGTCTTTGGAAAGGATAAGGATGTCATCCATGTAGATGACGACCCATCCTTCGTCAATCGTGTCTTTGAAGATGTTGTTCATCATGCTTTGAAATGTAGCCGGGGAGTTGCATAATCCGAAGAACATTATTATCGGTTTGAATAGTCCTTTATTCGTTTTGAAAGCTGCTTTCCATTGATTGCCTTCTTTGATTCAGACATTGTGATAGCCCCATCGTATGTCGAGTTTCGTAAACCATTGCGCTCCCTTCAGTTTGTCAAGAAGGTCGCTAACCAGTGGGAGTGGGTAAGTGTTTTTGATTGTTCCGTGGTTGAGGTATCAATAATCTTGCAGGGTCGAAGCGCTTCGGAATCTTTCTTTGTGATGAAAAAGAAGGGTGACGCCATGGGTGATTTCGATGGTCGAATGTATCCTTTCTTTAAGTTTTCTTCGAGAAAGTCGTCCATTTTCGATTGTTCTGTAGGTGTCAGAGGATAAACTTTACAATCTTTTGGTAGGAAATCATCTTTCTGGTCAATTGCATGATCCCAGGGTTTTGATTCGGGATACCATTCTGATGCCGCTTTTTCAAATACCTTTCGATACTCTTGATATTGTGTTGGAAGGATATCGTCAAGTGTCTTTGCTTTTTCTGGGTTGTCCGTTTGGTTATCATGCGCGAGTTTCTGTGAAATGGAGGTTTTAGCTCTGATCCAAATCCCTTGTCCAAGGCAAAATTGTGGCGAAGTTCTTGACGACATTATCCTTGATATTCTCTTTGTGTTTCTCGAGTATGAGTAATTCGGTACATCGTATTCCAGAGTGAGGGGTGGTTCAGTGGTGGTAGGGTCAAATATTCCAATGACAGGTTCTCCTTTGATGTAGGCGACGACGAGATTATCTGCTGATCCAGTTTCGATTTTGTCTGGTGTCGATGGGGTATTGTCTTGTAAGACTTAGATGTTACTTTCTTTGATCAGGTGGTCTTCTTCAACAGGGGTGATCTTCCTGATTTCTTTGATAGATTGTTTGAACACCATGTCTTTTGTCATTTCCCTAGATTTAGCAACAATTCTCCAAATCCGGGCGAATCGTTCTTCTTTGTCAGGGAAGGTATCATACCTTTTCTCCAGTTGATGTCAGGGTTTTCCATTCTAAACCAAGGTAACCCTAGGATCACCAACTCTTTTCCTAAGCCGGTTACTAGGTATCGTTCGTCCGTTTGTCTTTCTCCGATAGTGAGTCGGGCCGTAGTAGAGTGGGTTGTTCCTTCTTTGTTTAAAGTGCCATCAGCATTCCATGTCTTGATTGGTTTGGCCAGGGGGGTCATTCGGAATCCGTGGTTGCACACGAAATCTCGATCGATAAAGGTTCCGGCAGCTCCTGAGTCAAGGAGTGCCTTGGTTTCGACAATTTTGGTTCCTGTTTCTAGCTTAATGGGTACTCTCATGGAGCGTTGTCTCATATCAGCTACTAATACAGATGAAACCATTAACTCAGCGGGGTCTGACATCGTTCCAGTCCGCTTCTTTAAAAACCCTTCTCTTCAAGGATTGCGAGTGCTTTTTCTCGTTCTTCTTCATCTAACTCTCCCATCATGGTGCGGAGGTTGTTGTATAACCCTTGTCCTGTCTTCTTCTGCCAAGGCTTGGGGGAGGGAGATGTCGTAATTGTCCCGTCTTTCTTGTGATCTCCGGAGCGGTGTCCAGGTTTGTGACAAATAAAGCATAGCCCCTTTCGCATATGCTCCATTTGTTTGGCGGTGGTCAATCGATGATGTCAGTGGCTTCTTTTTTGATCAAGGAAGTAGATCTGGGTTCGTAGATTGTGTGTGTTTTTCCTGCGATAGCGCGTGGTCTCTTCCATTGACCGTCATACTTTGCAGCTGCTTCCATCATGTTGTCGAGGGTGGTAGGGACTTTCTCCATGTTGTAGATCTTCTCTGTCAACTTGGGATGTAATCCGTCAATGAAATACTCGATGAGGGAAATGTCTTCTTTGATCTCAGCCCTTCCTTTCAAGATTCTGAACTGGGTGATGTAATCTTCGACGTCTCCGGTCTGCTTGAGCGCTTTCATCTTCTGTCGTGCATCTCCCACATCATCGATTGGCGAGAATGCAGTTTTGAATGCTGCCTTGAATTCTGCCCACGTCCCTAAAGTTGTCTCTCCTGCTTTTGACTCTGCCCATCCTGCTGCTGTGCCCCCGTTCATAAACAAGAGCATGGAGATGATCTTCTTGTCGTCGGTGTCATAGATGTCTTTGCTTGCTCGGAGGTAGAGGGAGACTTGAGAGAGGAACGTGCTTGCTTGATCTCCTTAGACGTCATGTCGTAAGCGCGTTGGTGTCGGTGGTGTCAAGGAATTGATTTGTGGGTTCTAGCTCGGTTTCTTCATCTGGGTTGAGCGGTTCGAATTCTTCATCAGGAATGTATCGGGGTGGTTCAGTGCTCGTTCTCTGGCTGCACCAGCATTCTGAGGGTTCTGAGTAATGTACTAGTCGACCCTTATGTCTGTACCAAAGGGTATCGGGTTCAGGGGTGGCGCCTTGTGGCGGTCGATCAGGGGAGTGTTGGGTGGGTCATCTGGAGAGGGAGGAGTCTGCTCTTGAGTAAGAGGACGTTGTGGATTAGCTTGACCTTTTGTTAAGGCGATAGCCTCAACTATTCAGTACAAGTATCGAGTTTGTTAACAACAAGGCTTTTGCCGCTAAGTTATATTATGCTAAGTCAGAGGCTTTCTGGCTTAGGTTGAGTTGCACGTTCGAGAGCAGTTCTAAGGCTGTATATTGCCTAAGGTCAAGCTAAGGAGCCTTGACCTTCGTCTACTACAGTTTATATAGATATTTACTTGGCTATGTGTTGAATATGTGTCTACACGTGCTATAAGAGTCAGTAAACTATCTATGGACATAAAGCTGTAGAGTGCGAGGTAAGTGGACAGCTATCTACTCGGTGTCTAATGGGAAAGGAAGTATGGGCGCTGCCCGACAAGTCAGAGATAAGAGACGAGTCATACAAGCGAGTCATGGTAAGCACTGCCGCGACGAAGAAGGAAATAGAAGTAAAAGGAAATTGTAACATTTCCCCCTCCTACGCCACCCCTAAGCCATTCCAGAAAAGGAAAGGGGCTGACATGCATGCTTCGATCCGGGCCATGATGGCCAAATTAGATGAAGAAGAAAAAAGAAAGGCCCTGAGCCTTTTAGAAGACTCAGGTTTTTAAAGAAGCTATGCACTTATCAATTTCCATAGCAAAAACAGAAGGAGGAAAAGCCATCGGAACTAAAGCACTCCTGGACTCAGGAGCAGGAGTATTCATGACTCACAAATTCGCAGAACAACTAGGTTTGGAACCCATCCCTTTGAAGAAACAGATCCCAGTTAGGAATGCAGATGGAACCCCAAACAAAAAAGGCACCATCACCCACTACGTCATGGGGCAACTCCGGATCAATGGAAAAGAACTCACCACTAGTTTCCTCATTACCAGTGGAACAGTGAGAGTTGGCAGTCACGTGACCGTAGCTAGTAGATAGAGAGTCACATGTCATAGAGTCACATCACAACATTGCTTGCTTGCCGCATCCACAGCATTGCCTGAGCGAGGACTGCCCCTGGTGTGTCCATCTTGGTGATGAGAGTGAGATTTGACTCACATCTCTGCTGACCTTGGCTTCCCTAGAGCCCCCCTGCTTTTGTTGATTTTTGATGTCCCACTCTGTATTTTGAGCCTTGTCGTGCATCTCTGAGCTTCTTGTGTCTTGTGTCTTACGTTTTGAGTCCCTTTTGAGCTGAGCCTATTGAGTCCTGAGCCCCACGATCTATTTTGCTAAGCCCCGACATCGTCGTCACCCCATCTGTCACCATGCCTGGTCCTGGACAGGGCAAACAAAGCCAGAAGAAGAAATGGCGCGATAACGCGAAAAACACAGCCACTATATGCACCATTACAACAGCAACAGAGCCTACTACTACAGACACAGCAGCTACAGCACCAAACGATGCCAGCAATGTGACGTGCGTCGTCGACACAGCCACTGCCATGTCAACAGACTTGGACAACAACGACACTTTGAGCTTTGTTTACACCCATGAAGAGGTGCATGTCCTGCTAGAAGAAGCAAGCCTTCGAGGATGGGAAACAGGAGTAGAAGAAGGCCTTAAGAAAGGCAAGGCTGACCTGGAGGAGCATGGGCACAAGATGTGGCAGAAGGGAAGGAACATCGGCTACAGGTTTGGACTAAGGTGCAAGCTCGAGGACAAGGAGAACAGGCTGGCAGGCCATCCATGCCCTCTGAGGCTGAATGTTGCCCCCACCCTCTGCTCGGTCGCCGTCCAGGTGACGTCACCAGTTGACAAAACCCCCCCTTTCCCAAAACGCCCCCAAATGGCCACCACTGTGAATGCCACCATCCAGGCAGCCCCCCCAACCTCCGAAACAGCCTCACAGGCGACCTCTGCCACTCAGCGCTTATCTGCCGCCATCCAAACGGCCGCGTTCGATGACGAATGCCCCCAGCCTCTCAAAAAAGCAAACGCGCCCCCCATGTCAAACGCAAGGTCAAGCTAAAGAGCCTTGACCTTTGTCTACTACAGTTTATATAGGTATTTACCTGGCTACATGTCGAATATGTGTCTACACGTATTGTAAGAGTCAGTAAACTATCTATGGATGCAAAGCTGTAGAGTACGATGTAAGCGGACAGCTATCTACTTGGTACCTAACAGAAAAGGGAATATGGGCGCTGCCCGACGAGTCAGAGATAAGAGAGCGAGTCATGGTAAGCACTGCCATGACGAGGAAGGAAATGGATGTAAAAGGAAATTGTAACACCTGGTAAAAGATGTGATCACGGCCCTTAAAAACAATGGCACACCCCCAATTAAATCCTTGCTCAAAGATTGGAAAATAGAAGATGGGCTACTATTTTTCAAAGGCAGATGTTACGTCCCCAACAATGCGGACATACAACGACGACTCATGGAACGATACCATGAATGCCTACCAAACGGGCACCCCAGACAGTGGCAGACCACTGAATTAATCAGAAGGGACTACTGGTGGCCAGGAGTCAATACCCACCCAACAACCCCCCCGCTCTCCCCAATCAAATCCCATGCCACCCGCCCCTTTGCTCTTGTAACCACCGATTTCATCATGGACCTACCAATCTGTAACGGATTCAATTTGTTAATGGTCATGGTAGACCATGGCCTTGCAAAAGGGGTAATTTTAATCCCTTGTAACAAAACCATAGATGCACTTGGAGCAGCCATGGCCTACCTGGACAATGTCTATAAATGGTTTGGTTTTCCAGACAAAATAATCTCCAATCGAGACCCCTGCTTCGCCTCTCAATTATTCCAAGAACTAGGAAGAATGCTGGGGATTAAACTGACAATGAGTACGGCTTATCACCCGCAAACCGATGGAGAAACGGAACGAGTAAACCAGGAAGTAGAAATCTACCTCTGGATATTCTGCTCTAACAACCCAGAAAACTGGAAGCACCTCCTGCCTACTGCAGAATTCGCACACAACCAGAGAACCCACTCCGTCCAGAAGAACTCCCCCTTTTACCTCATCATGGGGTACAAACCCAAGGCAATCCCCCTCCCGTACCAGAAAACAAACGTCCCCATGGCAGAACAGAGGATCATTCTCTTGCAGAAGGCCAGAGATGAGATGCTGGCCACCCACAAACTAGCATGTCAGATGGTAGCAGAATGGGTCACCCGGAATTTCAAACCATTTGAAAAAGGAGCAAAGGTGTGGCTAGAAGCAAAGAACCTGAAAACGGCCTATACCACGAAGAAGCTTGCCCCAAAATGCAAAGGACCATTTGTCATTAACGAAGTATTAAATCCGCTCTCCTACCGCCTTTCCCTCCTGAAACAATGGATAATCCACCCCGTCTTCCACGCAGCCCTCCTGACCCCGTTCCAGCAGACAGACAAACATGGTCCTTCATTCCCAGAACCACCACCGGACCTGATCGAAGGAGAAAAAGAATACGACATCGAGGCGATCCTTGCCCACAGAAAAAGAGGCCGAGGGTTTCACTACCTGATGAAGTGGATGGGCTACCCCTCATCAGAAAACTCATGGGAACCAGAAGCCCACCTCAAAAATGCTGGAAACACACTAAGTAACTACAAAAGAAAAAAGAACATCTAACAAAAAAAAAAAAAACAAGAACAACAAAATAATAACATAAAAGGAAGAACAGAAACAAAAAACAAAAAAAAACAACAGATCGACAAAATGCACCACCTCACTCCCAACGCCATCGCCACTTGACTCTTCCTCACCAACCAGCAACACGAGAAGGACATCCAACAACTCATTGATGGAAACATGCGGCTGAGACCCCTCTTTGCCGCCTGGGGATACAACCAATGCCTGCCCCACGCCACTCGACAACAGGAAGAGGCGCTCCTTTCCTCCTTGCTACTAGAAGGGATAGAAGACATAGTAGCACCCCTCCGTCAACCAAGAAACCCCACTCGCCAATCCACCTCCCGACCAGAAAGAAGACCAACCCCCTACCCCACCCTCCTCGCAAACAGAACAACCCCGATAAAGACCCCTCCACCGCCACCTCCCAGACAAGATTCCCTCTCCAACTATGTAACACCCTCTCCTTCCATCGAAATTTCCCCTCCAAAACCAATCCCACCACCCACCGACTGCGTAATCATTGACCTGACCAGGGAATCAACCCCCAGAACCCTGACCCCGATCCGATCTCAGACCGACCCTTCCCCCAGGGAGAAGACATGCTTCTGTTGCAAGGGAAAAGGCCACGTTTGCCCCTTCTGCCCAAAGTTTAGATGTTTTACTTGTGGAAAGAACAGCCCAGGTCACTACTCTAACGACTGCCCGGACAGACCCCCTTTAGACGACAACAACTACTCCGACACGTTCGACGATGGGGCATGGGCAAACGTCACAGGGGAACCTTATGGGGATCACTGAACAAACGTATGAAAACAAAAAGGAGGAGGAGATATTTATTTGGTTCGACCAACCCTCTTCACAAAAAAAAAAAACTACACCCCCCCGTTTCCATACCATGAACAATCTCTTCATCCTCCTCATTGCCACCCTCACCTCTTTTGTTGTCCTGGGGACGACCTTCTTCCTGGCACACGTCGCGCTACAACAAAATAGACAATGATCCACGAGGCGCCCCACGCACGCCCCAGAGAGCCCGGTGGTGTTCGACCACCCAGAAAACAGCATCCCCATGCTTCCCCAACGTGCTTGCACCCGGCCCAGGCGAGTGCCTCACTCTCTTGAGATCTTTATTCCACCTACTCCAACTGCATGCCCACCATCGCCCCCGGCCACCAGCCGGTTCTCCACCCCCTCTCTTACCGAGTTGGAAGAGCAGCGGATTCTTCACCCATACAATCACGCCCCCCGTTCCCCGTCGTCAGTCACCCTCGGATCAGGAAAATTGAGAGAGTATTGCTGAAGAGGGTCGGTGACTTCTTGGATAGGAAAGGGGTGATGTTACAATTGTCTGGTCATTGTCAGGGATACCGCCAGTTTTCTTTTCTTCTCTATTGTCGTATTGTCTTCCTCTTCTTTCTTTTCTGATATATTGTCTTGCTTCTTCTTGTGATATATCTGAAATGCTTCCTTCCTTTTGTTCTACCACTCTTCTGTCCTCTTCTTCAGACTTCTTTATCTAGTAACTTCCGTCCTCTTCTTCGGACTTCTTTACCTAGCATAGCCTTGTCCCTATGTATATAAACAGTAGTATGAAGGTCCAAGCTCCCTAGCTTGACCTAAGGAATCTACTGCTTCACCTTGCTCAACTCGAACTCAAATTAGTCCAGAAAGCCTCTGGAGCTAACAGAACTAGATAACTACTTGAAGGCCTCAAGTAGTAGATGACGATTGACCTTTGGTTGACAAGCGTGAAGCCCTTGTCTTAACAGTTAGGTCTTTATCAAATCTTTGTTAGTAAAAGAAATAATCAATTATATATAAAAAACATACCATGAAGCCTAAATGATAATGAGCATCGTTTGGGCCCACTCTGCAGCTGGTGTGGTGCCAGTGTTGTTATCAAGATGCAAAAACCTAAAAATGAAGAAGAGATAGGTAGTTAGTAAAAGAAAGAAGAAATAAAACATACCCTAGGGGGCCCAAACAATGCTAGTTTGTTGTTTGGGCCCCCTGCTTTGTGTTCATTGGTTGGCATGGTCATGGTTGTGGACCAGGGTGGTGACGTGGCACCAGTTGATGGTTGCGTGATTGTTTGTAATTACAAACAAACACATCAATGCATGTTTGTTTACTGTAATCAAACATTGTACAACTAAGACAAACATGTACAATGACTTTTAAGATACATAAACCCAGACCTCCCCATTTATTCTTGGGGCATCCCCCCTCTCGTCATGACATATATAAGTAATTTTACTATTTAGGTACATAAATACTTGGCTATTTGTGGGTACAAAAAGACCAGTTAAGACCAGTTGAGACTGGTCTTTCATTGGTTTTTGTAACTTTTAAATAAGTATTAACTGGTAACTGGACTGCAGGCCATTTTAAATGGACTGAGACCAATGGTTTAGTCTTTTGTGGTTAAGTTCAGTTAAGGGTCCAGTCTTTTTCTGGTCTTATGGACTGGACCCTTGAACACTAATCTTGAAGCTTGACTCAGGATGCACTGCACTTGCAGGAATGGCTGTTCTTCTACAACTGTCACTTAGTAACCACAGGCCCCTTTTGGGAAGGTCAGGTAATTGGAATTGAAATGCCGAACCTATCAGCTGACTACACCATGTAAGTAGTCAGTGTCACTTACTTGGACACTTCTGAGGCAATATTTTCCTGGTCGACAGTGATGAAAAAAAAAGAGTTTAACCACCATCCTCTATGACATTGCTGCATTCCCATAACACCTCAAGGCTTCACCCTCCATAAGCGGCGACCTTGATCAATCCTAGGTAAGTGTTTCATATTATTCTTCTCATACTGACAACTTTCAAGGTTCTATTTTCCATGTATAATGACAATCTACAGGGACCCAGGACCCAGCACTACTGCTGCGAGCCACTGCTCACAGGATGGAGATGGGGAGCAGCAAAGCCAGGGATGGTGGGGGCAGGAAATGGGCATGACAACAACAATGACAACAGGGAGGGGGATGACAACAGGACAACCAGCATGACCTGTCATTCCCCACTGCTGCTGCAAGCAACTACTTGCAGGGTGGACGGTGGTGCATTTGTGGAGTGGACATGGGGGGGCAGGGACACTAATGCAGATGGGGACCACAGGGACCACCCAGCACTATGACACTACAAGAACCATGATGGCAAGGGGACTACAAGGAAGAACAGCCACCACTGCCATAGCACCCCTAACTACTGCTACAAGCAACTGCTTGTGGGTGGAAACAGGAAGCAATGAGGACAGTGACA
The DNA here is from genome assembly GCA_964034925.1 of Tricholoma hemisulphureum. Taxonomy (NCBI): domain Eukaryota; kingdom Fungi; phylum Basidiomycota; class Agaricomycetes; order Agaricales; family Tricholomataceae; genus Tricholoma; species Tricholoma hemisulphureum. Next base: position 7,483,746 of record OZ035935.1, on the reverse strand, counting down.
ATGGAGAAAGGGAGCAGGTGCAACAGCGATGATGGAGAGTAGGAGCAGGACAATGAAGGGATAACAACTGCAACATGGACCACAGCAGCTGTATCATGACCACTCCTACGTTTGCATGAGGTCTTTATTTTTGGTTTAATGCCCTACCGCCACTTGCATTTGCATTATTTTTTATGTATATACTTGTGTAGTACCCTCCCTCGCAAAGGAGGTTAGTAAATTAATTTTATGGACCAAATTATGTCAAGCACATTTGCATGAGGGAATTAAAAACTTATTCATTTAAACGATCTTTCTTTTAGATGTCAGTGTGGGTATACTTCACAAACGAGTCTAAAATTCCTAGTTCTATTATCCATTTTGCTCATTTTAACATGTACAAAGCCTGCCAGTGAGTGATGTTTTAATGTTGTAAGATGAAAAGAGCTGTAGAAGCCTGAAATCGACTATTCCAGTGACTGGGTCAAAAAAATCAGCCTATCTGAATTGTCCACTCCCACTTAGGGATTTGCATGGACCGCTCAGCATTCTCCACAACATCATCTGGATGCTACTCAAGGTCAAGACTGTCATTCTGGAGTCGGTTTGGAAAGAATTTCCCCGGTTGTGATTTGCAGGCTTGCCAGCCTCTCCCACTAACAATGAGGGGACCAGATCACAAAGTTGTTCATACAGATAGTGATTGAAATGAGCTATCATTCCCTCCAAAATACCTGGAGGCAGTGAGCGTGGCAAATCCACATCATACAGGATATTGTGACAGCCATGAACATAAAAAGCCTGCTCAAAGTTCTCTGAGTCAATAGATGGACTCCCAGTCAGGCCCTTGAGCATTTTCATTAACTCCCAGCAAACAGGACAACACAGCTTGGACACTGAAATCCAGTGACTCTTCAAGTCCTGCAAAATGAGTTAAATTTCTAAAGTAAAGCGGTAAAGGTAGGGAAATACCTGATAGAATGCCTGTAGTTCACCAATTAGCTGTTTAGCTTTTTGAATAGTCAATTTGAGGGCACTGGGGTCAAAATAAAGGAAAAAGGCAGCCAAGATAGTCTTGCAATGCTTATTGCCAGGGAAATGTATATCATTGTGGCAGGGTAGAAGGTCTACTGGAGGTTCATTGACATGGTTGTCACGTCATGAGAGGATGGGGTAAGCATGAACAAGGAGAGGAGGGGAAAAGATGAGATCCACGAGCCATCAGCTCATTGGGTGGACGCTGGGAGAGGTCCGCTGTATGAAAACATGATTGATTTGATACACGTTGTAACTAGAGTGATCAACAGCGATCGAAAACATGATCAATAAAGCTTGCATGCAGAACGCGTCTGCTGCGGTAGGGTGAGTGGGGCTCTAGCAGGTTCTAGTTCCGGTCGTCGAAGACTCCAGGAATCGGATACGCGTGGTCCAGGAAAGGACGCGAACACGAGTTTGGAAGGGAATGATGAGAAAGTGTGGCCGTGGGTGATGGTTGATGGATCTCGTCACCGTAAACGGTTACGAGAGGTCGTCGTAGGGTGGAGAACGGAGCAATGAGGGTGGTAAGGCGAGAATCCAGGGAATCGGGCCCTAGTATATCAAACTGTAGTCCACGCTGTCCAGATCCCAATTCTCGAGGAATCAGAAAGGCGAAGAGTCAGTCACTAAATACTAAAATACTAGTACTACACCTTAGTGTGCAGCAAACTTAGCCCTCTCTTGTAGAGGGTATAACTTAGAGTCGAGAGATGCAAAAGGATAGGAAGAATTTGATGCTGCATTCGACAGGTGGCAGGTCACCTAAATACAAAACGCGAGAGAAAAACGGGCCGCATGCGTACTCTTGCATCGGTCCGACTGCAGATCAACGATCTAAACTAATCAAATGCCCAAAGAGAGAAGATTGAAGACTACAGGAAGATCACATAAAAAAGGACACATACAAATCCATACCGAAAACGAGAGGCTGGACAATGGCTCAGGGAGACGAGCATTGCCTGTGGGCCCTATTGACTTGCGTCGCCTGCCCCAGTTCAAGCGCGGGACCCTCCAGACAATGTCGCTCGACCCTACGTTCCAGACTCCAGAATCCAGAGAAGCACCTGTACGGCAGAGAAAAGGCCAAAGAACGATAGGCATAACACATCAAATGTCGAATTAGTAAATGAAGTGTGAAGTGACGGAAGCCCGAGATCCCCAGCAAAGCCCATCAGATCTAGATTCTTCGGCTAATTGCTCCGAGTGTGATCGAGGTGGACGTCGAAAGGTAACAAGGTAAAATACAGAATGCTGACAAGGAATTAATCCTCAGGGGGAAGCCAAGATTAGTGCAAGTACAAATAGCATAAGAAAACATGAGAAGCTTAGCATGAATGCAAAGCATGCAGTTTTACCCCACATCAGCTTGAGTGCCAGATCTGGAAAGGTCATGAGTCACGGAACATACCAGAAAAGAAATGGTCCAACTGAATCTGTGGGGTCTACGAGTAGGACTCGTAGCCCTACAACACCGCCTGTCAGGTGACTGGTAGATGTTTGGATGAAGGGAAAAAGGGAGCGAAAGGACTCAGGGAGAACTTTCTGAGTTGCATGAAAGTAATCCTCGAAAGGATAAAATCTTGAGGAGAAAAAGGACTTGTAACTTGAGAACTTAACTTTTGTACTACACCTTGTTGTGTAGTGAACTTGAGAGACTAGGAAAACTTATGAGAGGGAACGTCAAATGTAGCACAAAAGTAAGATATCCCATTTCAAAGGTGGGGATACACCTTTTATACATTTCACAAGTGTGATAAGTGAAAATTGGACCACACACATTCTCTCGCGTCAGTCCGGCCAAGCAATGAGAATGATAAATTACATAAGAAGCATGATTAACAATTTTGGAAAGTGTTAATAAGCTGAGTCTTGATGTGGTGAATGATGTTGAGTGGTTTCGTTGAGTCCTCATCTTGGGGTTGTCACCAGCTGGGGATTGCTCAGGGAAAGGTCTGTCATAGGGACTCCTATTGACAGTACATTGCCTGTGTCCCTAGCAAGCGTGGAGAGTCACCAAACGATTCCTCTCAACCCTACCATCCAGCCAATCAACCCGTCAATCTGGATTTTAACTAGCCAAAGAAAAGGGTGTTGGTGTGAGTGCCGGTTCGATGTGAAATCATTATGTTGCCATATTGGGAAAAGATACATTAAAAGGAAGAAGAAGTGCCTGGGACCGCTCCATCATGTCAAAGTCAAGCTGTTGGGCAAGAAACCCGAGGAAGCAGAAAGCAGATGATGTGCATATGATTGATGCATCATGTGGATGGGACAAGCTTATCTAAATAAAAGGACCTTAATGATGGGTTAGTAAATGATTGGGCAAGATTAGCAACACAAAATATCAATAAAATAACATAAAGGAAGGGAAATTTTCTTTGCCTGGCAATAAGTGGAGTACTAGGGCACGTTGGCCTACTTGCCAACTTCCCTGCTCAGGGAATATTCCTTCTGACTCCATTGACTGGCCCCAACACAGAGGGAGTACCGTATTTCCCTTCCTTTATGTTATTTTATTGATATTTTGAACCTGATCACCTTTCTTTGCCTGGCAATAAGTGGAGTACAAATGCTTGAAAGTATAGTAAATGTGGTGGAAGGAAGAGTGAGAGTTGGTGGGAGCAGAGTTGAATGCCAGAATGTGCTTCCGCAGGATGTTGTTGTACTTTGTTGTACTCAGAGCCCAGTCAGATTCGTTCCCCAACCCTTGAATTAATGTCTCCATGTACTCCCAGAAACCTACTGCCATCTTCGAGTGCAGCACAACAAGCAGCTTCATGCGAACATCCACACTAGGTCAGCTCTCCAAGACTTGCTTCACAGTGAAGTGTCTGACGTACCCCAAGATCATTTTCCTGAGCACTACAAAATCAACATGTAAAGGGTTGTCTTTTACCACCTCTGCAGACTTATGGCCTTCCTCTAAGTCGACATGTTGAGGATTATGTTTCAATTCATCGTCTAGGTCTTCCTTGATAATTGGTCACTTCCTATCAACAGTATTCTGGCCTACTGCATCAGATAAAGAGAGTAGCCAATGGTCTTTTGCAAACTGTATATAGATGTGTTTTGAAGAGATAGAAGGAGTTAACCCCCTGGAGAATTGCTCAGTTAAAAGTTGTAGATGTTTGGACAATGTGTTAGAGTTTGCAACAATGAAAAGGGCTTGGACAAATGAGCAAATGACTTCCATGCACTGCCTGACATGGCCCCATAGGTCAGGCATGCGAGTGCCTTTCTGTGCAGACTTGGACTTTGTCCTCAGCAACATTAATCCTGCCCATTTATTTATTTTTATACCTTTTTATATGCCAAATTTGCTATCTACTATTGAGGAAACTCTTTTATAATATCAAGTAGAATCTAGTATTGGTTTAGAAAATAAAAATAAACCAAAATTAAAGCTAGTGTAGATTCAATTTTGGTTATTATAGAAATAAAAATATAAAAATATCAGAGGATTATTTTAATAAGCCAAAATTAAATTAAATTGTACAGGTTTTTTAAATAAATGACTTAAAATATCACATAATTTTTTAAATTTAACTTTAAACACTTTAATTATTACCACATTAGATAATTTTCTTAATTTAATTCTTATATTAATTTTAATCTTTCTGAAATTTCTATATTGTTTTTTAATTAGTTTTTTCTCTTATACAAACTTTGTTTACTTAATTTATTTCTATTTCCTTTTAAAATATTAGGTATAAATAAAAAGTAAAATAATTGTCTAATTTGGTATCATAACAAATTGTAAGCTTGGCTTATAAGACCATTTGCATCTGTTTGTACGCGGTTCATTTCGTGACCTTATTAACCGCGACGTAGATAGATTTCCCCATTCTTCCTTTTCCCCATATTGTTTCCCTTATCTCTCATCGTTATATTGTCTCCCACTCCTAATTACACGTCGTTGTCTTGTCATTTGCGTGATTAGTTGTGAGTTCCCTGTTTTCCTCCTCTCTCTTTCTCTTCCAGTGTTTCCTATTCTCAGATTACGGGATAGGTTTCCACAAATACAGGTTTACTAATTAAACTATATATAAATTTAAATAAAGCAGTTAATAATTTAAATATTTTGTATTACTTTATTAGTTTCAGTATTAAAATCAAACATTTTTCCCACACTTCACCTGGCAATTTTTTGAGCACTTTCTTTGCATTTTCTCTACCTTCTATGTATGCATCTTTTCTTGGGCTGATTGGATTTTCCAATTCCTCTGTGCCTTAGGCTCTTTTTCAGCTTGAGCCTGTTTGGCTTCTTGGGGTATCTACTCTCTGTGCATCTTTTCTTGAGCTGATTGCATTAAAACAGAGGCTTGCTCTTCTCAACAAAGAGGTTGATCGTTGTTCTGCTACTTGAGGCTTTCAAGTAGAATCTAGTTTCTTAGTCTTAGAAGCTTTCTGAGCTAAGTCTAAGGTCATGTTAAGCAAGAAGCAAGTGGTAGATTGCTTAGGTCAAGCTAGAGAGCTTAGACCTTTGTAATACTTAGGGAGTGGCACGGGTAACCCACAGGTAGATTTGGGTGTTCCTGTACCCGTACCCGCTGATAGGTATCAGAAGCATCCAAAGCTCTGAACCATCCCATTTTCACATTTTTAACGACATCTCCTCATGCCACATTCTACAATCATCATAGGATCTCACATATATTACTACCAATACTCGTGCTACTATGCAGCCTCAAAACTCTTCATTGTTAGCTCCCACATCAGTTATATCGACCTCCACCTCTTGGCCCACTCCGTCATCCACCTCACCCTCTTCTTTTCTGGCTTGGGTCACTACTGCATTGTCCTCTGGTCGCACTTGATATTGTTCAACTCATTGTTGGCAAAGGAAGAAGATATCTCACTCACTCCAGTCAAGGCTCTATTGTAATGGGTCACAGAAGATAATGGGATCATCTCCCCCAACAGGCAAATTTTCTGTGTTGAGCTCTGATGAGAATTGTCCCCACACAATAGCGCGTCTCCATTGGTAGGCCATGAGAATGCACATAATCAAGAGGATGAAGAAGAAGAAAAAGACAAGAGAGATGTTGTTAGAGATCATGGTGTATGGTTCTAGTGCAAGGAACGGTATTATCAACAGTCCTATGATTTTGGTCACATGACAAAGTTCCCAGGATTACATCATCATCCTCTCCAGTCCCTATCACCTGCCTGACAAGCCACTGGACACATTTTTGGATAGGAGACAAGTCCTATTACACCAGATAGATTTCTTACACCAGGTAGATTTCTTGATCTAGTACCCACTCTTTATTCTATTACCCACTCCTTATTCCATTACCCCTCCCCCCCCCCCTTTTCTCATTGGCATCTGATTCCTTCTCATTTTACTTGGGTCCTCTTCACCCACTTCAATTTCCTGGCCCCACTTAGAATATCTATATAAGACATCTAGTAGATAGAAAAGAAAAAAACAATAAACCATTTCCCCTCATCATATAGAGCACAGAGCTCAATTCCAGAGTCTTATTATTGTATTATCTCACCTCAAGAAGCACAAGTCGTTGTCCTATTATCGTATTATCCCTTCACTCTCTTATCATCTTGCCTTGTGTCAAGCACCAACCCAAAGCCACCTCGCTCCCTTCCTCTGGTCTAGTAGGACTATCATTTGGTGTGTGTTTCCAGGTGATTCCTCAGACTGAGTATCATCACTGCGTCTACCCATACCCACAACCCACGGGTCACAAGACACGGGTCAGACGGGTATGGGTAGGCCCACCATCTGCTGTTGTGGCACTGCACCTGCATCCGATGACTCCACTCTGTGAGCAGCTGCTTGCGGTTGTCAAGAGTACGATTTTCCAGAGACATTTAACACTATTTAGTTACGCATTTTCTTTTATTTATACTTGTTGTGGTTATTATAGAGTTAGCAGACACACGGTAAACACATGGCGTCCGAACATCACGCACGCCTCATGACTCAAGCATGGATCAGATGCCTCATGTAGCACATGTGGTTACCTCATTGTTAGCTCATGTATTGTAGTATATAAATGGTTAATATTACGCCTAGAGACTCTAATCGAGTTCTCTTAGGCTTACCCACTAAACGTGCAGCTGCCTTTAGACTACGAGATCCCTCCTTTGTTTGGGTTTGACTGTGAGAGCCAGCGCTAGACCCTGTGTTTAGTGTTGTCCTAACAGAAGAACTCGATTCCTCTCCCCGCGCTCCCTCTCATTTTTCAAACACTCTCATCATCTTTACATGGGCCTCACCTGAAACGACGCGCGCTACCCAGCGCTGCCATTGTCAAGACAAGACGCCTTCCACTTTCCACCGTTCACACTTCCGCTCACCCCAAGGCCGAGTGTACCTCTACACATTCGTCGGCACTTACTTCGGACAGACCATCGTCCTGAAGGTAAAGTGGAGACGACGGTACGCCCGTCCCCATTCTAATTTTTACTCTCACTCCGCTCGCTTCCCGCGACATTCTTCCCCAACCCCTCTTCCCCGTTCCTCTGGCGTTGACACCGTTGAACATTCGTAGCTCGACCGTTCACCCGGGTTGATCCCGTTGAACGAACCCTCAACCGCACCGAGGACCACTCGACACAGACTTTCGTGGGACGCCACCCGATTGTTCTGAGAGTGCGCGCGTGGTGTGATTGACTGCGGCTCGACGTCATGCAAGAGTCCTCGCCCTTACTCTTTTCACATTGCCCCAAAAGCGACGTCTTCCAGTTTTCGATCCCAAGGAGCACAGCAGGGTCGCGCGCCCGCTCCAGGGAACTATTGCATTTCCGCTCACCCATCACTCAGCCTCACCAGCCATCAGCAAGTGGACTGACCATTCTCCACGCCCCCGACTTCTCTCCACCCCTCCAACACCCCTTTTCCTCATCCCTCCACCTTTTCCCATGGCCAACATTGAGAACGTCGATGTGCCAGCACCCATCGAACCTCCCCCCATCCAATCTTTAGAGGAACTCCTCGCGCAGGCACGCGCTGAGCGTGACCAGTTGCTGGAGATCCTTATGGAGCAGAAACGCGAGAAAGAGCGCACCAATGAGGCAACGCGCGCAGAGTCTACAACAGCCAGCGGAAAGTCTTTCCGCACGCCCAAAGTCGCCACCCCACTCCCCTTCTCTGGCAAGTCCGACGAGCTTGACAGCTTCGAGACGGCCGTGTACATGTACATGCACGGTCGCCCTGACGAGTTCCGGTCCGAGGATGCGAAGATCATTTGGATCTTGTCGTACCTCCAGGGAGGCACAGCGGCGAAGTGGCGCGAGGTGGCTGTAAAACAAATGATGCGCGGAGCCCCGCCCTTTGCGAACGCAGAGGAGCTGATGACGGCTCTGCGATCATCTTTCGGCGATCCCAACGTTAGGGACACCAAGGTCTTCCAACTGACCACAATGGTTCAGGGAGACGACACCGCGGACGAACACGTCCAGAACTTTAAGATCGCGGCGCACGAGTCAGGCTACTCTGACACCCCGCTAATCTACGAGTTCAAGCGGTCTTTGAAGGCGCTGTTGCGAAAGCGGCTTAACAATCTCAACCACCCTCCTACCACCATTGACGAGTGGTATGCACAGGCAATGAGGATGGACAGACAGTGGCGACAAGCCAGGACCTGAAGGCGCCGTTGCGAGAGCGGCTTAACAATCTCAACCACCCTCCTACCACCATTGACGAGTGGTATGCACAGGCAATGAGGATGGACAGACAGTGGCGACAAGCCAGGACCGAACAGAGGCTGTTTGCAGGACGCTTCGGACAGAAGGCCGCATCAGCAGCACCAACAACAGCGGTGGGGCGAACAGCGCCCACGCCCCAGCGGGCAGGCAAACAACCACCCGCGAGGCAACAGTGGGGCCAGCAGGCTCAGGGGCACGCAAACCCCCCTCGAGCACGCGACCCAAACGCAATGGACGTGGACAGGAGCGCGAAGCGCCCTCCACTTATTTGCTACAAGTGCAGGAAGCCGGGGCACATGGCCCGGGATTGCAGATCGCGCCTGGACATCAGGGCGATGAACTACGAGGACTTGCGCGGGTATTGGACCGCGAAGTTAGCAGAAGAGGCCGATGCAAAGGCCAAAAAGGATTTTCCTGCCGGAGGCCAGTGAGACCCCCCTCGCTCGCTTCCAAGAACAAGTATGACGGACTTACGGTACAAGATACGGACACTGATACGGAAACGGACAATGCTACAGTAGTTAGCTTAGATAGCGATACAGTAGTTAGCCACAACGGTGGGGGGCCCGACACAAGTCGGCTCGGTAGCCCGGAGCTACGCTTAATTCCCCATGTACCCGTAGTTACTAAATTAGACTCTGTTACCGACAAGCCTAAAGAGGGGGTTAAGCACTTTGTTAGATCAAGTAAAATAAAAAACGAAATCATGATACCAATTACAATTACTACCTTAGACACACATGACGCCTGCACGGTCAGGGCATTATTAGATAGTGGGGCTACCGGACTTTTTGTGGATCGGGAATTCGTGCACAAAAGCGGACTTAAGACTCGGACCCTGGATCAACCAATCAGGGTTTATAACATTGATGGTACCTTAAATCAGGGCGGCTCGATCACGGAAGAGATCGTCTTGATGGTATCGTTCTGAGGTCACAAAGAAAAGGCCGTCTTTGAGGTGTGCGACCTGGGAAAGACGATGGTGATCCTAGGACACCTGTGGTTGCGCAAGCACAACCCGGACATCAACTGGGACACTGGTGAGGTTAGAATGACGCGCTGCCCTCGGGAGTGCAACGTATTTATCAGAACAGCAAAAAAGGATAGGGCCAGGCGGAAGTTGGCCGAGCGACAGAAGTTTCGTCCTACAATTGAGGAAGTAGAGGACGAAGACACATTCATTCAAGCAGGAGGAACGATGGCAGATGGAGATGGAATCCTGGAGGAGATTATCCAGGAAGAGAATGCAAATCCGGTGCGCGATGAGGAGCTCGAGATCCGGATGACGGAGTCGGAGATCGAGGCGAAGATTCCGCGTAGGCTCCGGAGGTGGATGAAGGTGTTCTCAAAGAAAGCGTCAGAGCGCATGCCGAAGCGGAAGCCGTGGGATCATGCCATTGAGATGAAACCCGGTTACAAGCCCAAGAAAGCCAAGAACATTAGGCTCTCACCGCAAGTTTGAGGTGTGCGACCTGGGAAAGACGACGGTGATCCTAGGACACCTGTGGTTGCGCAAGCACAACCCGGACATCAACTGGGACACTGGTGAGGTTAGAATGACGCGCTGCCCTCGGGAGTGCAACGTATTTATCAGAACAGCAAAAAAGGATAGGGCCAGGCAGAAGTTGGCCGAGCGACAGAAGTTTCGTCCTACAATTGAGGAAGTAGAGGACGAAGACACATTCATTCAAGCAGGAGGAACGATGGCAGATGGAGATGGAATCCTGGAGGAGATTATCCAGGAAGAGAATGCAAATCCGGTGCGCGATGAGGAGCTCGAGATCCGGATGACGGAGTCGGAGATCGAGGCGAAGATTCCGCGTAGGCTCCGGAGGTGGATGAAGGTGTTCTCAAAGAAAGCGTCAGAGCGCATGCCGAAGCGGAAGCCGTGGGATCATGCCATTGAGATGAAACCCGGTTACAAGCCCAAGAAAGCCAAGAACATTAGGCTCTCACCGCAAGAACAAGGCGAAGTCGACGACTTCTTGAATGACCAATTGGAAAAGGGATACATCAGAGAGAGCAAGTCGCCGCAGACATCGGCCGTGTTCTTCATCCCAAAGAAAGACAAAAAAAAGAGGATGGTACAGGACTACAGATATTTAAACGCATGGACAATACGTAACAATTACCCGTTGCCACTTATTGGTGACTTAATAGACAGAGTAGGTAGCGCACGAGTATTTACAAAGTTGGACTTAAGATGGGGATATAATAACGTCAGAGTGAAAGAAGGAGATGAATGGAAAGCGGCGTTCACAACCCACAGGGGCGCGTTCAAACCGTTAGTAATGTATTTCGGACTTTGCAACAGCCCAGCCACGTTCCAGACCATGATGAACGGTGTGCTGAAGGACCTCATCGACCAGGGGTCAGTAGTAGTGTACATAGATGATATCCTGATATTTACAAAGGACAAAAACGGACATAACGAAATTGTAGAAGAGGTGTTAAAAAGATTAGAAGAAAATGATCTATTCGTGAAACCAGAGAAATGCGAATTCGAAGTCAATGAAGTCGAATTCTTGGGGTTGCACATTACCCCCTCGGGAATCAAGATGGATAAAGAAAAAACAAAGGCGATAGAGGAGTGGCCGGTTCCGAGATCAGTGAAAGATATTCAACGCTTTCTAGGTCTCGCGAATTTCTACCGACGCTTTGCCGAAGGCTTTGCCAAGGTAGCCGCGCCCATGAATAAATTATTAAGGAAGGACCAGAAGTGGGAATGGGGGACAGCAGAGCAGGAGTCGTTTGATGGACTCAAGGCGCTTTTCACACGGAATGCGATCCTCGCTACCGCGGATCCTTCCAAGCCCTTGCGAGTCGAAGCGGACGCTTCTGGAGTGGCGACAGGGGCGGTGTTGTCGATGAAGACGGAGGACGGAAAGTGGAGGCCATGCGCCTTCATCTCCAAGTCATTGAATGACGTCGAACAAAATTACGACGTGCATGATCGGGAGATGCTTGGCATCATCAGGGCGCTGGAAGCATGGCGGCACCATTTAGAAGGTGCGACGCATAAGATCGAGATTTGGATGGATCATTCCAATCTCCGATACTTCATGATGTCAAAGAAGTTGAACCGGAGACAAGCGCGGTGGGCGCTTTATTTATCAAGATTTGATTTCGAGTTGGTCAACAAACCTGGCACGGCAATGGGAAAGGCCGACGCCCTGTCCAGGAGACCAGACTTCAAGAGAGACGGGGAGCACGACAATGAAGACGTGACACTGCTTAAGCCAGAATTCTTCGCAATTAAGGCAACGCAGCACGGTCACTTGTTGATTGAAGGCTCCGAGGAGAAGTTGTTGAGCAGAGTACGGAAGGCGAAGGAGTGGGACGAGTCGGTAGTGGGGGCAGTGGAAGAGTTGAAGAGATCGCCGACGAAACGGCTGAGGACAGAGGAATGGAGCGAAGAGCAGGGGCTGGTGTTGTTCAGAGGAAAAGTGTACGTACCAAGAGAGGTACAGCTGAGATGCGAGATCATGAAGTTGCACCACGACTCGGCAATTGCAGGGCACCCGGGGCGGTGGAAGACCTTGGAACTGGTGGCCCGTAATTATTGGTGGCTGAACATGACCAAGTTCGTGTTCGATTATGTAGATGGCTGTGACAAATGCCAGCGGTACAAGAATGTGCCCAAACCTCCAGCGGGCAAGCTGAGACCGATCGACTCCCCTATGGAGCCGTGGAAAGCAATATCCGCGGATTTCATTACGGGGCTGCCAGAGGCGCAAGGATACGACACGCTCTTAGTGGTAGTCGACCGGGCGAAGAAGCAACTGCACGCAATCCCCACAACGGAGGAAACCAGCGCGCTTGGCCTGGCTAAGTTATATCGCGATAATGTGTGGCGGTACCACGGACTCCCAGATTCAATCATATCTGACCGGGGTCCTCAATTCGCAGCTGCGCTAATGCGCGAGCTAAATAAATTACTAAAGATACAAACAAAAACGTCTACAGCTTATCACCCGCAGACTGACGGACAGACCAAACGAGTCAACCAGGACGTTGAGCAGTACCTGAGGCTCTTTGTTAATCATCGGCAAGACGACTGGCCGGAATGGATTGCGTTGGGCGAGTTCGCCTACAACAACCACATCCACTCGGCAATCCAAGTATCGCCGTTTTATGCTAATTATGGCTACAACCCCAGGATGGGTTTCGAACCGAGAAGGGAAGGGAAAGTCGAAGCAGCGGATGACTTCGCAGAGCAAATGAAGAGAGTGCACGAGGAGGCGCATGCCGCGCTAACAAAAGCGCGAGATGAGATGAAGAGGTACGCGGATCAGATACGGGGAGAAGCTCCGACGTACAAAGTAGGTGACAAGGTGTGGCTGGAGTCTGAGGACTTGCAGTTGAATCCCCCCTTGCGCAAATTGGCAGAAAAGCGCTTGGGCCCCTATCCCATCACGGAGATCGTATCCCAGAACGCCGTGAAACTGAAATTACCGATATCGATCAAGATCCATCCGGTGATCAATGTGTCCAGGGTCAGGCCTCACATGGCATCGAAGATCCCGGAACAGCGAGCCGAAGCACCGCCACCTGTTGAGATAGAAGGAGAGCTAGAGTACCACGTGGAAGAGGTACTGGATTCGAGGCTGCGCCGCAACCAGCTGCAGTACTTGGTGAAATGGCAAGGATATACCGAGGAAAACAACACTTGGGAACCCGCCGCAAACCTGGAACACGCAACGGAGGCTATCACAGCATTCCACCGAACGCACCCCGCCGCCCCGCGTCGACTAAGATCGTTGGCGCACTTTCAATTCCGTCCGTACGAAAACTTCACAGAGACTCCGGAGGGCCTTGTGTCTCGTCTGGAATCCGAGCCCTAAAGAGGGGGTGATGTCAAGAGTACGATTTTCCAGAGACATTTAACACTATTTAGTTACACATTTTCTTTTATTTATACTTGTTGTGGTTATTATAGAGTTAGCAGACACACGGTAAACACATGGCGTCCGAACATCACGCACGCCTCATGACTCAAGCATGGATCAGATGCCTCATGTAGCACATGTGGTTACCTCATTGTTAGCTCATGTATTGTAGTATATAAATGGTTAATATTACGCCTAGAGACTCTAATCGAGTTCTCTTAGGCTTACCCACTAAATGTGCGGCTGCCTTTAGACTACGAGATCCCTCCTTTGTTTGGGTTTGACTGTGAGAGCCAGCGCTAGACCCTGTGTTTAGTGTTGTCTGCCGCAAACCTCCTATTTACTTATAAACTATGTCATAGACCAATTTAGTATTTTATACATCTTACTTAAGGGGGAAGCGATGCCCCAGAGGAAAGGGGAGCTTGTGGAAGCCAGGATATATATACCAGTTAATATTTGTTACTGTTTGGTTCCAGTAAACGAACATGAATGTGACACGTTGCCCCTTAAGTAAGATGTATAAAATACTAAATTGGTCTATGACATAGTTTATAAGTAAATAGGAGGTTTGTGGCACTCGTCTGAGTGCCAAAACCTATAATTACAACATAATAACTTGTATATAGAGTATATAGAAATGTGGTGACTGGTTGGGTGTGGGTCACAGGTACTCAATGTGCGACCTGTACCCATATCCATGCCTACCCATACCTGTAACCTGCACAGGTTGGCAAACCCATGCTATTCCCTAGTAATACTACTTATATACATGAAGGGTGAGGCTGTATTGAATATTGTGCAATATCAATGTTGGGATTATGTATACAAGAGTATACAGGCAAGCCAAGGCAGTTAACAAGCCTAGGGAGATGGAATACAAAGGATTAGGGTTAGCAGCAGTCTAGGGTTAGGATCTGCCACTGGTAGAATCCAACACAGCCACAGGGAATAATATTAATTCCCGAGCTGCTACCCTTAATAGACTGGCCAAGACTACAAAGACTGCCAAGACTGTCTCCTATGCTATCCAGGGAACCCCCTATAATATACAATGATAGACAAGTCTATCTGGAGAATTATATAGGGGATATGACATAGTTATTCCATTATTAACTGGTACAGGGGTCTATTACAGAATACCTCCTTTATATATTAAAGGAGTGCATTACACTATACCTCCTAACTGTGTAGTATAAATATTGCACATCATGTAGGAGATGATAATAACATTCCTCCCTGTGGCAGACTCCCTCACTCACTAGCCTTTGAGATTAACTTCATAATCTAACCTTGTCCTTAACTCTTCCTGTCACTGTTCACCACTCCATTCCCAACAGCTATTGGAGAAGATCAAGAAGTTCATGGTTTATAGTCCCTGTGGTGCTGATAATCCAAATGCTTCATGAATGCAGAATGGCAGGTGCTCCAAGAACTTCCCCAAGCCTTTCAGAGATCAGACCTTGGTTTCTGAGGATTCCTATGCTTCTACTAGGCATCAGGACACTGGCCACACACATAACATTTGGGGGAAGCAGGTTGACAATCACTAGGTCATCACTTCCTGTGCCTATCTCATCTGGAAGTATGACTGCCACATCAACATAGAGTCCATTGCCTCCATCAAGGCTCTTAAGTATATCTTTAAGTATGTGTACAAGGGCCATGACCACACCACCATGCAGTTTGGAACCTGCAATGATGAAGTCAGGCAGTACTTAGATGCTCACTACATCTCATTCTGTGAGAGCATCTGGCATCTCTTTCGGTTCCCTATACATGGTATTTCCTCCAATATTGTCAGGCTTCAGGTGCACCTTCCAGGTCAGTGGTATGTCACTTAAAATCAGAATGGCACACAGACCATCCAGGATGTTGTGGAACAGGCTTCAACATGTGACACCACTCTCACACCCTATTTCAAGGCAAATGTGCAGTTTCCAGAGGTTGCTCAGGATGTGCTCTATCAGGACTCTCCCTCAAAGTTTGTGTGAGACTAGAAAAACTGCAAGTGGAAGCCCAAGCAGCAAGGGTTTGCAGTGGGGAGAATGTACTATGCTCAGCCCACTGCCAGTGTACGCTTCTATCTCTGGCTTCTTCTTATTGCTGTCAAGGGAGCAATTTCCTATGAGGACCTTTGCACTTTCCAGGGCACTACTGCTCCCTCATTCAGAGAGGCATGCTTGGCATGGAGTCTTCTAGAGGATGATCAGGAGTGGGTGCAGTATTTGGAGGAAGCAAAGTCCATGGCAACAGGTCCTCAGCTCTGTAGTCTTTTTGCCACCATCCTTTGTGAATATGCTCCCTCTGATCCTGTCCATCTTTGGAACACATACTTGCCCAACATCTGTGATGATCTGTGCTACCAGCTTCAACACAACAACATCCACATCAACCCCACAGATGATAATGTCCAGGATTATGGTCTCTTTCTCATTGATGAAATCCTCAAGTCCTCAAACAGATCCCTTCAGAAGGATTGGCTGCACATGCCTCACTCTACTCAGAACTGGGAATTCAACTTGGAAAACAGGCTTATTATGGAGCAGCGCAGATATGATGTGGAGGAGCAGGCAGTGTTGGTAGCAGAGAATGAGCAAAACCTCAATGCAGACCAGTGAATGGCTTATCAGGAAATCCTCCATGCAGTCTGTGAAAAGACTGGCCAGACATTCTTCCTTCATGGCCCAGGTGGCATTGGCAAAACCTATGTCTACAATACCCTCTGCTATCGACTTCATTTCGAGGGAAAGATTGTTCTCTGTGTTGCATCTTCTGGAATTGCTGCAATATTGCTCTCAGGTGGCTGCACTGTCCATTCCTCCTTCAACATTGTTCCATCAAACATTAATGAGTCCACCACCTGTTCTATCTCCAGAGGTATACTCAAAGCTGGCCTCCTGAAGCAAACTGATCTAATCATTTGGGATGAAGCTATCATGCAGCATCATCACATTTCTGAACCTGTTGACCATACTCTGAGGGAAATTCATGAGGTTGACCAGCCATTTGGTGGAATCACTGTGGTTTTTGAAGGAGACTTTTACCAGATCCTGCCTGTGATTGAGAGGGGTTCCTGACCTCAGATAGTGGGGGCATTGTTGGGATATGGCATACAGGCAAGCCAAGGCAGTAACCATGGCTAGGGCATATTCCCCAAAAGTCATTAACACATGTTTAACAGGAGTTAACACATGTAAGGACTATTAGGGGGATGACCAGTTAACACATGCTGCACAGTGAAACACATATAGCATGTCTATGATAGGCTATCCAAGACAGAGCCTTGGATAGAGTGTCTAAGACCCATACTGCAGGAAGTCTCAGACTTACCAAGCCATGATATCATAGGAGGTACTATGACACTATTGTTATAGGGGAAATGACATAGTTACTCCAAGATTAACTGATACAGGGGTCTATGACAGAATACCTTCTTAATATAGTATATTACACTATACCTCCTAACAGTGTTGTATAAATATTCCACACTTTGTAGGAGATGAATAGACATTCCCTGCCTGTTCCACACACTCACTACTTTGTCTGAGTGATCCGCCACTTGCTCTCAAAGACCTAATCCCAATAGGCATCCTTGCAGCACTTTGTTCTCTGGCACCACATCAAGGTCCTCCATCTTAAAATCAACATGCGCCTCAACACAGCCAATGCTCAGGAGTGAGACTTTGCACAGTGGCAGCTGAAGGTAGGAAAGGGTGGTCATACAGATGAGAACTGCAACATCACTCTTCCTGAGCATTTCAAGTGTGCTGAGAACACTGTGTCATCACTCATGGCATGGTCAGGTGGAAAAAGGCCAGCCTCTTTTAACTTCTCTGCCAGATGAGCTTTAGCCCATAGCTAATACTCTCTGACCTCAATCAAATTTATGTATGGTTTTAACATCCTTCAGATTCCATACAACATTCAATGCAGATTGATGTACTCACTAACAATTCAGGAATATCTTTCAGTTTGTTGAGCCCATCAGTAGTGCAGAGGATGTCCGTGCACCATGGGATATCATTGAATGCCACACTTTGAACTCAGAAACAGTTTATATTCAAGTTTAGGAAGTTTGTACTTCACAACAGCATCACAAAGTTCAAGTTCAGTTGGTTGAAATACGGGTTGTGGGAACAGGATCAATGTGACAAACAGGATCAAATTTTTCTAGAAGAGCCCTAACCTTAATGTGCTTTCCAATAAATCATAGACAATTCTGCAGAATGGTCTTCAACTTTGAGCCAAATCACCAGAAGGGAATCAATAGAGAGTGAACTTACATGTTAATGAAGTACTGATGATCAGGTAGGCATGAAATATTTTCAGGTTCAGGTGTCGTAACTGTCCCAGCAGATGCACCACAGTCGACTAGTTATATGAGTAGAATAATAATTTAGAAAGAGTTTAATAACATAATACAATACCAGGGCCAATGAAGGTGTACTTTACACTCCCCCACAAGTCTACGTAGACTCCCACTGGACTCCATGTAAGGTAGACCTAATCCATAGCCATCCAATGTCACGTGTTTGGTCAGATATCTCAAAATTATGATGAAATGTGAGCATAGAAAGCTTTTGAGAACAGTAATAAAAATTGTGCTTCCCACAAAATTTTTATATGTTAGATTAAAAACTTTTGAATCAGATAGATTTATTTTAAAGTGCTGTGAGGAGGTGGAGTTTTTACAACAAGTCTCAATCCTTTCTACATCAAGCATCACATGCACATTAACATTCAAGTAATCTCTCGCACAACTCTTGTGGAAACTCCACTTCCTCACGGCACTTTAAAATAAATCTATCTGATTCAAAAGTTTCTAATCTAACATGTGAAATTTTTGTAGGAAGCATAATTTTTATTACTGTTCTCAAAAGTTTTCTATGCTCATATTTCATTGTAATTTTGAGATATCTGACCAAACACGTGACATTGGATGGCTATGGATTAGCTCTACCTTACTATACATAGACTATACATAGACTCCTACTAAAGTCTATGTAGACTCCATGTATAGTGTACATAGCAATTCCAAAGAAATAAAGCTACTATAGGGAGTCTACATGGAGCTTACATGGAGTTTACAGGGAGTTTGTTTATTAGTCAATGTAAAACCCATTACAGATGTTATAGGGTGTTTATAGAGAGTCTACATATAGTCTACATGGAGTTTACAGGGAGTTTGCTTATTAGTCAATGTAAAGCCTGTTACAGATGTTATAGAGAGTCTACATATAGTCTACATATAGTCTACATGGAGTTTACAGGGAGTTTGCTTATTAGTCAATGTAAAGCCCATTACAGAGTTATACAGTGTTTATAGAGAGTCTACATATAGTCTACATATAGTCTACATAGAGTCTACATAGACTTTGGCCATTCCTAGCCATCATTCCTAGAGGTAAGTCATTACTTCAAATATTAAATGTATTTATTACTATTTATGGAAACATCAATACTAGTGGAGATGTAAAAACACCCCAACATGCTAGAGGTGCGGGGGCATGTATTTACTAATATAATAGAAGACTAAATAATATGAAATAAAATAACCCCCCCCACTTCGCTTGGAGCGAGATGGGGGAGGGGGGGGGGGCGGCGTGGCACAGCAACTTGCCCCTCTCATAGCACCCCGTTTATTGGGATCAGGAAGTTGAGCACAAGATGAGGACGAGGTTTTTGGGGTATTGAGTTTAAGTCAAAGGTAAGTGTATGAGGGAGTCTGCCACAGGGAGGAATGTTATTATCATCTCCTACAAGATGTGCAATATTTATACTACACAGTTAGGAGGTATATTGTAATGTACTCCTATAATATATAAAGGAGGAATGAAGTCATAGACTCCTGTAATAGTTAATGTTTCATTAACTATGTCATTTCCCCTATAGATATGCTGTCATGGCTTGGAAGTCTTATACTTACTGCAGGGTGTGTCTTAGACACTCTATCCTAGGCTCTGTCTCTGATAGCCTATGATATACATGGCTATATCTTGCCTATCCTATCATAGACATGCTGCAGGATGTTTAATCCTGTAGCATGTGTTAACTGTGGATTCCCCTATATGTCTCTGCATGTGTTAACCTCTGTTAAACATGTGTTAATATGACTTAGCATATTCTGGCAATATTCCCTAGGCATGTTAACTGCCTTGGCTTGCCTGTATACTCTTGTATACAGAATCCCAACAGGTGGTGGTGGTCGAGGTGTGAGGGAGGCAGCAACAGCAGGCAGCGGCGGGGTCGGTGGTGGTGGTAGGAGCATGTCATGTGTAACTGATAAACAAACAGTCACATGGGGCCACGCATTTCCAACCAACACGTGACAAACATATCACTTAAAGATCAAAGTTTCCCTAGTAAGCAAAGTTGCATAGCTGAATGGTTATGTATGGCTACTTATGTAATATGTAATCCAAGGGCTGTGGGTTCAATTCTCTAAGATGGCAATTTTTTTATATTTAATAGTATGAGGCTTGTATACATAGAGTCTACATGGAGTCTACATGGAGTTTACATGGAGTCTATGTATAGTATTTAGTGGGAGTCCCACTACTCCTTGTAAATACATGGAGTTTACTGGGAGTCTACATGGAGTCTACATAGACTTGCCATCAACATGAATCCCATGTTTGGTGAACCCACACTCCACCCAAAGTCTATGTAGACTCCATGTATACATGTGGGGGAGTGTAAAGCCCTCCAATGAAGGATGTTAAAGCCATACATAAATTTGGTCAAGGTCAGAGAGTATTGGCTATGGGCTGAAGCTCATCCAGCAGAGAAGTTAAGAGAAGCTGGCCTTTTTCCACCTGACCATACCCCTGCACAAGGTTTACAGTTACTATGCAAATTTTGCAATACAGGAACACAAAATATGTCATCCCATAGACCAGATATGGATCTACTAGCAAAGGAGTTTCTTTATTACTGTGTCCTGGATATGTTTGCCCAAGTTCATGGTAAAGGGGTAGAGAACATGAAGAACAAAAAGTCAAAATTCCTGTTGGTGCCTCAGTTGGTATGTTGATCATTTCTGATCCCACTCGATCCCATTCATAATACTGCTACTGTCAGGGACATTCTAGTCTTGAACACTGGCTGAATCTTATTTATGCTGTTGCACAAAATCTGGAGCAATCACAATCTGAGTGTTTGCATTTTCTGTCGGCCATCATGCTGGCAGGAGTAAATTCAGCAGACCTACAACTATCACATTGTTTTCACCACTTGTGTAATATCACCAAACGTGTTCATCAAAGTAATTTATTCCACAACTTTGCATCTGCAGGATTTCACCTTTGCTATATTCTTAAGGTGCATGCATACTCTCAGCATAGTTGTAGGATTGAATATTGTTTCACTAGGGAAAGCTTCATTTACCTAAGGATAAGCATGCCCTCGAGGTGGAGTTGCACAGAAAAGGGATTCAGGTTGGAGAAAATTTCTCATTTTCTCCAGAAAGGCTACAAACTCCATTAAATGTGGCCCTCAGCATTTCTCCATTATTCTTACTTGGCATCTGGTGGCTTGCAAACATTTCCATCAGAAAGCCAAAGATCATAGATGTGTGTATCAGAATTTGGATTATAACTTATTAACTTTTTCTACAGCTATGGGAAGGACTTGGAAATTGAAGGCCTCAGATAATCAAGGATGCTGAGAACAGGCTCTGGAGAGCAGTAATTGAAATTGCAACAACATCCTGGCCGCTGGAGGATGTTATAAGACATGAGCTACAAGACATATAGCATATTATTTCTGATGATCCTCATGCACATGGACTTGAACCCCATTGGTTCAGACCAGGTCAGTTGAAATCAACATATCCATGTCTGTCCTTGCATCCAAGAGTAATTGGTTTACCCTGGCAGGCCTGGATGAAGAGCTATTGGTGAACACTCTACATTCAATGCACCCCCTTCTGCACAGTGCAAACACATCATCAACCCTTCTATGTAAGGAGGAAGAAGAATTAGAATCAGAAGAATTGGAGGGAAATGGATCTTCTGAGAAAAAATACGATGAGCCCAAGGGCAATGTTGATTTGGATTCTTTTGGATGGCACATGCCAAGTTTTCCACTCAATGGTCCCAGCCCCTCTTCCCCTGTGGTGTTGATCATGGATTTTCCAGGACCTTCTGATGCTTCCTCAGCCACTGCTCTGTCAGCTCCTGTGATGGACCATGCTCCTTCCCTGCCCCCCAATCTCTCTTCCCCTGTGGTGTTGATCACGGATTTTCCAGGACCTTCTGATACTTCCTCGGCCACCACTCTGTCAGCCCCTGTGATGGACCATGCTCCTTCCCTGCCTCCCAGCCCCTCTCCCCCTGTGGTGTCGATCACAGATTGTCCAGGACCTTCTGATACCTCAGCTGCTGCTCTGTCAGCTCCTGCGACAGACCATAGCCCTCCCCCACCCAGAGGTCACAACTTGCATGGTCAATCTTTCCCAAAGCAGCCTGGTGTTACTTGGGAAGAATCTGAAGGCAATGTCATGTTGACAAGAGGTGATAACAAGAAGGAGAAGAAAGATTCCATGGATGTTGATACTGGTGACGACATCATGTCTAGTCCATTGAGTGCAGTCAACAGTGAAGATAATGATGATAGTGCAGGCGGGGTGGGTGCTTTGGAAACTGGTGAGGAGACTGTATTGTGCTTTGGATGTTGACCCTAAAGATGTGGTACCAGGTGACAGTGACCCAAGTGACCCATTACATATTGTAAAACTGGGAGATGGCCCATGCAAATCTGGGAGGAAGCAAAAGACTCCACTGCCACTCAAGGCTGAAGGAAAGAAGAAGTCAAAGCCCAAACCCACATCATGGAGGAAGTCAAAGGAGAAATGAAAATGGAAGTCTCAGCATTAGGGAGAGGAAGCAATGCTGAATTATTTTGAGGAATGGGAGAAGTTGATTGATAGATATCTATGATCTGACGGGAGAAAGATTAAAAAGGTAGAACCCTTTCTCCTGTAAATGTTTGAACAATATATCTCACTTTCAGCAGGATGTACATGCAGGCACACCTGTCTCCCTTCTTGTGCCTGCAGGAGAAACGTTCTTGTACACTCCCATTTTCCATGTAAGTCATTCCGTACTGCCTACATGGATTTTAAGCATATCCACCATTTAGCATGAAAAAGAGGTTAAGCTTTTTAACATGATCTATGATGCTGTTGTCAAATCCTATATCAACAATCAGCTGCATGGATGGTGGATCCTGACCACTCTGCTATATATATTCTTTCAAGGGAGGAACTGGACCACATGATGATGGAAGATGAATTGGATGTCCTACATATGTTCCACAGTCAGAACATTGTCATTCAAGACCAATTTCAGCCAAGACTTACATTCAATGAAAAGAGTTGAAGACCCTAGCCGAATTAAAGAAGATAGTAACTTTGCATGGTGAATTGTTCTCGCTCAGATATTATTGAGTTCCATTTCATAATTGTGTTGCAGATTTGTCAGAAAAGCAAATGGTGGATTTGGATTCAGTCTTGTCGAGAACGCCGCACGTGTCACCACAGCATAAGAAAGGGACACTCTTGGACTTGCTGGAGTGCCAAAATGGCACACTGAAAGCTGTCAACACTCTCAATTTTCCAATGCCATTGGCACCCCATCCCTGAACTGCATTCGCTTCTGATCTTGCCGCCTTCCATGCTACAGTCAATTTTCCATTATGTGGATGCACCATTCCATTCCCTGTCATGGACTGTAGATGGGGCCTTGCTGTGACTGATGGTGCATTTCATCTGTGGCATACTGAGACCAATGGATTTTGCATGTACATTGATACCCAGGTTGGCTACAAGTGGTGGATCATAGCCCAACCAAAACAAACTTCTGATATATCCAACATTTTGTTTTTCACAGAAAAATTTGAGCTGGATGGGGTCAATGACAATTTATTCACCTTAGAAGCAGTCTTGCTCACCCCTGGCTCATGCCTGTAGGCCATTCTCACAATTCATGCTCAAAAATGGCTAATCCAGTGATAGGTACATGCACCCCAATACTCCTCATTTTGTTGTTACTCATAAGGCTGCAATCTGCCATGGGGGCCACTTCTATGCAATGTCCACAATCTGCAACACCATCCTTGGGATATTCAACATGTTTACAATGTGCCATTTTATCATGAACACTGAACACTCTCAGGCTTCTTGCCTTCTTCTGCAATGACTCATTATACATACCCACTACACCCTCGTGCAGGAGGAATATGACTTCCAGTCTGCTGAAGATCCCCATGTTCCAGATGTTTCTACTCTCACAGGGATGTTGGATCTCTTTTCCATGTGCATTGTTGCCAAGTTGGGCAAAATGCTAGTGCCTACTGCATACATAAAGCAGTATAGGGCCATCAAGGGGCTTGAGCATGATCAGATATTGGATATCTATACTCAGGGACTGGCGAGAGAACTTCTGGAGTTTTGGAGCAATCATTTTATGTTTTCCACAGCACATGAAATCATCAATGGGGCCATCATATTTCAGCAATTCTTTGCACATCAGTGTTAGTGGCTTTAAAGAAGTTGGTAGAGAAGAAGGGCATAGAGACCGAAGACCCTGCTTGTACAGCAGAAGCCTTCACATACCTGGTGCACAAGTATTTTCCATCCCTACACTGGATCGCTGACAGTATGTCAGGAATCATCAAACATTATGGAGTCATACTGGATAGCTTTGAGTGGAACATGACAGGATGCAAAATCATTGCGAAGACCAAGAAACATGCTACTAACCCAAGATCAAGTGAGTCAGAATGTTCTGTGTGCCTGCTAGTGCTTCTCATGCTGATGAACTTGAAGTTGGAAAGATCCTCCAGCTTGGAGCACTTTCATGCAATGAAGCACTGGTGCAAGAGTATATTCATGCCATCGATGAGTGGGGTAGCAAAGTCTTGCTACCTTCTGACCTGAGTGAATTGGAGTCTGATTCTCGCAGCACAGACTCAGAGACTGATGGTGATCCGAACTATGAAGGTATACCAATTTACTACCTATACTAGGAGAGTCATTGATTGGCCTCAATTCTTTAGTTGTGTCAACCTCCCAAAAGCAAATCAAACGCAGTGTGGTGTAAACTCAGTGAGGTCATACATTATGCTTAGATGCTTCACTCTTGGCCAATTAGGCAATAGCACGG
The DNA here is from genome assembly GCA_964034925.1 of Tricholoma hemisulphureum. Classification (NCBI taxonomy): domain Eukaryota; kingdom Fungi; phylum Basidiomycota; class Agaricomycetes; order Agaricales; family Tricholomataceae; genus Tricholoma; species Tricholoma hemisulphureum. Next base: position 7,459,001 of record OZ035935.1, on the reverse strand, counting down.
GTACTCCCACGGGTACCCAGAGCTCTACCCGTACCCGTACCCGCACGGGTAGTAACCCATCGACCCGTGGGTTGGTACAGGCGGGTATAGGCGGGTATAGGCGGGTGTCGATACCCGCCCGGGTTTCGTAGTATACAAATTAAATAAATCAATTCTATCTACACTAACTATGGTAACTATTTAATTGACTAAGAACCACCCCCGCCTCGCATTCATGAGCGAGAGGGGGTGGTGGTCGCTTTCCAGGGTCAAACAAGCAAAGAAACACCCCCCCTCGCGGTTGTGAGTGAGAGGGGGTGGTCATCGTGACGTGACGGCTGTCCCAAGTGAAATGAAGGAAGAACGACCCCCACCTCGCGTTTGCAAGCGAGAGGGGGGTCGTCGTCATGACGTGGCAGCCATCCCGAGTGAAACGAAGCAACACCTTGCATGTGCGAGTGAGAGGGGGTCGTTGTGATGTGGCGGCCGTCCCTAGTGAAATGAAGCAAGAATGACCCCCACCTTGTGTATGCGAGTGAGAGGGGGTCGTCGGCGTGACGTGGCGGCCGTCCCGAGTGAAACGAAGCAAGGACGACCCCCACCTCGCGTGTGCGAGCGAGAGGGGGTCGTTGTCGTGACGTGGCGGCCGTTTTGAGTGAGACGGATGAAGAACGACCCCCAACTCGCGTTTGCGAGCAAGAGGGGGTCGTGGGCCTCCTGCCGTTGTTTGTCGTCCTGCTCCCGTTTTCCTGCCGTCCGTTGTCCTCCGCATGCTGGTGCCTTCGCCATATCTTCATGGTTCGCCGTCGAACACCCATGATCCACCTTGCGAGCAGGGGCTCGCAACTGTGGTGGTGGGGGCTGGTCGTCGGGTTCCTGTTGTCTTCATTGCCCCCCTGCTGTCCTGTTGTAGTTGTCGTGGTTGTCAATAGTGCAAATTATAACCTAAAAACATTGTTAGTAAAAATGAAAATGAAAACAAAAGAAACTTACCAAAGATGGCACACCCGATTGGGGTGTGCCGTCCACCAAGTCGGCAGTGTTGTGGGTGGGGAAGAATGCACAGCGGGACCATACAAACATGAATAAACAATGCGTGCATAATCAACGTTCAACGTTCAACAATGACGTGTTTGTGTGTACACAAGACCAAATGGTCTGTGCACATCTGAGAGATATATAAACCCCCTCGCTTTCAACTTTCCAGCTGGGTTCGCCCCACTAATAATAATATAATAATACATATAGTTAGTTTTAAAATATTATTTACTTGGTACACTTGGAAACACAGGGCGATTGCCCTCTTGGTGGCGGGTACCGACGGGTTACGGGTACCGATTGTGTGACCCGTACCCGTACCCGTGCTATAGCCTATGGCCAATAATGGCTTCCCCACTTTCACCTCACTACCATCTACTCCAGCATGTTATTTTTTCAACATCGCAAATATTATTCTACATAGTGCTTCAAACACTGGTCTTGATTCATGTATTTGAAGATCACAACCTGACCAACTGTTTTTGAAGCCTTCAAGTTTGACAGAATTGCTTCATAGGGCTTTCAGCTGCTGGCGAACGACAAACATCACTTGAAAGGAAGACCCTTCAAGCATAATCCATACCAAGTCTCACCCTCAGACACTCAGTCATGGTCAAGGATGTGTCACGCTTCTGACTTCACCATGTTTTCCAACTCCACTTTCCACTTCTCTGACTCGGACTCATGACAGGATTGACTCAGGCTGCTACTCACTTTCCTCCCTCCTTCATGTTCTCAACCCCTAAATGTGTCACCTACCTTGGGTTTGACTTCACCCAATTGTCTTTATTTCAAATTCTGAGGCTCTCAACTAGTACAGGTTTGGCAATGCATCAAAACCTGCCATAGTTTTTTTGTCACCCACTTGCTAAAGTAGTATGCTAGGAATTCTGGAATTGTCTCTTGCTTGAGGCCTGATTATGTGATTATGCCACTTCAACCATCTGACAAGGGCTCTGGCTCCTTATGGCTTTTAGTGTTTCGCATAGTAAGTATACACGTTGTTCTCATCATCTCATTCATCTTCTTATGCATTGCAGGGATTGATAGCTTTGCTTGTTGGAATTGCTTGACTGTCAAATGTGCATCACAAGCAAGGCACTTTAGCAAGAGGATATCTGCAAAAACCTTCTAAAGGTATGTAAATAGACAACAGACACACATCTGGAAGTTCAGAAGTTCATAATTCTACTAAAGGTTTGTGTGTAGAAAATGTTCAAGAAGAAAAGTTAACACTTGGACACTTTAGCAATGTCACTGTGCCTCTTCATTTGGTGTCAGTTTCCTCAAGGTCATTTTCTTGCGCTGGACTTCAGCGATGCTTTGAGTCAAGAAAGGTTTGCTGGGTCATCACTAGTTTGCATCTATTGCACTTGGGAAATAGGCCAAAGAATTTGGTCTCCATCAACCTGGGTCTCTCCATGGCATCAAGTTTCACAAATTTGCGCCAGTCTGTGTGATAACTGAAATCAATGTTTGAGTTGATGGGATGTATTTTTGCTAAATCTGTACTTATGTCTCAATGTGGTCCTTGCATGACATGATACTGTTCACACTCACTTGCTATTGCATGGGTCCTTTTCAAATTCCTCATGCAGTGAAGCTCCCATTTATGAAGGACTGGTGGTGGACAAACTGTGCAGGCATCTTGCACAACTTGTAAGAATCTATATTTTTATACATCCCAAGGACTAACCTCTGGTAGGGAATTCCTGTGTTAGAACACTGGACACTCATTCCAAAGGAACTAGACCATGGCATAAGATGAGTCCTTACTGCCATATTTCACATAAATATGACTAACCTATGTATCCACAGTGACTTTCTGCACACTCTGCCACATATTCGCCTGCATAACGCCCAAATACTGCGATATATATTGCAGCTTCTTTAAAGCTGAGTTCTTCAGTGACTGGCTGTAGCAAAGGACATAAACAAGATGGTCCTCGAAACTGGTGATGATTGTGATGGTTGTGCAATTTGGACAGTGATACCAGCTTATGTTCCTTTATTGGCCTATGCATTCTGTGAGAGGTGGTATGATGTAGGTTAATGCCATTTACCAATACCATGTAACCAAATCCATTTCAACCAGATTGAATGACATAACACAAGGTGAGTTGTAAACCTCGAACAGCAATAACTGCCAATAAGTGGAAACAGTTTGGAATGTCAGTGGTTATTCATGCTTTATAAGAATGGTAAGTTATCAGATTCTTGTGATTCTGTTGACTCATTCTCTGTTCTGACTAGAATTTTATTTCACTCATCGGTATTTTTCTTCTCAATATTTGCCTCTAGCTGACACTGCCTATTTCTAGCTGATGAACCACCTTTTTCTAGCTAACACTGCCTTTTTCAGGATTCTGTTGACTCATTCTCTGTTCTGACTAGAATTTTATTTCACTCATCGTTATTTTTCTTCTCGATATTCACCTCTAGCTGACACTGCCTATTTCTAGCTGACAGACCACCTTTTTCTAGCTAACACTGCCTTTTTTAGGGTAGGCATCTCATGAAAGTCTCAATGGCCAAGGAAGTGTCCTATTGATACTCAGGCTACAGCCACAGGTGAGTGAATTTTCAATTCCTCTCTGTCAATGTCCAAAGTCCCTGAATGGGGTCACAGGTTGGTTGTTGTGAGTCATTCGGATGCTTTGTTGACCTTCTCTGACTCATCTAGGCCTTTAAAAAGCTTTGCGGGGATGGCCAAATGCCCAACTTGACCTGTACACTTACTCCCTCCACCTCCTGATCTGCTTATTTCATTCTCAATGCCTGACGAGAACACTCCTCCTGGTTCTGACAGTAGAGTCAATGCCCTGAAACTTGGCAACAGGAAGAAACCATGAGTCACTTTTTGACTTCCCATATGTCATGTACAATTAATATCATAGTTCAGACATGCTGATGACCCTTTAATACATTATGGAAGACATTTCAGTTGAATGGTGCATGCCATGTGTAGTGTACAAGCCTTACTCATGAATGGTATTCTTTATATGAGTCAGGATGAGGAAGTTGCAGAAGAGTCCCTTACTGCCGAGTATTCCTATTCTGTATTGTCTACTCCATTAAAACTGACACTTATGATGTTTACCTCTCCAATGTAGATCTGGAAAAGAGTATAGAGTATTTCAAAGGCTATTGTCTATTGTGCCTCATCTCTCAGACCGTCTGATGGAGTCTTCCAATGAGAAGTTGATGTTTATGGCTGACTTGGTAAGTCTTTTCCACAATGTCCTACCACTTTGCTTGAGTTATTGGAGATTCAAAAGAGTATATCCACCGCATGGTCTGATGACACAAAGAGTTTGGAGGGTGTCATCCTAGATTGGATAACTCCCTAAGACATACCTCTGCATCCACCTCTTTCTCACAGCATCAAGACAAATTGTGGCTACCACCATTCTGTCACTGGAGGGCTTCTCTGCCCTGTTGGATTAGATTGGAGCGATCCAGAGTATGTTTATCCTTTGATAGATACATCATTACACTGATGAGCCAATAATCTAGGGTGCACCAAAAACTTTCTAGTGGAGAAATGGTAGTTCATGGTGACCAATGGCCAATATTACTATATGCAAATAAATTGTACAATCCTGATGAACCTTGGGAAGGGCTTTTTAGAAGCCAGCTCCTAGTTTGGGTTTGTGCTCATTTATCCTGATGTTTCATTTTTTGCTTACTATGTTGGATACAGGCATTTAAACACATCTTCACCTCACCAAGTTCAGCGGTGAAAGAGGTGAAAGCAACACGATCTGGTAATGCTTGTATACATGGAATGACTCAGGTCACAACGGCTTCTCTAGCCTATGTAGCTACACAGCTATGTCCGATGTTTAAAGCCCTATCAATCCAACACTGAACATAATGGCAAGCTTTGATTTGCTCTATCTTCTTCATTGGTGTTCTGTAGGTCTGATACCTTGACAGACTTGGAACAGTTTTATGAGAGTGTCTTAGACTTTTTGGATGATCTGGAGGAGAACGATGAGGTTGGTGATCTACTGAACTGGTGGAATTGGTAGGTTCTTTTAAGCTATTTCCATCCTCAGTCTAACCATCAATATTTTTCTTGGCAGTCAAATATTTCCTAGCTATGTCCAGCACAAGCATGGGGTGATAAAGCACAGTGCATTAGCCAATCTAAAGGAGAAGAGGGCACTGAAGCAAATGCAGAATACAAGGGGCTCATGAATACCAGCTATCAGCTATTTTAGATGATGTAGCAGGATGTACTAGTTTATCTCATTCTTTGGAATCAGCTAGGAAATGCAAGGACTGATCAGACAACAGCACAATTAGACCTGCTAGCATCTGTACCATTATGTGGTCAAGCTGGACATCAATGATATTCCTTATACCCCTGGCACACAAGATACTTTCAAGATGGCCAATGACCAAGGGATGGCAGCATTATTCTATTGGACACTGTTTGCCCAGTGTGTTACCAATTTTAGCAGATTCAACTTTCTGATGGACATTGGCAAATTGTGAATTTCAGACAAAGGATGATTGAGAGGTGGAGGTGTTGTATATCCAGGCCATCTTCATGACACTATTGTATATATTCTCAATCAACCACTGCCTGACTGCCATCGATCAACAGAGTCTTCCTGTGATGGCTGGTGGAATCCATAAGTTCCACCATCCTTTATAAATGCTGGGACTGCAGTTGAGTTTCTATCACTCTTTTACTAATTCCACAGATGCCTCTTTCTGCTACTTCCTGGTGCTTTTTAACATTTCTTAAATATATTTGCAATCAACCACTGCCTGGGAGCCACTGATCAGAACAGTCATCCTGTGATGGCTGGTGGAATCCATCAGTTTTACTGTCCTTTATAAAATTTGTACTCCAGGTAGATTTCTATCACTCATCCCTAATTCCCCTAATCTATCATACTTCATATTCCTGGTCATTGTATTTTATATCTGTATACTGTTTGTTCAGCTTGTACCATACATTTGAGAAGATCCATTCTGTTTGCACTGGTGAATTTTGCCAGTGATACCATCCTTTAAATAACATTCCCAGAACATATATCAGAATTGTATATAATATGAATATTTTATATATTTTAAGGCCATATATAGCCTTATCCTTTACCAGCCACAACCCTGATGTGGTTGATTTCCCACATAGTATATAATTTTGGAAACACCCAGGAGATATGTTAAGAACTGATCCTAATGCGTGGGAAAATGGCAGAGTCCAGTAGAGTTCCAAGGTGCGACAAGGACTTGGCTTCAACCATTAAGAGGTTGCACCCTTCTCTATGCTCGGTGTCCAATTTGTAAGGAACAGAAGTCCATGCAGAAGTCCAAGATAAGGAAAAGGTGAAAAGTGGAGTTCCAATTAGGAAGCCTGGAGTAAGGGTCAGGAACAAAGCAGAGGTCTGGAGTTGCAAAGGTTAAGACAAGTTTGAAGACTTTGAGTTGACAAGTGAAAAGTTAATAACAACTAATATTTGAACTGAGGAATACAAAGTGTCTAAAGTGACTTTATACTAAGGCTATTACTCGGTGTAACTGTGGCAGAGTTTTGAAGAGTTCCGCAGTACATAGAATGTGATCATATCTATGATGGAGAACAGACTTGAGTAAAAGGTGTGATGTAAGTAAAACAGGAGAAGTAATTTGAAATAAGAAGATGGGCTATTGGGAGCAGGAAGTTGAGCACAAGATGAGGACGAGGTTTTTGAGGTATTGAGTTTTAAGTCAAAGGTAAGTGTATGAGGGAGTCTGCCACAGGGAGGAATGTTATTATCATCTCCTACAAGATGTGCAATATTTATACTACACAGTTAGGAGGTATAGTGTAATGCACTCCTTTAATATATAAAGGAGGTATTCTGTAATAGACCCCTGTACCAGTTAATAATGGAATAACTATGTCATATCCCCTATAACAGTGTCAATAATAGTGACATATGATATCATGGCTTGGTAAGTCCTAGACTTCCTGCAGGGTGTGTCATAGACACTCTATCCAAGGCTCTGTCTCTGATAGCCTATGATAGACATGGCTATATCTTGCCTATCCTATGATAGACATGCTGCAGGATGATTAATCCTGTAGCATGTGTTAACTGTGGATTCCCCTATATGTCTCTGCATGTGTTAACCTCTGTTAAACATGTGTTAATATGACTTAGCATATTCTGGCAATATTCCCTAGGCATGTTAACTGCCTTGGCTTGCCTGTATACTCTTGTATACATAATCCCAACATGGGCCATTGGTGAAATTTCCAAACTATTAGACCTTCAATAGTTGTCATTTGATTATTATACATTTTTGCAAAGTTGGAAAAATATTTCAGAATTTTCCTTGACTTCGGTCATGTTGAATAGCCCTTGAAATGTGTGGCCCATCTGAATTAGCAAAACAGGCATTTCAGGGTCAATTTTGATGATCAGGCATATTTTTAGAAACATCCACAGTATCCCTTCACATGAGCTCTTCCAGCTGATTAAAAATCAATAGACTCACCTCAAAAATGTAATGCTTAGTTGCCTTGTTTAGTTCACAAACAATATCTCACCCAATCAGGTAGCCAGATCTGATTCTCTCCACACTTTTTCTGCAATGAAGCCCCAGCTAGTTTGAGATCCCACTACCACAAGATGTCACAGTAGGTTAGTTTTATTTGCACCCTCTCCACAACTACATCACTAAATTGAATGAAAAATTGTAAGAGTTTGTAATTAATTGTCTGCTATGTATTCAGTGAAATGAATACAACTACTATCAAAGGTCACCTACTTGGCCACCCTGGGTACTTGGCCATTTCAGTATTTAGTGGCTAGACAACAAACCACTTACCACAGTGTATGCTTAAATTTGAAGGTGTACATACAGGAAGTTATTGAGATGACTGCAAATTTGCCAAGGATCACTTAATTTGAGATATGATCAGTTGGTAGGTGGCCATGTCATGTTTTGGCATGTTTTCTAAGACCCAAACCCCCCAATATGGCAATGCCTCACCCAGCATCAATATTCTGACTCTCAGCTTGAAACTTGCTCATGTTGTACATACTGGTAGTCTTTTGTAGAATTGCACCCATTTTTGATGTTTTAATCCACATTAGCCTTAAGCTCCTCTGATTGGCCGAGTTCTCAGGTTTGCTCAATTTCCCACCCTTTGTCAGAGAATCCCCATAAGGGCTGCAAGGTTGATTCAAAAATCATAGTGAGTATCTCAAGTCCTTCCTAACATAGGTGCCAAACATCTGACCAAAGCTTGAGATATGTAAGTATTGTAATTCATTGTTATTCCACCAGGAATCCTTAGGTGGTCAATGATAGGCTTCCACCAAGTATGGGCAGCAAAATTGTGTTTTACCATATTCTAAGGTTGTGGGGCAACCTTCCTCTTTGTTCTGTTTCCCTCCATTTCCTTCTGAAGACATGTGAACGCCCATTACTAACTATACTTACCTATATTTCACTTTTATGGACTTCGCACCCTTCACAGCCACTTGTGGAGTTCGTGAACTGACCCACTTTGTACTTACCTGGGTCACCCATAAGTAGTTAGTGCAGGCAGTCCATTAGCAATGGACATGGACAATATCCATATTTTGCATAGTATCCACTTTGATTTAGTTAGTATAAAAAGTCTATGTAAAATATTAAAAACAGAGATCTCATCTCCCCCTTTCTCAGAGCTAAGATTTCACTTCTCATTTCCTCTCGTGTTCAACTGCGAAGTCGACTCATGACTTATTCGAATATTGTCACTGCGTTATTGCAACCAGGAACTGGGACAATCCTAATTCATTGGTAAAGTACTTTTCATCAAACTGCATTATTAGACTGCAAACTACTGACTACCTTTTATTGCGACATTTTGCTAACTTTTTTTACTCACTTCGCATTCTTCACACTTCATTTAGGCTGTACATCATTAACAGCAGACATTACAGACTTCCACCCTTGTAGAAGAAGGCTGGTTCTGGGACCCTTTAAACTAACTCTTCCCTCTTCTAGTTTTCCAGTGCTTCCTTGCAGCTAGGAACACTAGGAACACATCATCGAGTACCTGACCTTTGATAGTATGCCATACATGTTGGTATTGCAATATATTGTATGGCAGTGTTGGTGGAATTCAATCACCCAGAGAAACAAGAGTCTAGTGCCCCACCTAAAGCATGAAGCAGAAGTGTACCTATACAGACCATTACTGTTCTTGGGATCTCCCCTCTCAAATTGATTGCTCTTGGTCCAATAGAGCTTGGAGACAACATTGGCCCTGGGTAGCAACAATGCTCAAAGTATGATATCTGGCATTCAGATCACTGTGACTTCTGTGTGATCTACAGCTTTTGTGCTGAGTTGCCAAGGAAGTATATTGCAGGGTAGTGATGCTGGAATTCTGTCACCGGGGGAAACAAGAGTCTAATGCCTTAACTAAAGCATAAAGAGCCAGGAATCACTTCTAAATGCTCCTATAACACATCCAATATCATTATATAAGTAAAGTAAGATATCCCATGAAGTGTATGTTACTAAATCAGTATTTCCAACTTCCAGAAAGCTGTAGGATGGATTTATGCCATTAATTGACTTGTGTTATAGATATTTTAGAGCATGAATACATAACTGAGCTGTTAAGCAACCAATTATCAATCACTGTGAACAAAAATCAACTGTTAAGTGGCTTTGGAGGGGTTTATAAGTTGATAAAGATGGTGTGGGAATTAATAAAACTGTAAAATAAAGGATTATGATAACTTCACATTTTTGACTGACATTTTGTCTCTGGCTCTTACAATAGAGATACTAAGTACATGACATGGCATAATGAGTGTTCACAAGGTGAGTATGGATATCATAGAAGCCATATATGTAGAAAAAACAATAAGATATACTTGGGAACCCCACAAATACAGCCAGCTTCACTCAAGATGATGGTTTGGGTGTATGTATTTGTTTACTTAGGTTTGGCTAGCTTTAGCGGGCCCCCACTATGATTACAAATCCTAGCAGCTGCCCATGGTCACTGCCTATTGGGATCAGGAAGTTGAGCACAAGATGAGGACGAGGTTTTTGAGGTATTGAGTTTAAGTCAAAGATAAGTGTATGAGGGAGTCTGCCACAGGGAGGAATGTTATTATCATCTCCTACAAGATGTGCAATATTTATACTACATAGTTAGGAGGTATAGTGTAATGCACTCCTTTAATATATAAAGGAGCTATACTGTAATGACTTTATAGTGACCTCATTTCCCCTATATATAATTCTCCAGATAGACTTGTCTATCATTGTATATTATAGGGGGTTCCCTGGATAGCATAGGAGACATTCTTGGCAGTCTTTGTAGTCTTGGCCAGTCTATTCCTGTATAGGAGACTGCCATTGCTCTAGGGTTAAGGGTAGCAGCTGCTAACCCTAACCCTAAGCTTAGGACTTGTATTCCATCTCCCTAGGCTTGCTAACTGCCTTGGCTTGCCTGTATACTCTTGTATACATAATCCCAACACTCCCCCTCAAGCCTAGGCAGTGTAGGACAATGAGTGGAATGGTTCTGTGAATGTCATCACTCCCCCTGGAGTGGTTAATAATTTTCTTTCAGGTGCATCAAAACCTCTGTGGATGGAAAACCCATTGGGAAAAACCAATCTCACCAAGGAAAGCTACTGAGTTATTTTTGACTGAATTCCCATCTCTTCCCTATGCCGTGAAAACTTGGGCTTTGGTAAAGCCTTTGTTAATATGTCCGCTGTTTGTTCCAGATCACGACAGTTTTGAATATCAATAATTTTGTTGGTGACTAAATCTCGGACCCAGTGATGCCATATAGCAATATGTTTTGACCTCTGGTGAAATTGAGGGTTATGGGTTACAATTACTGACCCTTCATTATCACCTTGAATAATTGTCGGATTTTCTTAGGTGTATCCGAGTTTACCATACAAATTTCTTAGCCATGTGGCCTCGCGTCCAGCCTCAGATAGCGCCACATATTCGGCTTCCATTGAGGATAATGCAATAATTGTTTGTTTCTTTGATTTCCAAGTTATTGCTCCCCCTGCTGTGAGGAAAATATATCCTGTGGTGGACTTGAGATCCTCAGAATTTGCAAATGATGCATCGGCAAATCCATGGAAAAGGTTATTGTTTTCAGTCTCATCCTGGGATTTTCTGTAAATAATTCCAAGAGTTTTCGTACCTGCTAAGTACCGTAGTATCCGCTTTATTGCACCATGGTGTTGTAAGCCCGGGTTTGCGGTATATGCTGCCAATTTATTAACAGCGAAGCTAATGTCAGGTTGCGTGGAGTTTGCAATGAATTGTAGACATCCCAGTAATTTGGCGTATGAATTGCTCCGATTCGGCTCATTATAATCTGGGTTTTCAATTAATTTAATATTTGGGTCCATTGGCATTCCAACAGGGTTTGCATCAATCATGCCTTCTTTACGAAGGACATTCTCGATATATTTTTCTTGAGATATTTTGATGCTATCATTGGCGCACGTAATTTCTATGCCCACAATTTTGCTAGGCTCTCCAAGGTCGGTGACGTCCCATTCTGATGTTAATGCATTTTTCATATGCTTCATCATTTTATCTGCTGATGCAAAAAGCAGGGTGTCGTCTACCCATACTGTTATAATGCCTATATTTTCTTCATCCCGTCGAATATATGCGCAAGGATCTGCCATTAATCGTCCATAATCATGAATTTTAAGTTTACCATCAAATTCGTTATTCCACTCTTGGCCTGCCTGCTTTAATCCATAAAGCGGTTTAAATAGCTTGCATACTCGGCCTGTTCCATCATCACATCCTTCAGGTTGTTTCATGTATATAGTCTCTTGTAGCGTGCCATTAAGGTATGTGCCCTTTACATCCATCTGTTGTATTTTTAGACCTTTCTCTGATGCAAGTGCTAAAATTGCCCGGAGTGTGTCCATTCGTACAACTGGTGAAAAAGTTTCCGTAAAATCGTAACCAGGTCTTTGTGCATACCCTTTTGCAACTAGCCGCGCTCTGTATCATACAATTTCCCCTTCTTTATTTCATTTCCGAATAAATACCCATTTATTTGTGATTGGAACGGCATCTGGAGGTTTTTCGACAAGTTCCCAAGTACCCTTTTCTTTGAGCAAGTCTAATTCAATTTGCATTGAATCTTTCCATTCCGTCCATTCCAGGGATTGTTTTGCGTCTTTGAGACTGTTTATTTCATCTCCGGCTATTATTGCATAGGCTTCTTCTATATTTAGAAAGGTTTCGTCATCTTCCTCTTCCGCAAGGTGGTAAAGATGTTTGTAGTCAGCACGAATTCCACGAGTTTTCCGTGGTTCATTATCACTTGCACGCATCTTCCGTGGTCTAGTGATATCTATGTTTCCCTCATTTTCATTCCATTTACGCTTCCGAGGCTGCCTTGCCGGTTCCGTGATCCGTTGATCAGAGTTACCCGTCGGCGGCACATTCGGTGTTTCCCCACCAGACTCCCCCTCCATCGAGGGTGTAACATCAGTGTCTTCGGGAGGCTCAGGTTCATCTGTAGTGTCAATAAGTTGGAAGTTCTGAGAGGTGAGAACATTTCTTGTTTCAGCATTGTAATATTTTATTGCTCCTGCGCCGTTGTCATAGCCGACATATGCACGGCGCTTTGATTTAGATAGCATTTTTCTTTCTTCTTTCTGGCCTTGTAATAATACCCATACTGGGGCTCCAAATTCACGTAAATTTGATACGTCCGGTTTTTTATTGTGCCAGCCTTCATAAGGTGTTGTTTCTCGAAGATGTTTGGTAAATGATCGGTTCCGGATATAGGCAGCGTGTAAGACTGCAAATTCCCATAAAAATTCTGGAAGCTGGTTAGCAGCCAGCATTGCTCGGGATAGCTCGACCAGGGTTCTGTTCATCCTTTCCGCAACTCCATTCTGTGATGGTGAGTATGGTGCGGTAAGTCAATTTTCTATACCTCTTTCTTTGCAATATTTTTCCAGTTTTTTGTTAACAAATTATTTTCCACAATCAATTTGTATACCCTTCGGCTTCTTGCCTTGTATTTCCAAATGGGCAAGGTAATTTATTACCCCCTGTGCTGCATCACTTTTCTCTTTGAGGCATTCAATTGTGACAAACCTTTTAGCATCATCCACAAATAGGAGATAATAATATTTGCCATTAATAGATTTGATGGCGTATTTTCCCCACAAATCTATGTGGGTTAATTCTCCTGGTTTCGTGTTTCTTTTTGTTGACTTCGGAAAAGGCTCCTTGTGTTGCTTTGCACTGATGCAAGCTTCGCAATCCGGTTTAGGACTATTTTCGTCGACATTGAAACCGTTCACCAAATTTCGGCTCAATAATTGTTGAAGTCCAGAATATCCTACATGTCCAAATCGTCGGTGCCAAGTTTCCCAACTAAGTGGTTTTACGTTTCCGACGAATGTTTGATTAACGGCAGGAGTTTTAGATGGCTTGCTTGAATTTTTTAATACCATTTTCATCTTGTATAAATGGTTATTAATTTTCTTTCCTTCTGCAAGTTGTTGTCCATCTTTTGTTGTGAGGATTAGTTTTCCTTGTCCTCCAATATATTTTCCGCCGGCCACATCCCATCGCCCCAACGAAATTAAATTGTTTCGTGTTCCAGGCACATGTAGGACGTCTTCCAGATGAATATTAAAATTTTGATTATTGCATGTTGAAATTATTTCAACAGTTCCTTTGCCTGCAATTTTAGCTTCCAATCCACCTACCCCAGTTACGGAATTATTTTTCATTAGAGTGTATGTTTTGAAGGCTTCTCTTTGATGCGTGACATACGATGTTGTTGCTGAGTCAGCCAACCAGTCGTAATAGATCAAACACTCGTCCATTACGGCATCGTTACAAGCATCATAGGAATCAAAATTATAATGTTCTTCTTGAGCTGAAAATGCAATAAATTCCTCCACAGCATTGGACTGTTCCACAGGGTTTATTTTCCCTTTTTCCTTATCTTTCTCCTTTTTCTTCCCCCAACAATTTTTTGCCTGATGTCCGATTTTTCCACAATTATGGCATTTATTGCCTTGGAATTTTCGGCATTTACTGGACCAATGTCCAGGGCGCTTGCAATGATCACAATATGGCTTTAGGGATTTTTTACGATTGGTAAGACAATTTTCAAGGGTTTTCTCCTTTTGGGCGGTCATCTGGGTTTTAGCCAGGTTTACAATTCCGCCGGAGTTATTATTCCCGTTATTCCTATTTTGCCAAAGTTTATATTCTTCCCTTAATAATCCAATAAATGCATCCGAAGTTAGGCGACGCTTTGGATCTAAGTCATTTGGATCATTTGCATTTCCGTTGTAGGGCTCGACATATGTTTGCCAAGAGTTTGGTAAGGATGCCGAAATGATCGATTTAAATCGGGTATCTGAGATATGGAATTCTATATTTGGAAACCTGTTGATCCGGTCTGGGTAAGACTTCAAGATGTTCAAATGCTTTAGGAGGTCATCAGAATTATCAGCCTTTGTCTCATATAATAGACACTGCAGTTGATTAACTGTCTGATGCGCCTTGTTTTCATGAGTGACTGATAATGCGGTATACATAGCTTCTGCGCTTTGTTTTGATCCGACGTGATTTATTTGCGAGGAGGTGACGTTGTGAATAATCACTTGTTGTGCCCACATGTCGTTTTTGTCCCAATTATAAGTGCTGGCCAGGTCTGTGTTTTCTTCTGGTCGCTTTATTTGTCCAAAGACATATCCTAATATGTCACAGTTAATAAAAACTCGTAACATTCTTTCTTTCCATTCGTGCCAATTTTCATCCGTCAAATGATTGCGATCGGTGATCTTGTTTACGTTTGAATATTCTTTGGTACGAATTAGGGGTATTGCCGTAGGTAATTGAATATTCCCTGGTGGGCCGTTATTTTCTTGGCGCCTTTCTTCTGCTCTTTGAAGAATTTCCGGGGGGATATTCACTTGTCTTTGTTTCTGTTTTGCTTTGGAGACATAAACTCTTGTAGGGTTTTGTTCCGTTGCTGAAGGTGTGCTGGGCTCTTCAAATAATGACTCCATGTCATCACGGTCCCCAACATATTCCAATTTTTGATCCATGGAGGTATTGAGTTTAAGTCAAAGATAAGTGTATGAGGGAGTCTGCCACAGGGAGGAATGTTATTATCATCTCCTACAAGATGTGCAATATTTATACTACATAGTTAGGAGGTATAGTGTAATGCACTCCTTTAATATATAAAGGAGCTATACTGTAATGACTTTATAGTGACCTCATTTCCCCTATATATAATTCTCCAGATAGACTTGTCTATCATTGTATATTATAGGGGGTTCCCTGGATAGCATAGGAGACAGTCTTGGCAGTCTTTGTAGTCTTGGCCAGTCTATTCCTGTATAGGAGACTGCCATTGCTCTAGGGTTAAGGGTAGCAGCTGCTAACCCTAACCCTAAGCTTAGGACTTGTATTCCATCTCCCTAGGCTTGCTAACTGCCTTGGCTTGCCTGTATACTCTTGTATACATAATCCCAACACTGCTAACTGTACTATCATTGGCATAGTTATTCAAAAAAGATTTTGAATCGTCCTTGGAAATGTGCAAAACATTATTGTTTTCCCTCCAGAATTTTGAGGCATATAGGACTGCATGTACACTTTGCAAGGGTCAACAGCTGAGAGGGAAAGATGAAGGAGTAGTGGAGTGAGGGATGAGCCAGCCATGAAAATGCCAAAATTCAAGTGTTTCAAAACTTTCATCATGCATGTAACAGTTTTCCCAGCACCAAACGAAAGGGAGCATCAGCCAAATTGTCACGTCCTTGTCACACCTTTTGCATTGCATCCATCGTTCTTCACCTTCCACACTAAATGGGCCTTCTGTTTGGTGTGAGGTAGATGCCTTTGGTATACCACAGTCACTTACAGCTTCTTTTTTTTAAATTTGTCTTGGCTTGGAAATAATCATCAAAATATCAAAATATCATGAAATTCCACCACTTCGGTGGGCTCTGCAAAACCTTCCACACAACCAATTTCTCCTGTAATCTGGATTCATAATGCCAATTGGTACTCCTCTTGATCCTGAAAAAGATTTGTGTTCGAAGTCCATGGTGTGGCTTGTAAAACTGGATTTTGAAACTCTATCCCATTTTGAATCCCGGTGCACATGATAGTAGTCCGTGAACAACAGTATTGAGATTTTCCATTTGAAGCAGGACCAGGCCTTGCAGGCCTCAACCTTTTTGTGAAAATTGTCCAGACACTGCCCAAGTCTCAATATTGAGACTTGGTCTTAATAAGACAGAAATGCAGCATCAACTCTTCCTATGCTGTCCCATTGGTGATATCACTGACTCACCACCTCAAAGCCTACAGCAAAGTCCACCAGAGCAGCAGCAAGTTTATCAAGATGCTGGCAGGCTCAGTGCTGATCTAATATTTCAAGTCCTTCTAGATTTAATAAACTAGCAGGGAATGACTAATATAAGTGTATGATGTCCAGACAAACCCATGCCCGAGCGACACAAGTGCACCCCAGCTCTAAAATGACACTCCTTGCTCTAGATACAGGTCAATGGATCATCCACTGGCATATACCTCGACCCCAACCACTCGGAACCACGCTCCACAACCATCACACACCTACAAATCCAAACCGACTCTCCCAGCCCAGACCAACGCGCACCCAAGAGCCAGTACCAGCGGAACTCCCACCTTTGCCACGCCCGCCAGGGCCCTATTCCGACGAGCCGTGTCCGACGGCGCCCACCACCTGATTTCCGACCACAGGAGAGGGCCAAAGACGATGCATGCGGTCCAGAACTGTAAACACAATATATAGAAACTTGAGTTGGAAGAAACGGAGATGGACGTACGACACGGATGCTTTTGAGGAATAGACTTGGGTATTGGCTAATCCGGGGGGTGACGTATGTAGGCTCCTCATCGCTGTTCGCGTCTCCGTTGTATGTGGAGGAGGAAGGGACAGGGTGTGGGTGGGTGAACATGACCCAGATGGCATAGAACGCGACTGCGAAGAAGTGTGAAGCGAGGAGGAGCGGGGAAGCTGCGATTCTGGAAGGGCGGAGATATTTTTAGTCGGGCACATATGATTGTTTGATTAATGTGGCGTACCCGGAGAGCAGAGAAACAGGCCCGTTTATACATTCGCCCCCGAGTTCAAAGTACTTGAAGCACCCCATTTGCAGCACAGCCAGGTGTGGATCTACAACGGTTCAAAGAACGCGTCAGTAACACTCTGAGGCACCCCTCACAAAAATAACGACGCACCGTCAGCACCAAACAAATCATACAGCGCCACGCTCAAGATATTGATCGTGGAGGCGAGGGGCTTCCTCCTCCAATGCCACTTCCCCAGCACCGCGCGCACCTGCTCCCAATCCCGAAGCCCCCCCTCCGGGAGTCCACCAAGCAGCTCGCGCAGCATCACGACGTCGTTTAGTGCGACTGTCATGCCGGCACCCGTGAGTGGGTGCCGCATGTTCCAAGCATCCCCGAGGAGGAACACGCCCGCCTTGGAAGAGGTGGGGTTGGAGGCGCCCTGGGAGACGGGGGGCAGGAAGGAATTGGGCATGCGCCTGAGCCGGTCTTTGGCGAGGGCAGTTTGTACGGGGAGGTGCAGGGCTTCGGGGAGCTGTGGGACGACATTGGTGAGGATGTGGGCCTGCCGAGAGGGTGGGTAGCATAGTGGTAAGATGTTGCGAATTGGAATATAAAATGTGGGAGCATACCTTGAGATCGGAGGGGAGTGGTGTCTTGACGTCGACGAGCATCCGGGTGTCGTGTTCTCCGATCTGGTAGAGCAGCACTGGACCGTACCCCTTGATGAGCGCAACTGTCCCGTGTTGTGGTATAGGCAACTTGGCGTCCACGAGGACGGCACCTATGAAATGGCTCTTCGTCGTCGACTTTGCCACGGCGGAGCCCATGACCGCAGTCCGGAAATTGGAAAAGCATCCATCTGCAACGACGACCAAATCGGCGAAGAACTCTTCTTTGACGGTGTCCGTATCCGCACTGGCATTGTTGCTCGGTTCCCCAAGCACGCTGCCCTTCCTCGTGGCACGCACTCCGACCACTCTGCGCTCGCGCTCCACGAGCTCCGTCACACTCGCTTCAATAACATCGACACCCTTCGCCCTCGCGGCAGCCTCCCTAAGCCTCATAACGAACCGGCCATGGTGGAAGCTGCGCCCCTCGTGCGTTCCGGGGTACGGTATATGGACTGACTTGCCGCCCGCGACCACGCAGTAGCCATGCACGGGTATTGCATCGATGCCGTCGACACAAGACTCAATTCCGAGTTTTCTGAGGGCAAGGACACCCCCGGGCTGCAGAAGTTCTCCTACTATCCGGTCTGGTTCAGATAATGAGCGTTCGAGGAGGGCAATTCGGAGGGGCTTGGAGCAGGAGAGGGTGGAGAGCGCGTGTGCCAGAGCGCAGCCTGCGATGCCGGCGCCGACGATGAGGACGTCGTACTTGGAGTTGGACATGAGGAAATTCCTTCGGCTTATCGTAAGTGTGGCAAGAAAACATTTTTGAGAAGCATGTCAGCACAGCTTTTGTTATGTAAAGTGGTCTGATCTGGGAATTCTCGTCGATCTCATGGTGACTTCTTATTCCCTTCTCTCAGGCTGCTAATCATCACTTGAACCGTTTCAGAACCAGGCATTAGACTGCATTAGAGCACTTCAGCAACCCCGGTCAAAATGGAACCGAATGAGCGAAATCTGCCAAGTTTTGACCGAGGAGCTCTGCTCCACATCGACCCAGCTTTGCATGTGACCGCATTGTTGCCAATGAATAGCATATTCTCTCAGCTCTCTTTATGTATGCTGGTTTCACGGCCTCTGTCGATGCTTTACGAGGCTAGGCTGAGAAGATGAAAGAGTTTTGAAGCTGTTATCGAAGCCAACATTGGCTGGCTCACCAATCTCTGTTCACGTGAGTGGGGCAGCTTGCTCATGAGTTTTGACCAAAAATTGATCAGGAACGACTGGAAAACAAGGTTTGACCGGGTTGCTGAAGTGCTCTAATAATTGTTAACAGGCCCTATCCGGATGACTACTAGAAATATCAACGCCATGGCCATGTTTATGGGATCGTGGGATACCTGTGGCTTGCCATGTTTTGTGGCTCGTGTCTGTGGTTCACACATGGCATTGCACTGTTTGGTACCTCTGTACAACACCCCCTGCACTGCCCAAATGCCCCAATCCCTCATATATTAGCTGTCAAGCGCACTTGTCTGCTCCCACTGCACACCGTCATTAGGCCACTGGCATGGAGTCGTTACACAGCTCGACTATCGATATGATCATGTTCCACCAGGACAAAGGCAGACTCCCAGTACCTTCACATCGCCATTCTGCACCGTCGGCCCCCTGGCCTTGGATAGACATCCACGATGGTGTGTCTTGCTCATTGAAATCCCTCCATGCCTGACCACACATTCTATATCTCAGCCATTGACCAGGTACAATTAAATTCTAGCCTCCCTCCGATACCCGAACTTTTCGATTCGCGCAGCGACTGCACTGGACGTTGGCGTGGTTATCCTCAGTCATTTTTTCCTCAATGGACAAAGGAACAAGTAATCCGGTCTAAGATATCTGACGCCGTTCTTCACTACAAGAGGGAGGCGCCGTGCACTATATATCAGGTCGACGTCCGTTCCGACGGGTTCTTTACCAACTCGGGGCAAATCGTGGCAGGAGAGGAAAATCAGAACGACACGTGGGAACAGTTAATACGCACAGAGGCACGTCTTGGTTCGACTTTTGCGGTTTATCCACCGCTGCCGTTGTTCTCCTGAGTTATATCTATACGCACATCACTGCTCACGGGTCAATGTGCAGTCACAGCAGAACAGCCTTTTCCATCGCTTTCCGTCACCTTGCCATTTCCTTGCTAATATCTATTATTTGTTCAACACAGCGACCGCCAGATGTTGCAATCCGAGCGTTGTTGTTTGTTGACAAGTTGTCTGGACCTATCCTCCAAATGCTTGGCACCATGTAATGCTATCATTTAAACAATCTATTGAATCGGACATCGCAATGTCTTTACTGACGCATCGACAGGTATAATATCGAACCTTTCTTTTTCTCCTCCTCTTTGAACTGGATCCCATCACGATACCAGGAGAATGTTCAACCACAGATAGGAGATCGTAAGTTCCCCCTTTCATGTGAAGTTTTTTTTTTCTTACCAATTTTATGACTCACACCAGACATCACTATCACTCTAACATTTCTCAAATCAATGTCCAAGCCTCACTACGACTCGTTTATGACTCGAAACTCGACGCTACAACCACCATTACGCAGATCCACCACCAGGGACGGAGGCCCACACCACCATCAGTGCTGCATTGTAACTCCGACGTGGTGGCAGTATCATTGAAAATCCTCAGCCAGAGAAATGATCGACACGCAGGCCCCGCTTCATCTTCGTTCGAGTAAAATAATCACTCTCTCCGGCCCCGGAATTCGATCTGAATAACTGCACAGGCAATCGCGTACTCGTACTTGATTTACTCTCTGTCCATGTCATCCGTCGCCCAGATAAAAGCACCATCATCTCCTTTCACCCGGACCTCGACCATCCAACGACGTCTGCAGCATATCTTCATGAGCGTATCCGATATGCAGGCAAGTCTTTTCCTTTTTCGTTGCATCCTTGTGATCTAAGTCTTACCAGGACAAAGCGTGTACTGGCAAAACATCTTCCAGCGTTGCCCCGACCCTACATTTTTGCTCCTAATTTTCGTCTGGCATGCTATGTACGGGTGGGATGAGGCCTACAATGACCTGTATGCACATATCTGCCACCTGGTCAGTCTCAGACATGTACAGTTTCTTGACAAGCGCTGAACCATGAACGGTGTGACAGGAAACGAGCATATTGACAACCTCTAGTATGGAACTCACGCTAGAGCTCCACACCATTCTTGCACACCAACTGTACTATTCCTCGTTGATTGAAGATTTCCGCAATACCCTCGAATTTATTCGCGACACCCCGAATCCAGCCTGGGACTCCCCCCATTCGAGCAAAGAGATGTACTTCACCCAGCTGTTGAACAGGGAATGTGCGAGCCTTCTGATCCAGGTCAGCCGTTTGGAGACGGGACGAAGGATGCAGGAGAGGCGGCTTGAGAACGTGATAAACCTTGTGATCGCTTCCCCCTCATTTTCTTCTCACATAGCTCATGTTCTTCCACAGGTATACAGTAGTGTCAACCTTGACGATAGCATGCGACGGATGACAGAGGCCACATTAGACGATACCGCAGGTTTGTCATTTCGCGGGTCCTTTCGATATGGCACCGATCTTACACCCTTTCCCCAGCGGTGAGCTGACCGCCCTCACCATTCTAGCTACAATTAACACGTTCTACGTCAGATGAAGCAAATTGCGTACCTCACGATGATATTTCTTCCTGGGACTTTTGTTGCGGCACGTATCTCTTCCTGTTCACAGTTGATGAAACTGACTAGGCGCATCAGACGGTGTTCGGCATGAACGTTCGCGAAGTTTCCCCTGATACACATGGGACATTCCTCCTCTATGCGGAAATCTCAATCTCCCTCACCGCAGCAACCGTCTGGATTGTAGTAGCCCTTCAAGCTAAGAGGTTCTTCGGAGCACAGGTAACAAGCGCTTGGCAACGTTTCTGTTGGCCAATTTTACTTTTTCGGATGCGTTCAGTGCAGAATTCTCTATTGTACGTTGTCTAAACTAGTGATCATCTACTACTTAACTATAAGGATCATCACCTCGCAATATGCAAATAGAGACAGTACCTTTTCTGCCTGGCTAATGCATCTTCTCTTATCAGTTCTGCAACAGCACAGAGTGTTACTCACGACCTTGATAAGGGATACGCTATGTGAAGAACATTGATGTGAGAGTGTACCTTTGCGAAACAAGGCATTCGCGCCTGGCATGCGATAGGACATGAATATCCTCACCACCGACAGGAGAGGGGGCTGACGACAGCGATCACGGTGAAGGCGAGGAGTGCTGCAGCGACCATACCAGGTGATAGAGCCAGTGCTGCTGGGGCGATTTCAATATCTTCGTCGGCGTTCCGTGTACTGTGACGATGCAGGTTGGAGTGATAGGGTGACGGCCGGCGTGGAGGTATCGAGGGGGAGGTTGGCTAGGGATCTGGATGATGATGCAATGAGGCAACGGATAGTAACGCGAGCCGAAATTCCAAAACGAGCATGACATGAGTAGAGCAACCCGTGGTGTGTCGCGGCAGATTGGAGAGAGTTTCGTGAATGTTTTCGGGACGAAAAATAATGGAAACCTGGGTTGAGCATAGATGGTTTATGTGAATGGACTGGCCAGGGAGGCTGACAAAAATAGACGGATCCCCCCACCCCCCTCGTTCCCGTGCTCCCATCCCAAAGAACAGCACCGTAGGAAGGCAGCAAAGCTCACATTGACTGCTTTCACAACGTCCATCCCTTCGACATTGCTTGATATCACTGACATCGGTGGTTAGTTGCCTAGTGGTTAGCGACTGGTTGAACCAGGATTGAACGTTGAACGTTGAACTTTGGAACGTTGACCACCGTTTCTCAACAAAGTTGCTCCCAGTGATTATTATCGCGAAGCTTGAAGCATCCACTGAGTGAGTTATCTGATTCATGAGGGGATTAGATTCCTTCGACCCATCGTCTCGAGGCAAAACCTAAACGAAAAGATTATGGAAATGCATAAACCCCGATTTGGAAGTTTGTTCAGAAATTCTTCACCCAAATCTTTATCATCTCTACAGCGACTCTTAGACTCACAGGAATGGACCAATCGACCGCTTGTAAGGTCATGGTCTACGGCCTAAGAGCTGCCTTTTGTTTCGGCAGGGTCAGGCTGTGTCTAAGCGGACACAGCAGACAGAAGCTCGATCGCGAACCTGATGGACGCAGCCTCGAGTTGTGAGGGGAGACTCGGTACTCGGTGACGCGTATTTCCGAACAAAAGTCTTGCTAGACTCCAGCCTGAGGTGAGCCAGCATCCTGATATGGGTCGACCTGTACTCTCCTTGTAACAGAGGGTGAGAATTGATATTGACTCGGAACGATGCTTCATGCGTTTCTGGATGTAGAGGCTTTGCCTTGCGTTCCAACACGACAGTGTAGGCTCGTACAGTCCCCTGTCCGGAACACTGGAGGCAGCGTCAAGCTTCGTGAGACAGGCAGTGGAGATAAGCGTCGGCTCTCCGTACTCGCAGGATCATCCTGGGGGCTCATTGACTTGGGAGCGAAGAAGTTCCCTCCTACAGAGGTCCACCAGCTGACAGGAGGGCAAACAACTCGACATTTCCCACTTGGCATCTTCGATGTCCAGTTCCGCTCGAGTCCAAGTTGGGAGAACTTTAGCCTTCTACGTAAGTTTGGCTGTTGATATATCAATTTCGAAGCATGCAGCAGTTTTTACTTTACAGATCTCATTTCAGCATATATACTTGCAATGCTTATTGTTCGAGGCGCAAAGCATTACTTTCTCTCTGAGTCCAACGCAAAAAACTGTCCCGGCCTTGACATAACTCAATTGCTATAGGACAATTGTCTCCCAGGAAACGTGGTAGGGCGGCAAAAGAAGCTCAACAGTCAAGCTAATCAAGCGCCAGGGGTATCACGGCGATTTATCATTCAGACAACGAGACTGGCTGCAATCAACCCGATTCGATTGTCAAAGGTTTGGCGCCTGGTCCCAACCTTCCCCAAGAATGGCAGGGCATCATCATCGTGATCTAAACACCGCCCAGGCTGGATAGATCGGTTTAAAAAATGCGAGCATCATAGGACGCTGCATCACCGTATAGATGGACGTATGGCATCTCACCGTCAAATCTATAAAATCGACACTGGTGATTGCTCCCTTACATCGCACCACGACCGCTCAAGTTCCTTCACAATGTCGTCAGAACCATCCATTGGGGAGTTGGAGACCATAGCTCGTGACCTGTATTGGCTCTCGCTCGCATACCTCGACTGACGCTCACCTACTATACCATCTAGAATGGCGGCAAAAATGTTCTCCTTAGCTGCATGTGGTGCGTATCTCGCCCCCGCCTTTGCATCCCGAGTGAGTGACGAGCGGGGATTACAGTGATGATTTTCTATGACATCGTCATTACTCTGGGCGAAGAAGTGGAACGCATATGGCTAAGGAAGTTCTCTCTTCTAACGGTGTTCTGGTTCATGGTGCGTCGCGCATTATCAAGTATCTGTGATATTCAGGCTTACCTCTCCGATAGAACAGATATCTATCGCCTCTAGGCTATATCGTGATCATAGTATGTATGTCCCTTATCCTGGCTTACTCAAGAGACTTTTTGACATTATCGTCGATTAGCATTCCACGATCCCTGGCCGAAAGGCGTCTGCAACCGATATATTCTTTTCCCAGAAGCTCTGAAGATTGTCACGTCTTTCACGATTGGAGGTTCGTCCTGTTGGCGACTGTTATTTCGATCTGCGTATCACATCCCACCTGCAGCTATTTTCATCTTTCGGCTATATGGGATAACCTCGCGAAATCGGAGGACACTGGTGGGCGTTGCGTGCACATTGCTTGCGGCTGAATTGGCAGTCAAAATCGTGAGCTGCGTTGTATTGCGTTATCCGCAGAAATTTTCTCAAGTGAGATTTAGTGGGCGTTCACAGATGGGACTAGCCTTGATCTTCCACCTGGTACGCCTCCACTATTTGTGAAGCGACGTATCCCTTACATACTGCCAGGTCTTGTCGGATGCATATTAGTGGGTAAAGCACCTCTGTCAGTGATCTATTTCTTCCTATGCTTCGTACTGCTAACGGCGACCGCAGCCGTTTTGCCTTTACGTGGATAGCGGAACTAGGTTTCGGTTCGTCAGCACTCTTTTTTCTTTTGGCCAGTGGAGTCGCATGCATGGTCACTTTCTTCTAGATTCCCTCATGTTTTTCACGACGCTTTACAAAGTGGTCAAATCTAACCACCATGTTCAAGGCAATGCCAGAAACCTTCTTGATCTCATTCTACGAGACGGTGCGCAATTTCTCAACTTCTGTGTCTACACTTTCAAACCGGACACAGGCGTCATCTACTTCGCAATAATTTTTGTGGCGAACATGGTCACAGTCCTAATCTATATGGTCAGTTATCTATTTTCTGCGGACCGAAACTTTTCCTGACAAGTATACTGGACTAGCTTGCAACCGTAAGGCCGTAGTACGTTCTTCTCGACCTGTTGTTGATCAAATCCGAATCGCTCCAGCCCAACCTCAAAGCCATCAATGCAAGCTTTAGTACACTGTCAGCATGGTTCCCTCTAATATAGACCATCGCTGACGCATACCGGTAGAATCACCAGCTTGATGGTTTCCCGATTGATTCTCAACCTCCGAGGAGCAAGCGAGCATGGCCGCGGGGTTTTGGTCAGCGGGAGGGTGGGAAGGTGGGAGCGTTGCAAAAATTCTTGTAAGTCGTTTTGAACTGCTGTTTTTTTGGCATCTTATTCTCTAGTGCTCGGTACATACTCAGCGGAATCGCGCTGAGCGATGCGCATCTTGAACTTTGAATTCTTGACATAGTTGCAGCGAGTGCCAACTCCTTCAATCCCAGACCGTCACCGTGCGCTTGCCCCGATTTTACGCTTGGTCATGGGTCGCATTACACTGCGCAAAACATAGCGTGTAATGCCGTGGACACACTTGATTGATGTTCCGCTATAGCTAGGGTCTATAATGATGTACGTTTGATGTACTGCATAATTGCTATACCAAAGTCTTCGTGTCACACGCCATGACTTGGTATATACCCACTAGACAATCGGGCAACTATTCTCGCTTGTTATGACCCATTCAAGAGGTTGTAAACTACTAGGTATGTAATGTGTGCACACGATGGACTGAAATTAACGACTGACTATGGATTCGAGAAAGTAGACGACGATATGGGAAGCAGAAAGGTCGCTCAGTGAATTTTCAGCGCCTCTTTTATGCAGCAGTTAACTTTCGATAGCTTGATCTCTCCCAACTTTTCCCCCACAAGTATCCAATAGACTTTTATTCGCAGCTTTGGTTGCAAAATGGCCCGGGTTAGAAATCATTCAGAATGCAATTGGTCGTTGTACACCTGTGGCTACTATTGAACGTGAACGACTTGAAGCTAAAATCAGCTTGGCAGCTTCGCCATTCCGGCCAGAATTTATACTGAATCTCCTTGGAATGACCAGTTTTTTTATCACGAGAGTGGAGTCCATCGTTTTATTGCCAGACATCCCTCTTGTACCTTGCACCCTCTGTGGAGGTAGGGGATAGATCTGGACTTCAAGTTTAGAATTGGTTCCAACACACCTCCGATTGTAGTTAGTATCTAAAGCATGTTACTCTCTGAACGTTTACTCTGGATGTCTTATACAACCAATTGCAAGTTATGATGACCTTGGAATTCGAGAGCTACAAACTACTGTACAAAGGGGAAAAAAATTACACGAAGGATAACGGTTGTTAAACTACAGGCACATGCATATTCCTCCTCCCTAATCTTTACGAACGTAAGTGCCCTCAATCTGCGAAGAACCAGAAGGAAAAGGAACCAGAGTGGAACTTATAGTCTTCTTAATCCAGCCATTGGTATTGAACCCTGCTACTTCATAGGGGTTGCTACGCTTATTGATCTCCTGCACGATTGCAGAGACAACATTGAACCCCACGTTTCCGAAGTCGTTTCCAGGAGAGTCTCTGTCTAGAAGTGGCAAGCCGAATTAGCGCCCCAAACCGTTGGCCTGAGCAACTTATAATAGTCTCACCCGGAACGAAATGCCAGCCCGGATATTCAACTCTGATGTAGAGTGTAGCGTTCGCCTTGACGAACATCTTGGCATCAATTTTTGACCAGGATTTGCACCAGCCGTTGCTGTTGAATGCGAAGAAGCGAGAACCATATTGCAAGGTGGCAGCCTTGAGGGCTGCGATCTTGGCGGCGCCGCTTTGGTCTTTGTAATAGTTTCCGATGTCATTGCCGGAAACATCCCAGCCTTCGAATTTGACGAAATCCCCG
Organism: Tricholoma hemisulphureum; assembly: GCA_964034925.1. NCBI lineage: Eukaryota > Fungi > Basidiomycota > Agaricomycetes > Agaricales > Tricholomataceae > Tricholoma > Tricholoma hemisulphureum. Next base: position 7,431,902 of record OZ035935.1, on the reverse strand, counting down.
TCACGCACGCCGGGAGGGAAACCTGAGGACATAACGAACTAGACGGATAGTAAGAAGGTCGTAAAAAAACATTGCACTGAATCAGGAACTCTAACTTGCAGTAGTGTGGATGTGTAAAAAGGCGAGGTGGGGTCTCAAGTTGGCACTGGATCTAACTGTCAGTTCCCCAAGCTCTATAAACTTTAGAGTTGTAAAAAAAAATCATTAGCAACGATGCGGTCACATGCAAAGTGGAGCAGAGCCCCTCGGTCAAAACCCAGTCGTTCGGTTCCATTTTGACCGGGGTTGCTGAAGCGCTCTAATCCAGGTGTCCTGCGGCGGTAGGTGGAGAATGTGGAGCATTATTTCAAGGACGCTCAGCTCCTGAATAGTGGGTCATCGAGTCGAGCTGACTCATTCGTGCACTTGTGGAGATCGCGGCGCCCATAAATCTTATTCATTTGCCGCGTGTGTTTGTTGACCGAATGGCTCTTGGAGGAAATGGGGTGAAAGTTCCTCGGTCGAACTTCGCTTTTTCTTCGTTCGCTTCCATTTCGATACTGAAGTGCTCTGCTGATCTCTGCATCATGCACTACCTACCAGATGACCCTTGTACGTCATCAGAGATGGCGTAAAGGTGGACGCAACATAGGAACGTGCACGCCAGTGACAGGATGCATGAAGGACTCGGTACCAAGCACTGCTCTATTGCCAATTTTGCTCAGAACTTGAATGGTCATCCGCTGGTGCTGTGACAGTGGGCCCGAGGGTGGTGAGCGGTTTAAGACATACTAGCCCGAGCTGGTATGGTGGTTGGAGCAAATCCGCAATGGACTCTTACAGCCAAGTTACCTTCCATCCAGAACCCCATTATCGCCACAGTGCCCCAATACCATTGCGCGAAGGCGGGAAGAGATGGTTTTGAAAAGAGGGCTCACCCCAGCCCGTGCCAGTCTAGATTTATAGAACGTGACCAAAGCACAGCCACCCATTGCATAATTTGCATTGGCAAATGCGTTATGGCGAATTTGTTCTCAAACTTGAAGCCAGTGCGAGTCGGAGCTTCGCTGATGGGTCCGTACCATGTCTCTTGCCACTGTCCTCATTTTCAGATTCTACAACCGCCATGCATCCCATCTACTCAACCTCAGGCCTCTCTGGAAGAGTTCGTTGGTACCCACGTTGGCCCACAATGACTCGGATGACTCCTTTCGATTCCTCATGGTCCCTCGCCCGCTCGGAAAGCGGCATTATATCTCAAGCGCAAAAGAAAGAGTATATAGCAATCACGTTAGCCTGTGCAGTTATCCTGGTGCTCCATCGAAGAGATTCCACTCTACTACAAGCACCAAATTCTTACCAGAAGTCGAAGAACTTTGTAATGGCAACCGAAAGTTTCTAGATACAATTTTAACGGAGAACCCTGGCTTGTTGAAGACTCTGGCTGAGAATGGGCAGCGTGTGTATCCCGTCTACTGGTGCAATACTTATTTATAACTTGCCTGATAGGCCCCCAATTCATGTTTCTCGACTGCTCTGACAGTAGGTAAGTGAACACCATCAAAATACTTTGTTTGGTCGTTTTGCGAAAAGAGGGCTTTTTTAGGGTCTGCGAACAAACCATCTTTTCCGCAAAATCTGGGACGATGTTCACAACAGCGAACATTGCTAACCAATACAACGAGAATGATTTGAGTGCGTAAGTTTTGTCATCATTCTACCTCCACATTTGCCTCAGGCCAGTATAAAAGCAATGCGGTTCTCTCGTTTGCCGTGAATGTCCTCGGCGTCAAGCACATTGTCGTCATGGGACACTATGGGTGTGGAGGCGTCGCAGCGGTGCTTGGACCTCCGTCAAGTTCCCGTGCAACGCAGGGTACTCCAAATAAAACCACGAACGACCCAGTTGAAAGCTGGATCCTTCCTATTAGAGAAATATATCGAACGAGCATGAGGTTTTTTCATTCTCGTTCCCATGCCAACAGTCCAGTTAATCCAGTTGATCTCTGATAGAAAGGAGATCATTGAACACCGCGGCAACAACAGCCCGAAGGAGGGAAATGAATGCGTGAACGCAGTCCCGCATTTACGCGATCGTGCGTTGCATAACACCTCACTCGTCGCCTATCTTCAGGTGCCAACCTTCTTCCATCTAGCGGCATTCCGTGCTCTCGTAGAAGAAAATGTGAAAACTAACGTTGATCGAATATCAAAATCTGAAGTAATAACAACCGTACGTCTGCATGTCTCATACTTCTGCCGCATCTTAATTCTGTGACGAAAAGCGCTACGCGTCTCTCAGCGCTCCAAAACCAACTAATCACGAAGAGTGGTCAAATACCGAGGGATTGCCGATTGAAGTTTTCGTCCATGGGTGGGTTTATGACATTGAGACAGGCGAAGTTGTGGACCTAGGGGTGTCTGTTGCTCCGCCGGGAAGGGACGTGCCGAAAATGCCGTTTAGAAGACTGCTGGCTGAATAAAGAATGTGAGTGATGCGTGGAATACTTTCATGTACTAAGGACGGCCGGAGAAATGATTATCTGAGTCCAGAAACAATGCCAGGCATTATGATATGTCTCTATGTTCTCACCTTGACCTCACTAGGGGCAAATACTAATGCCCAGTATGACAATAGTCAGCAAACCCAACTTTCTTTCCCAGTATGTTATGTCCCCAGCACAGATATCTACAGGATGGAAATCAAACGAGATGTTGCAGCCGAGAGAGTAGTGGGAAACGGGACAGGTGATTATCGTTGGTATCAACAGAGAAAACGCTCCAACTCCAAACGGAATCAAGGGATGGTACTGTGTAGCAGGCGACGGATCTAACGGATACAAGGATGGTGACGTTCGAACTTACGGTGCATGTTGCTTCGCTGCCTATATCTTCTCCCGAATGGTCCAAGGACGCACTCGTGCCTGAGCCGCAAGACACAACGGGGGGAACAACGGCCACGTACTACGTAAAGAAGAACAAGGTGCAATCTCTAACGCCCTGCGACGGGCAGATAAGGCACGAGCAGTCGTAAGACCTCGAATTCGATATCGCGTAACGTTGGTATTACTCAGAATAATAATGATAATGAAAGGTGTCAGATTGAGGGAGTCCAAAGCATCGCCGAAAAAGATAATCTGGTGGGTGTCTGATTTTCCCGTTCGGCCAGCTCCCCGGGAAATTATTTGAAGAGATGAGGAAGGTTTTGGTTGAAAAGAAGTGCTTCAACGCTTGGGTGGTGCAATCCAAATCTCGGCTACCAGTTCTAACTGCCTGGGAGAGGTTCAGCTCTCAGTGCACTTCGTGATTTTCCTATCCTCCCCATGAGTGATGCAACCTTGTAATGATGCAACGTAAGTACCGCGCTTAAAACAATCGGGATTTACTTACCGCAGAATTTCTCCGAGGAATCGTAAATCACGCGGTCGGGGCCAGGCTCGCCTCCAGTGTATTTTTTCCCCTGGGCATTTTTAAAGGGGTATTCAGTCAAGGGTTGGGTACATGACGGCATTGACGGGAAAGTCAGCCCCTAAAGACAATGGCGCCTCGTCAGCCAAAGCCCATGCCGTAGTTATGAATGCCCTTACTTCAGCATTATCGAAGACGATCGGGAATGCTCCCTTCCTGATAGAGCATCCGGTCAGCAGTTACCAATAGCAGCGTTTGGGACTCGGAGGCGGGTGACTAAACTCACTTTGATCCAGAACTGGTTTCTCCGGGGTGCTCTCCTCCTGCCTTTTTGGCCGCTTTTTTGTGTGATTTTTTGGAAACCTTTTTGCCAGCGGTCGCTCGCTTTATAGCTGCGGCGGTGGCGGCGGAGGGGTATGATCTCCCTGTGTATTTTTACGGATTAATGATCCATAGAAAATATGCCACTGCGTCGGTCTGACCGTTGCAGACACATCCACCCTTGTTGCGTGGAGCAAGGTCTTGGTCAACATCTGCCGGAATAGCATGCACTGCGCCCACTGATAACAAGGCCATAGCAAGGAACAGTGGTCGATTCAAGATCATGTCGAATACAGTGGGTACTAGTAGAGTGTCTGGGTTTTGTGTGCTTTGTTGAGGACTGCAGTAGAATGAGGTATTGATTTATACTCCCAGGTGACAGCACGTTATACCTGAATGGCTCCCCGTTCTTCCCGGTGTGAAGTCCCAGGATGACTGGTAACCGCACGCTTGAGAACGTGCGACAACAATTCACATGCTCGATGTTGTACAGGTCGCCCTGACATCGTCCTTCGATGTGCATGCTGGCAGGCTTGGGCACCAATGCGGGCCCGGGAAATAGCTGGCCCACGTTATACAGTGGGACCTCTGCAACGTGATTCTGGGCGTGCATCCGAGTCAGCAAACCCTGTTTCTGGCTGTGAAGACGTTTGCACCTGGTAGCAGCTGAAACCTTACTAAGGTTTCAGCTGCTACCAGGTGCAAACGTCTTCACTGTACATCATAGTATTAGTAGTGATAGCAGCTGCAGCTGCCTGTGTAACCTTACTACATAAGGAAGCAGCTGCTACTTTACATAATGATACAGATGGCCATAGTGAGCTGTAGTTCCATAGACACCATAGCAAAGGTATATGCTGTGGGAAGTGGCATCAGGAAAACCCGAAATTCCTTGATCAGACTTGTTTATCTTTTTCCTCCTTAAATAGAAAAAAAGCTGGATATACTGCTTATTTACACTTAATACATAGCTTGCTTAAGACACCCTAAGTAAATACAGAGAAAGGGATGATAAGTAGTGTTGCCAACAGCCTGGCTCAGGGCCATGGGCCACCAGGGCAGGCCACTATTTTGGGTGAGCCAAGGTGCTAAAATTGGGGCTGTGGTGCAGTGTCTGGGACACCTTACATCAGGAAATCGGAGGGACCCTGGTATGACCAGGCGGAGTTTGTAAGCAGTAAGCAGACTAGTGGAGATTTGTAGTGAAATATAATGAAATATATAGGAATGCAAGATTTTTGCAACTGATAGTTAGATTCAATAATTCTGACCAACAGATCATTTATGTCCAAGGCTGGCAGGAAATATGTATAACTTTGCAAGGAGTAGGCAAGAAATATATTGATATGATCAACATCATGCAAGAGTTTTGTAACTGATATTAGATGCAATAATTCTGACAACAGATCATTTATGTCCAAGGCCGGCAGAAAATATGTATAACTTTGCAAGGAGTAGGCAAGAAATATATTGATATGATCAACATAATGCAAGAGTTTTGTAGCTGATATTACCGTGTTCCACCGGGTAGTGGGTCACGCTGAACCAAATTGGCCCTCGAGTTGTCAAAATCGTAGCAGTCCCCTCGGAATTTTTTTGAGCGCTACAATATGATATAAAGAGGTGTTCTATGTACTACATATGCGAAGGGACTGGGTATAAAATATACAATAATTTTCGTACAGGAGCAAGTCCAAAAGTGTGAAAAGCATGGTAACAGGTCAGAGCCTGACAATGGTGGAACAGCCACAGAATGACAGGTTATGAGGGGTTCAATGGGCTTATTGGATATGGGGGATAGACTGATAGTGGCAGCTCGAGTTCTAGTAGCTGTGGTGTAGAAAGAGGAGCAGTCGAAAATTGAGGGATATGAGTGGGAAATTGCTCAGCTGAGCAGGTCAGCATTTTCCTGTGCCAGTTTCAATAAAGAGAATCTTACTAATTGTCATGAATAAGTACCATAGATGCCATAGCTAGGATTTAGCACACATACCATTGACTATTGACCTGGTCTTCGCCACTAACACCCCTCATCACTAAAATTTGCATGTCGAAAAAAGATGTGTTGCACACATTGTCAGGGACCCTCCAAGTCTGGGAAATAGTTCAGCAGGCCCAAAGTTGGGCAGGCAGTGGGGCCGAACCATGGGTTGATACTGCAAAAGGAATTGCAGAGATACATTGCATGGATATCGAACAAAGTGTGTTTGACCTGGTACCACGTTTGACCCGGTACCTGATTACATACAGTAGATCCAATACTTTCGACAACAGATCATTTATGTCCAAGGCTGGCAGAAAATATGTATAACTTTGCAAGGAGCAGGCAAGAAATATATTGATATGATCAACATCATACAAGAGTTTTGTAACTGATATTAGATGCAATAATTCTGACAACAGATCATTTATGTCCAAGGCTGGCAGAAAAACTATATAACTTTGCAAGGAGTAGGCAAGAAATATATTGATATGATCAACATAATGCAAGAGTATTGTGGCTGATATTAGATCCAATACTTTTGACAACAGATCATTTATGTCCAAGGCTGGCAGAAAATATGTATAACTTCGCAAAGGGTAGGCAAGAAATATTCATCCGTGTGTGGTCTACTATTGTGACATGGCCTACATGTATTGTATGTGAAGATTGCAGCAGGGTATAAGTACGTAGAAATAGTGGAAAATAAAATATATTCCATCCCCACCTCTATGTTATGGACAACACCCCGCAATGCCTCGCACCACCTAGTAAGACCGACTTTGGCCTCGCTTCGCCATGGCTCACAAGAACACCAGAATGATTATGAACTGCAGTCACAACCAGATCTCCAGCATCACTACAGCTAACCAGTGAGGTCTCTTCTTCGAGGTCTCATGAGACGATACTCTTGTTTCCCTGTTGGATGTAGCGTTTTCAGCAGCAGCATCGAAAGCGTAGCTGATAGCACAGGAGAGAGCAGCCCTGTGCTTATTGGCCGTGTTGTGATGAGGCCATTGCTACAGGGAGATGAGGAGAATGGTACTGGAAGGCTGAAGGCATGTTGGTCTGCTTTTAAATCTACTTCTGACAGTTCTTCAGAAGTAGCATCGAAGAGACCCATCACAGACTAGAGTTTTAAAGTCCGGTCGGGTCCGGTTGTTCAGCCATTTCGGCCCCAACCGGACCCCAACCGGTTGGTCATTTGCATCAAAAAGTACCAACCGACAACCGAACCGGGTACAACCGGTTGGTGTCGGTTGCTCAGGCGGTTGTGACCGGTTGAGACCGGTCGCAACCCGACCTGGTTACAGTCGGTTGCAGTCGGTTGGGACCAACTGCAACCGACATCTACATAGTCACTTAATATACATACTGACTACTAATATTACTTTTTCTACTGTAATTTAAAATATAATATAATATACAAATAAATAAAACAATCCCCCCCTCAAGGTGGGGGGGATGGGGAACACTGACAACGGTGGCCATACTCGCTGTTGAGGTGAGGGATGGCGGACGAGAGGGGGGGACGGCGGACAAGTGGGGGGATGGCAAACACGAGGGGGGGATGGCAAAGTGAGGGGGCACAGCAAACATGACTCGCAAGGGGCAGGCAGTAAACGTGAGGGGGCAGACGGCAAACGTGAGGGGGCACAGCAAATGCGACTCGCAAGGGGGCAGGCAGCAAATGTGAGGGGGCAGACGGCAAACGCGAGGGGGTAGATGGCAAGTGCGAGGGGGCAGATGGCAAACGCGAGGGGGAGGATGGCGGATGATGGGGGCGCAGTGGACAAGTGGGGGGGATGGCAGACAAGTGGGGGGGACGGCAAATGTGAGGGGGAATGGCAAACGAGAGGGGGGATGGCAAACGAGAGGGGGGATGGCAAACGAGAGGGGGGATGGATGAGAGGACAGTGGACGTCGTAGAGGTGGTCGTCGTGGGGGAAAAGTTGAAATGGTTGAAAAAAAAAGATGATGCATCTTGATCATCAGTACAAGCATGTGCAAACACAAACGTGTCGCGACGCGTCATCGTTTATACTTGCACAACACATGTGCAAACACATGCAAACGAGCCAAAGGTATATAAACCCTTGCCCATCTGCCATTGTCACTTGGGCATGCCCCAACCTCGCTAAGAAAATAAGTATATAAGTAAATAATATAGTATACATTAGTGTATATACAAGTAGATAACTGGCCGGTTGCAACCGGTTGTAACCGGTTGTCAACCGGTTTGAGTACTTCTCAAATATGGCCAACTGCAACCGCGCAATACCCCTATGAGGCCCAACTGCGACCGGAAGTCCGGTTGCCCACGGTTGCAGTCCGGTTGGGTTGCCGGTTTTTTTCGGTTGCTGCAACTGGACCTGCAAAGACTAGTGGTCGGACAAATGCCACACGGCCCTCGAGGAGTACCGGGAGTCCCGGGACCCTGAGGACTGGAGTATGTTTAAGCAGGCAGTTAAAGCCGCTAAACGGGAGTTCTTTGATGCGCGCATCAAAGAAGTCTCATTCACCAATCAACGTCCCTGGGATCTAATGCCCTGGGTCAAACAACATAACCTCCCATCGTGCGAGGCCATCTCCTATGGGGGTGCCCCTTGCAACACGTTGGAGGCACTTTGGACGGTGCTGGATGGGACCTACAATGCGGCCAATGACCACCCAGTGGACCTGTCTGTGCTGGACGACTACAGACCCCTCCCCCCCCGGGAGTGGATTCCTTTCTCCCTGCTGGAATTGCGGGAGGCCCTCAAGGCGTGCTCGTCACGCTCTGCGCCAGGACCGGACCACGTTACGTGGTCCTTCCTCAAACGCTGGGCTGGCAACATCGAAGTTGCCGACCTATTTGTCCGCATCGCTGAAGCGTGCGTCACACTGGGCCATTGGCCCTCTCATTTCAAGGAGTCCACTTCGGTTATTATACCGAAGCCTGGAAAGCCTAACTACTCCACCCCGAAGTCGTTCAGACCAATTGTGCTTCTGAACACTCTCGGAAAGCTGGTCAAAAAGCTGCTGTCTCGACGGCTCCAGTTTGACGGCGTGGCACACGGTGTGTTTTACCCCAACCAGTTTGGGGGTGTCACCCAGCATTCCACTGAGGACGCTGGCGTCTACCTCACCCACCTCATTTGCGCAGGATGGGTGAAGGGACTGCAGACGAGCGTTGTCGCCTTTGACATCGCTCAATTCTTCCCGTCACTGAACCACCAGGTTCTGTTGACCATCATCGAGAGGTCGGGGTTCCCACCGTGTGTGGTTAACTTCTTCCGCTCGTACTTGGCAGGCCATTTTACAACCTACAAATGGAACACCGACAGCTCGGGCAGGTTCTCTGCTGACGTCGGGGTAGGGCAGGGCTCAGCCCTGTCCCCTGTCTGCTTAGTGCTCTACATCGTGCCAGTGATGCGCCTCTTTTTCGCCCGTGCCCCCCGGCCATTGGCGGACTTGATTTCCTACATCGACGATGGTACTCTCATCGCGCAATCCAAACGGGTGGAGGATAACCTCCCCAAACTTGTGGATGCCTACAACGAGGTCTTCCGCCTCTTCACGGCCCTTGGACTGGTGTTGGAACACGCCAAGTCTGAGGTCTTCCACTTTTCCAGAGCCCAGGTGGCGCCCAACCCCCCCATTGACCTCGGTGTCGCCCCCTTCACTGGGGCCACCCCCCTCAGGCCCAAGCTGATTTGGCGGTACTTGGGCTTTTTCTTTGACCGGAAGTTGTCCTTTAAGGAGCACGTCCGGTTCTACACGACAAAGGTGTTCACAACTGTGAGCGCCATGCGTATGCTTGGCAATTCTTCCAGGGGACTCTCCCCGGCGAATAAGCGACTGCTCTACAGGTCTTGCGTCATCCCAGTGGCGACGTATGGACTTCATCTCTGGTTTTGCTGAGGTACCCGTACCAAAGGCATGGTCAAGGCCCTGTCCCAGATGCAGCACACTGCTGCCCGCTGGATCACGGGATGTTTCCGTATGACCCCCGTGGGGGCTATGGAGTGCCTCGCGGCCCTGCTGCCTATGCCGCAGGTGCTGCGCTGCTTGGCGGACAAGAGCTGTCTCTGGACGGCTACTTTGACACGCACCCACCTCGTCCGAGCTATCTTGGAAGGGGACCTGGTGGGGGACGCCCCCCGGCACCCGCTGGGGCTTCAGGCCCTCCCACCAGTCGCCCGCCAGAAAATCGTGTCCCCAGCGGTGTGGACGGGGTCTCGGCCCTCTTGAGGTCGATCGGTCGGGTCGTCACGTCGCGCTGGCAAAGGTAAGGCTGAAAGGGGTAAACGCGTGACAAGAGTGTCAAACACGTGGTGAAAAGGGAAAGGGAGACGAGACACAGAGTTCTCGAGAGGATCGAGAACCTGCGGACGACGTTGGCAAACAGGGACGCGTCCGTGAACGACGCGTCGCGATCGGAATGATCGATAATCGAACCGCGTGAGAAACGGACACGAGACAATGAAATCGAGGCCGATGGCGCTCGATAAGGGAAAACGCGCGTGGGCGTGGTACAGGAAACAATGGACTCGTTGGTCCAATCAGAAAAGACACAAGAAAGGGGCCGTGATGCCCAGTAACCATAGAAACAAGAATACTTAACTCAGAAACTACACCGTCGTGTGTAGTTGTCTTGAGGGAAGATGAGTCGTCGTAAGGGAAGCTTATAGAATCCAAGAAAAGGGAAAAGAAGCATGTTTCATTCGAAAGGTGGGAGGACACCTTATATACAAGCTGAGAGTACTAACTATATGCACATGTGATTGTGCGCGTACTCTTGCGCCAATCAGAACTCAAGAGATGAGTAATAAAATAATAAAGAGGCAGAAATGGACGAAAAAGGAAGTGGAGATAAAAATAGAACACTCAACAAATTCGGGAACAGGTGGTCGTCAGTCCAGCATCGTCAAGTCCTCCTCTCAGAGCCTCAGCTGTCAGGAATGGCTCAGGGAGGGGACTAGCACCAAGGCCCTCTACTGACGAGACGTCACCTGGGCCCCAAGCAGGTGCGGAGTACCATCTGGTGAGCCCCCTTGACCCTACTCTTCTGACAGATCCGCTCATCGAGTCTGATGTGACTAGCCATGGGAAGGGGTACATGCAGGAACCATGATTCTTGAAGGAAGGCTCGAAGAAAGGAAAATAAAATAAAACCAGTAACCAATCCTTCGAGGTGAGAGTGGGAAACTCGAGGAAATTCTTGAAGGAGTGTGATGTGTGACAGGTTCATGAGTTCGGCTCATCAAGTAAATCCTCGGGTCGTCGTGACTGTCTCAATAATCTACCTGTAGCTCAGAAGTTGTGAAAATGTTAATTAGAAATATGGATAAACAATAAAAGAAAGAAAGAACAGAATAATACAAATACTTGAGGATCCCTGGCCACGTTGAGGGTCCTGTGGGAAACACCTCGGAAGTAGGAAGTCGACGGGTATGTCGTCTTCCCCTTCCACAGCGGCAGACGCGGTTACCGTCTGCTCCCTCTCCAGGGAACCTTTCGAGGCTTACGGCCCTGAGAGCCAACCCGGAAGTCGCTTGATAGACCTGTTTATGGACAGGATCTCCCTCCACCACCCGCCCCCTAAGGGGACGGACAAGCGCAAAGACTACACGGACCGTCTGGACCGTGTCCTGGCTGAGGCCAGGAATGAGCCGGACTGTCTCATTGTCGGCTGTGACGGGTCCGTGCCCAGAACAGCCCACCTGGCCTCGGCGGCCGCCCTTGTGTTCCGCGGGAACCAAGAGATCCGCCGTGCTACTGCGTTCCTCGGTCGCGCCTCAGCGACCGACGCTGAACACCGTGCCCTCCACCTAGGAGTGTCCGCGGCCGTGGCCACTGGATGCAAGAAGGTGGTGATATTCTCGGACGCCCTCGCACTCGCCGATGCGTGGGTGGACTGCTCCCCGACGGGGGGTCAACAGCACGCCCTCCAGCTGTGCCGTCTCTTACGGCCCTGGTTCGAACTAGGCCAAGACCGCCAGATCCACCTGTGGTTCATCCCCTCCAAGGTGGAGTGGGCGATCCACAAGCAAGCTCATGACGTCGCAACGTCACTCCGACTGCCTCTGGGGATCTCCCCAAGAGCCACTCGTAATTGGCTGATCGCCTCCTTCAAGGAGACGGCGGAGAAAGACTGGGTGGCCCGCTTTGCGGACCCCAAGTATCAAGGGAGAAGCTTCCTGGACCTGAGGGCCCAGCGGAAGGCCCCCGCAATGCCCACCGCCTCTGGCTGCAGGCCTTGGCTCAAAGACACTGCACACGATTGCAGGTTGACGGCCTGACTGTGTCAGTGCATCACAGCGCATGCCCCCATTGGGAGTTACCGCGACCGCTTCTTTCCCAGTGAGGACTCTCACTGCGCCTGCCCCCCCCGGCCCTTTCAGGACCAGGATCACCTGCTCCGCGTGTGCCCCCATGTGAAGCGCAAGAAACACCGGCAGGGCCCGCGATTTATCGCGGACCTCATCAAGCTTCTCGAGGTGAACCCACAAGCGTTCGCCTTTGCCCCCCCGGAAGGGTGGGACCCGGGATGAGGGTTACATGCAGGGCATATGACCCCCGTCTGGTGGCCTGGTGAGCCTGACGGCCTGCCGAATGCATGCTTGGTCTCCGAGCCTGCAATGTCTCTGTCGGTAACGCCGAACCTCGGGTTCGCCACTGGCAAGGTTGGGGGGCCCGCCAGACGGCAGGTACCATCCCATGCGTGGGGCGGCTAAGCGAGGAGGGGCTGTACTCGGGCAACCGAGGGGCTCCGGACCCCGTCGGGCCTTATGGCTGACAGGTTGGTCGACTTGTGGGAAGGCCTGTAATCCTCATTCCTGGCCGGTGCGTCAGTGGGCGCGCATGACTAATAGGGGCTGTGCAGGGGCCGACCGGGGGTAGGAAGCTGAATGCGTTAGTACGTGCCGTTGGGAGTGCCGGCGAGCCGGTTCGGGGAGGCGCCCGAGCGCCCTTAGCCTGTAGTCCGGCCACGCGAGGGCCTTCACACACTCGTGTGCTTTATCGGGGCTGTAGCTTCCCCTTCAAACTTACGTTGTATACCCGCTGTCTCATGTAGTAGATAGCCGTGGACTGTGCCCGTGCACCACATTAAATATTGTTGAACAAAAAAAAAAAAAAAAAAAAAACATGAGAGTGAACAAATATGTGCAAATTCACATGGGGTATATAAACCCACCAAGATTTGCTCTTAAGTCTCTTGGGCCTCTGTCCCCTACTGTAGTGTATTATAAAATTAGTATAGTTATGTCAGACTGAGGGTTTGCTCCAAAACTGGTTTGAACTGGTCTGCCCCCAGCCCACTTTGGATTGGGAATCTGGTCAGACTGTGGACTGGGGTGCTCTGAGGCTGCCCCAGATTGGGACTGATGGTCCTTTTGGACTGGTTTGGGTTTGGTCTGGCCCTTGGTCTTTTACTGGTTCAGTGGACCAGACTTTCAAACTCCACCACTGACATGCTGCAACAATAGAGCTGTAACACTGAAATGTCCACTGGTGCCACATCACCTCCACCCCCCACCTGCTTTGTTTGATGCCCATCTGAAGTCATTTGATGTTGTGGGCTTGCATTTTGGACACCCACATCTTGTTTGGCACTGTAAGGTGTTGAACAATGTGGCAAACACCTTGCTTCTCTGGTGCTGGCTCACCTCCACACCCATATTCTGTTTTTGCCCCTCTATTGTAAGCCTTTTTTTTTTTTTTTTTTTTTTTTTTTTTTTTTTCAACAATATTTAACGTGGTGCACGGACGCAGTCCACGGCTATCTACTACATGAGATGGCGGGTATACGATGTAAGTTGAGGGGGAAACTACAGCCCCGATACTGCACATGAGTGCGTGAAGACCAGCGCGTCACCTGCTAAGGCGGTGCGCAAGGCCAGACTACAGGCCGAGGGCGCTCAGGCGCCTCCCCGAACCAGCTCGCTGGCACTCCCAACGGCGCGTACTAACACCCCCAGTGTACTACCCCCACTAAGCCCCTGCACGGCCCCTATTAGTCGTGCGCGCCCACTGACGCGCCGGCCAGGAATGAGGATTACAGGCCTTCCCGCAGGTCGACCAACCCGCCAGCCATAAGGCCCGATGGGGTTCGGAGCCCCTCGGTTGCCCGAGTACAGCCCCTCCTCGCTTAGCCGCCCCACGCATGGGACGGTACCCACCAGCTGGTGGGCCCCCCAACCTTGCCAGCGGCGAACCCGAGGTTCGGCGTTACCGACAGAGACGTTGCAGGCTCGGAGACCGAGCGCGCGTTCGGCGGCCATCAGGCGCACCAAGCCACCAGACGGGGGTCAAACGCCCTGCGCGTGACCCTCATCCCGGATCCCACCCTTCCGGGGGGGCGAAGGCGAATGCACGCGGGTTCGCCTCGAGAAGTTCGACGAGGTCAGCGATGAATCGCGGGCCCTGCCGATGTTTCTTGCGCTTCACGTGTGGGCACACGCGAAGCAGATGATCCCGGTCTTGGAAGGGCCGGGGGGGGCAAGAGCAGTGAGAGTCCTCACTGGGGAAGAAGCGGTCGCGGTAGCTCCCAATGGGGGCATGCGCCGTGATGCACCGACAGAGTCGGGCCGTCAACCTGCTATCGTAAGCAGTCTCCTTGAGCCAAGGCCCACAGCCAGAGGTGGTGGGCGTTGCGGGGGTCTTCCGTTGGGCCCTTAGGTTCAGGAAGCTCCTCCCTCGGTACTTGGGGTCCGCAAAGCGGGCAACCCAGTCTTTCTCTGCCGTGTCCTTGAAGGACGCGATCAGCCAGTTGCGAGTGGCTTTGGGGGAGATCCCCAAAGGCAGTCGAAGGGACGTCGCGACGTCATGTCCCTGCTTGTGAACCGCCCACTCCAGTTTGGAGGGGACGAACCACAGGTGAATTTGACGGTCCTGGCCCAGCGAGAACCAGGGCCGTAGAAGGCGGCACAGCCGGAGGGCGTGCTGTTGACCCCCCGTCGGGGAGCAGTCCACCCATGCATCAGTAAGCACGAGGGCATCCAAAAATACCACCACTTTTTTGCATCCAGCAGCCACGGCTGCGGACACTCCAAGGTGGAGGGCACGGTGTTCGGCATCGGTCGCTGAGGCGCGACCGAGGAACGCGGTAGCACGGTGGACCTCTTGGTTCCCGCGGAACACAAGGGCGGCCGCCGCGGCCTGGTGGGCTGTCCTGGGTACCGACCCGTCGCAGCCCACGATGAGACAGTTCGGATCGAGCCTGGCTAGAGCCAGAACACGGTCCAGACGGCCGGGATACTCCTTACGTTCGTCCGTCCCCTTAGGGGGCGGGCGGTAGATGGAGATCCTGTCCGAAAACAGGTCTAGTAGTCGATCTCCGGGTTGGCTTTCGGGGCCGTAGGCCTCAAAGGTCTCATCGGAGAGGGCACAGACAGTAATTGCGTCCGAAGCGGGGGACACGATTTTCCGTCGGGCAACGGGCGGGAGGGCCTGGAGTCCCAGCGCATGCCGGGGGGCGTCTCCCACCAGGTCCCCTTCCAAGATAGCTCGGACGGGGTGCGTGCGCGTCAAAGTGGCTGTCCGAAGGCAGCTCTTATCAGCCAGACGGCGCAACACCTGTGGCATAGGCAACAGGGCGGCGAGACACTCCATCGCTCCGACAGGAGTCGTACGGAAACAGCCTGTGATCCAGCGGGCAGCGGTGTGCTGCATCTGGGACAGGGCCTTGACCATGCCTTTGGTACGGGTACCTCGGCAGAACCATAGACGAAGCCCGTACGTCGCCACTGGGATGACGCAGGACCTGTAGAGTAGACGCTTGTTTGCCGGGGAGAGTCCCCTGGACGAATTGCCAAGCATTCGCATGGTGCTCACGGTCGTGAACGCCTTCGTGGTGTAAAACCGGACATGTTCCTTAAAGGACAGTTTCCCGTCAAAGAAGAAGCCCAAGTACCGCCATATTGGCTTGGGCCTGAGAGGGGTGGCCCCGGTGAAGGGGGCGACACCGAGGTCGATGGGGGGGTTGGGCGCCACCCGTGCTCTGGAAAAGTGGAAGACCTCGGACTTGGCGTGTTCCAACACCAATCCGAGGGCCGTGAAGAGGCGGAACACCTCGTTGTAGGTGTCTACAAGCTTAGGGAGGTTGTCCTCCACCCATTTAGATTGTGCGATGAGCGTGCCATCGTCCACATAAGATATCAAGTCCGCCAGCGGCCGGGGGACGCGGGCGAAGAAGAGGCGCATAACTGGCGCAATGTACAGCGCCGAACAGACTGGGGACAGAGCCGAGCCCTGCCCCACCCCGACGTTGGCGGAGAATCTGCCAGAGCTGTCGGTGTTCCATTTGTAGGTCGTGAAGCGACCTACCAGATACGAGCGGAAGAAGTTCACCACGCAAGGTGGGAACCCCGACTTCTCGATAATCGCCAGCAAAACCTGATGGTTTAGCGACGGGAAGAATTGAGCGATGTCGAAGGCGACAACGCTCGTTTGTAGGCCCTTAGTCCACCCCGCACGGACGAGGTGGGTGAGGTAGACCCCAGCGTCCTCAGTGGAACGCTGGGCGACGCCTCCAAACTGGTTGGGATGGAAGACGCCGTGCGCTACTCCGTCGAATTGGAGCCGCCTGGACAGCAGCTTCTCGACCAATTTCCCGAGGGTGTTCAGTAGCACTATTGGCCTGAACGACTTCGGGGTGGAGTAATTGGGTTTTCCAGGCTTTGGTATGATGACCGAAGTGGACTCCTTGAAATGAGAGGGCCAGTGGCCCAGAGTGACGCACGCTTCAGCGATGCGGACGAAGAGCTCAGCAATCTCAATGTTGCCCGCCCAGCGTTTGAGGAAGGACCACGTAACGTGGTCCGGCCCCGGAGCGGAGCGTGAAGAACACGCTTTGAGTGCTTCCCGCAGTTCCAGCAGGGAGAAGGGAACCCATTCCCGGGGGGGGAGGGGGTCGTAGTCATCGAGCACCGAAAGGTCTACGGGGCGGTCATTGGCCGCGTTGTAGGTGCCATCCAGCGCCGTCCAAAGCGCCTCCAACGTGTTACAAGGGGCACCTCCATAAGAGATGGCCTCGCACGACGGGAGGTTGCGTTGCTTGACCCAGGGCATCAAGTCCCAGGGTTGCTGATTAGTGAAGGAGACTTCTTTGATGCGCGCATCAAAGAACTCCCATTTGGCAGCTTTAACAGCCTGCTTAAACATCTTCCAGTCTTCAGGATCCCGGGACTCCCGGTACTCCTCGAGGGCTGTGTGGCATTCATCTGACCACCACTCCTTGGAGCGGCTACAGATCTTCTTAGACCGGGCGTGGGTGCGCCACGCCGCTGCAAACGCTTCGGAGATGGCTAGCACCACCTCGTCCACTTCCACCGGTGAGTGGCCCATCCAGTTGGACAGGGCCGAAAGTCGAGTGGTGACGTCCTGAAGGTAGGCCGTCTCCTCGTCGGAGTCCGGAGCAATCCCTTTCGTCCGCAGAGGCACGCGGTAAAAGGGAGTCCGAAGATTAACCAGGAGGGGCGCGTGGTCCGAGGACCCGCGGTGCTCCGGGAAGATGGAGTGCTCAGTGACTGCTTCGTCCGCTGAGTTAATGAATAACAAGTCAATCACGGTGGGATTGAGCTCGTTGTTATATGGATAGTGGGTGGGCTTTGCCTCGTCGGGGCGGCAAAGCGACAGCCCGAGGCGAGTGGTGGCTGCTAGGAGGCGGTCCGCGTGGATGTTGGCCGCTGGACCCTGGGGATCCCAGAGGTGGTGGCGGCAGTTAAAATCTCCTCCGATGAGGTGGAAGCGATGAGGCCAGGTCTCCGCCCCCTCAGAGAGGAGGTGGATCCCGGTGTGGTTCCTGTCTGAGTAGACATTGGCTAGAAAAATGAGGCCATCACCCGCACCCAGGGTGAAGACGATGACGTCACGGTGATCGATGAGATCCCGGCGGTAGCTGGGTCTCAGGGCCTGCAGTCGCTTGTCAAAATAGACAGCGACGCGTGGAAATTCTCCGCGGTCGTTCCTGGGGAACGGGGCGGCATCATTAGGTGCCGGGGCAGTGTCTGTCCCGGCTTGTCGGACCATGCATCCCCAATTGGGGTGCATAGGGGCGCCAATCACCGCCTCCCCATCCCTAGTTACGGATGAGGGCGCGTGTCTTATCAGGTTCCATGGTGGTTCCTGGATAAGCAGAATGTGAAACTCATCACTCTGCGACTCAAGTAGCGTGTCAAGAAGTCCATAGTTCCTATTTACATTTTGACACATAATTTTTAAATAATTAATATCCCAGATATTACTCATTTACAGTCGCCCACCGCGTCCTGCGGGGAAGGGGTTAGATGAGAGGGTACGGGCGACGCGGCGCTCACGTACCTCGGCGTAGCGCTTCTTAATCCAGTCACCATCGAAACGGTGCTTCCAGAAATTGCAGCGACGATCGTCGGCTGCGTGCTCTTTGCGGCAGTTGGGGCACCGCGGGGGATGAGGACACGCGGAGTGCTCCGGCGTGGGGGGAATCGGGGGCGTCGCCTTGGCGTTGCCCTTGCAACAGCCCGCTAAGGTGCGGTGATGCTCCTTGCGGTGAGGGCCGCTGCATGTGGGGCAGCGGAGTTGAGGGGCGCGGCAAGCGTTGGTCGGATGACCCCACTTCCAGCACCGTTGGCAGAGGGAGACCCCGGGGTTGGCCCGGGCCTCACGGATAGGGCAAACGTACGGTCCAAACTGGACCGTCCGCTTGGAGAGCGCCCTCGCGCGTGCGCCGCTGATCGAGTCAGAGACGTTCATATATACCGTAGCAGTGTCGGACTGCTTGGAGTTTCGCACGATCCGAAGGGGAGTGTTAAGGACAACCAAGTCCTTGAGACCGGACTTGGCGATGAAGTTAAGGATCGACTCCACAGTAGTGGGTCGGTGGTCCTGGAAGTACGGCACATCGATAATTTTCATATACGATGTGGATGATGGGAGCTCCGCCGTAACGCGAAGGTGGTCCTCGACGAACGCCGCAGCGATCACTTGACGGATAATGCGGAGGTCCTCCGCGGAGGCCACCGCGTCGGTGGCAATGGAGTACCCTCCATATGCTAAAGAAACCGACTCCGCCCGGAGGGCAGATCGGTGGAGGGAGAGGGCCAGGCGGACCCGTTCAAGGGCCTCGTGGTTCTTGATAAGGACGACCGGGGGGGGGGGCATGCCGCCCTCACCCGGAATCGCGTGGACGATGACGATGACCTGTCTGCGCGACGGGCCATGGACGGTGGACGAAGCTTTGGGCTTCGCCGTGGTGGGTTTGGCCTGCTGGTGCATGGCAGCCAGCCTGGCGGTGGGAAGCTCCGGGAACGCCTTGGCCATATGGACCAGGCCGTCCACAGAGGAGGTGGGAACGTGGCCGCCCTTGAAGCGGGCGGCCTGCGCAAAGGTGGGAGCCTGGGCAGGGCCAGGTCTAGCCGTGGGGGCTCTCTGCTGGGGAATAGCAGGGAGCGGACGCCCACCCTTAGGGCGGGAAGCGCGGGGGAGGCGGTTGGCCAACCCCCCTTGACGCGGTGGTGGGGGAGCACGACGCACTGGGGCCGCAAGGGGCATTGGTACGTCCTGGATCGGAGCAGGGGTTGCCTCGCGGTCAAACGAGTCAACGAAAGAGTCAAACGACATGGACCTGAGGGGGTCCATGACCGGAGCGAGAGGGACTCCAAAGTTGTCGGCCGCCCGAAGGAGGCCTGACAGCGCGGAGACGAGTTCAGGATTGCTGGCCTGCAGCAGTTCCTCAGATGCGCCCTGAGAGGCGAGGGAGCCAAGAGTGTTGGCCCCCTGGATGATGGACTCAACCAGGACTCTCACCTCGAGTTCGGTCACTGGCTCGACATCATACATGTCCCCATCCTCTTCGTCGGACGAGGGGGTGGTGCTGGGAGGACCGCCTGTGATGACGGTCGAGGCCCTAGAGGCAGCCTGCGAGGCGCTGGAAATGCGCGGCGCACGGGGGGTGTCCTGGCTGTGGCTGTAGGGCAACGGTGAGGGAGACATTCGAGGCGTTCGGACTGGGCCGGCCTGCGAGTGGATTGGGGGCCTTCCAGTAGGCCTAGAGGCCACTGGGGAGGCGACGGAGGAGGGGGTAGCTCTGCTAGGAGCAGGGGGCTCGACACGCGGGTTGCCCCGGATCGCGCCGCCCGATCCCCGTGGGGGTTGGGAAGGCGTGGACATGCACTAGTAGCAGTGTGGAGAGGACCAGATCAGAAGGATCAGAGATGGGTAGGAGGCCACAGGACGGATGAGACGATGAGGTGCTGTAGAGATGTGGCTGTACACGTCGTGGTAACAAGTCAAGAAGCGATGTCTATTGTAAGCCTGGCCCCAGACTTACCATGACACATACACATACCCATCCTCCAGACACATATACATGCACATCCTTTGGAGCCTGTAGTCCTTACCATGACACACTCACATCCTCACATATCCTCCAGAGTCTGGAGCCTGGAGTCCAGAGTCCAACACACAGAACATGCATCCACATATCCTCCAATGTTCTGGAGCCCAGAACACAGGGCCTGGAGATGATACCTCCTTCACTCTGAATTCATATCCATCCTCCAACCCTCCAGAGATACTATACCATCTGATGTCCTGGAACCTGGAGCCCAGAGTCTGGAGACACTCACATCACTCTGGACACATGCAACCTGCCTCGGGGATCCCCAGACAGCAGGCACCCCTACAGCGGCATGCTGGTGCAACTCCTTATCCAATGTGAGACTACACTTGATCCATCCTCTCATAATCACATGGCTAGGCTCAATGTGGACTATTACTTGCATGGTCTGTTCCCCTAATATATATACCATCTTTTCCCCCTTTGTTGCCTCACTCTTACCCTTAGGGCACGGCATGGGTAACCCTCGGGTATATTTCTTCATACCCTTACCCGTACCCATGAACACCGTACCCGCACGGGTAGGGGTACAGTGTTACTGCGGGTTGTGCGGGTTACCCATGGTTATTCATGGTGTTCAGCATGAATATGTATATTTAGATAATCTAATTACTTTATCAAAAGAGAAACCCCCCCCGCTCGCATTTGCAGCAAGGGGGGGGGTGGTGGTGGAGAGGGAGTTGTCGTCGGCATTGCCTAGAGCCAAGAGATAGCCCCCTCCAACTTGTGTTACACATGAAGGAGGGGGAGTTGTTTTTGTTGCCTACAACCACAAGATATCCCCTCCAGCTCACGTTTGATGCGAGGGAGGGGGTTGTCGTCACCGTCATCATTGCACAGAACACAAGAACCCCCCCACTCGCGTTTGATGCGAGGGAGGGGGTCGTTGTCGTTGTTGTTGCCCAGAACACAAGAAGAACCCCCCCACTCGCGTTTGATGTGAGGGAGGGGGTCGTCATCGTCGTTGTTGCCCAGAACAAAAGCCAAACCACCCCACTCGTGTTTGGAGCGAGGGAGGGAGGTTGTTGTCATCGTCATTGCTCGCGCTTGATGCGAGGGAGGGGTCGTCGCTGTCATCGTTGCCCAGAACAAAAGAAAATCCCCCACCCACTCGCACTTGGAGCGAGGGAGGGGGTCGTGGTCATAGTCGTAGTTGTTGTTGCTGTTGATGTTGGTGTTGTTTGTGATCAACAACATCATATGATCACGCACATGACCGGCTGTCAGTACCCGTAAACCCGTGGGTAAGGGTACAGTGTTGCATGGGTAGGGCAATGCCATACCTGTACCCGTACCCCTGCATACCCGTAAGCGGAAACATATGGTGTTACCCGTACCCATGTCATGCCCTACTTACCCTTGTGCAATGAAAGTATAGTTACCATCTACTTCACCTTGTATATTGCTGACTCTTACCCTTGTGCAATGAAGATTCATTTATCTTGTCTTTCTGACCCATCTTAGTGTAGGCTGCCCAACCAGGCCACCTCCCACCTATGCCAGGTTTTGCTGATGTCAACTCTGTTTGATGCTAGAATGGCATCAAACAATAGCTTATTTCACTAGTGTTGAGTCTCCTCCACCCTCCACTTCCTCATTTTGGCTCCCCTTTGCTTGTTTCACCCACTCCACCCATGTTTGACACCATTATGGCATTGAACAACATTTGAATGACCTTGCAAATATCTTGTTTTGCTGGCACCACCTCTCCTCCACCTGCCACTTCTGTTTTTGGCCCCATCTGCTTCATTTTGCTAATGTGAGCTCTGTTTGATGCCAAGGATGTCACCAATACCCTAAGGCAGAGATGACAGCTCCCACAAACAAACAACAACAAAAGAATCAAGAGGAAAGTTAGTAGTCAAAGGCAGTCACACTGGGTAGTGGTGGATAACCCAAGAGAACATGACTAGTGTCTCTGGGTGATATATTAAGGTTTACATACTATAATACATGTGGTAGCCATACTTTTACCATGAGTCATTAATGGGCACAGCAAAGTGTGAGGTGTACAGCTACATGTGCCTACCATGAGTTCAATCACTACCTACCCTTGACCATGCATTCAATTGTAAGGATCTGATGCCTACCCTTAGCCATGTGTACATAAAAGTGTCATCAATGCCAAACAAACAAAAGTAATAATGTCTTAGTAAAATTGTACTCCTGACACTCTCCTCCATCTGCAACTTTCTGTTTTTGGTCCCCTATGCCTTGTGTCACTGATGCCACCTCTGTTTGATGCCCTCCCAGCATGGAGTAATGTCCTTTATTGCCACCCTGTTTTCCTTGACTTTCTCCACCTCATTATCTGCCCTTCATCCATTATCTTCATGATGGGATTTCATCCTTTGTCTCTGTGACAGGATGTGCTGTGC
Organism: Tricholoma hemisulphureum; assembly: GCA_964034925.1. NCBI lineage: Eukaryota > Fungi > Basidiomycota > Agaricomycetes > Agaricales > Tricholomataceae > Tricholoma > Tricholoma hemisulphureum. The sequence goes on along the minus strand of OZ035935.1, from coordinate 7,409,473 downwards.
CATGCCCTTTCATCTTTTGTTGGTGTTGTGTCTTGGCCTTTGTCTCCATGGCGGTGATGTATTCCTAGGGTCCCTAGCTGCAGAGGAACATGAGGAAGGAAAATAGAGAGAGTTAGAACCTTCCTTCTAACACAAAGGGGATGTTATATGATGTGCAATATCTACTAGCACAAGCACAAAGATTCTATAAAGCTTTCAAAAGTGCAAAGTCAGTGGTAAGGGTTAGCAAGACTCAGCGAGGGTGCAATCAATGGTTGCGAGGTTTGATAACATAATAGAACATGATAGAAGCACTTAAATAATGGCCTGGACTTGCTCTAGGCTGTAACACAGTAATGCAGTAGTTGATAGACAAAATAAGTCACAAATTGACTTTGAAGTATAATGTGAAGAAAAGATATTTGGAATCTTAACTGAGGTGAAAGGGGGAAAATGACTTGTGTTTCTAATAGTTTACTACAGCATTTTATACAAGTAAAAGAGATGTGGATACTATGTGAATCTGGAATGTCGTCCATTGCCAATGGACTATCTATGCTAACCTTTTACAGGTAACCCAAGGAGGTCTTTACAGTGCCCCATATGTTCCGCGCGGATCCGCGCGGATTTTCACGGACTCCGAGTTAGTCCGTACGGACTTCTGAGAAATTCATTTGGCTTGTAGTCCTGCTTAATTCCAGATTTTGAGTCGGCACGGATCCGTACGGATTTTTTCTTTTTACGCGGATTCCACGGAATTATTCCGTCCGAGTCCAAGTACAGACAGGTCGGACAGCTCGGACGTCTGAGCCCATCCGAGGGAGTAATTAATTTAATGAATAATTAATATTTTTATTATTGTAAATCTCTAAAAGGTAGGGGCAGGAGGATTCGAACCCACGACCGCAAGGCCACGTGAGTGTGACAGGTAAGCAATTAACCACTAGACAAACAGACTGTATAAGCCATGCCAACATGTGCCAATTTACTGGGCACCGTTGTCACCACGTCACCAACGTCACCCCGTGACTGCCAGCTCATCACCCTCACCACTACCACCCACGACGCCGCCTCCCTCTCCCTCCTCCCTCCTCCCTCCTCACCCCCCCTCCTCCACTCCACCAATAGGGGGCCCTGTGGCCCCATCTTTAAGTTTTTTATTAATATTTAGCTGATTCTTTTTTTTCCAGGGTTTCTACTGTCCATGCAACGACGGCCACCCCCTTTGCCCCCTCACTTCTGGGTCCCCCCCCCTCCACCACTCCACCATTCTGGGGGCCTGGGGCCCCCATAGTAAGTGTTTTTGTGTTCTAGTCATTTTTTATTAAGCTAACTAATTTTTTTCATTGCTTCTATTGTACATGCAACGACGGCCCCCCAACGGCACGCCCTCCTCCCCACTGAGCTGGGAGGGGGGGACTCAGGGGAGGATAGGACAGCCCGAGGGAGGTCCCGGGAGGCCTGTGGAGTGGGGTACCCGCGAGGTAAGACCCGAATGCACCCCCTGCGCTGCCACGTCACTGACCACCGGCCAGCCGCGACGATCGCCCCCCCCCGCGACAGGAGCCGACCAGCAACGACGCCGACACCACCAGCCGCGCCACGTCACCACCCGCATGCGAGGCAGCACCCGCCCCCACCGCCATGAGCGACTGCTCGTGGGGTGGATGGGTGGGTGCACTTGGGACATAGCGAGGAGGGAGGGGACGCGCTGGGGCAACAGGGGATGCGTCAGGGAGAGAGGGGACGCGTCAGGGAGAGAGGGGACGCGTCAGGGAGCAGGGCAATGCGCCAGTGGGGAGGGGTACGACGTCACGAGCGGCCCCGCCCACTGCCACGTCATCACCGCCGTACAGCGTCCCGACGACCAGGGGAAGCACGGGACGCGCCAGACGCCCCAGGGCGGACACCAGCCGAAGGGGGGACGCCCAGACGACAGGGGACACGCCACAGAAGGGGGGGATGCCAGGGAGACGAGGGACGACGGGCGAGGGGAGGGAACCCAACGACGACACACCACCCGCCCCCAGCCTCGCGAGCGACTGCTCGTGGGGTGGAAGGCGGGTGGAACGATGACGAGGGGGGCGACGAGACGAGGGGGGGGGGCAGACCAGACAAGGGCGGGGGGACGGACGAGACGAGGGGGGGCGAAGAGACGAGGGGGGGGGGGCGGACGAGACGAGGGGGGGATGCCAGGGAGACGAGGGACGACGGGCAAGCGGAGGGAACCCAACGACGACACACCACCCGCCCCCAGCCTCACGAGCGACTGCTCGTGGGGTGGAAGGCGGGTGGAATGATGACAAGGGGGGCGACGAGACGAGGGGGGGCGACGAGACGAGGGCGGGGGGGCCGACGAGACGAGGGGGGGTGATGAGACGCAGGTGGGGGGGCCAGTTTATAAATGTAATTCATTTAAATATCTATATAAAAATTACAGAGCCTATGGGAATCCGCGCGGACTAGCATGGAGTCCGTGGACTCCGCATGCAAATCATGTGGAGTCCGCGGACATCCGCATGCAAATCATGTGGAGTCCGCGGACATCCGCATGCAAATCATGTGGAGTCCGCGGACATCCGCATAGTCCGCGTGGATCCGCGTGGATCCGCGCGGAACATATGGGGCAGTGTAAATTACTGAACCCAAGTAAAAACTAGGTCTGTGAAGTGGGTCAATGTGCAAAGTCCACAAAGTAGATGCAAAGTCCACAAAGGACTTTAATGATGGCATAGTGGAGAAGCAATGACTTAGTAGAGTGCAGTATGTGTCCACATCACTTCAGGCATCAATAGGAAAGGAAGGAGGTATATTTGATCATCCTGCAATCCTAAAAGGGAACAAAATGCATTTTTATATGCTTATAAATTCAATGACATGTCACCTCCTCCTGACTTGAGATTGAGGCCATCCTTGGCCTCTGAGTGACCAGTTGACTACTTTGCTGATTGTCCCATGATTCCCCATGCAAGGGAGAGTAATGCAGTGGACTCAGGCATTGAGGATTGATTTGGATATTGCTACTCTGTGGAGCAAAGGCTTGTGATGATACAGGACCTGTGAAGAGGTTGCAATATTCTGCCTCATACAAATTCTGCAGAGTAGGGACAGTGAATATAATTATGGGAGGTTGGAGAACATTTTAGGTGTTGTGAAATTGTCTGCTTCAGTGCTAAGTGGAGGAAATGAAGCAGGATATGTTGGAACAGGAGGGAGGAATTGGCTCATGTGTATATTGAATCATGGCAACAGGAGGGACTTGGGGAAGGGTATTTGGGGGGAGGAGGTAGAGCTTGAGCTGTAGAGTCCAAGAGGAGTGTTCTGTGGATGGAAATCTGTGAGTTGGAAGGATGTTTAGGGAGCTGAGATGACATGGCAGAGACACTGCCCTATATGACATTAGTTATTGATTTTTATTCTGATGCCTGATTGGAGGTCTGTGGCTCTTTCAACTGCATGTGTTCATGATCAGCTGATTGGATGTGGTCATCTGTTTGTTGCATGTCCCTGAACCATGATGCATGATGCCCTGACTTCATGACTGTGTTTCCAGTACAATCCAAATCAGTTCTGCAGTGAGGGTGATGCCTGTGCCATTCTGCTATTCACAACTTCAAGCCCTGTAGCTTGTTTGGAGAGTTCATCCATCCATGTTAACACTGGGCAATATACATGCTCTGGGCCATGATCCAAACCATGATAGCACTGGACCACAATCTGGCCATGGCCTAGGTCCTTTAGTATAACTATAATTATAGAGGCCCTTTTTTTTGCCCTACAGAAATTTCTCCCATTTTGCCATTCTCTTGCTCCTTCAAACTCCACTCATTTGCATATAGACATTCCTTTTGCATAATAACTCTATAATCATGAGTTTCTGCATACTATGAAACCTATGGCCCACTGCTGTTTGTAAACAGGCTGGCTAGAAGTTACATCAATGAATAACTCTGTGAGTATCCACCCCACTTTCTTTTCAATGATGCCTGTTTCTAACCAAAAATGCCTCAAGAATCTGAATGCTGAGGCCTTTCAACAGTTTCAAGCCTTCCAGGCTTTCTTGCATCACCAAAACTAGAGCCTGGCCCCTGCATTGACCCAGGGATCTATATCTAGCTGTATGCTTCCCCTTTCCTACTACATCCAGGGGTTTATTTACTAATCTTTCATGGATAGCTCCCGAGACATTTTCACAAGAAACTGGTTCTTTTGTTGCATCACATAATCCTCCTGACTCCTCCCAGTCATCTATCCCCATCCAGAACCTGTACCAGAGTTCTCATATGCTACCCACTCTGTCAAGTAATCCTACAAGTTTGTCACAGCCATTCCTAGACTTTTTGGCTCTTGCAGCACCATCAGCTACAACCTTGCCAACCCAGCATGTTAACCAGGCACATCTTGCCTTGGCTGCTGCAGCTATTCCTTGCCAGCAACAGGTTGCTTGCTGTGGGAGTCATCAAGGGCCAGCAAGGTCTGCACCCGCCCTTGCCCATTGCCCAATGAGGGTGGAGATTGAGGGCTGTCTCCTGGAAACTGATCCAGAGACAATCTGTGCTCAAGTCAGGGTATACCCTGCAATAGTTCACTGTCTGTCCCTATATCCAGCTGGTATAATACTAATCACCAGCTTTCTTTTAGTTGCCTGGGGTCAGTATGAATGATTGCTGTTCTATGTTGCAGGGAAGGCATTTTCACACATCCTTGAGGAAGTAGATCTTCTCTATAATTATGAACTTCCACTAGCTTCAACAGTAGCAGATCTTATTGACAGGGTCACAGTAGCAATACAGGACTCTAGCTTGCAGTTCCAGTTTGCACCTAGTCCCCAGCATGCTTTGCAACAGCTGTCTCTATTAGCATTGATGAACTGAGGAGTCCCACAAAATTTTGATGGCCAGATCTGACTAACTCCTGTTGCACTTGAAGATGGGGCCACACTCTGGTCCCTTGCAACTGATTGCCATTGATTTGCACATGAAAAATGTGTCAACAGGTGTGGTAGGGTCAGCTGCCCTACTCATCAACTAACCCATACCAGGGAATTTATCCCAGTTCTACACTCAGCCCTGATATTCAAGAGTTATCATATACCTTCTCTTTTTTATACTTTTATTAATATTTTGTGTTGCTAATTCCACTTAGTTATTTTCTAGTTTATAGGTTGATTTCCCTTCCCTCAAAGACAACACTACACCCACACGATGCATCAATCACATGCATCATCATCATTTCCGCTCCTTTGGGTCTTTTGTTTGACAGCTTGACTAAGGAAGTGAAGGGTTGGTACTGGGTTTAATTAATTCTTTATCATTCTTCTTCTAGGTACAAAGTTACTCATCTTAGTGATGATCCGGGCCTTGGGCCAATTTCCTTTCCTGCGACTAGTCAACATCCAAATTGACGAGCCTAACAGCTGGACAGTAGGGTTGAGGGGCATTGATCAGGTACTCTCCACACTTGCTGGGGGCACAGGTCGCGTAAAGTAAATAGAGATTCCCATTGACGAGCCTCTCCCCAAGACATTCCCAGCCTGTGAAGCTCTTAGACAAGGACTTGACGACCTCACCACAAAGCCTTCTATATTTTTGATTCTTTTCTTATCTTGAAATGGTCAAAGTAGCTTCCTTTTTACTTTATCTTTTGGATGTTTTGGGCTTTCCGGCACGAGAGGATGTGCATGACCATTTTTATCTTGTAGCTACAAGCTGTTTGTATAAAGGTGCCTCCCCACCTTTCGAATGGGACAATCGAGACTTTACTTGTTCTTTACATTCCTTTCTTAAGTTGCTCTCAGCATTGTAACACTCAACGGCTCCATTTTCATTCACTTTTGTTGGCTCTTGCTTACCCCATCCCTCGCGACGTGACAACCTCGTCAACAAGATCTCCAGTAGACTGTTGACCCTGCCACACAGGGGAAACTGATTCATCATCCACCTCTGTAAATGTTCATTTTAGCACTGCCTTTTTTCATACTCATCCTGTCCCTTCTGTAGCTATCTCACATTTCCCTTTCTGATACACCAAGAACCACCATGTCCATTCATGCATATCTGCCAAGATTATCCATATATTTCCATGGGATGGTGAGTTTGGCAAAGAGGATGGGTCATGGTGTGAGTCAGAAGGAGAGCATCTCAAAGATGGTGGTGATGATGACAGTGGCAATCTCTCAATAGCACCAGCTCCACTGCAGGTAAGTGTGCTGTTGATGATTAGGGTACAGGCAGCTGTCACTTACTGGTGCTGTAGCCATCTTCAAGTATTATTGCTGTTAGAGTTTAAAAGTCTGGTCTGATCTGGTCTTTTGCCTCTTTCGGGGTGGACTGAGGACCGGACTGGACCATTTATTTTCCATATCTACTTAAGATCGGACCAGACACTGTCAGACCAGTCCATATTGGTTTGCAGCCAGTCTGTGAACCAGTCTCAGCCGGTCTACATGCAGGCCTAGTCCGAGCCGGTCTGAACCAGATTCAAACCAGTCTTGACTGGTCTTACTGACTAATTACAAGCTTAAAAATACAAACTATTCGAATAAAAGAAATACATAAACTAAGTAAAAAAAATATCCACCCATGAGCAGTGGCTCATGAGGCTGGATGCAAAAATAAAATAAAATAAAAAAATACATAACGTGGGTGGTGCATCGTCACATTGCAAGAGGGAGGGGGTTGCTGGGGAGGCCACTGGGGTGACTCACATGGCAGTGCTGGGCTAAGGATGGGGCAGCAGAGGGGAGGCAGCGCAGGTGGTGACACATGTTGTTCAGTGGTGTGTGGTGGTGCTGGTGATGTGTGTCATTCAGCAGCAGTGGTGATGTGGCAGCTACATTGTTGTTGGGTGGTGTGTTGAGGTGCTGGTGGTGAGGTGGCAGCTGTGCAGTGTGTGGTGGCAAGATGATGCTAGTGATGTGGCAGCTGCTTCCACCCCATGAGCAGAGGCTCATGGGGCTGGGGGCTGTTGTGGCAGGGTCAATGGTCTGCTGGTAGAATGTTGACAAGGTCATCATGTCGCAAAGAGTGGGGTAAGCGAGAGCAAGCAAAGAGGGAAAAGAGGGGATGGACAAGCCTTGAGCTCATTGAATGAGACTCAGAGAGGGGAACAAAATTTGAAAAATGTGGGATCAAAGAGGGTCTACTCCATTCAACAGGTGGGAGGACACCTAAATACAAATGGGAGTAGAAGACTACAAACAACCTCATTGCATGCATTCTCTTGTGTTGATGGGATCAAACAACAAGAATGATGAGCTAAAAAGGAAGCCAAGTCCTCATCTCAGGGTTTTCACAACTGGGAATGACTTGGGGAGAAGCTGCTGTTGGGCTCCTCTATTGACAGTATGTTGCCTGTGCCCCCAGCAAGTGTGGAGGACACCCAAACAACACCCCTCAACCCTACCATCCAGTAGCTAGACCCATCAAATTAGACTTTAGCCAGCCAAGAAGGTACTGATGGGTGACATCATGGATCATTGAGGTATTAAGGCGTGGAAATAAAATTATAAAAGGAAAATAAAAAGCAAATGAAGATGCCAGTACTGATCCTTCAGAACAGGTGTGATGCTGTCAATGTGGAGGCTGAGGGAGCAAGGAAAACATGAATGATTGCATGGTTGATGCATTGCTTGAGTTTTGTATTGTTGTTGGAAAGGAACAGGTGATCTTGGAAGTAAGAATATTAAACAAATGGTCAGTATATCAAGACACAAGGGAATCAGAGTGCATATCAAGAATATATGACAACACGAGGTCATTGAGGCATAATAACAGGGTCAGTGAGGAATTCCTGAAATGGTAAGGTTGGCAAGTGGGCGTCACCACCCTACCACACTGTCAGACAAAGTTGGGCCCTAATAAATACAGCATGTTAGTATGTTAGTAGGTAGTTTGAAAAAACAAAGGAAAAAAAGGGAAAAACTTACATAGGGCCCAAACAACACTGGATGTTGTTTGGGCCAGGGGTGTTGGTGGTGGTTAGTGTTTGAAGGTCCGGTCCGGTCCGGTCTTTTGCCCTCAAGGGGTCAGACCGAGACCGAGACCGGTCCACATATATCTATATACTGTCTAAGACTGGACCAGACCAGTGCAGACTGGTCTTCACCAGTCTTAGATGGTCTTTACTGGTTACAAGACCGGTCCAGACCACTTACGGTCCAGACTAGTCTTTTAGCTGGTCTGGACCGGTCTTACATATATATTTCTATCTATATTATGGACCCACCCCATGAGCAGTGGCTCACAAGGCTAGATGAAACCTATGTACTTATTTCTAGCATAACTATGTGGAATACATAGGGTGCTGTTAGCATGCAACAAAAAGACAAAAAAAAACAAGGCCCCCCGCATGCTTGCATGCAAGGGGGGGTCAGCAGCTTCAAGTGACAGGTAGTTGGGGGATGTGCTGGGGGCTCTCAGGGCTCGCTCTGGTAGAGGTAAGGCAGGGGGCATCACAAGTCTGGGGGGGGGGGGGTCATCAGCCCAGTCGAAGCACATGGGATGTGGAGGTGAGCAGGTAGGGGCCGTCAAAGGCCATTTGGATGACAGGGGGGTTTGGGGCTGAGGCAGGGGTGGCAGGGGTGGTGTCTGGGACACAGCATTCGATGGGGGAGGTGCAGGGGAAGTCCTGAGGACAGTGGGGGGTGCAGAAAGCTGGCAGTGATGCAAGGGGGGTGGGAGAGGTGAGCGGTGGCGATGGGGGGCGTCTGCAGGCGAACGAGGGTCAGGCAGCAGGAACGGGGGGGCACAGGGGGTGAACGGGTGGTAGCGGGAGGCCTGTCATATCCCATGCAAGCACCCCTCGGAACTCTGCCTCGGAACTCCGACGGAACTCCGTAGGAACTCCGAGTATTTCAAATTCCTCATTTCAAATTACCTCTCCTGTTTTACTTACATCACATCTTCCGTAGTTTACTCAAGTCTGTTCTTCATCATAGATATCATCACGAAATTTGTACTCGGAACTCCGCAGAACTCCGCCGCAGCTACACCGAGTACTAGCCTTAGTATAAAAACTACTTTACATACTTTGTATTCTGCAGTTCAAATATTAGTTGTTATCAACTTATCATTTGTCAACTTTAAGACCTTGAACTTCTATCTTAATCTTCGGACCTCCGGACCTCTGCTTCATTCCTGTCCCTCACTTCGGACTTCCTAATCGGAACTCCGCTTTTGCACCTTTTCCTTACCTCGGACTTCCGCACGGACTTCCGGACTTTTCAGTTCCTTGCAAATTGGACACCGAGCGTAGAGAAGGGCGCAACCTCTTAAAGGTTGAAGCCAAGTCCTCGTCATACATCGGAACTCCGCCGGACTCCGCCGATTTCCCGCGCCTTAGGATCAGTTCTTAACAGTATATTTGAACTCACACTTCTTACGCTCCTTACGACAACCCTCATTCTAATTATCCTACTCCCAGACCATGCACACTCGTAGCAGACTTCAAGTGATACGTCGTCCATCTAGGCATTCATCATCTTTTGGTCAACAACCCATTTCAACCTTTGCTACCACTCCTAGATCGTCCAGCATGCCCCCAGGAATTAGTCTTATCAATACCCAAAACTCCGAAAATTCACCCTCTACAACATTGCCCATTCCCCGCGGAATTTCCGTGAACAATCGTTCTGGTAACCATGATCCTGATGGTAATGATCCAGACGATAACCCTGACCATTTTTCGGACTCCGCCGCGGGCTCCGAGCCTAACAATTTCTTAATGTCCTTTACAAACTTGCAGAAAGTATCCGGACTTCAAGTCAATCCCAGAATCAGAAAATCAAGGTCCGAGTACCTGATACATTTGATGGATCGGACCCCCGCAAACTCCGAGATTTTCTCATTTCATGTAACCTCCATTTCCGTGATCAACCTGCACTTTTTTCCTCTGATGAAAAAAAGATCTTATTCATTCTATCTTACCTCAAAGGCTCTGCCCTTGGTTGGTTTGAACCAGGTCTTATGGACATCAGCAATAGTTCCCATTGGATGTGGAATTTTGAAGCATTCATCAATGAACTTGAAACCAATTTTGGCCCACATGACCCTCTCGGAGATGCCGAGAAATCCCTTTTTGCTCTCAAGATGAAGGAGTCCTCACACATCATCACATACAACGTCACATTTTGGAAATTAGCTGCTAGAGTCGATTGGAACGATTCAGCACTCCGTGAAGCGTATTTCCGCGGACTTCCGCTCCGACTCCGCACTGAAGTCCTCCGAGGAGGCAAGCCAACATCCCTGCAATTCCTCCGTCTCAAGGCCCAGGATGCCGATGAAGTTTATTGGATGCAAAAGGATGAAGATACCACTGACAGTGAGTCAGACACTGATGCATCAGATTACTCGTCCTATTCCGACGGAATATCCGCTACCTCCGCTAACTCCGCCGACTCCGCCGCTTCCAATACGACCCCTGAACCTACTATTCACAATGATAACTCTGGTGACATAGCACCTTCCATTCCCAACAAGCTAGGGAAAGATGGAAAGCTTACCGGAGATGAACGAGCCCGCCGTTACAGGGAAGGCTTATGCCTTTACTGTGGGATTGCCGGACATGAAGCTAGGGATTGTAGCAAGGCAGCAAAAGCTAAGGCTCGTGCTACAGCTATTATTAACCCCGGGGAACCCACGGACTTTTCGGCGGCCTCCGCAGACTCGCAACATTGATCCCCTCACTAGTCCCTCCAGCACGTACTTACTGGTTGCATTATTACCAACGTGCATTTTTCGGAGATCCGCCGCAACCCCGCCGTTCTTATACACTTCCTATCCCTCTTATGACTATTTATTATCCGTCTATGATCACCCTTTCTGACTGCGGCTCTCCTCATTATTAGATTCGTCTATACCTCCGATCGGACTCCGCCGCTTTTACCGGCATTTTAATGCAACAAGTAACATTGTGGTACTGGCGAGTCAATGCATCACCTTTGTCACCTGGCTTTACTCTTCCTGCTCTTCCGTCTTTTGGACTTTTTGGCTTAGGCAATTACAATCCGTTGATTGGTTAGCCCTATGGTCAAATAACTTTCCAGACTTCTGAGTATAGAGGTCTAGCACTGTTAACACCCTTGGGTAATGCTATACCATTTTTTGGGAGCTAACCCTCTTACCCTCGAGCCGGGTCAACCCTCGGAAAGTGCGCCGGAGTTTCCGCGCACCTCCGATATTTTTGTGTTCAACATTCTTATCCCTTCCCCAATCCTATCGACCACTTATCGTTCCACTTCCAAACCCCCACGGGACCTCCGCAAAACCCCGCTCTTACCTCCGATAATAACCTTTCTATTACCCTCATTAATATCCAATACATGCCACGGACTTTCCATGGACATCCGAAATCATTAATTCCTCCTCCGTCTTTAACCTCGTACCACCATTAGACTTCGTGAAGCATTAACTGGACATCCGCACGGACCTCCGACGGACCTCCGCTGTGGACACCGATAATTTCGACCCCTACTTCACTGTCTTACATTACTTACATCACCTACTTCACCTTCAGACATCCTATCACAAACAGTACTTTCATTCAAGAACGAAGTCCTTCAACACCTACAAAACAATGTCACTCCTTTTTACGTATGTGTCACCTTTGCTTATAATTTACTTACCAAAACCCTGCACCATTTTATGATCTACATTCACCCTCCTTATGACCATTTACCTTTACATTTTACTACAACCCCACCATTCCTTTCATACCTTTCCCAACCCATCACTGGCAGTATATGGCCTCGAGGGCTCGGCCCAAAGGGGGAAATACTGTCATATCCCATGCAAGCACCCCTCGGAACTCTGCCTCGGAACTCCGACGGAACTCCGTAGGAACTCCGAGTATTTCAAATTCCTCATTTCAAATTACCTCTCCTGTTTTACTTACATCACATCTTCCGTAGTTTACTCAAGTCTGTTCTTCATCATAGATATCATCACGAAATTTGTACTCGGAACTCCGCAGAACTCCGCCGCAGCTACACCGAGTACTAGCCTTAGTATAAAAACTACTTTACATACTTTGTATTCTGCAGTTCAAATATTAGTTGTTATCAACTTATCATTTGTCAACTTTAAGACCTTGAACTTCTATCTTAATCTTCGGACCTCCGGACCTCTGCTTCATTCCTGTCCCTCACTTCGGACTTCCTAATCGGAACTCCGCTTTTGCACCTTTTCCTTACCTCGGACTTCCGCACGGACTTCCGGACTTTTCAGTTCCTTGCAAATTGGACACCGAGCGTAGAGAAGGGCGCAACCTCTTAAAGGTTGAAGCCAAGTCCTCGTCATACATCGGAACTCCGCCGGACTCCGCCGATTTCCCGCGCCTTAGGATCAGTTCTTAACAAGGCCTGGGGGCCCTGGGGTGGGGTGGCGTCATCGAACACGGCACGGAAGGGGCAGCTGGGCGTGTTGGGTATTGAACGCATGGCCATTCGCCCATTCTGGGGGGAGCGGGTGGGTTTAGGCACATCCAAGGTAGCGGGGGGTTTGGCAGGGATGAGCTGGCAGCCATCAAGGTTGGGTTTGGCAGTGGCTGGGCTGGGAACACCATCCCAGGCATCCGTGATGTGGCGGTGGCCTTTGGGGTTGTCCTAGGCGAGCTAGGGGTGCAGCAGGTCAGCGCTGGTGGACACCATTGTCCTGGGAGCACCACTGCCGGCGCGGGGTGTCATCCAGACTCCACCCCACAAGCAGGGGCTCATGGGGCTGGGGCCAGGGCCAGGCAGCATGTTCTATCCTATAAAATGAATAGTAAAGCAGTAATAAAAAAGTACAATGCAAAAAAAAAACTTACACACAACCCAAACAACACTGGACATTGTTTGGGCCAGGGGGGGCATGGTGGTAGTAATGTGAGGGGATTAGTGTCATTGCTTGATGTGGTTGTTGGCAGTGTTGTTAACTATTTGTGTGGCATCAAAAAAAAGAAAAAGATGGGATCAAAAAAAAAAAAAAAAAGATGGCATCTATCACAAATCACCATAGAAACACTAGCCCTATCAAATAAACATGTACAAACCCACTAGGGGTATATAAACCCTCGAGATTTCGCTCTTTTGATCCCCTGGGCTTGTCCCATGTAATATAAGATGTAGTTAACTTAGAATATATTAAATATTTGTATGTAGTATGCTTAACCGGTCTTGTCTGGTCTTTATTTTATTAAAATAATGAGGGACCAAAGACTGGACCGCAGTTGCGGTCTTCATCGGTCTTAATATTTTTTGGTCTTTGTCAGTCTTGGTCTGGTCCAGTCTCGGTCTTTTTCCAGTCTTGCAACTGGACCTTCAAACACTAGTGGTGGTAGTATGAGGGGATTAGTATCATTTCTTGATGTGGTTGCTGGCAGTGTTGTTAATTGTTTGTTTGGGATCAGAAAAAAAAAGAAGATGGGATCAAAGAAAGAAAAACAAAAGATGGCATAGTGTTGCTGCAGCTCAGCTGGGTGCTTTTGCTAACTTGGGAAATAAAATAGCATAAAGTCTGAAAATATTTGAGGAGCTAGATCATGTGAGAAGTTGATGGGTCCTCTGCCAACTCTAAGCGATCTGATCAGTGGTTTCTGGGTTATTTAACTGACTCGAACAATGACTCATCAAGTCATCTCCCCAAGTCGGTTAAATAACTCAGGAACTGATGATCGGATCGCTTAGAGTTGGCAGAGGACCCATCGACTTCTCACATGAGCTAGCTCCTCGAATATGTTCAGAATGTATGCTAATTTATTTCCCAAGTTAGCAAAAACACCCAGCTGAGCTGCAGCAACACTAAGATGGCATCTATCAAAAATCACCATAGCGACTTGGCCCTATCATGTGCAAACTCACTAAGGGTATATAAACCCTCAAGATTTTGCTCTTTTGATCCCCTGGGCTTGTCCCATGTAATGTAGTTAGATATAAAATCAAATTTGCTATAATACAAGTGACTCTGCTCACGCTTGAGGTCTTTACTGTGCCCCACAAGTTCCAATCGGAACCGGTCGGAACCGGTTGGAATCCGAGCGGAATCCGGTCGGAAATTTTTGATACAACTGCCTGCCAACTGGCTTGCCATTGTTTGAAATTTTCCGACCGGAATCTGACCGGAATCAAGAATCCGATCGGTACTGAGCGGAATTTTTCTGCCCGGATTCCGAGTGGAACCACTCGGAACCAATTTATATTATTTAACCAGCAATTTATGTTATTTAAATTTATAATTTGTAAAATAAATGCAACAGCAGTGAATCGAACTCATGTTTTGGGAGACACAAATTAATGCAAACAATTAACCCACTAACCCACTAAGCCAACCTGCCATATATTGTGCTAGGTATTTCACACACTATAGACCCCTCAAACGTGACATCACATGTCAGCCTCTGGCAATCTCCGGCTGCTCGTGTCGGCGGCAACCCCCGGTTTGTCGTGAACGTGTTGACGTTGCCACGTCACACACCGTTTCTTCCCCCCCCACTCTCTCTCCCCTCTCGTCGACCATCGCGACCATCGCCGACTCCCCCCACGACGCCATCAATGCCAACAACGACCCATTCCAGCCTCCCCACCACCCGGAGTGGCCTTCAACAAGGCGACCCCCCCCATTCCAAGCACAAGGCTTCCAATGCGGACGAAACGGCCCAGAAGCGCCCCAGGACCGAGGAAGACGACGAACCGGAATCGAGAGGGAAGGGGAAGGGGGGCCGAGAGGGGAAAAAGGAGCAGAAAAAGAAGAAGGGGAAACGAGCACTCAGGTAAGCAGCCATGACCGCCTCCCTCTCGTTTACTCACAAAGGCCCAACGCCTCAGGAAAACGAGCGCCGACAAAGCAAAGGAGGAGGCAGCCGCACAGGCGGCTGCCAAACATCTTCGATGAGTAGCTCAACACTCTCCACGATGGCTACCCACGCCTCCTGCTAGGAAAACCGAGCATAAGCTCACTTGGAGCGGCATTCCCCACCCTGGCCAACCTCGTCGTTCCACCTCCACCCAGCTGGCAACCAGCAGCAGCCGCCAACGACGCTCGGACCTGCAAGGAGACCACGAGACAAGTACCGACACCTCTATGACCAGCCGTAGTGAGACCAATACCTCTAGGACCAGCCATAGTGATACCGACACCAACAGCAGTGGGTCTGGAGGTGGCAGCACCACCTTGAGTGACGACGAGGCCGACCCTAAGGCCAGACGCGACACCCCGTCGAGTGACGATGGGGCCAACCGTAAGGCTAGGCGTGACTCCACCCCTTCAAGCAAGGACAGCACCGACTCTAAGGCTAGGACGGCGGGTGCTACGGCTGGAGTCGACCCTGCTGACTTGAGCGACGACAGTGCCAACCCCAGGGCTAGGGCGACAAGGGTTACTGCAGGACTTGACGACACTGCGAGCGATGGTGGTGGGGCTACAGCCGGACTTGACGCGGCTGATGCCAATCTTGCTAAAGCTGGCAATGATGCCAACCACCTGGCAGCTGGCGCTGAGGCTGGAGACAACGGCACCCCCCTGAAATCTAAGGCTGTGGGTGCTATGGCTGACCCCATGAGTTTGGACGAGGACCAACCTGCTCCGTCCTCATCAGGTAAGGACTCTCATGCGGACCTACCTGATCAAGGTACACCCTGGCATTTTATTTTAATTATTAGTAGTTTTAATATTACCATGTTAGATACACAAATGGGTAGTCCACTGCATCTTACTCAAGTTGAGTTACAAGGCGCTTCTCGCACCACTGGGGGGATATTTCGTGGCAGGGCCCATGGCAATAATCCTAATCTTGCAGACCTTGCTGAGGACGACAACCCTCTTATTCCTGCTATTGGGCAGGTCTACTTGTACATCTCTGCAGAGGATCCTGCTTATGCCAACTGGGACATGGCAACAATGAACCGGCAATCATTTAAACATGATGTAACCAATTCTCTTGCCCATGTTCTGGAAGAAATAGCTGACAGACATTCTCCTGTGCGACGTAAGAACCAATTCTAGATCTCTCAATTAATATAGACTTACTATGTGCTAGGCCATAACCAATGTATCTACACCTATGAGGATGGCGAGTGGATGATAAAAGGGCGATATGAGCTGGCCATTAGAAAGAACGAGGATCTGATCTGGTCAAAGGAGAATGAAGAATACAAGACTCAAATTCTTATTGTAAGAATTTTCTTTAATTTCTCAACATCAATGCAATAATATATGCTTCAGAGCACCCATGATGGTACACTGTCTGCACCAGGTTCTCTGCCTGCTACATCTGCTACGCCATCTGCTCCCTCCATTGCTCCATCAGATTCAGGGATTGATGCTCAGTTTAGTGAGCATGTCACCAATAATCCTGTTTTGGTGCAAGTTGCCAATGCTTTAGACATTGATCCTGCTCTGATGTACCGCAATGACTCTTATACCACATATCATCAGGCTGTTGCTGAATTGAACAGGTTGAAGGCCAATAACCAATGGACTCTGGCATCTATTGGTCATACAGAGATGATCAACCTTTTTTGTGGGCGCTCATTCTGGCATTCTCATGTCAACAGTGGTTTTCATGATATTCAGAATTACAAGGACATGGTGGAGTGGCTGGAACGAGGGGAGAATGACAAGGAACCTTCGGATCTTGAGGTTTGGCATCTTCAAAAATCTCATTATTCTTTCAAGGACTTGGGAATCTGGAAGAAGGAGGGGACTTTGGATAGAGCTTATCAGAAGCGGTTGAAGGATAAAGAAAAGGAGAAAGCAAGAAAGAAAGAACGGAAGGAGAAAGACAGAAAGGCTAGGCAGGATGATAGTTTGGATGGGGGTGGGCCATCTAAGAAAGCAAAGAAATCAGCTCGTGGGAAAGGTGGAAATTCTTTGAAAGCTTCTAGCTCCAAGTCCCGAAAGTAGGTTACAATTATGTTCTGTACTTGTATCTGATCATTTTATGTTGTCTTTTCTTCCTCTTGTATAGCTGTGTTCCTGTACTACTATGGCACATTCTACTGTTGGCATATTCTGCTTTCAGTTGTAGAATTGTGGTGCTATTGATCCTGCTTTTAAGCATACCACATGTGGCTGCAATGTCTGATGTACAGCCCTTTCCAAATATCACATTCAAAGTTTTTAGTGACTTTGTCTCTCAAAACTTTAGTTCTCGTATTTCCTTGGCCACAGTACTTCAGGTACTGTTTAGCTTAACAGACAATCCGGATCTTCTAAATTTGAACAGCCGTCAAAAAAATCCATGTATTCAGGGAGAGCGAAAAGAAACATGTACTGGGTGGATCAAAACATTGGCTAGAGCTGTAGAGGATCGCTTGGGCATTGATGCTAAAACCTTGATGAAACACAAAGAAATTCCACAAAACATGGACGATAATGCACTGGTTACACCAATAGCTGCCAAGCTTGATAAAATGGCCAGTATTCTAAAACTGGAGCCTGTTTTTTCAAAGTCTGGAAAAATAAAACGGAGACTAGTTACCATCTCTTATCAGGACATTGCAGCAGTTCATGTAATTTGTCCAACTTCATTTGAATGTGAAGATACCAATTGTCAACCACTTGCTTTACATCAAGATACTCGTCCTCGAGATCTTCCTAAAGTGACTTTGATAAAAGGAACTACAATTCATAAGAAAGTCTATGCCATGACTGGAAAATGTGTCAAGTGTGATACAAAATATCATGCTGATCATGAAGGCCTCACCCAGCCATCAGGCAGGAGAAATAGAATCTATCTGAATTCAGCAAGATATATAAAGATTGGCCAACATATATGGGTTGACCGTTCTTTTTCAAATGCTGTTGTTAATGGCATGTATAGCTTTCATGCTTCAGCTGCTGCCTATACTGAGTATTGGAATAACACATTTGGTCAAATTGACTTGAAACTTGATCGACGACATATATGGCAGGCATTTGTTCAAGAGTCAATTCGAAGCATTGCTACTAATCAGAATGAATATTTGGAACTAAATGAAGATCTACCAATTGATGATGTGACTAGAAATGCATTTGCAGCTCTTGGAAAAATGGGGTTATGCATGCTGCCAATGGTCATGCTTGTTTGGAATGCACACAGCCTTATAAGCATTCATCAAATGATAATCCAGACAATATGGATGTTGACAATGCAGATGTAGCCATGCATGTTCTTGATGGAATAGTAATGGGTCCAACACACTGTGCATATCAAAATTGTGATGCTGATCTTTTAAATGCTCGTGGTGGTGCATTCTGTGCAGTACATGAACAGTAAATGTCGTATAGTTGGTTGCCAAAATACTAAGGTGCTTCCAACTCAGGGTTGTCAACAGCACAAGAAGGAATGGGATAAGCATATTCAGAATCGAAGCCCAGGTGCACTAGCAGGTGTTTGCCGGATGTTAAGAAGGCCCACTGAAAATTTGGAATGGCTTCCAAATATCCAACGAGAGTCCTTGCCTCATGATGGACCAGCACCACCTGAAAGAGATAACAAACATTACTTCAGCCCTAATAGATTTTACTGTGTTGAAACTATTTGTGCTCCTTGTGGAACTGTTATAGCCTGGACAAAATTTGACAGATCTGAACCTCCAACAAATATAATGAAATTTCTGAATAGTATTTATCCAAAGAAAGAAACACGGCCAGCCTATATCTGCATAGACAAGGCATGTGCAGTACTGAAACACATTGTTGCCAATGATGACAATAATGATTGGCTTGAAACCACTTGGTTTATTGTAGATTCATACCACTACACAAATCATAAAGCAACTGACAATTTATGTCGTACCTGGTGTAACCCTGCTCCAACTGATGGCTCTGCACCAAATTTGGTTCTTTCCACTGTTGATAAGCATGGAAATCCATGTTATAAACGTGCATTTAACACACAGGCTTGTGAACAGTTGAATTCATGGCTAGCAGGTTATGAATCTATTCTTAAGCGCATGACTCCTGGGAACTTTAATTTGTTTTTACATGCAATGCTTTTTTATCATACCCAACATGTGTTGAACAAACAAAAGTTAAAAAAGGAAAAGGAAGAAAAGGGAATTCAGGATGATACAAGTGATAATGACCAAAATAGTGACTCTGAGTAAAAGAATAACTTAATTATTACATTGTAGTGATATGATGAATAAAAACTATATTTCACTCCTTGCTCTGAAAAAGAACAGAAATGCCATCAACCTCTAAGATACATCCAGTTTCAACAGAAATACACCATCAACCTCTAAGATACATCCAGTTCCAACAGAAATGCACAATTGCTTTCCGATGTATAGCCAGTCCAACAGAAATACAGTTCCAACAGAAGTGCACAATTGCTTTCCGATGTATAGCCAGTCCAACAGAAATACAGTTCCAACAGAAGTGCACAATTGCTTTCCAATGTATAGCCAGTCCAACAGAAATACACCAACAACCTCTAAGATACATCCAGTTCCAACAGAAGTGCACAATTGCTTTCCGATGTATAGCCAGTCCCAACAGAAATACACCATCAACCTCTAAGATACATCCAGTTCCAACAGAAATGCACAATTGTTTTCCGATGTATAGCCAGTTCCAACAGAAATACACCATCAACCTCTAAGATACACCCAGTAAAGTACAGATGTATAGCCACATTCACACCAATCACCTCCAATGTATAGCCTCTTCCAACCAGATACTCCAAATCACCACCAATGTATAGCCACATCCAATCAGATGCACCAATAACCATCCAATGTATAGCTATTTCCGCTCGGAACTACTCTGAACCACTCTGAACCACTCTGAACCACTCAGAACCGCTCGGAACCGCTCGGAACTTGTGGGGGACAGTAAAGTACTGTCACGCTTCGTGCTTGCAGGATCACTTTGCTGTTTGATTCAAAATGATCAACTATTGTACAATTAGATTTTGATAATGTAGAGGTACAACTCTAGGCTTCAATGTTAGACAGAACTTGCCTCCTCTGGAAGAGGAGGTTCTGCTTTAATCACCTGTTCTGGACAAGGTTCCATTTGAATGTCATCCAGGGTAGAAGAAGACGATGAGGAAGAAGATCCAACTTGTCATTGCTTATTTTTTGGGCAAGGCTGTTCAGCAGAGGGGGAAGTGGACTTTTCGTGATGACATTTAAGTTGGGAGGAAGGTTTAGCTGGAACAAAGTTGTGAAGACACAGGCAACAAAAAGAATTTGACATACCTTTGACTGTCGAGACCTGTGGTGAGGTCTTAATGAAAGACATGTCACATAACTCAAGGGGGATGCGTTTAGCAGATGATTGCATATTGATTGGTTGTGGAGTGCCTATGACAACACATGTGGTGCAAACAGCAGAGCCACCTGCCAGTACAGGTAGATTTTGGAAACAAGGAGTATGGGGAACGGCAACATTATGTATAGTTGGTTGCATAGAACCACTGCAGTATTGGACAACATCAATATTGAAGTTGTCATCACGTTTAGTGGAGGTCTGTATGGAAAATCAGCATGCATGAAAAAGATATCAGTTGCTAGTTTACAACACCTGCAACAGTTACAACAGGAGGTACAGGAGTTTTACATTTGTGCAAATGTTGGACCTAGAAGTGAAGGAGACAGGTGAATCTGTCCAAGAAAGACACCAGATTGGCAGGCAGGAGCTAGAGATACCACAGCAGCGATCTCATCACACGCGATGTGATTGGGTTTGTCCAGATGGAGCGCCATCTCATGTTCATTGTCCTTGGGATATTGCCGCAGTGTATCCAGTCAACTAATGAATGAATTGACACTATTAAAACCTGCTAGAGCACAGTTCACCCAACTTTCAGGTACGTTGTTTTTACTAGCTTCAAAGAACAGAGCAGCAGGATTGTGTATGAACCACTGGATGGCATGTTGACCCTCAGTTGCAGGAATCATTCGATGATAGGTTCTTCCACCCGCTAGCGTGACGGCTGATACACCTGAGTCAAAATGCATGAAATCCCCATCATAGACCCCTAGTGCAGTCATGGAGAAGAGGTTGTTGAAAAACCGAGATCAGCTTCCAAAACGGGAGTGAAGAAAAGGTTCCCACTCATTTGGATAAGGACATAAGGGTTGTAAATGATGAGAAACTTTTGGGCTGCACAGAAAACAGTTGTCATGAGTTTTTTCTCCAGTGAGAACCTTCACAGCAATGAAGTGAGATCATGATGAGGGAGAAACAGAGTAGCCAACACACCTTAATGTTGCAGTACTTGCAATGATGATTCCACTGAAGGTGAACAGGATGAACAGAAACTTTTGAGTTGAGGCTCTCGAGTCTATCCCACCAGGAGTGTGCTGTCAAAGTCGAAGTTGATGTATGAACAGCAGATGATTGTGCTTGGCGGTGAGCAGCCAAGTTCCGTTCTTGAACATCAGTTCTCTGCCCCTCTGTTCTCTGGCTACGACTTTTGGCCTGTGAACAATGGAGTTGCTGACGATGTTGAGGTTCAGTGTCAGGAGAGAACAAATCCATGAAGGGCAATGTCCATATTCAAGTATACAGCAGGCAGTAAACGACGTAGGAGACAAAAACGATGTAGGAGACCGAAACAACGTAGGAGATAGGGACCCAATCTCCGAAGGCTGAGATCCAATTGTTGACAGACAGCTGAGACAGTGGAAGATCTTTAAAAGAAGTTAATAATAAATATTACTAGATAGTGGGGTCCAATGTATATATGTAGCATAATGTAATATAAAATTAGCATAGTCATGCTGGACTGAGGATTTGGTCCCAGACCAGTCTGAACTGGTCTACCCCTGGTTTGCTGGGATTGAGAAGCTAGTCGGACTGTGGACTGGGGTGTTCTGGGACTGCCCTGAACCAGGACTGATAGTCCTATTGGACTGGTTCAGGTTTGGTCTGGTCCGTGGTCTTTTCTGGTTCAGTGGACTGGACTTTAAAACTCAAATTGCTGTTGCAGGGACAGAGCAAGGAACTGCCACTCCAGAGGTAAGCAAGGAACTGCCACTCCAGAGGTAAGCAAGGAACTGCCACTCCAGAGGTAAGCAAGGAACTGCCACTCCAGAGGTAAGCACCTTTCATCGCACTTTCCCCCATGTTTTATTATTCACCTCTATGCCAGTCTCCCCATCCAAATCACCATAGATCACAGCCACTGGCGCAGCAGCTGTCACTGATAACTGCTATGGTTAGGGAGTGGCACGGGTAACCTGCAGGTAGATTTGGGCATACCTGTACCCATACCCACGTCTACCCGTACCTGCAACCCACGGGTCACGAGACACGGGTCAGATGGGTATGGGTAGGCCTGCTGTCTGCTGTTGTGGCACTGCACCTGCATCTGACGACTCCACTCCGCGAGCAGCTGCTTGCAGTGGTGTCGGCATCTTTCTATATACAAGTTATTATGTTGTAATTATAGGTTTCGGCACTCGGACGGGTGCCGCAAACCTCCTATTTACTTATAAACTATGTCATAGACCAATTTAGTATTTTATACATCTTACTTAAGGGGGAAGCAACGCCCCAGAGGAAAGGGGAGCTTGTGGAAGCCAAGATATATATACCAGTTAATATTTGTCACTATTTGGTTCCAACACAATGCGACACGTCACATTCATGTTCGTTTACTGGAACCAAATAGTGACAAATATTAACTGGTATATATATCTTGGCTTCCACAAGCTCCCCTTTCCTCTGGGGCGTTGCTTCCCCCTTAAGTAAGATGTATAACATACTAAATTGGTCCATGACATAGTTTATAAGTAAATAGGAGGTTTGCGGCACTTGTCTGAGTGCCAAAACCTATAATTACAACATAATAACTTGTATATAGAAATGTGGTGACTGGTTGGGTACTCAATGTGCGACCCATACCCGTACCCATGCCTACCCATACCCATAACCCGCACGGGTTGGCAAACCCATGCTATTCCCTAGCTATGGTGTCCTTGCTTCCACAGGTGATCTGGGATGGATCATGGGTGACACCCCTTGACCCTGAAGGACCATCATATCAAATGGATAGTTTTACTTCTGCAGTCTTTCATGCTGCCTCACAGGATAGTGGTCCCGGTTGCCACTTGAATCTCCAGGCCCCAAGGCTTGAGGATCTTGTAGATAGACTCACTGCACTTCTTGATGAAGCTGGTCATAGTGGTGACTATACACAGGTACTCACATGTGAGCATTCCTTTACAATGTGAGTTCCATTTGCATATCTAGCCATGATATTTTTTCTGTTTACTTCCTGGATAGCAGCTCCCAGGTGAGCCTCTCATTTGGTGTTGGTATTGAGAAGGAGGTTCTATTTAGACTCTGGAATTGATTTACCCAAAACAAAAGCCAGTTCTTTGTTGATTGGGAAGATAGTTTTTGCACTATCCACTGCATGACATTGTTTGGAGGATCATCTGTCTCCCCTGCATGGAAGACAGTAATGAAGCAATTTGGTGCTGTTACTGCCCTGCTGCTGATTCATGGCCAAACCCCATGACCTCTATCTCTGTCATATCCCATGCAAGCCTGCGATGGATCTCCGGCGGATCACCGACGGAGCCGCCATCATATCAAAAGACTATTTCAAATTGTATTTCAAATTACTCCTGTTTTGTTTATATCACATATCTATCATTGCTGATCATCTTACTTACTGCGTACTCGGTACTCCGTTGATCCCGCCGTAGTTACCCCGGTTACTTACTTACTATAAAACTTAGTATAACGTCACTTGTAACTTCAGTTTGATAATTGTATTGTTATCTCCACAACTCTCTCACATCTAAAGTCCTCGCTCTCTCTTAACTTCCGGAACTCCGCCAGACCTCCGCTCTCATTACCGTCACCTTGTAAATTGGACATTGGGCGTAGAGAAGGGCGCAATCCCTTTTAGATTGAAGCCAAGTCCAGTGCCGCCACGGAACTCCGTCGGAACTCCGTCGTAACCCGCCTACGAGATCAGTTCGTAACAATCTCCAGCAGTCATACTTTTCATTATCTATGGCTTCAATCTTCACTGCCTTACCCAAGGTTTTGTAGGTGAGTGGTTTGTCAATCTGCAGAAGGTTCTTCTCAATTGGCTGGAAATGGGGACAGAAGTAAGGTGTGACACAGGTATGGGTAACACCATGTGTTTCTGGTCACAGGTACGCATGGGTACAGGTACAGGTATGGGATTGCCATACACATGCAGAACCGTACCCTTACCTGTGGGTTTATGGGTATTGCAGTCCCGAGTTTCTGGTCAGGTGAGTGGTCATGTGACCCCATTGATTCACTCATGGCACACTTATCTAACTCATGATTGACTACCACACCCCCAACTGCCGCTGTGAGCAACTGCTCATGGGGTGGAAATGGGGAGCAACAAGGCACAACAACAACAATGACAATGACAGCAACAACGAGAACAACAACAACAAGACCAATGACAATGAAAACAACGACAATGATGAGAACGAGAACAATGATGACAAGAATGACAACAACAATGGCCACCACCACCACCACCACCACACATCATAGCACCCCCAACCGCTGCCATGAGCAACTGCTCGTGGGGTGGAAGCAGGGAGCAATTAGAATGGGGATGATGAGAAGGGCACCACACTCAATGACAACATGTTTGGTGACTACAGGCAACACCCCCTATCTCTCACTGCAAACATGAGTGGGGGGTTTCTCATCTTGTTCTGGGCAGCCACTGATGAAAGGCTCGATGACGATGTGTTCAGTGACTATAGGCAACACCCCCCATCCCTCACTGCAAATGTGAGCAGGGGGTTTCTCATCTTATTCTGGGCAACCACCACTACCCCCTCCCTCACTCCAAACATGAGCAGGGGGGGTTTCTCATTCTGTTCTCAGCAACCACCCCCCCTCCCTTGCTCCAAATGTGAGTCAGGGGTTTTTCGAGTACATTACACTCCCCCACCTATTCCGACTGGAATTTCCGGAATCCTCGGATTCCGGTGGATTATTTTTAATATGTATTTACCCTATTTAGAATTAGTCCGACCAGAATTATGAACTTTTTTACTACCGGAATTACCGGATTCCCACCGGACTTTCCGGACAAATTACTACCCGGATTAATCAGAATCACAGAAATAGGGATAACCAGACTAACCGGACTAACCAGAACAAACCGTGTGAACACAGCACATCACCCTCAACCCTCAACCATCAACCCTCACGAATGCCCGTTCTCGACCACATCGCCCAACTACCGCTACTCGACAACATGCCAACCACCCGTGCTAGCACCCACAAGGGGGGATCTGCCCCATCCACAGTGAAATCCCCCCCTAAGTCCGGTTCGCGAACCCACAAGCATGCCACGTCAACGCTCGAAAAGGATGCCAAGAAGAAATTGAAGAAAAACGAGGAGGAGGAGGAGGAGGAGGAGGGGATACCGAAGAAGGGGAAGAAGGGGAAGAAGGGGAATAAGAAACAAAAGTAGGTTTCTTATTCCCATTATTATCTCCAATACTACTTCTGTTTACAGGGGATCACTTGTGCTCGTGGCCGCTGGGGTCTCCGTGGCCCCCCCTCATCGTGCTCGCTCAGCCACATCGAGCATCTTGCCTCCCCCTCCTGTTCAGGGGGCCACTGGATGACGCCGAGCCCAGCCAGCTCCCTCCAGTGACAGCGAGGGCAGCGACCCAAAGTCCAGCGGGGACGACAATCAGGATGACGGCCATGACAACCGAGAGGACAACAATCAGGATGATGGCCACGACAACCAAGAGGACAAAAACCAGGACAACCGAGAGGACGAGAAGGCCGACGAGAGGGATGAGAAGGCCAAGAACGACGACAACGAAGATGACGACGACCCCGAGACCCACGGTAGGGACTACGGAGCCATGCCCAGCACCAAGCGAGGCGGGGACAATGCTGGCACCATGCCCAGTACCAAACGAGGCGGGGACGGCACTACCAGCCACGGCAGGGACTACGGAGCCACGCCCAGCACCAAGCAAGGTGGGGACGGCACTACCAGCCACAGCAAGGACTACGGAGCCATGCCCAGCACCAAGCGAGGTGGGGACAACGTCGACGCCACGCCCAGTACCAAACGAGGTGGGGACGGCACTACCAGCCACAGCGGGGAACCCCAGGACGGCGGGAATGCCATCACCACCGCGAACATGGGTAAGAAGTCTCGATTATTATTATTATCTTATTCTTCATCTCTTTTTAAACCCCCATTAACTATCCCTGTCTCCATAGCTCCAGGGAAAGGTAGTGCATATCATATCTGTTGTAATTGATGTAATGTTCAATTTATGTTAGACAAATCTTTGAGTGAAACCTCTGTGATTGATAACACAGGTAATAACTATTGTATAACTTTATCCATTTTAATATGTCAATGTAGTTGCCCTTGTGGTTCCAACTGAAGACATTGGGGATCAAGGTTGGAACTTCTTTTCTTTTCTTTTGACATTCTGTAACCTTGGTAGATGTATCAATGGCAAGCCCAGCTGGCTCTCCCATATCTCTGCAGGGAGCTTCTCGTACCACTGGAGGGTTTACTCGTGGCCATGCTGCTGGAAATGCTTATAGCTTTGCTGATCCAGCTGATGATAGTGATATGGATATGGCAGTGGCAAGGATTGGCAAGGTTCATCTGTATAGCTCCCAAGTTAACCCTCATGAAACCAAGCCACATCGCATCATGAAGTTGAATGTGCAGTTTTCCATGGCACCAGTTCTGAAATCCATTGCTGAAAAGTGGTCTCCTATTGAAAGTATGGCATTTGGAGCAACAGATTTAATTCTTTTTAGTAATCTTCTTCACAGAATTCAACCCTCAAGTTTCTGTTTATGAAGAAGGGGAGTGGACTGACAAAGGTCGATATACTGCTGCAGTCCAGTTTGATGAAGATGTTGAATGGCTTAAGCAAAAGAGGGAATACATTCTTCCAATTTGTTATGTGACTCTTTTTTCTGACAGCATCTGGATTTTCTTGTTTAATAATTACTGGTTTCTAGGAACAACAACCTGCTATGACTCCTTTTGGTTCTACTGGGCCTACTCCTCCTGTTACTCGTGATGCTACCCCTTCAGCTGCTACCACCTCCCATTTTCCCATGATTGGAAGTAGCTCTACTGGTTCCATGTTCAAAGACAAGCTCATTGTAGCTCTGAATATCCTAGTGGAGTTAACTGACCACAAGGATGTAAACTTGGGTTATGCATGGAAGAAGTATAATGCCTTCTTGATTGCAAACAAGACTTGCAATGTTTTATGGGATAGTAGAAAGTTGCATGTGGCTTTTGACAGGAAGCCCACACAGGCAGATATTATCAGTGTCTTCAAAGGAAAGTCCCAGTGGCACTTGACATATCAGAAAGCCTTTCCAAGGGTTTCAGGCTATCCCACAATGGTATCTTGGCTGGAGGATGATGAAGATAAACTCTCAGATGTTGAGTTGTGGGGAATATCCAAGCCTGTATATGGCTTTTCAGATCTTTTGGAGTGGCTGGCTAATGATGGAAAAGGGTTGACAGTGGACACAGAGTCTGATATAGAACAGTCCAAGAAGGAAAAGGGGAAGGAAAAGAAAAAGAAAAAGAAAAAGGAAAGGAAAGGAGATAAGGCCAAGGTCAAAGGAAAAGGAAAAGGAAAGGCTACAGAGGATGAGGGAATTGAAGGACAAAGCAAGAAGAATAATAAAGGCAAAGGAAAACAGGTGTCTGGAGGAAAGAACAAGAAGAAGGTCAAAGGAAACTTGTAAGTAGATACATTGGATAAACAATAAAGTTGTATGCCTAAGTTGCCATTCTACTAGCTGGAATTTTTTAAGAACTGTCTTCATTCTGATGTCACATCTTTGTGATTTACCACTGCTGTGGTGGATTCTCCTGACTCTCAGTATTCTTCCCACAGCAGCTGCTTCATCAGATTTCAGGCCTTTTCCTGAAATGAGTTTCATATCATTTAGCCAATTTATTCAGCAAAATTTCTCAGCTGAAATATCACTTTCCACTGTTCTTTCATTGTTATTTACAATGACTGAAAATCCTGAACTTCTCAGTTTACATGGAAGACAACAATATTCACTTGTAAAAGGAGAAAATGTTTCTTCTATTAACAGCTGGATCAGAAGCTTATCACGGGCAGTGTATGCCAAAGTGAACACCAGTCAATCAGAGTGGCTACATAAATCAGATTATTATGAAGGCATTTCAGAAAGTCAGATGGTTGGCAATATTGCCATCAGACTTGATAAATTGGCACATCACTTGAATCTTATTGCATATAACAGAAAGGGCCATCTAAAAACTGCTTCCAAACCAATATCACATAAAGCTATTGAAGCTGTTCATGTTATTTGCCCTCAATCATATCAATGTTTAACTAGTGAATGTGGTTTCCGGTCTCTGAATCAAGCAACTAAACAAAGGGATATTCCTTTGGTGACACTCATAAAAAATAATATATCATATGAGAATGTTCCTGTTCTTACAGGAAAATGTCCCAATTGCACTACCCTATATAGTGCAGACCATGAGCACTGTTAAGATTGTCTCTTAACTACTCAGCAAGTTCGAGACAACAAGGTGCTTCCTTGTGTCGAGTTCGTCGTTTAGACTCTGAGGTACTTCCTCAGGTCGAGTTCTCTGTGAGCAGTTTAAAGAGTTTATATCTTTAGGTCAAGCTGAGGCCTTGACCGACTATCTACTACAGCTTATATAGACTATTAGTTACTCTGGTCTATATAACAATTGGCTGTTAAGTATAGCAGCTATCTACTCAGGTCTTTTAAGGAGTTGTTTCATAAGTAAAGATGCGCCAGCTGTCGAGTGAGCGCATGTAAGAAAGTAAATATAGCATATACGATGGAATCGTAACAAGCGCTCTCCAATTATTGATGAAGAACAGCAGTTTACCAATCTATATTTGAATTCTGCAAAATATGTTAAAGTTGGACAAAGCATATGGGTGGACCGAGTCTTTTCAAATGCTGTTGTAAATGCCATGTATACATTTCATGCATCAGCCTCAGGATATATGGAATTTTGGAATAATTCCTTTGGTAAAACACAGCCATCTACATCTTTCCATTTGTCACGTCGTCAGATATGGCAAGCCTTTGTTCAGGAGTCCATTCGTACTATAGCTTCTGTTGCCAAGATAGAGCTATCAGTGCATGACAATCATCAACATGCTTGTTCAGAATGCACTCATGACTATATTGAAAGAAATTCTGGCAGTACTACAGCAGCTAATTCTGCTGATGTAGTTGAAATTGATGATGATGCTGAACAAAAGCACCAGTAAAAATGGTGGTTGTTGATGGAATATGTATTGGTCCAAAACATTGTGCTTATGCAAATTGTGTGGATGATCTTACAAACAATCGTACTGCAGTGTTCTGTGCAATTCATGAACAATGCCATGGTGCAAAATGCCATGTTCATGACTGTGACAATGTCAAAATGAAAGGAACCCAAGCATGCCAACAGCATCAGCAGCAACAGAAGAAACATGCCCCCCAAAACAAAAGACAATATGCATCTAGATTCCGAAAAGTGACACAAAGACCAGCTGAAAACTTGCCTTGGGTTCCAACTGTTGCTCAACCAATTCAACCACATGATGATGAAATTATGCCAGAAATTGAGTGCAAAACTTATTTCAGTGCTTCTAGATTTTACTGTGTTGAAACAATATGTGCACCATGTGGTGTTGTTATTGCATGGGCAAAATTTGCAAAGTCTGAATCTCCTACTAAAATTTTGGCCTTTCTGGAGCAAGTGTTTCACACTGAAGAATCAAAACCAGATTACATTTGCATTGATAAAGCATGCAATGTACTCAAAACAGCTCTCAGAAATGGATCTTGGGAAAGGGCATGGGAAAAGACAACAAGATTTATTGTTGATTCTTATCATTATCTTAACCACCGGGATGTGGATGAAATTTGTAAAAAGTGGTGTAATCCTGCACCAGCTGATGGATCTGCCCCCAATTTGGTTATTAAGGGTAAAGACAAACATGGCAAAACATGTTTCAGACATGCATATAATACACAAGTAAGCTAATATGTTTCATATGACAATTATAGCTGACTGAAATATTAAAAACAGGCTTGTGAGCAATTAAATGCCTGGATTGGGGGTTATGAATCAATATTAAAGAAAATGACCCCTGGTAACTTCAACTGGTTCCTGCATAGTATGCTGTTTTATCATACTCAAAGTGTTTTGGCAAAACAAGAGGAAAAAGCAAGTAGGGCAAGGAATAGTGACAATGGTGATAGTGATAGTGATGGAAATGGTGATGACATGTAGTTTGTATAGTGACTTTCCTGTATTTATTGAATTTGAGCTGCAAGTTTGCATGGCTTGACCCTGAATTTTGTTCTAAATATACTGGATTCTGGTCAGACTCCCCAGATTCCGACCGGAATCCGGGGAGTCCAATCGGAATAGGTGGGGGAGTGTAAATTACAGGGCTAACCCTGCTCTGTCCATTTCTAGGTCCTATCTTACCAGGTTCATAGGCAAGATGGCAATGGCAGGACTCCTGGAAACTGGGGTGAGGAGCAGTGGTGCAGGCAGCGTGGGCCCCCCATGGCATGGTGGGATAATGGTGATGGCACAGAAGGGGGTGGCAGGAAACCATGCTGGTAGTGAAGGGGAGAGGGAGAAGGGGGCGGTGGGGCAGGCATGGCCACATCACCAGCGGCACATATGGCCCCCCTTCCCCACAGAGACACCTGGACCCAGTGAGAACTGGTGGGAAGGCCGCAGCACTCACCCCCAGCTGTAGCTATTGAAATAAGCCAGTGGGGATCTTTCCAGGACAGGTATGTGCCAGATCTGCAGGCCACTCTTGATGCAGGCAGTACGCCTATGGTAAAGAAAGCACCATTTATGCCACCACCTAGCCCCTCTCCCAGTGCCTCCCCTGGGACTTCTCTCCAAAATTCCATCAAATCACATCCCCCTCCTTCACCTTTGTGCTTTGCTTCACACCTCCTTCCTCCCCCACCACTAGGTCTCCTTTCTCCCACCCTGAGTTCTAGCAGCAGGTTTCCTTCCCACAGCCCCTCACCAACCATTTTAGCACCACATTCCCCTGCTATAGAATTCATATGCAGGACACTGTATGCCCCTATTGCCAATGCCCTCAAATGCCAGGCTTCCTCCTGTGCTCTCCTCAAGCACAATCCCCCATGTGCATATTTCACATCCGTCGCCCATGCCATCCTCAACGTTGCAACACATGCTGCTGCACCCAAAGGGTCCATTGTTGGCATTCCTGGACAACCGCTCATGCTCACAGACTGTCCCCAAGAGCCCAGGCCCTCCATGGCAGGGGTTGCCAGATTGGGGACCAGGCAGGAAAGATAGAGGAGGGGGATAACAGCATGGCAATGAAGTTTGCAGAGTGGGTAGAGGATATCCCACCTTCAAGGATGGATAGGGCCAGGCTGATGCTGGAGGAGGGTGCAGGGTATGTGCAGGGACAGTTGGATGCAGAAGAGGGGAGGAGGAGCACTAGGGGTAGGGCTGTGGCATTTATGAATATGATAAATGCTCTCAGTCTCAGGATGGTGGGGCTGGGAGCATTCAAGAGGTGTCAGGATGATGTGTTCAGGGTGCTGGCTGGTGTTGGATTGTAGTCATTTGGGGTGCCCCAATTTTTTTTCTTTCTCTGACTGGCATGTTTCTGAACTATTTGTAGTTTGATTATATCAAGCTTCCCCAACTATCCAGGTATGGGTTATGGGGGAGATTTTGGTGGTGGGGGGGTGACTGCACATTCCAGTACCCACTGCCCCTACTGTGGGTCACCCCCCATGGGGGTGCTGTTGCCCCCAACAGCCACTGGTGGTGGCCATGGAGAAACAGCACTGTGGAGAGGCATGGGTGGGCCCTCTCTCACCTGCCCAGAATGTGGCTTTTACATGTACTGCAGGTTACCTGTTCCCCTGGATAAGTGTGCATGTCTGCTGGGATATTTTCATTATTATTATTTTGTTAATGGAACAGCTTAGTAGCAAGAATATAGTATGCATGGTATTGGAAGAAAATGTATGACAAACGAGCCCAGAACCAGAGTAAAGTTTGTTAACTTGGTACTTCCTGAGAATCAAATTTAAGACCTTAGCATATTGAGGCTCCCATACATCAGCCTTTCTCAGTGCTGGACACATATAAACCACTACACTACGGAACAACCCATTATTTGCTGCTTTTCAACTTAATAACATGTACTAGTTAGGGCCCCTCAGGCTATACCACATGACATGCCCGCATGCTGTGAATGGCCTGTCATGTGGCTGGTGAAGTTTTGATGAGCCAGCCTGTTGCAATGCAAGCACACATTAAAAAGTAATATATTAAAGAGGGCTGAGGTCTATAAACTGGGTAACAACAGTGGATAAGCAGAGTAACAACAGTGGATAGACAGGGTAATGACAGTGGATAGGCAGGGTAACAACAGTGGATAGGCAGAGTAACAACAGTGGATAGGCAGAGTAACAACAGTGGATAAGTAGCAGGTGCTGTAATAGGAAGTTAGGTATTAGCCAGGGTATTAGATGGCTAGCTACTACCTGTGCAGCCAGACAGAATGCAGCAGTAAGCAGCTCGAGACAGGGGGGTCAGGCCATGGAGTGGTTACTGATGGAGTTGAGGATTTCAATGAGAAGCCAGTGGTAATATGCACCAGTAAATGAGGCAGGTTCTGATCCTGGGCTGTAGCAAGCTGCACCAGGTAGCTTGCAGGAAAGCAAACAGACTAGAAACAGGTCCAAAAAGAGATGGTTCTCATATGGGCCAGCAAGGCATGCTGCAAGTATGGGTTATACTCTATGTTGCTATCATTGGCTGTGACAACCTGCAGGTACCATAAGTTTAGATACCACCACAAATGCAGGCACGCAGGCTGCACTCACTGTTATCAGGTCTTCAGTTACATCTAGCATGGGTGATCTTGTTGCAGCCCAGATGAACATATGGGAGCAGAAGGCAGGGGCATCAACCTGGGATTAGGCATTGGCACAGGTAATCCCACAGGTACTCCAGCATCAACCCATACCCTCACCTGCATGGGTTAGATACCCACCCCAATGAGTCAAATCCCCACAGGTATATACAGGTCATGACAGGTCAGGGTTCCCATGCAAATATGTACAGTCTATTTAGCTTGTATAATTAAGTTTCAGCACTCAGATGAGTGCTGCAAACCTTCTAATTACTTATTTACATATTATTTATGGGGGAAGCAACACCCCAGAAGAGAGGGAAGCTTGGGGAGCAGGGTATTTATATACCAAATAATGTTTACTATTGTTTTGTCCCAGTAAATGAATGTGAATATGACGCATCATTTACTGAAACAAGCTGCTATTGTAATTTATTTGTTAAGGCGAGAGCCTCAACTACTAAGTTCAAGTTATCGAGTTCATTAGTGATGAGGCTTTCGTCGCTAAGTTGTATCATGCTAAGACAGAGGCTTTCTGCTTAAGTCAAGTTCGTGAATATCAGTTGAGCAGTTAAGGCTGTGAATTGCCTAAGGTCAAGCTGAAGGGCCTTGACTGCTATCTACTACAGTTTATATAGCTAAGTCCATGACTACATGTCTAATACATGTTGACATGTATTGTAAGAGTCAGTAAACTATCTGGGGCTATGCAAAGCTGTAAGACATGAGGTAATTGAACAGCTATCTACTCGGTATCTAACAATAAAGGAAATATGGGCATTGCCCCAAGAGTCATGAAAGTGAGTCAGAGATAAGTAAAAGATCAGGTAAGCACTGCCATGATGAGGAAAGAAACAGATGTAATAGGAAATCATAACATTATTACAATTTTGTTCCAGTAAATGATGTGTTGCATTCATATTTGTTTACTGGGACTAAACAATAGTAAATAACACCTTGTTCCAGTAAACGACACATCACATTTGCATTCGTTTGCTGCAACCAAACAATAGTAAACATTATTTGGTATATAAATACCCTTCTCCCCAAGCTTCCCTCTCTTCTGGGGCATTGCTTCCCCCATAAATAATATGTAAATTAAGTTAGAGATACATAGTAAATAAGTAATTAGAAGGTTTGTGGCACTCATCCATACCCACTCCTGTGCACACCTGTACCCATGTCCTGTACAGGTTACCTGAACCCATGTCCTGTACAGGTTACCTGAACCCATGTCCTGTACAGGTTACCTGAACCCCTACCAATGCCTACCTGGGATAGATAAATAGCATTGCTGAAAGTGTCGGCAGCTGCAGCAAAGTGAGCTGGGCAGGGTTTCCCCTGCCCCTGCAAAAAATCATGGAATAAGCCTTCATAGGTAAGGGAAGGATTGCTGACTGCATGACAGATGCTTAATAGCTGTTGGTACCCAGTCCCATTTTGCACAGAGAGGTGGGGAGCAAGGGAATCAAAATTTGATATAAATGATACACCATTGAAGCTTAGAAAGGCTTCAGGACCCCCCTCAAATGACAGGGGCACCTGGACATTGGGTTAGATGCAGCCCAGTGTAATATTTGCTACTAATCCATACCTGTGTAAATTGGAACCCATTTTGGCATGGGAGGCTGAACCCTTCTGCAAAACTTGTCCATTCAGGATGGTGATATGAGTCACTACTAAGTGTGGCCTTGTATAGCATATTGACAGCAATAGACTGGTGCATCATCAGGTCCCTGTTGAAATAGGCTGATGGCTAGAAGATACCAACCAGATTAACAGAATCCAAAGCAATATAAAGACACACCTGTGCATCATGGTATGTAGCAAAGTAAGAGGCTAAAGGCTCAGGGTCACCTTCTGGCTAGGGTGTGACATGGGTAACCCCTGGGTATATTTTCTCATACCCATACCCATACCCATGAACACCATACCCACATGGGTAGGGGTACGGTGTTACCATGGGTTATGTTGGGTTACCTGTAGTTATTCAGAAGTTTCAAGGATAATATGTATTTTTATAATTTATTACACTAAATTAATAAAGAGAACCCCCCCCACTCACGTTTGGAGTGAGGGAGGGGGAGTAGTACTTGCAGTCACCGAGAACAAGTCGTTGGGGCAATGTGCAACATCTCACCCCACCAGAATGAAGGAAACCCTGTAATTTACACTCCCCCACCTATTCCGATTGGACTCCCCGGATTCCGGTCGGAATCTGGGGAGTCTGACCAGAATCCAGTATATTTAGAACAAAATTCAGGGTCAAGCCATGCAAACTTGCAGCTCAAATTCAATAAATACAGGAAAGTCACTATACAAACTACATGTCATCACCATTTCCATCACTATCACTATCACCATTGTCACTATTCCTTGCCCTACTTGCTTTTTCCTCTTGTTTTGCCAAAACACTTTGAGTATGATAAAACAGCATACTATGCAGGAACCAGTTGAAGTTACCAGGGGTCATTTTCTTTAATATTGATTCATAACCCCCAATCCAGGCATTTAATTGCTCACAAGCCTGTTTTTAATATTTCAGTCAGCTATAATTGTCATATGAAACATATTAGCTTACTTGTGTATTATATGCATGTCTGAAACATGTTTTGCCATGTTTGTCTTTACCCTTAATAACCAAATTGGGGGCAGATCCATCAGCTGGTGCAGGATTACACCACTTTTTACAAATTTCATCCACATCCCGGTGGTTAAGATAATGATAAGAATCAACAATAAATCTTGTTGTCTTTTCCCATGCCCTTTCCCAAGATCCATTTCTGAGAGCTGTTTTGAGTACATTGCATGCTTTATCAATGCAAATGTAATCTGGTTTTGATTCTTCAGTGTGAAACACTTGCTCCAGAAAGGCCAAAATTTTAGTAGGAGATTCAGACTTTGCAAATTTTGCCCATGCAATAACAACACCACATGGTGCACATATTGTTTCAACACAGTAAAATCTAGAAGCACTGAAATAAGTTTTGCACTCAATTTCTGGCATAATTTCATCATCATGTGGTTGAATTGGTTGAGCAACAGTTGGAACCCAAGGCAAGTTTTCAGCTGGTCTTTGTGTCACTTTTCGGAATCTAGATGCATATTGTCTTTTGTTTTGGGGGGCATGTTTCTTCTGTTGCTGCTGATGCTGTTGGCATGCTTGGGTTCCTTTCATTTTGACATTGTCACAGTCATGAACATGGCATTTTGCACCATGGCATTGTTCATGAATTGCACAGAACACTGCAGTACGATTGTTTGTAAGATCATCCACACAATTTGCATAAGCACAATGTTTTGGACCAATACATATTCCATCAACAACCACCATTTTTACTGGTGCTTTTGTTCAGCATCATCATCAATTTCAACTACATCAGCAGAATTAGCTGCTGTAGTACTGCCAGAATTTCTTTCAATATAGTCATGAGTGCATTCTGAACAAGCATGTTGATGATTGTCATGCACTGATAGCTCTATCTTGGCAACAGAAGCTATAGTACGAATGGACTCCTGAACAAAGGCTTGCCATATCTGACGACGTGACAAATGGAAAGATGTAGATGGCTGTGTTTTACCAAAGGAATTATTCCAAAATTCCATATATCCTGAGGCTGATGCATGAAATGTATACATGGCATTTACAACAGCATTTGAAAAGACTCGGTCCACCCATATGCTTTGTCCAACTTTAACATATTTTGCAGAATTCAAATATAGATTGGTAAACTGCTGTTCTTCATCAATAATTGGAGAGCGCTTGTTACGATTCCATCGTATATGCTATATTTACTTTCTTACATGCGCTCACTCGACAGCTGGCGCATCTTTACTTATGAAACAACTCCTTAAAAGACCTGAGTAGATAGCTGCTATACTTAACAGCCAATTGTTATATAGACCAGAGTAACTAATAGTCTATATAAGCTGTAGTAGATAGTCGGTCAAGGCCTCAGCTTGACCTAAAGATATAAACTCTTTAAACTGCTCACAGAGAACTCGACCTGAGGAAGTACCTCAGAGTCTAAACGACGAACTCGACACAAGGAAGCACCTTGTTGTCTCGAACTTGCTGAGTAGTTAAGAGACAATCTTAACAGTGCTCATGGTCTGCACTATATAGGGTAGTGCAATTGGGACATTTTCCTGTAAGAACAGGAACATTCTCATATGATATATTATTTTTTATGAGTGTCACCAAAGGAATATCCCTTTGTTTAGTTGCTTGATTCAGAGACCGGAAACCACATTCACTAGTTAAACATTGATATGATTGAGGGCAAATAACATGAACAGCTTCAATAGCTTTATGTGATATTGG
The DNA here is from genome assembly GCA_964034925.1 of Tricholoma hemisulphureum. Taxonomy (NCBI): domain Eukaryota; kingdom Fungi; phylum Basidiomycota; class Agaricomycetes; order Agaricales; family Tricholomataceae; genus Tricholoma; species Tricholoma hemisulphureum. The sequence continues at coordinate 7,372,283 of OZ035935.1, read as the reverse complement.
TTTGGAAGCAGTTTTTAGATGGCCCTTTCTGTTATATGCAATAAGATTCAAGTGATGTGCCAATTTATCAAGTCTGATGGCAATATTGCCAACCATCTGACTTTCTGAAATGCCTTCATAATAATCTGATTTATGTAGCCACTCTGATTGACTGGTGTTCACTTTGGCATACACTGCCCGTGATAAGCTTCTGATCCAGCTGTTAATAGAAGAAACATTTTCTCCTTTTACAAGTGAATATTGTTGTCTTCCATGTAAACTGAGAAGTTCAGGATTTTCAGTCATTGTAAATAACAATGAAAGAACAGTGGAAAGTGATATTTCAGCTGAGAAATTTTGCTGAATAAATTGGCTAAATGATATGAAACTCATTTCAGGAAAAGGCCTGAAATCTGATGAAGCAGCTGCTGTGGGAAGAATACTGAGAGTCAGGAGAATCCACCACAGCAGTGGTAAATCACAAAGATGTGACATCAGAATGAAGACAGTTCTTAAAAAATTCCAGCTAGTAGAATGGCAACTTAGGCATACAACTTTATTGTTTATCCAATGTATCTACTTACAAGTTTCCTTTGACCTTCTTCTTGTTCTTTCCTCCAGACACCTGTTTTCCTTTGCCTTTATTATTCTTCTTGCTTTGTCCTTCAATTCCCTCATCCTCTGTAGCCTTTCCTTTTCCTTTTCCTTTGACCTTGGCCTTATCTCCTTTCCTTTCCTTTTTCTTTTTCTTTTTCTTTTCCTTCCCCTTTTCCTTCTTGGACTGTTCTATATCAGACTCTGTGTCCACTGTCAACCCTTTTCCATCATTAGCCAGCCACTCCAAAAGATCTGAAAAGCCATATACAGGCTTGGATATTCCCCACAACTCAACATCTGAGAGTTTATCTTCATCATCCTCCAGCCAAGATACCATTGTGGGATAGCCTGAAACCCTTGGAAAGGCTTTCTGATATGTCAAGTGCCACTGGGACTTTCCTTTGAAGACACTGATAATATCTGCCTGTGTGGGCTTCCTGTCAAAAGCCACATGCAACTTTCTACTATCCCATAAAACATTGCAAGTCTTGTTTGCAATCAAGAAGGCATTATACTTCTTCCATGCATAACCCAAGTTTACATCCTTGTGGTCAGTTAACTCCACTAGGATATTCAGAGCTACAATGAGCTTGTCTTTGAACATGGAACCAGTAGAGCTACTTCCAATCATGGGAAAATGGGAGGTGGTAGCAGCTGAAGGGGTAGCATCACGAGTAACAGGAGGAGTAGGCCCAGTAGAACCAAAAGGAGTCATAGCAGGTTGTTGTTCCTAGAAACCAGTAATTATTAAACAAGAAAATCCAGATGCTGTCAGAAAAAAGAGTCACATAACAAATTGGAAGAATGTATTCCCTCTTTTGCTTAAGCCATTCAACATCTTCATCAAACTGGACTGCAGCAGTATATCGACCTTTGTCAGTCCACTCCCCTTCTTCATAAACAGAAACTTGAGGGTTGAATTCTGTGAAGAAGATTACTAAAAAGAATTAAATCTGTTGCTCCAAATGCCATACTTTCAATAGGAGACCACTTTTCAGCAATGGATTTCAGAACTGGTGCCATGGAAAACTGCACATTCAACTTCATGATGCGATGTGGCTTGGTTTCATGAGGGTTAACTTGGGAGCTATACAGATGAACCTTGCCAATCCTTGCCACTGCCATATCCATATCACTATCATCAGCTGGATCAGCAAAGCTATAAGCATTTCCAGCAGCATGGCCACGAGTAAACCCTCCAGTGGTACGAGAAGCTCCCTGCAGAGATATGGGAGAGCCAGCTGGGCTTGCCATTGATACATCTACCAAGGTTACAGAATGTCAAAAGAAAAGAAAAGAAGTTCCAACCTTGATCCCCAATGTCTTCAGTTGGAACCACAAGGGCAACTACATTGACATATTAAAATGGATAAAGTTATACAATAGTTATTACCTGTGTTATCAATCACAGAGGTTTCACTCAAAGATTTGTCTAACATAAATTGAACATTACATCAATTACAACAGATATGATATGCACTACCTTTCCCTGGAGCTATGGAGACAGGGATAGTTAATGGGGGTTTAAAAAGAGATGAAGAATAAGATAATAATAATAATCGAGACTTCTTACCCATGTTCGCGGTGGTGATGGCATTCCCGCCGTCCTGGGGTTCCCCGCTGTGGCTGGTAGTGCCGTCCCCACCTCGTTTGGTACTGGGCGTGGCGTCGACGTTGTCCCCACCTCGCTTGGTGCTGGGCATGGCTCCGTAGTCCTTGCTGTGGCTGGTAGTGCCGTCCCCACCTTGCTTGGTGCTGGGCGTGGCTCCGTAGTCCCTGCCGTGGCTGGTAGTGCCGTCCCCGCCTCGTTTGGTACTGGGCATGGTGCCAGCATTGTCCCCGCCTCGCTTGGTGCTGGGCATGGCTCCGTAGTCCCTACCGTGGGTCTCGGGGTCGTCGTCATCTTCGTTGTCGTCGTTCTTGGCCTTCTCATCCCTCTCGTCGGCCTTCTCGTCCTCTCGGTTGTCCTGGTTTTTGTCCTCTTGGTTGTCGTGGCCATCATCCTGATTGTTGTCCTCTCGGTTGTCATGGCCGTCATCCTGATTGTCGTCCCCGCTGGACTTTGGGTCGCTGCCCTCGCTGTCACTGGAGGGAGCTGGCTGGGCTCGGCGTCATCCAGTGGCCCCCTGAACAGGAGGGGGAGGCAAGATGCTCGATGTGGCTGAGCGAGCACGATGAGGGGGGGCCACGGAGACCCCAGCGGCCACGAGCACAAGTGATCCCCTGTAAACAGAAGTAGTATTGGAGATAATAATGGGAATAAGAAACCTACTTTTGTTTCTTATTCCCCTTCTTCCCCTTCTTCCCCTTCTTCGGTATCCCCTCCTCCTCCTCCTCCTCCTCCTCGTTTTTCTTCAATTTCTTCTTGGCATCCTTTTCGAGCGTTGACGTGGCATGCTTGTGGGTTCGCGAACCGGACTTAGGGGGGGATTTCACTGTGGATGGGGCAGATCCCCCCTTGTGGGTGCTAGCACGGGTGGTTGGCATGTTGTCGAGTAGCGGTAGTTGGGCGATGTGGTCGAGAACGGGCATTCGTGAGGGTTGATGGTTGAGGGTTGAGGGTGATGTGCTGTGTTCACACAGTTTGTTCTGGTTAGTCCGGTTAGTCTGGTTATCCCTATTTCTGTGATTCTGATTAATCCGGGTAGTAATTTGTCCAGAAAGTCCGGTGGGAATCCGGTAATTCCGGTAGTAAAAAAGTTCATAATTCTGGTCGGACTAATTCTAAATAGGGTAAATACATATTAAAAATAATCCACCGGAATCCGAGGATTCCGGAAATTCCAGTCGGAATAGGTGGGGGAGTGTAATGTACTCGGTTAGCCAGTGAATAAATAACATGGTACATGGGACAGGAAGGATGGAAAACATACCTGGGGGGCCCAGATGATGGCCCCAGCCCTCCCCTGGCCCTCCCTTGCCACTGTCCAACTTGGTAGGCTGGTGTGTTTCCCCCCTGTTATTCCTTCATTGCTGTTCAATTTGGTAGAATACTACCTGTGTAGAATAGACAGGGAAATGTGTCAGCCACAGAAAAAACATGGAATGACCAAAGAAAAACATAGCCTGAAAGACAGTCTGCCATGCCACCCCCTGCTCCCCTGTCTTCCCAGCTGCTGTCCACCCTGGTTCTGCCCATCACTGCCACCACTAGGGAATAGCATGGGTAACCTGTGGGTACTTTTGAACGTACCCATACCCATACCCATGTCTACCCATACCTGCATCTACCCATACCCACATCTACCCGTACCCGCATCTACCTGTACCCCACCTGCATCTACCTGTACCTGCATCTACCTGTACCTGCGTCTACCCATACCCGTGCCTACCCATACCTGTGTCTACCCATACATGCAACCCATGGGTCATGAGCCCCAGGTCACAGTGGGTATGGGTTTCATCAGGGGTCATACTAACAAAATCACATTTATTTTAACTATATAAACTACATTTATTAAACCACCCTATGAGCAGGCACTCATAGGCATGGGCTGGATTGCAAGTCAGCCCAGAAATGAAAAAAAAGAAAAGGAAAAGGCCCACCACTGGTGGGCAGGGTGTTGGCAGCAAGGGGTGGTTGGGGGATGCAGGTGACAGCAAGGGGGTTCATCTATGGGGGTTCATCCACAGGCAAACAGGGGTCAGGTAGGGGGAATGGGGGGCACAGGGGGTCAACAGGTGGTGGTGGATGGCTTTGGAGTGTGGGGAATGGCAGGCATCATCAAGGTCTTTACACTCCCCCATATATTCCGTACAGATCCACATGGACTCCAAGTCAGTCCGTACAGACTTTTGAGAAATTCATTTGGCTTGAGGTCCTGCTTAATTCCAGATTTTGAGTCTGCACGGATCTGTATGGATTTTGACTTTTTGCATGGATTCCATGGAATAATTCTGTCCTAGTCTGAGCTGAGCAGGGTTTGGACAGTGCGGATGTCCAAGCACGTCCGAGTGAGTAACTAGTTTTATTATTGTAACTATTTAAAAGGTAATGTAAGGGAAGGATTTGAACCCATGACCCTATGGCCATGTGGGTGTGACAGGTAAGCAATATAACCACTGCACTACCAGGCTGTATAATTCTGGGCAACAGATGCTCATTTACTGGGCACTGTTGTCACCACATCACTATGCGTCACCCCGTGACTGCCAGCTCACCACTCCTCACCACCACCACCCATGATGCCGCCTCCTTTCTCCCTCATCCCTCCCCCCCCTCCCTTCTCCACTCCACCAATAGGGGGCCCTGTGGCCCCCACATTAAGTTTTTTTGTATTCTAATCTATTTTTATTTAGCTAATTCTTTTTTTTTTTCAGTGGTTTTTACTGTACTTACATGAAATGATGGCTGCCCCCATTGCCCTCCTCCCTCCTCCTCCCTCCCTCCTCCTCCACTCAACCAAAGGTTTTCTTTTTTGTTTAAATCATTTTTTATTAAGCTAACTAACTTTTTTTTCAGTGCTTCTATTGTACATGCAATGACAGCTCCCCAATGGTGTGCTGGCCCTCCTCCCTACTGAGCTGGGAGGGGGGGGGCGAAGGGGGATAGGACAGCCCCAGGGAGGTGCCGGGAGGCCCGTGAAGTGGGGCACCCACTAAGTACGCACCCTGATGCGATTAAATGCGCCACGTCACCACTAACCCCCACACCCCTCCAGACAGCTACAACCCCAGTGGTGATGGCGACAAATGACAAACAACGAATGATGACCAATGACTGATGCAGCACCTACCTCCACGCCTACGAGCAACTGCTCATAGGGTGGGGCGTGGGTGCGGCTCTTGGCGCCGACTGGCCACCTGTCCCAGGGGATGGGACATGACACAACGAGGGGACACCAGATGACGGGGGGACCCCCACATGACCGGGGTCTCGCCAGAGGAGGGTGGGATGTGACTGGGACCCACATGACATGATAGGACACCCCCCCAGGACCCATGCAATGTGCCTACAGCCCAAGGGATGCGAGGTAATACCCCGGACATGGCCAACACCCCCTGACCCAGCCTTGCGAGCTACTGCTCATGGGGTGGAGTGCGGGGGGAGTGGTGGGGGCCCAGACAAGGCCAGACAACCAGGGGGGACATCTGGCGGTGGGGGGGGGGATGCCTGACCATGGGGGACACACCTAGAATACCCCTGGACAGGCCAGCACCCGTCGGGAGTGCAGGGGGGAGTGGCAAGGGTAGGGGGGCATGAGGGCATGACAACCAACCACCCGGCCCTAGCCTCATGAGCCACTGCTTGTGGGGTGGGGTGCGGGTGGAGCGACAATGATGCTAGGCCCTCAGTAACCCCGGTAGGGATGCAGCCCAGCAATGCAGGCCCCTGTCATCCGAAAGGATGGCAGGGGCATCATTGTATGTATATAAAATTTATGTACTATTATGCCACTCTGTTGCTCAAACTGAGCAATGAAGTGCTTTTTTCATGTATATTGTAAAGTAAATACATAATAAATAGTAATATTATATTCTATTGGTTGAAAAGAGTGATAAATAAGTAGAAATGTGATATATAGCAGTATTACTATGTCACTTGGTCAGACTCTGCACTAGTCTGTGCGGACTAACTCAGACTCTGCATAAAAAGTGATTAGGATACCCTTTTTGGGAACCCAATGGTCGGAGTCTGCGGAACATATGGGGGAGTGTAAACTACAGGCATCATCCAATGTGATGTGGCAGGGGTTGTGGAGGTCAGGGGGTGTCAAATGTATGGCTGTTCATCCATTGTGGTGGCAGGGGGTGCATCCTGGGGTGTCAGGGACAACAGGGGGACAAGCTGGGACATGGTGTCCTGGGTGTTCTGGGTGTGGTAGGTTAGACATTGCTCACGGTGTCATCAATGACATGGTAGGGCCAGTAGAGGTTCGACTTGTTGAACAGGCCGCCAGTTGTTGGGGCATCCCATTGCATCCCCTGGGCTCTGGGGGTTGTGTTTTACCTGGCTCAAACAGTTTGGGGGTCAGTGGTGATGTGGCATGCACCTAGTGGGTGCCCCACTCCATTGGCCTCCTGACACCTCCCTGGAGCTGTCCTAAGCCCCATCAGGCCCCCCACCTTGTAGCTGACTGGGGAGGAGAGGCAGCACATGGTGGGGGGGCCATCATTGCATGTACAACAGAAAGCACTGAAAAAATTAGTTAGATTAATAGAATTTGATTAGAACAATGAAAAAAAAACTTATGCCCCCTGGAGTGGTGGAGGGAGGAAGCAGGGAAGAGTGAGGAGCTATCGTAGTGGTGGTGGTGCAAGCAAGGTGCATTGCAGTGCTGATGTGCATACAAACATGTGTAAATATATGCACGATCAACAATCAACCAAGTCACAGAGCGTGTTTGTGTGCACACAAGGCCAAATGGTCTGTGCACAATGGAGGGGATATATAAACCCCCATTTCCAACATTCTTGGTGAGGAAATCCCCACCTTTAAGTGTAGTATTCAAATTTAAGTAGTATTAAATAATACTTTAATATTAGTAGTGCCTTGTGAGCCCTCTTAGTGGCAGGTAGAGGGTAGCATTCTGCTGACCTGTACCCATACCTGCAGGACCCATACCCACAAACCCACACAGGTTGCAAAACCAATGCATATCTCTAGCCACCACCATTTACTGCCACTCTCTCCTACACCACCACTAGTCCCTCACCCATGTTCATTGGCCTGTGCCCCACTCTCTGTGGGTGCTGTCACTGCCAATTTGTCAGGGAATTTGATAGAATACTTCCTGGGGGTAGGCAGGGCATATTAGCAGGGGGAAAATGTGAGGCAAGCAAAAAAAAAACTTACCTGGGCCCATCATGTGGCCCTCTTCTATTGTCATGCACCCCCATTGCAGCTGGTGCCACCAGCAATGGCTACAGTCCCTGCTCCCACTCTCCATTCCTGCTATCACCAGTGTCATGGTAGTTAGAAGTAAAGGGATAGGCCATTTCCCATCATTGTTTACACATGAGAGAGGGCTTGCCACTGCCAAGATCAGTGGCAGCTTATCATGCCTGTACACACAATAAACTCACCAGCAACACACTGCAGTTATGGCTGCCACTACTGCCCACTGTACTACCAGTGTGTCCAAGGTTCACAGTGTTACCATTGCCAAGGTGTTGCTGTCATTCACTGCACTGCAAACGTCCTGGCCTTGATGCAGCTGTCAGCAGGAGGGACCCGGAGATTGATGCAGGCTTATATAGTTATGCAGAGTGGGATGCAGCATCAGGTGTGCAGAACAGCTCGCTGCTGCCCTGAGAGTCCCACTTGGCAGGGATAGTAGGTAAGCTTGGATGTTGAACTGGTAGTGAGTGGGTGGTACATGGCAGCACATGATGAGGCTTGATTCCATGACAATTCCCACCATCCCACAGTACTGACAAGCCCAATGAAACACAAATACAAGGCTTGCCAGCAGATTCAACAGAATGCTTTGTGTAAAATTGGATATCTTCAATTGAATTCATGACTTTTCATTTTCATTGATAGTTTTAGCCCTACTCAATACAGATAAAACTATCAGCATAATTGGCACTGCATCACCTGGAGATCACACCCTAACTGAAATTTGGCAGGAGGCACAAGTCATCAATCCCAACCTTGTCAATGTGAGCCTGAGATGGGAACTGTGCAGCTCATGGACTTACTGCCACACTACAGCTTGACCACCTTGTTGAGTGTGCATGGAACATTGCTGAAGAACATGTAACTTTGTGTGCTGCACTATGCTTACTACTCCAGCAGATTCACAGCTCAAAAAAAGGTGCTCAGGCAAATCACCACAAAAAATGGAGGCTGGTGAGCTAGCTGGTTTCTGAGTTTCTGGCTGTGGATCCCCACCTGTGCACCTGTAGGCTTCAGCTCTTACATTCAATAACAAGGCACAGTCAGTGCAGGAGCTCCTCAAAGCTACTGCAGCAGGCCCTGGTGTGACTAATATCAAGGTTGTATGGCATGATAGAGATACCTCTAGCAATGTTGCTCTTTAGTCTGTCCTGGCAGACACTAAATGTCACCCACAATGCAATACAATCATCAATAAAAGTACAGGTTTTTATGTTGTTCCACCTGGTGCATCTATTATTTTTCTGTCCAGGTCATGAAAGCCAGATGGTAAGCATTTTAATCACTGGCTGGCAGCTGTGGTCCTTGGCTGACAAAAATATATGACAGGAGAATTTGAGATCATAATAGAATTAGCTGTACTATGTAGGGTCGCACAGGCTGCTCATGAATCCAAAGAGCTTTATGAATGGGCCTCTAAGGTGATTGCACAGGCCTGCTGTGAAAGGAGAAATGTCCAGGTATGTTTAGGAATTGATATCTCATCCAAAGTTTCTACTAATAATGTCCTAGCCCACTCATGATGGTATGATGGTCCAGTTAGGATGGAATGCAGAAGCATGCCATCTTAAAGTCTGGGGACTTGCAAAAAGCTGGAACAAAAAGGTTGACTAGAATACAATGATCCAGCATGAAGATGCTGTTGCACTACTTACAGTATGCCGGAGTTTTGCTAAATGCCATTTTCCTAGGGATGCTATAGATCATATCAAGAAGTGTCTAGAGGAGAGTGGGGTTCTCCATCTTGCAACACAAAATGTTAGTGAAGGTATGTTGTCCTACCAGCTGTGGCTCCTCAGCATTTTTTTAAATCATCTATCCCACCAGGCAAAGGTTAATTCTGCTGCGTATGTCTACTTTCTTTTTTTTATAATGGCCTATCTTTGAACTAGATTTCTAGCTGGTCACATACTGACAAGTGCTGGGCATGTTATGCAGTTTCATGGTGTGTTGATAGGATTGTCCAAAGCCCAGCAACTGGTAACAGCCATGTAACCCACAACCATGGTGGTGAGAATAAGGAAGCATGGCTCCCTGGTGGTGGTGGAAACTTTGTTGACATTACACTAAAGGTGGTGGTGCAGCAGCCTGCTGGAACACTTATGCTCTTTCAGCCCATGTATCTCCATGGAACCACAAGGCTCTGTGGTGCCCAGAGTTGTGGGTGCACAATTGCATTCTCAAATCATATTTTGGAAGCATACAAGAGTGCAGCCTGTGGAACAAAGGTTGAAGCAGGTGATGGTGCAGGAGAGGGAGATACTGCATAGAAATAGATACATGCAAAATGTATCAGAAATTAGAAAGACAGTATTGTGATACTGTGTACTAGTAATATGTGCACAGCAGGCAGCCTCCACAGTATACCCATAGATAATGTACTAGCTAGGCAATTGCATGGGTAACATGTGGGCACTTTTGAGTGTACCCATATTGGTGGTCTATGGGGATTGAACCCTTAGAGCTGGGACTTAGGCAGTTTCGCCCTTGTGAAGGGGCTCATCAGAGGGCTCAACTGCTGCTCTAATTGCTCTGATATAGATCATCTGGGACAATCTATTTGATCATATGTCTCTACCCTGCATAGGTTGCTGAAGGAGATTCTATCACATGTGAGGCTGTGCACATGCCAGGTACCAGACTCTGGGATCACCAGATCTGGGCCTGCCTGGACCAATTGTTGGTGATCAGCAGATGTGACTCTGAACAGGAGGGTGATCAATTTGGGTTACATCTCATATGGGATCTGGTTGCCACCTCTGGTGTCTGCATGACATTGGACAAAGCATGTAGCTTGTAGCTGATGCACTGCCAGCTAAGAACTGGACTTGATGAGAGCCGATCTGTTTGTACACTAGACCAACTGTAGAAATCCGTCGGCGGTCTCCTAAGATAGCGCTGAAACATTTGCTAAGTCCCATACCTGTGCCTACCCATACCCACAACCTGCAAGTCATGAGGCACAGGTAGACATGGGCACAGGTAGACCCCCTGTCTGCTGCACTCATGTCCAACAATGACAGCACATCATCATTGTTGTCGAGACTATACTAAGGAGACACCCTGCAAGCAGTTGCTCATGGCAATGTCATTATTTTCTATATATGAGACCTCCTGTTTTGCATTTACAAGTTTTGGCACTCATCTGAGTGCCAAAAACCATTTACTTACCAATGTACTATTTATAGTTATTAATATACTTATTTTACATCTTATATAGAGGGGAAGCGATGCTCCAGAGAAGAGGGAGGCTTGTGGAAGCAGCACATTATATACAAGTTGATGTTTGTTACTATTTGGTGCCAGTAAACAAACACAATGCATTAACATGGTCACATTCATTTACTGGCACCAAATAGTAACAAATATTAACTTGTATATATATCCTTGCTTCCACAAGCTCTCCTCTCCTCTGGGGCATCGCTTCCCCTTAAGTAATATGTAAATGGTCCCTATTTTATAGTTTATAAGTACATAAAGGTTTGCAGCACTTGTCTGAGTGCCAAAACTTATAAATACAACATCAATAGCTCATATGTAGAAATTTGGTGACAGGTTGGATGGGGGTCATGGGTACAAAATGTGTGACCCATACCTGTACCTGTGGCTACCTGTACCCATAACCCTTACAGGTCACTGAACCTGTGCTATTCCCTAGTACTAGCTCAGAGCAGATAATGCTTGGTTTTATAAAGCACTGATACATCCCTAGCCTTTGTACTAGTAAAACTGTAAAAACAAAAATTGGGGAGAAAGCTGTCTGTGTGTTTCAGTTTATCACTGTATTTTGCACCCAGCTAAACAAATAAAGCCAATCTCTTTGAGCTCCCAATGCCACCAAACCAGAACCACTTTAACCCTGGATCTGCTGCTGATCTTCTTGAGGCTTTCCAAACACATTATCAGTGTTTTGAAACTAGTGTTTGTGATGCTGTGACAAACTCTGCTGATGCAGTAGTGCTCTGGCAACTTGGCAATGATCTTGATCAGTACATCAGACTTCCCACTGAAGTGAGTTCTACTGCTTTCTGAGATATTTGAACCTATAACAACAATAAGTGTGCATCAATATTCATGCCATCAGAGCACAGTATCATCATGCAAAGCCTGGCTATCATGTGAAATGATGTTTGACAGCAATATGAACAGTTGATCAATGAATCTCATCATGGTCATCCAGCTGTTGTTGAAACTATCCATACAGGACAGCATGGCAAGCCATCTTTCTATATTGATCCTGAATTTCTGCAGTGGGCATATTCATTATGATGAATTACAAGTATTGCACATTTTCTAGGTATTAGCTGGGGATTTGTCTGCCAGCAGCTGGCTGAACATGGAATAGCAGAACCCCAGTCCCAGCCATTTATGCTCTCAATAGACTATACAAATGGTGGTGGTGATGACTTTCTTGATCCTTCTGGTGATGTGTCATCCCTCAACCCACCTCCTGATAACACAATGTTTACAACATCATACACTTCACCATGCTCAGCCATACTCAATGATGAGCTAGATGACCTTCTTGTCAGACTCCACCACCACTTTCACCATGCTTGATGGAATGCTCTGCTGTTTAGGTTACAGAATATCAAGAGACTGCATTACCCAGTCTCTTATGCAGAGAGGTCCTGTTCAGTGGGTATTTCAGAGAATCCAGATATGGCGGTGGGTGTATAGTGTTCCAGGGCCCAATTCCCTGTGGCATCATGATGGTCAGCATGGTATGTGAAATGTAGTGCTATCTGATTCCAGTGCATTCAATCCATGCTGATAGGTTTAATCTGCTGGGGCATTGTTATTCATGGATTTATTGATGGTTATTCATGGCTTATCACAGGGCTGCATGCACACAACAACAACCATGGCCAAACAGTTCTGGATTTATTCCTTGCTGCATGTACTATTTATGGTGTTCCAGCACACCTTTGTGGAGATCATGGTGTTGAAAATTTCCTTGTAGCTGCTTGGATGGAAGAAAACCTTGGTAACAGGGCCTATCTCTGGGGATGGTAGGAAAACATGCACCAGCAGATATTCTTATTCTAATCTGCATTTCAGAAGTGTTCACAACATCCATATTGAGTGACTCTGGGTTGATGTTACTGCCCAGGTGGGAGCCACATCGGCAGAGCATTTTTTAATGCTTGAAGTATGCCATGGACTGGACATCAACAATGCCAACCACATCTGGCTTCTCTACTTCCTGTTTCTGAACACCCTCAATGTCCAGCTAGAATTTTTTGCACAAAGTTGGAACCACCACCACATCCAGATCCAACATGGCCCAAACTGCTCACCAGCTGATGTGTTTGGGTTTGATATGTTTGCGCGGGGGATCCATGGGGCCCAGCTACCCCCTCCTGCCAGTACCACTTCAATGACAGAAAAGGAGCTGGAAGTCTTTGGTGTTGGCTGGGATGGTCTCCACAGTGGTAATTTGCTGCAGTCAAGGGAGGTGAATAATCCCTCTACAGAGCCATCAGGAAATCAATGAGGGTCTGGCAATGTTTTATAATCATCTTATAGAAATGGTAAACTATTATATAGTCTGGTAATCTCTTATCAAACCACTTTCCACCTTTATAGGCTTTACAACTGTGCCCTTAATTTCCTTCTGAGAAGGTACCAGCTCATGGCCTGGGCGCAGTGGCCCTCCTGAGCACTTGAATGAGGTGCCTGTTGAGGTACCAACTGGAATCCTCACAGCAGAAGAGCATCTGTGGATTGACAGGTCACTGATACATCTTGCAGGGGCTGCTGAGGAGGTAGATGTAGCAAAGCTATGGGTTGAAGCACTTGCATTGGCTCAGAATATATATTCTGACCAATTTTAATTAGTAGTACATGTAAACTCATTGATGGAGAAAAGTTTCCATGTCATCCCTTCATCCATTTGCAGGCGACAAGACCACAGTTCAGAGATCACAGTTCACAGATTGCAGATTGCAGTTCACAGTAGTGATGCCACAGCTCAGCTCAGGTGTCTGAGTCAATAAAAACAGTGCTAAGCCACTCTGGGCAACTCTGAGCCAGCTTAGCTGATTAAGATTACCCAAATATGTGGGCTCACCATTGTACATGTATCACATGTATATATGCCTTATTTATGCCTTTAATGGTCAGCCAAGTTGTTTAGCCCAGTATTACAACAGAATTATGTTACACTATTGAGTTTTTCATATATTGGCAACTTTGATGAGATTATTTGGCTATGTTTATATCCTTGTACCTGTTACAAAAAATGCTTGTGAGATGGCTCTAGGGAACAAGGTACAGTAATAGGCATTCAGATTGGCATTAGATACTTATACATAGTGTATTGTAGTGTTTTTATAAGGTTTGAAGTTACTTGGCTCTTCTTAATGTTAAGCAACTGAGGGTACAGCTCGAGCAGCTCTGAGTGGCTCTGAGCCGCAAGCTGATCTATCAGTGCAGCTCACCCAAAATAGTAGCTCAGCTCAGCAGCTCACGGCTCCGAGCCACACCATTGGCAACACTAGTTATTGGGATCAGGAAGTTGAGCACAAGATGAGGACGAGGTTTTTGAGGTATTGAGTTTAAGTCAAAGGTAAGTGTATGAGGGAGTCTGCCACAGGGAGGAATGTTATTATCATCTCCTACAAGATGTGCAATATTTATACTACACAGTTAGGAGGTATAGTGTAATGCACTCCTTGAATATATAAAGGAGATATTCTGTAATAGACCCCTGTACCAGTTAATAATGGAATAACTATGTCATATCCCCTATAACAGTGTCAATAATAGTGACATATGGTATCATGGCTTGGTAAGTCCTAGACTTCCTGCAGGGTGTGTCTTAGACACTCTATCCAAGGCTCTGTCTCTGATAGCCTATGATAGACATGGCTATATCTTGCCTATCCTATGATAGACATGCTGCAGGATGTTTAATCCTGTAGCATGTGTTAACTGTGGATTCCCCTATATGTCTCTGCATGTGTTAACCTTTGTTAAACATGTGTTAATATGACTTAGCATATTCTGGCAATATTCCCTAGGCATGTTAACTGCCTTGGCTTGCCTGTATTATAGTATATTCTTGTATACATAATCCCAACACTAGTTCACAGTTCACAGTTCACAGTTCAGTACGCATATAAAAGCAGTGGCTGAAGACTGCAGATCATGGGGAAAAACAGGGTTCAAGGGGGACAAACTATCCAAAAATGACAGAGTTCCGATCAGAGATCAGAATAAAACTTGAAAAATGTACTCATAGCCCTAAGGTAATACCTATAAACACCAAGCTGAGTAGGGATAAAAGTGTAGCAATGATGGTGAACATAGATTGTACTCCACTTGTAGTGCACAGACCTCATCCATCCAACAACCAGGAACTTAAAAGTTAAAACATTGCACTCACGTTGGACCAATGAGCAGGCACCCATGCTGATGACACCTAGGCAATAGCACGGGTACTCCTGCAGGTACCCAGAGCTCTACCCATACCCGCACCTGCACAGGTAGTTACCCGTCGACCCACAGGTTGATAAACGGTGTGTACAGGCAGGTACAGGCAGGTGTCAATACCCACCCGGGTTTTGTAGTATACAAAATATATAAATTAATTCTATCTAAACTAACTAGTTTGTGAGAGAGAGGGGGTCGTTGTGGTGGTGTGGCGGCCGTCCAGAGTGAAACAAAGCAAGAAAGACCCCCACCTTGCATTTGTGAGCAAGAGGGGGCCATCATAGTGATGTGGCGGCCTTCGACTCCACCCCGTGAGCAGCTGCTTGCGGCGGTGGTGTCGTCTTTCTATATACAAGTTATTATGCTGTAATTATAGGTTTCGGCACTCAGACAAGTGCCACAAACCTCCTATTTACTTATAAACTATGTAATAGACCAATTTAGTATTTTATACATCTTACTTATGGGGATCTGCACGGGTTTCGTGTACCCATGCGGGTTACGGGTACGGGTACATATGGGTACGGGTCCGGGTACCTATCAAGTGACCCATGGACCCATGGACAAACCCGTGGACAAACTATACTACTACAAGATTATATAAACAACGATATTACTAAGAACTGTACAGCTGCGGAGTTTCACCAGAAGACAACAGAAATAGGAAAAAAGATCCAGCAATATATATTAATCTCACAGCATGCCTGCTTCTGACACTTCAGGTAAATCCATCAAGAGCACGCGGCAACCATCGAAGATTGCAACAGCCTTAAAGCGGAAAGCATCAAAGGTTATCAGCGCCATCGTACCAAAGAAGAAAAAGAAGACCCTTACTGGGGATACACTATCCGTGTCGTCAATCGAATCTGTCACAACAAACACAGAACAAAGCAGTGACAAAGATAGCAGCAGTCAGCCAACAGTTATTGACATTGACAGCGATGAAGAGGTTGAAAATCCATAGGAGGATCCTGATGTCGAACTTGGTAAAGTGATGGCTTGACCTGTTAACAAGATACTAAATAATGGTTAGGACAGTTGAAAAAGGAGTGGACTGCACCTATTTATGCATTCTTCAAGCCTATTCCAAATGTTGGCTATGAAAATGGTCGACGCTTCCATGAATTTATTTGCGCAGCCAAGAGCTGTAAAAAGGTGGTCCTTCCTCAAACGCTGGGCCGGCAATATTGAAATTGCCGAACTCTTCGTCCGCATCGCCGAGGCGTGCGTCACACTGGGCCACTGGCCCTCTCATTTTAAGGAATCCACTTCGGTTATTATACCGAAGCCTGGAAAACCCAACTACTCTACCCCAAAGTCGTTCAGGCCCATTGTGCTGCTGAACACTCTTGGGAAGCTGGTCGAAAAGTTGCTGTCTAGGCGGCTCCAATTCGACGGCGTGGCACACGGTGTCTTCCATCCTAACCAGTTTGGAGGCGTCGCCCAGCGTTCCACTGAGGACGCGGGAGTATACCTCACCCACCTCGTCCGGGCGGGGTGGGCGAAGGGCCTACAAACAAGCGTTGTCGCCTTCGACATCGCCCAGTTCTTCCCATCACTAAACCAAAAGGTTTTGCTGACAATCATCGAGAAGTCGGGGTTCCCACCTTGCGTGGTGAACTTCTTCCGCTCGTACCTGGTAGGCCGTTTCACAACCTACAAGTGGAACACCGATAGCTCGGGCAGGTTCTCTGCCGACGTCGGGGTAGGGCAGGGCTCGGCCTTGTCCCCCGTCTGCTCGGCGCTGTATATTGCGCCTGTGATGCGCCTCTTTTTTGCCCGCATCCCCCGGCCGCTGGCGGATCTGATTTCATACGTCGACGATGGGACTCTCATCGCGCAGTCTAAACGGGTGGAGGACAACCTCCCCAAGCTTGTGGACACCTACAACGAGGTGTTCCGCCTCTTCACGGCCCTGGGATTGGTGTTAGAACACGCCAAGTCCGAGGTCTTCCATTTCTCTAGAGCAAGGGTGGCGCCCAACCCCCCCATCGACCTCGGTGTTGCTCCCTTCACCGGAGCCACCCCTCTCAGGCCCAAGCCGATCTGGCGGTACTTGGGCTTTTTCTTCGACCAGAAGCTATCCTTTAAGGAGCACGTCCGGTTCTACACCACGAAGGCATTCACGACCGTGAGCGCCATGCGTATGCTAGGCAATTCGTCCAGGGGTCTCTCCCCAGTGAACAAACGCCTCCTCTACAGGTCCTGCGTCATCCCAGTGGTGACGTACGGACTTCGTCTCTGGTTCTGCCGAGGTACTCGTACCAAAGGCATGGTCAAAGCCCTGTCCCAGATGCAGCACACTGCTGCTCGCTGGATCACAGGCTGTTTCCGTACGACCCCTGTAGGGGCTATGGAATGCCTCGCGGCCCTGTTGCCAATGCCACAGGTGTTGCGCCGCTTGGTGGACAAGAGCTGTCTTCGGACGGCTACTTTGACGCGCACCCACCCCGTCCGAGCCATCTTGGAAGGGGACCTGGTGGGAGACGCCCCCCGGCATGCGCTGGGACTTCAGGCCCTCCCACCTGTCGCCCGACGGAAAATCGTGTCCCCAGCAGCGGACGCGATTACTGTCTGTGCCCTCTCCGATGAGCCCTTCGAGGCTTATGGCCCTGAGAGCTGACCCGGAGACCGTTTAATTGACCTGTTCTCAGACAGGATCTCTATCTACCGCCCACCCCCAAAGGGGACGGACGAGCGTAAGGAATATCCCAGCCATCTGGACCGCGTTCTGGCTCTCGCCAGGCTCGATCCGGACTGTCTCATCGTGGGTTGCGACGGGTCCGTGCCCAAGACAGCCCACCAGGCCGCGGCGGCCGCCCTTGTGTTCCGCGGGAACCAAGAGGTCCGCCGTGCTACTGCGTTCCTCGGTCGCGCCTCAGCGACCAATGCCGAACACCACGCCCTCCACCTTGGAGTATCCGCAGCCGTTGCTGTCGGATGCAAGAAGGTGGTGGTCTTCTTAGATGCCCTCGCACTTGCTGATGTGTGGGTAGACTGCTCCCCGTCGGGGGGTCAACAGCACGCCCTCCGGCTGTGCTGTCTTCTACGTCCTTGGTTCAAGCTGAGCCAGGACCGTCAAGTTCACCTGTGGTTCGTCCCCTCCAAGCTAGAGTGGGTGGTGCACAAGCAAGCGCATGACGTTGCAACGTCCCTCCGACTGCCTTTGGGGATCTCCCCCAAAGCCACTCGCAATTGGCTGATCGCGTCCTTCAAGGACACGGCGGAGAAAGACTGGGTGGCCCGCTTTGCGGACCCCAAGTATCGAGGGCGGAGCTTCCTGGACCTGAGGGCCCAACGGAAGACCCCCGCTACGCCCACTGCCTCTGGCTGCGGGCCTTGGCTCAAGGAGACTGCTTACGATAGCAGGTTGACGGCCCGACTATGTCGGTGCATCACGGCGCATGCCCCTATTGGGAGCTACCGCGACCGCTTCTTTCCCAGTGAGGACACTCACTGCACTTGCCCCCCCCCGGCCCCTCCAAGACCGGGACCATCTGCTTCGCGTGTGCCCACACGTGAAGCGCAAGAAACACCGGCAGGGTCCGCGATTCATCGCGGATCTTGTCGAACTTCTCGAGGCGAACCCGCGTGCGTTCGCCTTTGCCCCCCCGGAAGGGTGGGACCCGGGATGAGGGTCATGCGCAGGGCGTATGACCCCTGTCTGGTGGCTTGGTGCGCCTGATGGCCGCCGAACGCGCGCTCGGTCTCTGAGCCTGCGATGTCTCTGTCGGTAACGCCGAAACTCGGGTTCGTCGCTGGCAAGGTTGGGGGGCCCGCCAGCTGGTGGGTACCGTCCCATGCGTGGGGCGGCTAAGCGAGGAGGGGCTGTACTCGGGCAACCGAGGGGCTCCGAACCCCGTCAGGCCTTATGGCTGGCGGGTTGGTCGACCTGCGGGAAGGCCTGTAATCCTCATTCCTGGCCGGTGCGTCAGTGGGCGCGCATGACTAATAGGGGCCGTGCAGGGGCTTAGTGGGGGTAGGTCACTGAGGGTGTTAGTACGCGCCGTCGGGAGTGCCGGCGAGCCGGTTCGGGGAGGCGCCCGAGCGCCCTCGGCCTGTAGTCCGGCCTTGCGCACCGCCTTAGCAGGCGTCGCGCTGGTCTTCATGCACTCGTGTGCAGTATCGGGGCTGTAGCTTCCCCTTCAAACTTACCTCGTATACCCGCTGTCTCCTGTAGTAGATAGCCGTGGACTGCGCCCGTGCACCACGTTAAATATTGTTGAACAAAAAAAAAAAAAAAAAAAAAAAGAGCTGTAAAAAGAAAGTTCGGCGTTACTTGGACAAAAAAGATGCAAAGTCAACTAGCAACTTACGCAAGCATGCGAAGTCGTGCTGGGGTCTTGATGCTGTTGAGGCTGCAGATAGAACAAAGAACATAACTGAGGCTCGTGACTCTGTGGTACAACCCCTGTCAAAGGATGGATCAATTACAGCGATATTTGAGAGGGTTGGGAAAGGCAAGGTTTCATACTCACACCGACAGCACACTAAAACCAAAGCAAAGTATGTGCCATTACTTACTTACATGTATATTTGACCCCAAAAACAATAGAGCATTCTGGAGATGCTGGAAGATGAGCAGGAAGTGGACAAGGTTGAAGCCCTTATTGCCTGGTGGAATAGGTGTGTCAAACAGATACCATCATTTGAGAAGATACCCAGGAGTTTTGCTATTCAGGAAGATTTTTCCGCACTCTTCTCTGGAGTCTGTTCCTGCACCTGTTGAGGGAAGTGCTCTGGATTGAATCAGGCAGAAGTGTGCAGAGCGAGCAGGAATTATTCCTACATAAATACAGCTTTTGACCACCTATTACTATTATTATTACTATGGGTCTCAGAGCCCCTGCTTGAAACTATCTGTGTTAAACTGTCTGGATTCCAATATGATGATGACTCAGCAGCCCCCTATATGGTAGCTGGGGGATGTATCATCTCATTGTCTCAAACGATACCCTGAGACAAGTAGTTGTTCAGACAATCTGACTGAACCTGTGGCAGGTAGTGGAGTAGGGTGATGTGGTCACACACTCCAGGCAGTCATGTGACCATGTAGTCAGTAGAGAGTCACACTGTCATAGTCAGAGAAGCTATCACTACACGATCCCAGCCATAGCCATAGGCTGAGGACACATCCACCATGTCCATCTTGGTGATGAGAGCTTGATTTGACGCACTCACAACTGCCTTGTTCTATTTTAAGCACTGCTGCCTTTTCTTTCTCAGACTCTTGAACTTGTCACAACACAAATTTTCCTAAGCTCTGCTTTTTATTTTACTGTCTCAAGCCTCCTGCCTCTGCACCCAGAACCCAGCACACAGAACCACAGAACCTCAGTAGTCCCCTAGCACCCAGTCACACAGAACCAGAAGCCAGAACCAGCACCAGAACCAGCCTGTCAGCACCAGCCTAGACCCGGCTCCTAGCCCCCCCTCGTACTCGGAGACTCCATACTCAGCCCCCATCACTAGACATGCCAGGCCCAGGCCAAGGGAAACAAAGCCAAATAAAGAAAGGGTGCAAGAGCATGTCAAACCTAAATGTGAGCTTTGCAGCTGTAAACACCACAATGACAGCATCGAGCACATCAATGCCAAACATGGAAGTTGTACCACTTAATGGTATTACCACTACAGTACCAGAAAGCATACCAGCCCCACTACATACAGCAACACCCTTGACTACTGCCACTACCACCACAGCTGCACCCAACGCAAATGACGTGAT
The DNA here is from genome assembly GCA_964034925.1 of Tricholoma hemisulphureum. Taxonomy (NCBI): domain Eukaryota; kingdom Fungi; phylum Basidiomycota; class Agaricomycetes; order Agaricales; family Tricholomataceae; genus Tricholoma; species Tricholoma hemisulphureum. The sequence continues at coordinate 7,351,701 of OZ035935.1, read as the reverse complement.
GCACATCAGCACAGCCACAGATGCACCCTCAACAGATGATGACACAGCGCATTTCACCTACAGCCACGAGGAAGTATGGGAACTACTCAAAGACACAAGACTAGAAGGGTTTGAAGAAGGCCACAAGACAGGGAAGAAGAAAGAACATGAAGAAGGATATGAAGAGGGATATGAGGAGAGAAGTAGGAAGTGGAGAGAAGGTTACAGGGAAGGATATGATGTGAAGGGGGAGGCTTCAATTCAGGCCAGTGCCAACCCCTCCCGATGCTTGGTAGCCATAGAAATGGCCCCCCTCTGCCTCAAGGCCCCAGGCTTGTCAGAAAAGCCCAGAACGGCCCCCACTTTGAACACAGGTACCCAGACACTCCCCAACCCTCACGAGACAGCAAAGCAGGCCCCTGAAGGTCCCCAGTTGCCCCCTGAAGCTCCCGTTCAACAAGTTGAATGCCCCTTCACCTGTGCCACGTCACACACAATGCCACCAGTGATGCCCGACCTGACGCCCCCAGAACAGTGTCCTGCCACCCCTCCCATGTTCCAGCTGCCCCTCCCATCATCCCCAACACCTCAGGACCAGCCCCCTGCACCCAGAACAGCCAAACGGCTGCACATTCAATGCCTCTCAGCCCCAGCTGCCCCCTTGGTCTCACATTTGATGACACTAGCCCACCCCTGCACCCCCAGGCCTCCCACCAGCCCCTGTTTGCCCCCAGCACCCCCCACTCCTGCTGTCTGACCCCTGCTGGCCTGTAGACGACCTGTCCCACCACCGACAGAGTTCCCAAGCTGACCAGGTCCCCACTGAGGCCCTGCTCACTGCCTGTACCCCTCTGAGCTCCTAATCTACCCCCCGCTGCTCCCAGCCCCTCCCCAGCCCCTTCCCCATCAAACACCATGCCCCAGACACCACCAACCCCCCACAAACCCTCTCTGCCCTCCAGGCCCTCCTCTGCACCTCTCTTGTTGAACACCAGCTCATGGACATTGCTGCCACTGCCCCTGCCCCTGCCCCCAGCCCTACTGTCACCCAAACAGCCCAGTATGGCCCCTGCCCCCTCACCCCTGCCTCCTGCACACTTTGACTGGGCGGAAGATGCTGCATTGCTGCCAGTGACCCCTAGCACCCCCCCACAGGACCTCTTGTGCTTGAAAACAGGCTGCACACAGCTGTTCATGACTCTGTGAAGACGCACAAGGCAATGACAGCCACCCCCCCACCCCTTCTCAGCTTCGCAATGACCTTACCAGCAGCCACCACCACTTTCCACTCATCCACCATATTTGCAAGCTTTCCCCCCTTGACAACAGCCATCTGGTGTCATGCCAGTGCTTGATTGGGCTTGAGACCCTCAGCTGGTGGACTTAGGATGTGCACTTCAGGCATTAGGATGGGCCCCAGTCTGATCATACATTTTTTTTCTGTGCTTTTGTTTTGTTCAAGGCGATGGGGATGTCGCCATTTGAGGAGATGGGCAGATGGAGTAGGGTGATGTGGTCACCCACTCCAGGCAGTCACATGATCATGTAGTCAGTAGAGAGTCACACTGTCATAGTCAGAGAAGCTATCACTACATGATCCCAGCCATAGCCATAGGCTGAGGACACATCCACTGTGTCCAGTAGGTGAGACCATCAAATGTACAGTTGTACTTGGGAGCCTCAATGCCAAGTTGCTAGTTTGCCTGATCCAAACCTAAAGTATTTAGATCATACAGAAGTGATCTGAGTGCTGAGTATGATACCTCCACCCTTGTTGCCATCGAGGATTGTCATCAACTCCAAGCTCTAGTACAGGCTCTGCTGCACTCAACTTGGGAGGAGAGATCCCAGGCAAAATTTCAGGTTTCCAGGCAGTAGCTCTGCTTTAAGCTTTGACTGGGCATGAAAATCTTTATGCTATAGTTGGGGCATTAGACTCTTGTTTCCCCTGACAACAGAATTCCAGCATCACTACCCTGCAATATACTTCCTTGGCAACGCAGTACAAAAGCTGTAGATCACACGGAAGTGATCTGAATGCCAGATATTGTACTTTGAGCATTCAAGCTTCAATAGGGCATGAGACTCTTTATGCTTTAGTTGAGGCATCAGAATCTTGTTTCTCTTGGTGATGAAATTCCAGCATCACTACCCTGCAATATACTTCCTTGGCAACTCAGCACAAAAGCTGTAGATCATATGGAAGTAGCAACAATGCTCAAAGTACAATATCTGGCAACCCAGGGCCAATGCCATCTCCAAGCTCTACTGGACCAAGTACAATCAATTTGAGAGGGGAGATCCCGAGAACAGTAATGGTCTGTATAGGTACACTTCTGCTTCATGCTTTAGGTGGGGCACTAGACTCTTGTTTCTCTGGGTGATTGAATTCCAGCAACACTACCATACAATATATTGCAATACCGACATGTATGGTGTAGTTGTATTCATTTCACTGAATACATAGCAGACAATTAATTACAAACTCTTACCATTTTTCATTCAATTTACTGATGTAAAGAACTCAATTTAACCTTGTTGATGTCTTACGTAATGAGTCCCAAGCATGCTGGGTGAATTGCTTCCAGTACGTTGTCGACAATATTCTGCAACCCCACCAGTGATACACAAAAGGCCCAATCACATATTCATTTGCAACCCCACATGTCAATCTATAAACGAACCCTGACTGTTCCAACTGGAAAGGATTTACAACGAAGAATCAATTCGCTCTCCCCCCCGCGGCCGCTGGATGCTGTTTGTGTTCGCCCCATACCAAACTCCTACTGGGCCACCCCCTTTGTCCTTGCGTGCGAATACCCCTGGTCGCCCAGCAATCCTCAAAAGCCCAAGTTGGATGCACTTCTCAAGACAGGCGTACGCACCTTCGTCGATCTCACGGAATGCGGAGAACTCTCGCCTTATACCAACATCTTGTGTACTCGCTCGGCGTTGCTGGGGATCGACACCTCGACCATAGAGTATCACCGGTTCCCGATTCGCGATCGATCTTTGCCCGAATCCAATAACCAGATGTGTAGAGTTCTAGACGTGCTCAGAGATAACGAGGAGCGGGGGAGGATCAGTGCTGTACATTGTCGCGGGGGTATCGGGAGGACGGGTATGGTCATTGGTTGCTGGCTTGTGGAAAGTGGGCTTGCGAAGAACGGAGAAGAGGCATTGGATATCGTTGCGAAGGAGTGGCGGGGCGTAGAGAAATGCAAGCGATTCCCTCACAGCCCAGAGACAGGTCCGCAATTTGAGTATGTGCTCAATTTCCACCCGATACGATCATCAAGTGAGTGCATAGCATCATTCCTCGAATTTTAACCCACACCTGGGCTGAATCTTACTCAGGAGATGTCAGTGTTCCAATGTGATGCGCTTGGTGTTTGTCGTGGACCCACATTAGTTCCTTCGTTTCGCAATCTCTAACTGCAATCTTAGATTTCTAGACATACATCGTTTTAGACACCGGCTAGTTAGAATTTCCAAATAGCTATTTCCGAAAAATTGGCATCATAGGTTTGAGACCTGTGACGCTTATCATAGGGTCACCTGATCTTCCCAGATACCATGCCTGGGTACTGTGACCATGTTTGCACCTCGCTGATAGATAATTAATTAAAAATTAACCAAAAAAGGAAAGAGGGAAGAGAGGGAAGAGAGGAATTGTCTTTATGCATGTAGCTCTATGTCTTTGGATCTCAATGCCAAATGGCATGAGGCCTACTAGTTGATGACACTAAACTAGTGCATAGTAGCATTTTAGTAAGTAATAAATTTTCTGTGCCTGCCAGTGTGTCACCAATTTTGCACCAATTTGCCTTCATCTTGGACTGACAATTTTTAAATGTGCATGCAGCTCCATTCTTGAGTTGCATCAACTGGAGTGGAGCCTCATGATAGCATAGATAGAGTCTTGGAGTGGCAGCAGACATCTCCTACAGCCTGCCAGAGTACTTAATAAGTTAATTGACTGCAGCCCTGCAAATTTAGAATTGGATGCTTTGAATCTGGGTTGAAGCAAACTGTTCACACTTAATATTTTCTTGTTGGTATCCAGTTAATATTATTCACCAGCACAGAATTGTAGATCACTAAATTATCACCTCCAACTTGTCAAACTCATGTCCCCAGGGCCCACATTGTATTTTTTTGGCAGCCCATTTTGCAGTAAATTCATGTATTTCATATTAAACTGATCCTAACTTATTTACCTCTGCTGTACTCAGAAATGTAGTGCTCCAGCCAGGCTCCAGCCTGAGCAGAGGAAATGGGAAAGAATTTCCATATTGAGCCTGAAATATGATTGGTAGCTGCTACAATTATGTAACAATAGCAGCTGCTATCAAGGTGCAACTATAGTCAGTGTGCCCATGCCTGACCCACTATTATAATCACATCAGGAAGAACCAGTTTTCAGATCAACTGATAACTTAGCCAGATTCAGAAGTTTCTGCAGAAATTTAAGCTTGCTAAAAGTAGCACTTAAACTTTGGACTTCAATGAGACTAAGATTGAGATTGAATTGTTAGGCTGAGTTTGCGTTCTGAGATTGTCTGAAACTAGGCAATAAACCACATGGTTGCTACTAGCCCTAAAACAAACAAGAAAAATGAAGCATCAAGTTTGATTTAGGGGGAATTGAAAAATATATATTTGAGCAATCTGAAACTGGTTACAAATAAGAAGATTTGGTGCCAGTTTCAGGACTTCCAGTACAAGAAAATTGATCTTTAATTTTGCATACCCTCAAACAGCCAAAATCACTAATCACAGTAACCCTGAAACACAGCATACAACAAGCATACAATGAGTGTACACCCATCTTTTGTCAAAAGACATTCTCCCACTGAAACAATCTTGCTTGACAAACAGATTTATATGTAAACGACCATAGAAATGCACTCAAATACCAGGATCTCAGTGATTGTAAAATAATTAGTCCTAAGTTCCAACTGCAGCAGAATTCCCTTGACAACCAGCAAGACTGAGTTGCAGGCAAGGTGCCTGTGACTATTTCTCACACAGCTTCCATGGTCTTCAACAAAAAACCCTTGCCTTGAGATGCCTTGCACTTCAGCAAGGATATGAGAATATGGTCAACAGGCAACATGTTTTCATAGTTGTCAAGTTCAGGAAATTTAGAAAACATCTTAATTGAATCAGTGTAGTTATGATGAATGGTTAGATATGACTACAATACCTGGACCTGGACCTTCAAATCTTGGGGTAAGATTCTATCTTTGAAAGAATGCCTTCATGACAAACACCATAGATAAATAATACCATCCTCAAGAACATTCTGGATTGTATGTGGAGCTACTAGTATGGATCTCGAGTAATTTTAGTTAGATAGGGGTAATAGGGTAGCTCATAGTAGCACTTTTGGGCCACTTTTGATTTCACTTTTGGTCCACTTTATAGACATAGATCATCAAAAAGTGATATGAAAAGTGACCCAAAAGTGGCTACTGTGAGCTCCAGGGTTTGGAATTTTGGCAAAAGTGAGCCGAAATGAAACCAAAAGTAGAATACTCACTCTCTGGCATCTTGGCAATTTCAATCTCAGATATCATGTAAGCATCCCTTCACAAAATTTTACAAGTCAAGTCAATAAACATAATCACATCCCCTCACACAAAAAAAGGCAGATTACTAAGACAAAAAAATTTGACTTCAAGTTTTTGAGTACTTTGGATGTTTTATTTAAACTCTTGTATATTCAAAATAAACTACACCATAAAAAACTTAACCCCCTCAAATGTGAGGGAGGGATACTCAAAAAACTTAACTGCTCCACACAAATGTGAGGCAGGATACTCTAGTATGTACAAAGAACAACTAACCCCCCCTCATGCAAACATGAAGGGGGGGGGGGCAGGTGCTGGGTTGGTGGGCAGTGGTGACCTGGCAGTGGTGGGCAGGCAGGTGGTGGTTGGGGTGTTGTGGCAGGGCTGGGTGCTGGGTCATCTGTTGTCATGGTCATTGCCACCCCCATCTCCCCTTTCTCTCATCATTGTTGTTCCACCTGTGTTCCATCCCATGAGCAGTCGCTTGCAAGACTAGGGACAGGTGGTGTGTCAGTTGGTGGGCTTAGCAGCAAGGGCCACAGCAAGGAGGCACACTGTTCCCCCTCCCATCATTGTTGTTGTCTGCATTCCCCTCCCCCCCTCTGTGGAGGATGTGAGCAGTGGCGACACTGACCATCTGTAGGCAAACAGAGGTTAGGCAGGGCAAACAGGGGGCACTAGGAGTGAATGGGGACTAGTGGGAGGCTTGGAGATGTGGGGGATGGTTGGAGACACAGGGGACAGTTGGAGATGCAGGGGACAGTGGGGGATGTGGGGGACAGTTGGCATCATTGGGGTTGTTTGGCTGTTTTTGGGGAAGTGGGGGGATCCAAGGGTGCTGGGGACAGCTGGGGAGTGGGACAGGGTGCTCTAGGGGCCAGAGGGGGCTGGACAGCTGGCAGCTGGGCAGGGGATGGCAGCATTGTTGTCTGTGATGTGGCAGGGGTGTCAGTGTTGGTAGGCTCTAGGGAGGTGGCAGGGGCCAGAAAAGGGGTCTGGGGGACAGCACAAGTATGTGCCATCATCTTGGGGGCACTGGAGGTGACCTGGGGGTGGCTGTCATTGGTAGCGGCCATCTGGGTGTCTGTTGAAGCTTGGGGGAGGTTGTGGGGCTGAACACCATGCTTTGCAGTGAGCTGGGGGGCTGTAGGCAGTCCTAGCAGTGAGCTTTGTTGTCTCCAAGGTGCTGGGGCCGGTTCCAGAGCTGGGGAGGTGGTGGTTGTTGATGAGTTGGCAATGATGATGGCAGCTGTGCACCTGTTGTCATGGTTGGTGGCCCTCCCTTCACCACTTCCCCCCCTTGTCCCTAGGCCCATTTTTGGTGTGTTCACCTCATGGGTACCCCACCTCCCTCATTCCAACCCCAGCTGAGCCCTCACATCCCATTTGGATGGGGGGGAGAGGCTGAGCATGTGGTGCAGGTCATTGTTATAGATGGAAGTTAGAAACCTAAAAATAGAAAGGAAAAAATGTTAAAGCATAGGAAGGCTGTAGAATGTCATTAAAAACACTTAATTAGATTGTATTGAGGGGCCTGAGCCCCTCAACACTAGTTGTCAGATGTTGATGCCCTAAAATGCGCATGACATGGCATGTGCATTGTAGCAGTGACAGCTGGCTGCACAGTTATGGTTGGGCATGAGTTGCCTGGGGTCATTGTTTAGAACCTAAATAAGATTGTTAATTACAATTAAGAAAATATGGGGGGCTCACTGTTGTTGTCGCTGTTGTTGTAAAGCCTGTTGTTGAAAACCAATACCTAACCTCAACGACTCACTTACTGAGTCACATGCTTGATTACATATACATGGTCCGTGCGCGTGTACTAAACGTATATAAGACGCTGTAAACCTCGTAGTAATACAAGCAGTTCTTTCCCTCTAACCACCACCAGAGTAAGATAGTATATTAGCACCACACACAAGGTATGTAGGACCATAATGCCTTCCTCTGCGTGGACGCCTAGCGGCGACCTGCAGCTTCAACAGGTTATGGGCCCTGGTGCCTATCGTTGTCACTCTCTGCAGCGCTCCGCGCAGCAAAATAGAGTAAAATGTCAGCATTAATGCAGACACGACGACCGATAACATTACCCCCTTACACCTTAAGCGCTTCACAGCTGCTGTGTGACTTAAGTCTAATTATAAGTTCTTATCAAACATGCTCTCAAGGAGTATGGGAACAATGTGTTTTGCCTTCGGCGTTATCGCCTCATGGCAACGGAAATGAATTGAAAGCTGATTCGTGTTTATCACGCAGCATCAATTATGTCGTCAACATTGACTTCCATTCCTGTCCTTACCGGCTCGAACTACCTTTCCTGGGCTGAAATGATGAAAGCCTATCTCCGATCCCAGGGTCTCTGGCAGATAACGTCAGGGGCTTACCCTTGTCCGACGGATCATACCGTTCAAGTCACTGAGAGACCAGATGGCACCTCGCGCTCCACCGCCAGCACTCTCTCGAGCGCTGAAAGAAGAGAGCTGCAGAAGGATATTGCCGACTGGAACGACAAGAATGACAAGGCTGCTGGATCAATAGGGATGAGAATATCTCCCTCCATGCGCCACTTGATCGCGGATGAGATGACAGCCGAAGAGTGTTGGATCGAACTACTCCAGGCTTTTGGGAAAATCGGTCCCTCACAGATCTTTACGGACTTCAAGGCCGCAGTCTCCATGCGCCTGTCCGTAGCGAATCCGCAACTGGAGATCTCCAAAATGGCGGAATACTTTTCCCGCCTGACCTCCAACAAGGTTGCAATTCCCGAGATCGTCCAAGCGATGATCTTGATGAATGCTCTTCCAAAAGAGTACGATTCGCTGGCCTCAACAATCCTGCAAACGCATCCTGACACAACCACCTTGACTTTCAACGTGGTCCAGGAGGCGATCACCGCTGAAAGCGGGAGGAGAAATCACTCCTCTTCCTCTAAGACTCAATCGGCTCAGAAGATCTCCGCTGTCAAAAGAAAAGGTAACAACCCAAAGTGGCAACCTAGAGAACAGCGTGGAGATAAGCCCGAGGCTTCGGCCTCCAATGAGAAGAGGAAGAATCGCCGCGCAGGCAAACAGGTCAAAGACCGAAATGAGAAAAAGGCTAAGGCTGCAGCTTCACAGCTCGCCTCGGCTACTTATCAGCCGGCACCGCTCTTCACAACCATCACTGGTAGCGGCGCCATCATCCCTCCTTCCTTTTACAAGCCTACTACGGCTCTTCCCATCACGACGAAAGACCCGAGAAAGCGGCCCGCCGCTCAGGCCTTCACGGGAACCCTAATCGGGACCCCGTCTGTATACGAGGACTACCAGACAGCCCGAGACACTCTCGAGGCTTTGGATCTCTCGAGATCCCAAGGTAACATGAAGTCTCTCGAATCACGCCTTACTGATAGGCGAGACGGCAAACGCCGAAAACTCGAGGAGACTCAGTCCGAGCCTACAGCTCAAATCGAGGAAGTGTCTGATGAGGATCTAGTATCCCTCGGATCAACTCCCGAGCTTCCCAGTGAGGAGCTCATCTGGGACTCAGTAGATGAGGAAATCCAGAACAGGATGGATAGCGACGATCAGCCCTTTGGGCTTGATACTGGCGCTTTTGACGAAAGGTCAGTACTCTTTCCTAATGCACTCAGCGAGCCTAATTGCAGTTTTCCAGGATGCTATTCTAGCTCCAGGACGGCGATCTCATCGCCTATAAATTACATGCATGTACCTGACTCGCGTGTCTTTATGACACAAATAAATACTATTTTGATGTGCAACGGACCTGAGTGCTCGAGTCAGAAAGACTCACAAAATTTAGCTACCTGGATCATAGATTCAGGAGCTTCCCAACATTACACCGGCGAAATCTCAGATTACGCCTCCTATGAGAAGCTCGATGAACCTGAGAACATCCAAACCGCCAAGGGACCAGTCCCAATGGTAGGCAAGGGTGCAGTGTTTATCAAACATCTTGTGAATGACAGACAGCGAATTACTCGCTTGTACCCTGTGCATCACATCCCCGGCATGGATATGAGATTGATCTCCATGGGGGTTTTATTAAGATCTAAGATGACCGTGAAAGGTTCCATCCACGGCATCAATTTTTATGATCAATCAAATCGCATCACTGTTCAAAGTCTCCCTTCCGAGAGGATTGAATCAGCGTATGTGGTAACGTCGACAATTGAAAGAGGCATGGGCTTAACCAAAACCTCTGTCGCGACCATATATGCTGCAGACTATCGAACATGGCACCGACGCTTAGGACATCTGTCCGACGCAGCGTTGAAAAAGATGCCTTCCACATGCACCGGATTACCCAAGGAAATCTCGATTCCTAGGAACATCCCAATTTGTCCAGGTTGTGCCAAGGGTAAAATGACGTCAAAGTCTTTCCCTGAGTCACACACCAGAGCAATGGAAGCCTTCGAGTTAATCCATATGGATCTCAAGGAATTCTCCGTACTGTCTTACCACAAATTCAAGTATTTCATTGTTTTTGTGGATGACTATTCGTCAGCCTTTTGGGCGTCCTGCTTAGCTAAAAAGTCAGGAGCGAGCTCTTCAATTAAAGAGTTCATCGCCATGGCTAAGACACAGTACAACAAACAGGTCAAACGAGTTCGTATTGACGCTGGGGGAGAATTAAAAAGTACAGAGCTCACAAAGTTCTTGCTTGGTTTGGGAATAAAACTTGAACAAAGTGTCCCTTACCAACATCAACAGAATGGCCGTGCCGAACGTGCCATTCGGACAATTACGGAAAAAGCCCAGACATTACGCTTCACAGCGTGTCTACCGGCTTCCTGGTGGGAATTCTGTGTGCGGCATGCCATCCATCTCCACAACGTCACGCCGATTGCGAGATTAAAGTGGATAACCCCTTACGAGATGATTAACGGCTCCAAGCCTGATCTCACCAGGGACAGAGTTTTAGGATGTGCAGCCTATGTTTATCTGCCCAAAGAGAGACGCGCAAACAAACTTGCGGCGCGCTCTGAGCTAATGGTCTACCTAGGCTCGGCAGATGTGGATGGGATTAAGGGATATTACTTTATGCGCTCGGACAATTCAATGTTCATTGGCGCAACAGCAATATTTGATGAGGAGTTATTCCCTCGTTGCCCTGGTGCCCACACACCCGAAGTAACGCCTATCGGCGATGACTTCAATCGTGATGACGAATCACAGGAACAGGTAGATCACGACATTCTACATGGAAAGGTTGGCGACGATGATTATCCTCCGCCTGAAAACCGCCCCTTCTTACGGTCTGAACCACAGACTGACGTACCAAGAGAACAAGAGGCACATGACAATGCCGATGTTCCTCCTGCAAAATCTACTCCAGTAACCCCCGCAGACTTTGCTCCGCGAAGGGAAGATCAACGCGAATGGAATAAACTTCCACGCAGATCTGGTAGATCCAGGAACGTACCAAACCGTCCGGGAAACGTGTATGGTGAACAACGTTTACCTACGGATATTGAGCGAGATATCCGACGTGAGAATTATTGGAAGAAGACAGTTGGTCAACCTCCTCAAGGCCTGAGGAGACCCCAACAAACTTCTCGAAGTGACATGGAACCTGGACCAAGCACTTCTACGGCACCACATGTTGATGTGCCTATCTCCAATAATAACAACCCTTCTACTGCAACTGATAATAATCAGAGGGTTGAATCTCAGCGCGAATATGACCCGATGGACGAAGACACATGGCTCGCTGCACGTGTCAAAGAAGGTGGAACTTCATTGATGAACTATTTGCTTAACCAAGCAATACCATCGAGTTCAGATATGGAAATTCCTACACAATTTAGTGACATTGCTCGCTTGAAAGACAAAAAGCAGCAAGTAGAATGGAAGACCGCGTGTCGTGGCGAGTTAGACGCCTTATACAAACGACAGGTCTTCGAACTCGTGGATCTTCCGCAAGGTCGCAAAGCGATCAAAAACCGATGGGTTTTCGACATCAAAGCTGATGATCGGAAACGTGCCAGACTCGTGGCCAAAGGCTTTTCACAAGTCGAAGGCGTTGACTATAACGAGATATTCTCTCCGGTAGTCCGCTACGAGACCGTCCACCTGATGTTCGCCCTGGCGAGTCTAGAAGGCATGTACATGACCGGATTAGACGTTAAAACCGCCTTTCTCTATGGCAAACTGGACGAGGAGATATACATGCTCCAACCTCAAGGCTTTGTAGTAAAAGGCCAAGAGAAGAAGGTCATGCGCCTTTTGCGCGCATTATATGGTCTTAAACAAGCTTCGCTTGCCTGGTGGCGCGAACTAGAGGCGTTCATGAAGACCATAGGTTTTCACCGCGCCAGTTCTGACGCTGGCATCTTCATTTACAAAAACAAAAAAGGTGTTATCGTAATCGCCATTGTGTACGTAGATGACGGTATCTTTATGTCGAAAGACAAGAAGTTAGCCAACAAAATGAAACAGGCGTGCTTGAAGCACTGGGAGTGTCGTGACACTGGCGATGTCACTTCCTTTTTGGGGTGCGCGTCGAAAAGACTGCGCAAGTCATTAAGCTTGATCAGCAAAAGTACCTGAAAAAGGTCCTTGATCGCTTTAACATGACAAATGCTAAAATAGCTCAAACCCCATTGCCCACCGGCTATATACCATCGGAAAATACCGAACCGGTTGATGCCACCCGCCGTTCGAAGTTTCAGCAAGTCATTGGGTCTTTACTGTACCTGATGCTTGGAACGCGACCTGACATTGCATTTGCTGTCATTAAAATGTCGCAATTCTCGGCTAATCCAAGCCAGGAACACCTAGTACATCATGCGCTATCTCGTAGGAACTCAAAACTACCAGATCGTCTATAATGGTGCAAAATCCGAGGGATTGATCGGATATACAGATTCCGACTGGGCGAGTGATCCTATCAAACGCCGATCCACTACTGGCTTCTTTGCCACCCTTGCTAGCGGCATTGTATGCTGGCAATCGCGCCTCCAAAAGACGGTCGCACTTTCGTCCACAGAAGCCGAATACATGGCTCTCTCCGACTCTTGTCGGCAGATAACGTGGATACAGTCCTTATTTCAAGAACTTGGTTTTAATTTGACCCGCACTATGATTTGCGGAGATAATCAAGGATCCATCTTCATCGGATCAAACCCTGTTCAAGAAAGACGGACAAAACACATTGACATTCGCTATCATTACATACGCGAATGCATCGAGAACGACAAAGTCTCTGTCGTATTCCTCGAAGGAAAAAATAACCCGGCCGACATGTTCACAAAGAACCTTCCCGCCGCCTTATTCCTAAAATGCAGAGAGCACCTAGGTATTGAATTTACCAAGGTCAAGTAAGCGCACACAGCGCCTTTTATGGCTGCAGATGCTGCACTACTTGTGGGGGGGTGTTGAAAACCAATACCTAACCTCAACGACTCACTTACTGAGTCACATGCTTGATTACATATACATGGTCCGTGCGCGTGTACTAAACGTATATAAGACGCTGTAAACCTTGTAGTAATACAAGCAGTTCTTTCCCTCTAACCACCACCAGAGTAAGATAGTATATTAGCACCACACACAAGGTATGTAGGACCATAATGCCTTCCTCTGCGTGGACGCCTAGCGGCGACCTGCAGCTTCAACACCTGTTGTTGATGTTGTTGATGTTGTTGATGTTGTTGGTGTGGTTCTTGTTGAGCAGCCTCAGCTGGTCAGAGATCAAAATAAAGTGAGTCCAAAATGAACTTGAAAAGTGGCTTTGCCAAAAGTGGCCCTTTTTGGATCATTTTGATCTCAATTTTGGTTTCACTTTTCAGTCACTTTTCATCAAAAGTGAAATGAAAAGTGGATTGAAAAGTGACTTAAAGTGCTACTGTGAGCTACCCTAATGATGGATGATGAACACTTACTCTTCTGCTGCTGGATGGGAGATGGTACAACAAGGGTATAATGAAGAACTTTGCCCACCCAACAATTAAGGAAGAGGAATCCACTTGGGGTGAACTCCAATGGACAGCATACAAAAGGACCACTTTTGCCCCTAGTGGGATGCTGGGTTTGAGTGGGAGACTAGGAACAAGGTGGATCTGCATGCCATAAACAGAGTCCTTTAAACTCCCCCACCTATTCCGGCCGGAATCCAGTCAGAATACTGGATTCCAGTCAGATTTTCCAGAGTCTGGTGGACTTTTTTTGTATGGTAATTCCACTGTAGCAGTTAATTCCAGTAAATATATTATTGAATTTTATTATGGAATCCCTGGAATCTAGTGTACTTTACACTCCCCCACAAGTCTATGTAGACTCCCACTGGACTCCATGTACTATATGTTGTTGTAGGGGAAATAGTCTGTTCATAGTTCATTGACTTGAGTAGTCATGTCGCGAGAGTTATGGTAAGCGAGATCACAGGGAGGGGGAGGAATTTAGAGCAAATGAGAGAGAGAAAGATAAATGGCTGGTGCTACCCTTGCAGTTAAAGCCGTTGATAATCAATTGAGGACCTATCAACAATAAGGGAAACGTGATCGTGTTACGATCAACGGAGTCACGTGACGTTCGCGTCGAAATAACTAGCAAAGTCCCGTACAATGGGATTGGAAGATTGTAGGCTGTCTGACTCGAGAATAATGGCCGAGAGTACCCATAAACTTTGTAATTTGGAAACTTAACTTGTAGTCCTGCACCTTGGTGTGCAGGTAACTTAGAGATACTTGAAACTTGAGGTACGAGAGGGGACTCAGAATCGCGCGATGTAAGGACGAGTGATCTGAAAGGGGTGCTCCATTCGAGAGGTGGGAGGTCACCTTATATACAAATGACAAGTAGTTACGGACCGAAAACTGATCGCACACGTTCTCTCACGTCGACCAGTTCAGACAACCAATAGAGTATGGTAGAATAGGCAAAGAAAAAGCTCGTTACAAGAAATGGACAGAAATCCTATTGGACAAGAATCTTCAGGTGTCGAGATGTTGATGTACAGGTATTCTTGAGTCCTCATCTAGGAGTTTCCTCTGCTAGCAATGGCTCGGGGAGTAATCTGTCATCAAGGCCTTCTATTGACGTTATGTCGCCTATCCCCCATCAAGCGCGGAGGGCACCTGAATAGGACCGCTCAACCCTATGTCTAGCAGATTGACCCATTGATTTGGATGTGAAAGTACCTAGGAGTATTGGTGATTCTTGATGTGGCGGATCGTCGATGTGAAGGAATATAAATAGAACAATTAATCAATCAAAGGGAAATTGAATCGAAGATGCCCCCATCCAATCCTTCCTGGGGCCTGGCACTGTCAACGCGGATGCCAAGGGAGTGGGGGAAATTGCGCTGAGCACGTCGCGTCGCAATGTTTGTATGAAAAGCCTATGAAGTAAAAATAAAACGAGAAGGGTTAGCAACACGAAATACATGGGAAACGTGTGAAATTCAAGTAAATATGTTGACAAGGCATTACTACCACAAAATATTAGAGCTTGAAGAAGACTGGCAAAAAGGTGGGGTTGACAAGTGGGGCTCGTTACCCTACCACAACGTAGACTATACATAGACTCCCACTAGACTCCATGTACTATACATAGACTATACATAGACTCCCACTACAGTCTATGTAGACTTCATGTATAGTGTACATAGCAATTCCAAAGAAATAAAGCTACTATAGGGAGTCTACATGGAGTTTGCTTCTTAGTCAATGTAAAACCCATTACAGCTGTTATAGGGTGTTTATAGAGAGTCTACATATAGTCTACATATAGTCTACATGGAGTTTACAGGGAGTTTGCTTATTAGTCAATGTAAAACCTATTACAGATGTTATAGGGTGTTTATAGAGAGTCTACATATAGTCTACATAGAGTCTACATGGAGTCTACATGGACTTTGGCCATTCCTAGCCATCATTCCTAGAGGTAAGTCATTACTTCAAATATTAAATGTATTTATTACTATTTATGGAAACATCAATACTGGCGGAGATGTAAAAACACCCCAACGAGCTAGAGGCGAAGGGGGGCATGTATTTACTAATATAATACAAGACTAAATAATATGAAATAAAATAACCACCCCCACATCACTTGGAATGAGACAGGGGAGGGGGGGGGCACGATGTGGCGCAGCAACTTGCCCCTCTCATAGCACCCTGTTCCACCCCACAAGCAATGGCTTGTGGTAGTGGTTGGGGTTGCTGGCATAGGGGACTGTGGCCCACTCGACAGCATTGTTGCTCCACCTACGCTCCACCCCACGAGCAGTGGCTTGTGAGGCTGGGCCAGGTGGTGTCCATTTTTGTGCCAGGCTCACTCGTTGCATCACCCTCAGTGGTCAGGGCTGGTGAAGCCACCTGTTGCATCCCGGAGGTGTCTCCCACGTTCTAGGGGTCTCCCGTTGCATCCCAGAGGTGTCCCCCACGTTCTAGGGGCCTTCTTTTGCGTCCCTCAGGTGCTGGGCCCTCTCATCGCATCTCTGCGGCTGGTGGTGTGTTGCGCCACGTCCCCCTCAGCTCCTGAGGTGGTTAGTGACTTGGTGGGTAGGGTGGGCAGTTCCATGTGCACCTCGCAGGTACCCTGCTGCTTGGGCCTCCCGGCACCTCCCTGTCCCCCTCTGTGCCCCTTATACTCCCAGCTGAGTGGGGAGGAGGGGCAGCATGTCCATGATCAGACATATATAGAAAACTGAAGAAAAAAAAGTGAGCTTAAGAAAAAATAGATAAAGAAAAATCATACCCAACACAAGGGCCTGTGGCCCCCATGGATGGGTAGTGGAGGAGGGGGAGGGGGGGTAGGCAGGAGGTGGTGGGGGGGGATCGGGGGGGACGGCACTGGTGTCAGTGATGTGGCATGCGTGTAGGTGGGAGGAGGGGGCTTACCAGGTCGCAGGGGGTGCTGGGGTCATTGCCCCAGGTTGTGGGGTTGATACCTAGTTGGAGGGGGTGGTTAGTGACATGGCACGTCAGGCAACAGGGGGGGAGGGGGCTGCTTATTGTCTGGGGGTGCTGGGGGTTGTTGCTGCGTGTTGGCCGGCTTGAGGGAGCGAAGTTGGGGGCTGTTGGGATTATGTATACAAGAGTATACAGGCAAGCCAAGGCAGTTAACATGCCTAGGGAATATTGCCAGAATATGCTAAGTCATATTAACACATGTTTAACAAAGGTTAACACATGCAGAGACATATAGGGGAATCCACAGTTAACACATGCTACAGGATTAAACATCCTGCAGCATGTCTATCATAGGATAGGCAAGATATAGCCATGTCTATCATAGGCTATCAGAGACAGAGCCTTGGATAGAGTGTCTAAGACACACCCTGCAGGAAGTCTAGGACTTACCAAGCCATGATACCATATGTCACTATTATTGACACTGTTATAGGGGATATGACATAGTTATTCCATTATTAACTGGTACAGGGGTCCATTACAGAATATCTCCTTTATATATTCAAGGAGTGCATTACACTATACCTCCTAACTGTGTAGTATAAATATTGCACATCTTGTAGGAGATGATAATAACATTCCTCCCTGTGGCAGACTCCCTCATACACTTATCTTTGACTTAAACTCAATTCCTCAAAAACCTCATCCTCATCTTGTGCTCAGCTTCCTGATCCCAATAGGGGCTGTGGACAGAGATGGTGATGAGGGGTGGTGGTGGTTGAGGCATGAGGGAGGCGGCAACAGCAGGCGGCAGCAGGGTCAGTAGTGGTGGTAGGAGCATGTCATGTGTAACTGATAAACAAACAGTCATGCAAGGCCATGTGTTTCAATGAACACGTGATGAACATATCACTTAGAGATCAAAGTTTCCATAATATGCAAAGTTGCATAGCTGAATGGTTATGTGCGGCTACTTATGTAATATGTAATCCAGTGGTTGTGGGTTCAAATCTCTAACATGGCAATTTTTTTATATTTAATAGTATGAGGCTTGTATACATAGAGTCTATGTGGAGTCTACATAGAGTCTACATGGAGTCTACATGGAGTTTACATGGAGTCTATGTATAGTATTTAGTGGGAGTCCCACTACTCCTTGTAAATACATGGAGTTTACTGGGGGTCTACATGGAGGCTACATAGACTTGCCATCAACATGAATCCCATGTTTGGTGAACCCACACTCCACTCATCGCTTCTTGATCTGTAACCACGACGTGCACAGCCACATTTCTACAACTACTCATCATCCCATCCGTCCTGTGGCATTCTGCTCGTCTCTGATCCCCCCGATCTGGTACTCTCCGCACTGCTAGCAGTGCATGTCGACACCGTCCCAACCCACACGTGGATCGGGCGGCGCGATCCGGGGCAACCCGCGCATTGAGCCCCCCACTCCCAGTAGAGCTCCCCCCTCCTCCGTCTCCTCGCCGGTGGCCTCCAGGCCCACTGGGAGGCCTCCAGTCCCTTCGCAGGCCGGCCCAGTCCGCACACCTCGCTTGTCTCCCTCGCCGTCGCCCTACAGCCACAGCCAGGATACTCCCCGTGCGCCGTGCATATCCAGTGCCTCGCAGGCTGCTTCCAGGGCCTCGACCATCGTCACAGGCGGTCCCCCCGGCACCACCCCCTCGTCCGATGAAGAGGACGGGGATATGTATGATGTCAAACCAGTGACCAAGCTCGAAGTGAGGGTCCTGGTCGAATCGATCATCCAGGGGGCCAATACCCTTGGCTCCCTCGCCTCTAGAGGCGCTTCTGAGGAGTTGCTGCAGGGCAGCACTCCTGATCTCGTCTACGTGTTGTCAGGTCTCCTTTGGGCGGCCGACAACTTTGGAGTACCCCTGGCCCCAGTCATGGACCCTCTCCGGTCCATGTCCTTCAACTCGTTCGTTGATTTGTTTGATCGAGAGATGACACCCGCTCCTAACCAGGACGTGCCCATGCCCCTCGTGGCCCCGGCACGCCCTGGTCCCCCACCACTGCGCAGAGGAGGGCTGGCTAACCGCCTTCCTCGCGCTTCCCGCCCCAAGGGTGGGCGTCCGCTCCCTGCTATCCCACAGCAGAGAGCCCCCCTGGCTAGACCTGGCCCTGCCCAGGCTCCCACATTTGCACAGGCCGCCCGCTTCAAGGGCGGCCATGTCCCCACCTCCTCGGTGGACGGCTTGGTCCGCATGGCCAAGGCGTTCCCTGAACTCCCCACCGCCAGGCTGGCTGCGATGCACCAGCAGGCCAAACCCACCGCGACGAAGCCCAAAGCTTCGTCCACCGTCCATGGCCCATCACGCCGACAGGTCATAGCCATTGTGCACTCGATTCCTGGTGAGGGCGGCATGCCCCCCCCCCCAGTAGTCCTTATTAAGAGCCATGAGATCCTCGAGCAGGTCCGCCTGGCCTTGTCCCTTCACCGATCCGCCCTTCGGGCGGAGTCGGTCTCTTTGGCGTATGGAGGCTACTCCATTGCCACCGACGCTGTGGCCTCTGTGGAGGACCTCCGCATCATCCGTCAGGCAATCGCTGCGGCGTTTGTCGGGGATCACTTCCGCGTCACCGCGGAGCTCCCGTCCTCCACATCGTACATGAAAATCATCGACGTGCCCTTCTTCCAAGACCACCGGCCCACCACCGTGGAGTCGGTGCTCAACTTCATCGCCAAGTCCGGCCTTAAGGACTTGGTCATCCTTAACGCTCCCCTCCGGATCGTCCGCAACTCCAAGCAGTCCGATACTGCTACGGTTTATATGAATGTCTCTGACTCAGTCAGCGGCGCACGCGCGAGAGCGCTTTCCAAGCAGGCGGTCCAATTCAGACTGTACATTTGCCCTATCCGCGAGGCCCGGGCTAACCCCGGAGTCTCTCTCTGCCAATGGTGCTGGAAGTGGGGTCACCCGACCAACACTTGCCGTGCCCCGCAGATCCGCTGCCCCATCTGCAGTGGCCCTCACCGCAAGGAGCATCACCACACCTTAGCGGGCTGTTGCAAGGGCAACGCCAAGGCGATGCCCCCGATCCTCCCCATGCCGGAACACTCCGCGTGCCCCCATCCACCTCGCTGCCCTAATTGCCGCAAGGAACACGCAGCTGACGACCGTCGCTGCAATTTCTGGAAGCACCATTTCGACGGTGACTGGATCAAGAAACGTTATGCCGAGGTACGTGAGCGCCGCGCCGCCCGCACCCTCTCATCTGACCCCTCCCCGCAGGACGCGGTGGGCGAGCGTAAATGAGTCATATCTGGGATATTACTTATTTAAAGATTATGTGTCAAAATGTAAACAGAAACTATGGACTTCTTGACACGTTACTTGAGTCGCAGAGTGATGAGTTTCACATTCTGCTCATCCAGGAACCACCATGGAACCTAATAAGACACGTGCCCTCATCCGCAACGAGAGAGGGAGAAGCGGTGATTGGTGCCCCTATGCACCCCAATTGGGGCTGCATGGTCCGACAGGCTGGGACAGACACTGCCCCAGCCCCTAATGATGCCGCCCCGTTCCCTAGGAATGATCGCGGCGAATTTCCACGCGTCGCTGTCTATTTCGACAAGCGGCTGCAGGCCCTGAGACCCAGCTACCGCCGGGATCTCATCGATCATTGTGACGTCATTGTCTTCACCTTAGGTGCAGGCGATAACCTCATCTTTTTAGCCAACATCTATTCGGACAGGAACCACACCAGGATCCGCCTCCTCTCTGAGGGGGCGGAGACATGGCCCCACCGCTTCCACCTTATCGGGGGAGACTTTAACTGCTGCCACCGCCTCTGGGACCCCCAGGGTCCGGCGGCCAACGTCCACACTGACCGCCTTATAGCGGCCACCACTCGCCTCGGGTTATTGCTCTGCCGTCCTGACGAGGCAAAGCCCACCCATTATCCCTACAACAACGAGCTCAATCCTACTGTGATTGACTTGTTATTCATAAACTCGGTGGACGAAGCGGTCACCAAGCACACGATCTTCCCGGAGCATCGCGGATCCTCGGATCACGCTCCTCTCCTGGTTAATATTCAGACCCCGTTCTTCCGCGTGCCTCTGCGGACGAAAGGGATTGCTCCGGACTCAGACAAAGAGATGGCCTATTTAGGAGATCTCTTCCCGTCTTTCGGCCCTGTCCAATTGGACGGGCCATACACCGGCGGAGGTGGATGAGGTGGTGCAAGCCATCTCAGAAGCGTTTGCAGCGGCGTGGCTCACCCATGCCCGGTCTAAAAACATCATCTGCAGCCGCTCCAAGGAGTGGTGGTCGGACGAATGTCACACAGCCCTCGAGGAGTACCGGGATTCCCGGGACCCTGAGGACTGGCGCATGTTTAAGCAGGCTGTCAAAGCCGCCAAGCAGGAATTCTTTGATGCGCGCATCAAGGAAGTCTCCTTCACCAATCAGCGACCCTGGGACTTGATGCCCTGGGTCAAGCAACGTAACCTCCCATCGTGCAAGGCCATCTCCTATGGGGGTGAGCCTTGCAACACGTTGGAGTCACTCTGGACAGCACTGGATGGTACCTACAACGCGGCCAATGACCGCCCCATAGACCTCTCAGTCCTGGACGATTACGAGCCCCTCCCCCCCCGGGAGTGGATTCCCTTCTCCCTGCTGGAACTGCGGGAAGCTCTCAAAGCGTGTTCATCACGCTCTGCTCCGGGGCCGGACCACGTTACGTGGTCCTTCCTCAAGCACTGGGCCGGCAATGTAGAAATCGCTGAGCTCTTTGTCCGCATCGCTGAAGCGTGCGTCACACTGGGCCATTGGCCCTCTCATTTTAAGGAGTCCACCTCGGTCATCATACCAAAGCCTGGAAAACCTAATTATTCCACCCCAAAGTCATTCAGGCCGATAGTGCTTCTGAACACTCTCGGGAAGTTGGTCGAAAAGTTGCTGTCTAGACGGCTACAATTCGACGGAGTGGCACACGGCGTTTTCCATCCTAACCAGTTTGGAGGCGTCGCCCAACGTTCCACTGAGGACGCTGGTGTCTACATTACCCACCTCGTCCACGCAGGGTGGACAAAGGGCCTACAAACGAGCGTTGTCGCCTTCGACATTGCTCAATTCTTCCCATCGCTAAACCACCAGGTTCTGCTGACAATCATCGAGAAGTCGGGGTTCCCACCTTGTGTGGTGAACTTCTTCCGCTCTTATCTTGTAGGCCGCTTCACGACCTACAAATGGAACACTGACAGCTCGGGCAGGTTTTCTGCCGATGTCGGGGTGGGGCAGGGCTCGGCTCTGTCCCCCGTCTGCTCAGCGCTGTACATTGCGCCAGTGATGCGCCTCTTCTTCGCCCGCGTCCCCCGGCCGCTAGCGGATTTCATATCTTATGTGGACGATGGCACGCTCATTGCACAATCTAAACGGGTGGAGGACAACCTCCCTAAACTTGTGGACGCCTACAACGAGGTGCTCCGCCTTTTCACGGCCCTCGGACTGGTGTTGGAGCACGCCAAGTCCGAAGTCTTCCACTTCTCTAGAGCACGGGTGGCGCCCAACCCCCCCATCGATCTTGATGTCACCCCATTCACTGGGGCTACCCCTCTCAAGCCCAAACCGATTTGGCGGTACTTGGGTTTCTTTTTCGACCGGAAGCTGTCCTTTAAGGAACACGTCCGGTTCTACACCACCAAGGCGTTCACGACTGTGAGCGCCATGCATATGCTTGGCAATTCGTCCAGGGGACTTTCCCTGGCGAATAAGTGCCTACTCTACAGGTCCTGCGTCATCCCAGTGGCGACATACGGACTTCGTCTCTGGTTCTGCCAAGGTACCCGTACCAAAGGCATGGTCAAAGCCCTGTCCCAGATGCAGCACACCGCCGCACGCTGGATCACAGGTTGTTTCTGTACGACCCCCGTAGGGGCTATGGAGTGTCTCGCCGCCCTGGTGCCTATGCCACAGGTGCTGCGCCGTCTGGCTGATAAGAGCTGTCTTCGGACAGCCACTTTGACGCCCACACACCCCGTCCGAGCCATCTTGGAAGGGGACCTTGTGGGAGACGCCCCCCGGCACGCGCTGGGACTTCAGGCCCTCCTGCCAGTCGCCCGACGGAAAATTGTGTCCCCCGCAGCGGACATGATGACCATCTGCACCCTCTCTGATGAACTCTTTGAGGCCTATGGCCCTGAGAGCCAACCCGGAGATCGGTTAATAGACCTGTTCTCGGACAGGATCTCCATCTACCGCCCGCCCCCCAAGGGAATGGACGAACGTAAGGAATATCCCGACTGTCTGGACCACGTTCTGGCTCTAGCCAGACTCGATCTGGACTGTCTCATCGTGGGGTGTGACGGGTCCGTGCCCAAGACAGCCCATCAGGCCGCGGCGGCTGCCCTTGTGTTCCGCGGGAACCAAGAGGTCCGCTGCGCTACCACGTTCCTCGGTCGCGCTTCAGCGACTGACGCCGAACATTGAGCCCTCCACCTTGGAGTGTCCGCAGCCGTTGCTGTTGGATGTAAAAAGGTGGTAGTATTCTTGGACGCCCTCGCACTAGCCGATGCGTGGGTGGACTGCTCCCCGTCGGGGGGTCAACAGCACGCCCTACGGCTGTGCCGCCTTCTACGGCCCTGGTTCAAATTAGGCCAGGACCGCCAAATCCACCTGTGGTTCGTCCCCTCCAAGTTGAAGTGGGCGGTACACAAGCAGGCTCACGACGTTGCAACGTCACTCCGAATGCCTCTAGGGATCTCCCCTAAAGCCACTTGCAACTGGCTGATTGCCTCCTTCAGGGAGACGGCAGAGAAAGACTGGGTGGCCCGCTTTGCGGACCCCAAGTATTGAGGGAGGAGCTTCCTGGACCTTAGGGCCCAGCGGAAGACCCCCGCAATGCCCACCGCCTCTGGCTGTGGACCTTGGCTCAAAGAAACTGCATATGACTGCAGGTTGACGGCCCGACTCTGTCGGTGCATTACAGCGCATGCCCCCATCAGGAGTTACCGCGACCGCTTCTTCCCCAGTGAGGACACTCACTGCTCGTGCCCCCCCCGGCCCTTCCAGGACCGGGATCATCTGCTTCGCGTGTGCCCACATGTGAAGCGCAAGAAGCACCGGCAGGGTCCGCGATGAATCGCGGACCTCGTCGAACTTCTCGAGGCGAACCCACGTGCGTTCGCCTTTGCCCCCCTGGAAGGGTGGGATCCGGGATGAGGGTTACGCGCAGGGCGTATGACCCCCGTCTGGTGGCTTGGTGCGCCTGATGGCCGCCGAACGCGCGCTCGGTCTCTGAGCCTGCAACGTCCCTGTCGGTAATGCCGAACCTCGGGTTCGTCGCTGGCAAGGTTGGGGGGCCCGCCAGTTGGTGGGTACCGTCCCATGCATGGGGCGGCTAAGCGAGGAGGGGCTGTACTCAGGCAACCGAGGGGCTCCGAACCCCGTCGGGCCTTATGGCTGACGGGTTGGCCAACCTGTGGGAAGGCCTGTAATCCTCATTCCTGGCCGGTGCGTCAGTGGGCGCGCACGACTAATAGGGGCTGTGCAGGGGCTTAGTGGGGGTAGGACACTGGGGGTGTTAGTACGCGCCGTTGGGAGTGCCGGCGAGCTGGTTCGGGGAGGTGCCCGAGCGCCCTTGACCTGTAATCCGGTCTTGCGTGCTGCCTTAGCAGACACCACGCTGGCCTTCACGCACTCAAGTGCAATATTGGGGCTGTAGTTTCCCCTCCAACTTACGTCGCATACCCACCATCTTCTGTAGTAGATAGCCGTGGACTGCGCCCATGCACCACGTTAAACATTGCTGATTTAAAAAAAAAAAAAAAACCCACACTCCACTTAAAATCTATGTAGACTCCCAGTAAAGTCTATGTAGTCTACGTAGACTCCATGTATACATGTGGGGGAGTGTAAAGCTCTCAGAATCTACCTGAACTCAAACAAAGCCAGAATACCCAGAATACCCGGATTCCTCACCACCAGTCACATGCACACCACCTGTGACATTGTGACCACCAGCTCACAGCTCACCACCACCACCACCACCATCGATGCGGCCCCCCCCCCCTCATCATCCAACACCTCGGCCGCCCCCCCCTTACCCAACTCACACGCCACCACCACCCCCACAACCTTTCCCACCACCACCGCCACTGTTCCCACCACCACCGCCACTGTTCCCACCACCACCGCCACTGTTCCCACCACCACCGCCACTGTTCCCACCACCACCGCCACTGTTCCCACCACCACCGCCACTGTTCCCACCACCACCGCCACTGTTCCCACCACCACCGCCACTGTTCCCACCACCACCATGACCCCCCTGCTACCACCATGACTCTCCTGTTACCACCACCACCCCCACCACCACCAATGCTGCCACCACCCCCTTCCCTCACCCATCGCTGCCACCACCGGTGTGGAAGGGTCAAGTGCCCCATTTGTCAGCTCTCCTGTTCTTGGGGAATTCTCACAATCTCTCTCCTCTTGCAGTAATGCCTCCAGGCAGTTGTACAGATTCTTAATGCCTTCGATTCCTTTTATGTTTCATACTGATGT
The DNA here is from genome assembly GCA_964034925.1 of Tricholoma hemisulphureum. NCBI lineage: Eukaryota > Fungi > Basidiomycota > Agaricomycetes > Agaricales > Tricholomataceae > Tricholoma > Tricholoma hemisulphureum. Next base: position 7,326,742 of record OZ035935.1, on the reverse strand, counting down.
CTTTGTTGTTCTCTACTACAGTTCACTTCCTGTCCTTCACCCATTCATCGACGACTCTGTCTCTCCTTGACCCATCAAACACATGTTCCCTTCTGACATGAGCATTTGGTTCCAGGATCCTTCATTTCCCATTAATTAACGACCTTCTTATCATGTTCACTTACCACCCTTCAACAATCCATCAAAAATGCTCAACACAATTTTTTCAGCATGTCAAAATTCAACTCAATGGGCTGAATGACTGGACGGTAGGGTTGAAGGGTGTTGTTTTGGCATTCTCTGCACTTGCTGGGGGACAGGCGACATACAGTCAATAGAGAACCCCAACAATGAACCTCTCCCCAAGTCATTCCCAGTCTGTGAAACACTGGGATGAGGACTTGACTATGCCACCCTACCACCACTCACTTCAAGATCAACAATCTTATCTTGGACTCTACCTGTATTCCTGGGCATCAATGCTATAGCTTCTTTCATAATTTATCATTCAGGTTGCTTGGCCCTGTTGGCACAAGAGAATGCACACAATCAGTTTTTCATTTGTAACTACTTGCAGAATGTATTTAGGTGTCTCCCCACCTTTTGAATGGGACCACTCTTGCTTTTCCCCACATTTCTCGAGTCCCTCTAAGGTTTCCCCCCAAGTCCTTCAAAGTTATCAAGACCTCTGCATGTGAAGGTGTAGATTCTCAAGCTGAGTATTCAAGTCCATAAGTCTCTCTGTGTTTTCTGTGTCCCATTTCATCACTTTGAAGTCTTTAACTCAGTAAAGAGAACTTCCAGTTCTCATTACAAATCCTTTTGTTCCAGCTTCTCCTCTTGCTTGTTGATTTTCTCGGTTTAGCAGTCTTGATACGTGATCTGGTTGATTGCATTTGCAACCTTCATTGATTGTTTCCCATGCCTCATGTTCTCTTTGAACGTGACTCTGGGTATCACAACTCTTGTGTTTCCTTCATATTCAAGTCTACAGCTTGTTCTTTCATTTCTTATTCACTCTTTCTGTCTACACTTACCATGCCTATTGCGACTTGACAACCAGAGTCCCTGGACCTCCACTGGACTTTTTCCACTACCACACCAGCACCGCCCCTCTTCACCACATTGCACACCACGGGGCCTTTGGGCCCTGCATAAGTTTTGTTTTGTTTTTTGTTTTTGTTTTTGTTTTGTGTTTTTTCTCTAGGATGCCACCTCTGCCTCCCTCTCCGTACTCCTCCCACTCTCCCCCATCCTCCAGTCCAACAGTATGGGGCCCCAGGTCCCCAATAAGTATTTTTTATTATCCCTAATTATATTTTGCTAATAAACTATTTATTTTCAGTTTTTTTTGTGTGCATTCAATGAGCCCCCAATGCACTGCCCCTCCTCCCCACTCAGCTGGGAGGTGGGGGGCTGATGAGGGATATTACAGCCCTAAGCCCCAGGACCGATGCACCTGCCAGAGGCACACAGAACCCCCCCTCAACCACCATGCCATGAGCCTCCAGTGCTGTGTCACCACCGACCATGTGGCATGATGACCAGGGGGGGCACAGGGGAGGACAGTTAGATGGCAGGTGAATGCACCAGGCGACAGGAGGACACACAGATGAGCAGGGGGACACCTAGACCAGGGGGCATGTGACCAGTACCACCTGGCCCAGCCCCATGAGCCACTGCTCATGGGGTGGAGCATGGGTGGAACAGCAACAATGCTGGAGTGGCCACAGCCCAGCACACCAGCACCCACAACCACTGCCATGAGCCATTGCTCATGGGGTGGAAAGGGGTGCTACATTAGTGGCACTGGCAAGGCGATGTGCAGGGAGGGGAGGGGCCATGGCAGCTGATGCCATGGCCCAAAGCGGAGGAGTGGCACCCAGACAAGCAGGGGGGGGGGGGCAGAGAATGGGGGACACAACCAGCACCACTTGTCCCAGCCCCATGAGCCACTGCTTGTGGGGTGGAGCATGAATGGAACAACAGCGATGCTGGAGCGCACACGCCAGCACCCACAACCACTGCTATGAGCCATCGCTCATTGGGTGGAAAGGGGTGCTATGTCAGTGGCACCAGTAGCATGAGTGACATGAGGGGAGGGGAGGGATGGGCACAGAGGGGATGTGACACACCCCACTCCCCCCCCCCCCTCTATACCAGTATTATATATATTTAGAACATTTTGTAAGTAGGTAATATATATATATATTTCAGCCAACATGACATGATGCAATGCCTGAGGACACAACCACTTCCCCCCCCTACATATAATGATTTTATATGTAGTGTGTTTTATTCTGTAGATAGGTATTAAAGTAACAATAATATTCTATACTAATAAAGGTGTCATGGTGTACCTGTTAAGTTGTTGGAAAATCTGTAAATGGTAATCTAGAGGTTGAGGGTTCAATCCTGGCTGGAGACATCTTATTTTGAGTTTAACTTGGTGTTGCAAAGTTCTTGTCCATTTGACCCCACAAATTTCAGTCAGAATACCTGGAATTCAGTTGAACAAACCGGAATCCACCTGGACTTTCCAGAGTCCGGGGAATCCAACCAGAATAGGTGGGGGACCATAAAACACTGCATAAACAGCATGCAGCCATCTGGCATTAACATTAGGAATGGAACTTTGTTGGGGATCCATCCCATGGTTTTATTGGGAATGATGGGAGCATCAGGGTTAGCAAACACTGGCAGAGGAATTGGAGGGAAGCCTTGGGAAATGCTTTTGGCAATGGTGAAAACTATGCTGTCAACAAGAGCATGATGACCAACAAAGGTGTTAAGGTACATTAGGGATGTCACTGGAGGAAAGAAATTGGAATACTTACCAGTAGAACTAGTAGCAGCAAATTCTACACACTCACAGGAGCATCATCAACTATGTACCCACCTGAAGGGACAACAAGATTGTAAGTGATGGAATGCCAAGAGTTAGATGTTGTACTGACTTTGGTGTTGTACTGACTCCACAAAGAATGGTGACAATAGGAATCCTGCCTAGTGTAAAACACCAAGAGGAATGTCAAGTCACAGTGCAAGTTTGAGTTCCAAGTTGTGTACAGCAGAGTTTGAAAGTGATGACATCCAACTCAGAGTCACTTCAACTTTAACTTCAAGTTGTTACCTAGAACTATAGTACTGGCTTGACTGCTCAGTATCCAATGCTGAGCAGTTTCAACAAGTTCTAGTTCACCAATCTCACAGCAGCCAGCTTGGGCCTGCTTGGTGTCTTGACACTGAGAAGTTTATATGTCCTCTGCCTTCTGCTCTCTTTCAAGTTTCTGCAGATGTTCTCTCCAAAAATGGGCTATATTAGTTAGACTCATGTGTTTTTCCTACTATGAGACTAGTATGGGTGTTCTCAATTGTTTCTCATACTAGAGATGTGTAGCAAGCAACTAATCCTGATGTAAAGATATGCCAGCCCACAATATAGCTAGCCATGATTCCTCCATGCCAAGCACATAAAGACGCTTCAGCTTTAATCCTGACAGAATGTCCATACAATTGGGACAATGCATGTCATGACCGGGCCCCATTTATCCTTGCCTCACTCATCTTGCATGACTGCAGTTCCTATGAGAAAAACCATATCCTTTTAGTGGACACTTTCACCCTGCTCCTTGGCCATATACCCCCAGAGAAGCCAAAACCCTAACCAGCCCCCTTCAGCAAGTCACAATTGCATTGGATACCTATTGTTGATATATGTATGTGCAGGTGACAGCTCAGGAGTGGCAGCCTGACACAAGGGTGTAGATGAATCCTTCATAGGCCATGTTAGCAACCCCACATGACTAGCTGAGTACTATGCCAGTGTAGATGTCTTGGCATGAGCATTATTCCAACATTTTTATGCAGCCACAACTGATCTTCCTCCGCAGTTTCCCATCATTTACCAGGAAGAGTACTGCTCCTCACCAGAATTCAGGGTTTGGTCAACATGAAGGGCTCAACCAGAAACATTCAGGCAAGTCATCGTCATCGACAAAGCCTAGCATCCACCCTCCCTTGATGTGGCCCAGCACTCAGCACCTGGTCACAGATGGCTGCACCAGGCTCCCTCTATGCAAACCAGCAGCAAGCCCAGGGGTATCTGAATGGAACCACATCCCTCATCCCCAGCTTTTGAACAAGCAGTGGCAAAACTATTCTTATCTACTAAGTCAACTCATCTTCAACACACGTCTCAGGGTTATTGCCATAGAGAAGGGATCATGAATGCTAGGTGGGAGTCTCAGATGCCTCATTAGGGCTGTCTATGAACACTAAAGTATTTTTACATCCTGCTTATTCTTATCATCATCCTTTTGTTCAGCATTGCTTACTGGGTTATACTTCTCTTCTAGACATTCCCTTTGCCAATACCTTAGGTCAGTGTATGATTGTATGAGTGCTCAAGTTGTGTGGGGGATTGTCAATGAGAAGAGGGAATATCTGTGGAAAGGAGATGCAAATTCATGTGTTTATTTTGTTGGGTTATAAACCCACTGGTTTGACAGAGTACTAGTACTTGTTGGACTGCTTGGTGTCTAACACTGGATGGCTCCTAGAAATTCTTCAGTGTCTCACTCTGGTTCTTCACTTTCACCATTATACTAGTTTCACATTAAGGCCATATATGATGTTGAAATGCCCAAACTCACTACCCAAATGACTCAAATAATGTCTTATTCCATCCCTGTCCTTTTGACTTCTATCATAGGCAACTTCTTGCTCCAAATACCATTACCTATTCTTTTACTGCACTGTCATGTCTTGCCTCCACCCAGAAAGAGGGCTAATCATGGAGAACCTTTTCAAGTTGTTGCTGACAGTAAAGAACATCAATGTATGCTAGCATCTAAGCAAGAATGCAGAGTGTGCAGGTTCCACAGTCACCCAAGAAGGTGGTTCACAAAATGGGACAGCTGGTGGGATGCTGTAATAAGGATTGTGAGGGTTGTGATATGTTTACCTCACTTACTAAATGGCATTGACCCTGGTCATGACAAATGCCGTGATTTCACTGTGCATCAAGACCCTACTAGTAAGCCATATCATGAGCAATATCCCAGCCTGTATTTCATATTAAGCTCACCTTGTTTGTTCCTCAGTTGGTGACTTAGGAAGAATAATGGGATACATCTTCGCATGCACATCTGGTTAATCAAGACCATCAGATTTGTTTGTTTGGCATTTGGCAGTAGTGTATTTTCTGGAATTTGGACAATCTTGCAGTGTTATTTTTCATTAGTATGTCATTATAAACAGCACTGATGTTTCTCACTGCCTTCACTAGTAGTCCCTCCAACCAATTTTGTCATGGATATGACCTCTGACCACAGGTGAGGCTGCATCTCTAACATGCTGTAATTTACACTCCTCCACATATTCCAGAAATTCCAGAATATGGCTAAAGGACTCAAATCCAGATGGAATTTCATATAAAATAAATATAACAAAAAAAAAGAAAAGGGGAGGATGAGGGAGTGGGGCACATCACTGGCCCCCCTCCCCATGCCCATCCCCCTCACCCATTGCACCCCACCCCTGCCCTGCAAGCAGTTGCTTGCAGCAGCGGTGGGGGGTGCTCAGTCACATTGGGTGTCCTGTGGTCACACATCTGGCATGTCCCTCACTCTGACAGAGTGATGTTTATATTATTTAAAATAGAGTACTAATAAAATAAATATATACAGGAGGGGAGAGAGGGGGGGGGGGGGTGGGGCATGTCATGTTGGCATCATTGCCCCCCCCCATTCCCTGTCCCCCTCTCCTTCCCCATGCATTTCTATCACCCTCGCCTATTGCACCCCCTCTGCCTTGCAAGCAGTTGCTTGCAGCAGTGGTGGGGGGTGCTCTGTCATGCTGGGTGTTGCATCTGGCCTGTTCCCCCTCCCTCCTATGGCATCCCCCTGTCTCCCAGCATGACCCCTCACTCTGAGGGATGTCCTCTTGTCCCTCATTTCCCTAGGGGTAGGTCGTGTGTCAGTGGGGGTTATCCCTGGCTGGGGGAGGGTGCTGGCTCAGTGGGTGTGATGTGGCAGTATAGTGGTGATGTGGTAGCTGCATCATTGGTGACATGGCAGCTGCTGTTGTTCCCTCTTCCTTCTCTGGCAGGCCCTGGCACCTTCCCTCATCCCATGAAGCCCCCCACCTCCTAGCTAAGTGGGGAGGAGGGGCAGTGCATCATTGCATACAAAAACTGAAAGAGAAAAATATATATTTGATTAGCTTTGTACTATATGTAGACTATACATAGACTCCCACTGGACTCCATGGACTATACATAGACTCCCACTAAAGTCTATGTAGACTCCATGTATAGTATACATAGCAATTCCAAAGAAATAAAGCTACTATAGGGAGTCTACATATAGTCTACATGGAGTTTACAGGGAGTTTGCTTATTAGTCAATGTAAAGCCCATTACAGATGTTATACAGTGTTTATAGAGAGTCTAAATATAGTCTACATAGAGTCTACATAGAGTCTACATATACTTTGGCCATTCCTAGCCATCATTCCTAGAGGTAAGTCAAATATTAAATGTATTTATTACTATTTATGGAAACATCAATACTAGCAGAGATGTAAAAACACCCCAACATGCTAGAGATGGGGGGGGCATGTATTTACTAATATAATAGAAGACTAAATAATATGAAATAAAATAAACCCCTTCTACACCGCCCAGAGCGAGACAGGGGAGGGGGGAGGGGCGGCACGGCGCGGCGCGGCGCAGCAACTTGCCCATCTCATAGCACCCTGTTCCACCCCACAAGCAATGGCTCATGGTAGTGGTTGGGGGTGCTGGCGTGGGGGGCTGTGGCCCACTTGGCGGCATTGTCACTCCTAGGGATCTGCACGGGTTTGGCATACCCGCGCGGGTTACGGGTACGGGTACTCACGGGTACGGGTACGGGTCACGCTTGGCGTACCTGTGGACCTGTGCCCATACCCATCACCAAAGTGGGGGCGAGGGCTCGAAGTCTATAATAACTATTAATTTTAATTACTATATGTAAAACTATTATATCTAGATATTAAAAAATACATAGGTGGGGCGAACCCAGGGTGAGGTGGTTGAAACGAGAGGCCTTATATATGCGCACGGGCCATTTGGCCTTGTGTGCACAGGTAATCGCGTCTTCGTTGAATGTTGACGCGTTGTTTACACATGTTTGGCTCCCCACCACAACGTTCAGAACCAGTCAGGACCTCGCTTCACCTTCCACCCTGCTCCGTGGCCACTACGATGACAAACGGGACAAATATGTCGATAACGAGGACCACAGGCTAAGACAAGAAGGCGACGGTGACGACGAATGGGAGGGAGAAAGGAGGAGAACCAGGAGCAGGGCTCAAACGACGCAAATCGTTGTTGGGCCCCAGGTATGTTTCGCTCTTCTCATTCTTTTGTTTATTGACTATGTTTCCTTTGTTTAGGATGTAACCTACATGCTACCACCACCACCACCACCACCACCCTCTAACAACACCCACCGCTGCGAGCTGCTCGTGGGGTGGGACTTCTTCAAAATTACTGGGAACAGGGGACGTCGCTGCCGCTCCCTGGTCCCCTCATCTCAACAAAGACGACGATGGCATCAACTGGCACCGCCACGGGCCCAAACGACACAACGAGAACCACTGCCGCGAGCAACTCCTCGCGGGGTCGGAATCGGTGCCACTTCAAAATGGCGAGACAACGGCAACGCCGCCACCAGGCCAAACGAATGACGAGACGACTGGAGCTGAGGGGGAAACAACGAGGAGGCAAAGGAAATGGAAAAAAAGGCCCAAGACTCGTCGTTTGACGTCTCTTGGGCGGTTGGTAAGTTTTTTTTACTCCTGTTTCGTTATTTTGCTGCTAACAATCCTTTTGGGTACTAACTAGAATACTACGATGACGACGACAGGACAACGAAGCCGACCAGCACCCGCCACCACCGTTGTGAACCCCTGCTCGCAAGGTGGATGCAATGATGAAACAACGACGACGACACGGGGAGAGGACCAACAACAAAGCACACCACCCGCCCCCAGCCTCACGAGCGACTGCTCATGGGGTGGATCGTGGGTGGACCGACGACGATGGGGATGACGCCACCACCACCACCGCCCCTGCTCGCAGGGTGGGCGCGAGGGAGGGGAGACGATGACGAGAGAGGATGACGACGAGAGAGAGGAACGATGAGAGGGGATGATGACGAGAGAGAGGGACGATGAGAGGGGCCCAGGAGACACTTGTCTCCTGGGTATTTTTGTTTCTTACTTTTCTCTGGCCCAGGGGACACGCTCCTGGACCGTTTCTTTTTTTCTTTCTTTCGTTTCGGTGGCCCACCTGCAATCCACCCCATGCCTATGACTCGTAGGGTGGTTTGAATGATTGTAGTTAAGTATATAATTTAATAATTGTATTTTTGTTAGTATAACCCCTGACGAAACCTGTACCCGCCGTGACCCGTGACTCATGACCCGCGGGTTGTGGGTACGGGTAAGGCACGGGTACGGGTACGCTTGAGCGTACCCGCGGGTTACCCGTGCGGATCCCTAGTCACTCCACCTGCGCTCCACCCCACGAGCAGTGGCTCATGAGGCTGGGCCGGGTGGTGTCCATTGGGGTGCTGGGCTTGCTCGTCGCATCACCCTCAGTGGTCGGGGCTGGTGACAAGTCCCAGCAGTGTCTCCTGTGTTCTAGGGGTCTTCTGTTGCGTCACAGAGGTGTCCCCCACGTTCTAGGGGCCTTCTGTCGTGTCCCCCGTGGCTCCTGTCATGTCCCTCGGGTACTGGGCCCTCTTGTCACATCCCCCTTAGCTCCTAAGGTGGTTAGTGACGTGGCGGGCAGGGTGAGCCGTTCTGTGTGCACCTCATGGGTACCCTGCTGCTCGGGCCTCCCAGCACCTCCCTATCCCCCTCCATGCCCCTCACACTCCTAGCTGAGTGGGGAGGAGGGGCGGTGCATTGGCTATCTGATGTCATATATAGAAAACTGAAAAAATAAATTTGAGCTTAAAAGAAAATAGATAAAGAAAAGAAATACCCAACATGAAGGCCACAGGCCCCCATGGATGGTAGTGTAGGAGGGAGGGAGGGGGGGCAGGCAGGAGGTGTGGGGATTGGGGGGGACAGTGCAGGTGTCAGTGACGTGGCACATGCATGGGTGGGAGGGGGGGCTTACCAGGTTGCAGGGGGTGCTGAGGTCGCCGCCCCAGGTCGTCGGGGTGATACCTAGTCGGAGGGGGTGGTCAGTGATGTGGCACGTCAGGGAACAGGGGGGGAGGGGGCTGCTTACCATCTGGGGGTGCTGGGGGTCGTCGCTGCGTGTTGGCTGGCCTGAGGGAGCAAGGTTGGGGGCTGTGGACAGAGATGGTGAAGGGGGTGGTGGTGGTCGAGGCACGAGGTGGCAGCAGCAGTGGCGGCGGCGAGGTCAGTGGTGGTGGTGGTGGTAGCATGTCATGTGTAACTGATAAACAAACAGTCACACAAGGCCACATGTTTTAATGAACACGTGATGAACATATCACTTAGAGATCAAAGTTTCCATAATATGCAAAGTTGCATAGCTGAATGGTTATGTGCGGCTACTTATGTAATATGTAATCCAGTGGTTGTGGGTTCAAATCTCTAACATGGCAATTTTTTTATATTTAATAGTATGAGGCTTGTATACATAGAGTCTATGTGGAGTCTACATAGAGTCTACATGGAGTCTACATGGAGTTTACATGGAGTCTATGTATAGTATTTAGTGGGAGTCCCACTACTCCTTGTAAATACATGGAGTTTACTGGGGGTCTACATGGAGGCTACATAGACTTGCCATCAACATGAATCCCATGTTTGGTGAACCCACACTGTTGGGATTATGTATACAAGAGTATACAGGCAAGCCAAGGCAGTTAACATGCCTATGGAATATTGCCAGAATATGCTAAGTCATATTAACACATGTTTAACAGAGGTTAACACATGCTACAGGATTAATCATCCTGCAGCATGTCTATCATAGGATAGGCAAGATATAGCCATGTCTATGATAGCCTATCCAAGACAAAGCTATGGATAGAGTGTCTATGACACACCCTGCAGGAAGTCTAGGACTTACCAAGCCATGATATCATATGTCACTATTATTGACACTGTTATAGGGGATATGACATAGTTATTCATTATTAACTGGTACAGGGGTCTATTACAGAATACCTCCTTTATATATTAAAGGAGTGCATTACACTATACCTCCTAACTGTGTAGTATAAATATTGCACATCATGTAGGAGATGATAATAACATTACTCCCTGTGGCAGACTCCCTCACTCACTAGCCTTTGAGATTAACTTCATCTTCTTAACCTTGTCCTTAACTCCTCCTGTCACTGTTCTCCACTCCATTCCCAACACACACTCCACCTAAAGTCTATGTAGACTTTCAGTAAAGTCTATGTAGTCTACATAGACTCCATGTATACATGTGGGGGAGTGTAAAGCCCTCCCGAATTGTAGTTGATTGGTAGTAATGCAGGGGACGAAAGTAAGGCAGTCTTCAGGTGTTCTTGCACTTTGATTTGTTCTTTGCCGAATTCATATGGAACATCCTTGCATGTAAGCTTGACCAATGGGTGTGCGCATTGTGTGAAGTTGCAAATAAAGTTGCAAAGGACTCCTACAGTCCCTAAGAAAGCGCGAACTTCCAAAATGTTGTTGCATGGTCCCCAATTTGCTACTTTTGATTCATCGGCTATTCTTCCTTCGTATGTGCAGCAGTGACCAATGACCCAAAACTTCGGAACACAAATTAAGAGCTTTGTGCCAGAGAATGTTCCTCCACAGTACTTCATGCATTGTATGATCCTGTTGACATTGTTAAAGTGTTCCCATACAAATCTCCGAATTTGAGGGTTCTCTTGAATGGTCTCGAATGATCTGCCTTCAAGGATATATCGCAAAGCTGGACCTTTGACTGGTACATTGTTGATATAAGGAATTGTGAGGCCAGGGATTTCTGGTTGTAGGATAAATGTAACATCATCGTGAAAGATAGGGACCGAATTTGTCCATCCCATGGGCAGGGTAACCAAGCAAAGTGCGCCAAAAGGTGTCTGGAAAGTTGTGTAATTGTGCAAACTTTCTGCGATGAGTCATTTGTCGTATCCAACATATAGATCCAACATCGCACCACATGCCCTACCAGTGAATTGTTCTGCTAAATGGTCAGGAATGGGTGGGACTCCAGAGTGTCTGATGGTAATGCGATTGAGTGGTTCTAGACTGTGGACAAGTCTTAGTCCTTTGCCATCTTTCTTCAAGATGCAGAGCCATCTCATGTGATAAGATGAATTTGAAGGTTTGTAGACACCAGCTGCGATCTTTTTGCGAATGATAGCACAGACTTCATTGTATATTCCTGGTGGTATGGGGATGTTCTTCTCAATGAATGGTACATGGGGGATGGTTGGGATGTTGATTGGGGGAAAGAAATCAGAGCGAAAGCTTCCTTGTTTGGAGTCATCCCATGCGAAGGCTTTGTTCTGCTTACACATGAAGTCATGCATTGAATCTCGTTTGCGAGGCCATAAGAAATCTTCATGTTTCACATCTAGGGCTTTGTGACGATCTTCTGTATAACGTCCTGTGGGGATAAATGGAGGTGGATTTGGGTCAAGTGTTGGCATATCAGACAATGGATTGCCTAAGATGTTTCACACTATGTGATATCATTCTGGTAGTTTGGCCACAATGGAGCAAACTTTCTGTGCAACTGGCTTGTACTTCTTCTTCATCACAACTCCTTTCGTCTTGGGAATAGCATCTATAAAAGTCAATAGTGGTGACATTGAGGTCATTGAGGGTTCGTAAGAGACATATATGGAAGCTGAATCTTGAAGTGAATTGAAATCTATAAGCATCACACTTTCTCCTTGATCATCAATCAATTCCTTGAAAGTACACAAAAATTTCCATCTGGGCCTTTTTGTCGAAACCCAATGTGTCTAGGCTTACCTCTAGGGATTGTAGGGATAGTGCTGACTTGTCCTGAATTCAGATCTATGATAGTGATTGTCTGGTCTTTATTCTTGTAATTCTTGATCATGCTTTTGGTTAACACATTGAATGGCCATCCAATGAGGATGTCGTAGGCTGGGTTGCAAATAAGATGGATCTGAAAATAGAGGGTGACTTCACCGAATGTGCATGAAACATTTCTTGCTAATCCAAGAGAGTGATCTATTTCGCCATTCACAGATTGCATATTGAGTTGTATCGTTGGATCGAAATGTAGACCAAGGTTGTAACAGACAGCCTCTGACATCGCAATGATTTGTGAACCAGGATCAATAATCACCTCAATATGCTCCTAGTTATCTACTAGCATCATGATTGAGCGAAGGGCATGCAATTCCTTTCTGACGGTTATAGTCTTTTGTTCTTCACCAGGTTGTAGATTGCTCAAATAAGTGTCGTATGCATCCTGAACCATGAGTGCATCAAATGGGAGGGGTATTCCACTTGTGCCATGCGAACTGGATTCTTTGGCAGGTTCTAGTTGTGGTAACTCGTCTTGGAAGTGGGTGACAACTGTATCCAAAACCTTTTCTATCTCTGTTGGATATAAATGTTTGGGGGTGACTGCATCGCGCATCTTCTGGCGATATTCTGGTGAAATGGATAGTAATTCCTCTGGTGATAGAGTAACGAATGGTGCTTTCATTGTTCAGGTGTATGCTTCATCAGCAAATTTTGAGTTGTAGATGGGTGTGATAGTCCTATAGGCTGGTTCTCTAGACGGTTTCTCTTTCTCAGGTGCAGCGACGGTTCACGAAGTTGGTGGGGTATAGTGTGCTTCTGGAATGTTTGCAAAAGGGTGTATGGGTGGTTTCACTATGGCTGGTACAGGTTGTGCAGCTGTAGTCAAAGGTCGAGCATTTGTCTGCAAGGGCTGGGAAGGAGGCTGTGAAGTGGTCAATGGTTTGGCCGATGTCGCAGCATTGTCACTTTCTGTAGTGCGATTCAGAGGTCCTCTGCGAACTTGTGGTACTTTGACTCCATCAAATACCGGTTTTGTGCGAAGCGCAAGGAGTTTGCATTCAAGTGCATTGATATGTTCTTTGTGGAAATGCGTGTAGTAGTTTTTGTAACCCCTACTTCGGATTTGGGCAAAGAGGGGATAAGATCATAAATCATTGTGGATGTTGCTGGGGATGTGGAGAGTGATGTGACCATTACTTGTCCAGGATTCGACCTGTGATATTTGTCCAGTCTGTCTGCTAAGAACTTCCCAACAATCACATGAGGAAGGAATGATCCTGAAGGGAGAACAACTTTGCCTTCTGCATTTCGCTTGCATTTTCCTGACAAGATGTACAATGTCAATTTTGGACACTGCAAAATGAAGTGACCTTGTTCACCACAGAAGTTGCAATTGCCTGAATTCAGTGGGCGATTGTCTTGCGAAGGCTCTTCTCCTGTCTTCACATTGACCACTATGATTATTGTCTGTGCAAGCTTCTTGAAGATGCTGTTCAGATCTTCGATCTTTATACCTGTTGCTGGAGGCAAAGACGATGAAGGATTGTAAGATGCTGAAGACTGTTGCGGAGTTAGATCATGAGCTGGGGAATAACTGCTGTGCAAATTGGGTGATCCTGCAGTTAGAATGTACACCACTGCATCATATAACTGCATGAGAGTGTAGCCTTGATTTGCCGCTTGATTTGGATGCATGAACATCAACTTCATCAACATCCTTTTCCAAAGATGATGAGGTATTCCTTGAATGAATGCACAACTTTGCTTGTTTGTGGAGATCCTAGTTCGATCTATAAGAAATTTTGAAATGGTGTAGAATTGCCTGTAGTAGTCCGTGAGGTCTTTGGGCATCTTGATTCCTAGACGCAATCGCTCGCCAACTACTTTGTCTAAATCTGCTTCCATCCAACGGTTGGTGCTGCTAGTTCCGGGGTACAACTTTAAAATCATGGTCTTCCAGAGAGCATAAATCACTGTTGCATCGTATTCTGGTAAAGCTTCCCAGAGTTCTGTGATCTCAATTGTGACATAGCGGCATGCATGTAGTTTCTTCTGATCATTGACTGGTATCTGGCATGACCTGAACAACAGTTCTAGTTCTGCGAAGTATCGTCCGAGTTTGCGAGGTTTGTCTTGCAGAAACTTTGGTGCACTAGAATGCCCTCTAGTTGGCATATTGGGTACCAGTGTAGTCATTATCGGTAATGTAACGGGGTTCAGTGGTTGCAAAGTGAGTGGCGAAGTGTTTACAGATGATTCTTGTGAGTCTGATGTGCTTGGCATTTGTTCTTTGAAGGTTGCTGGTTGTAGTAGAAATGCCTGGTTGAATATCACGCTAAACACTTGTGATGGTTGAAGTGGGTCGGTTGGAAATCAGCAGTGGTATGTGGATTCAAAGGTGTGGCAGACTGAATCAAGTGGATCAGATGAAAATCCCTTGTTTTTCAAAGGTTGTTCTGATGAAATCTTGAAAGAAAACCCTCATGGTGGGCTCCAAATTTGATGTATTCTTAGCATTCCTAGCTGCGAAGAAGCACTGGATAACTAGAAGAGGGAAGAGTTAGCTTAAAGGGTCCCAGAACCGGCCTGCTTCTACAAGGGTGGAAACCTGTGATGTCTGCTGTTAACGATGTACAGCCTAAACGAAGTGTGAAGAATGCGAAGTTATTAGAAAAGGTCAGCGAAAGGTCACGATAAAGGTAATCAGTAGCTCACAGTCTAATAGCGTGGTTTGATGAAAAGTACTTTACCAATGAACTAGGATTGTCCCAGTTCCTGGTCGCAATAATGCAGTGACGATATTCAAATAAGTCGCAAGTCGACTTCACAGTTGAACATGAGAGGAGACAAAAGTTGAAACCTTAGCACTGAGAAAGGGGGAGATGAGATCTCTGTTTCTAATATTTTACATAGACTTCTTATACTAACTAAATCAAAGTGGAAATTATGCGAAATGTGGATACTGTCCATGTCCATTGCCAACAGACTGCCTACACTAACTACTTACGGGTAACCCAGGTAAGTACAAAGTGGGTCAGTTCACAAACTCCGCAAAGTAGCTGCGAAGTGTGCAAAGTCCATAAAAGTGAAGTATAGTTAGTAATGGGCATTTCGCATGTTCTTCAGAAGGAAATGGAGGGAAACAGAACAAAGAGGAAGGTCGCCCCATGACCTTAGAATATAGTGAAACACAATTTCGCTGCCCATACTTGGTGGAAGCCTATCAACGGTCTTGACACGTGATCCAGTTGATCACATTAGCAAGTTTTGTTGATCATTTCCCGAGCCTCACATTCTCTTTGAACATGACTCCAAGTATTGCAACCCTTGTGTTTCCTTCATATTTGAGCCTACAGCTTGTTTTTTCATTTCTTACTCACTCTTTCTGTCTATGCTTACCATGCCTATTGCGACTTGATGACCAGAGTCCCCAAACCTCCACTGGACTTTTTCCCCTGCCACACCTCTTCCCCAACCCTGACCCTGACCTCTACTGCATCCATGCTGTTCTCCTCAGCCTCTGCCACATGCATAGAGTTTGAAGGTCCGGTCCAGTTGCAGTCGCGGCCCTTTTTGGCTGCAACTGGAACCGCGACCGGTTGTGCCACTCACAAAAACTTCCTGACCGGAACTGCAACTGCGGCCAACCGGTCGGGACCAGTTGCTTACCAGTTGCACCTCGGTCAAAACCGGTTGCAACCATCCTACTAGTAGTTATTAATTTTATCTAAAGTAGTCTACCAATTAATTTAATTACTTAAAAAAACACAAACGGGAGGGGAACGTAAAGAGGGGGGGACTATAACCGAGAGGGGGGAAGTGCGGACGAGAGGGGGGGGGGGAACGAGAGGTGGAACACTACAATGGAGTGGGGGGGAACGTGGACGAGAGGGAGGGGAGGGAAACGAGGGGGGGGAACATAGACGAGTGGGGGGGAACGCAGACGAGAGGGGGGGAATGCAGACGAGAGGGGGGGAATGCAGACGAGATGGGGGGAACGCGGACAACAGGGGGGCACTACAACCAAGAGGAGGGGAACATGGATGAGAGGGAGGGGAGGGAAACGAGGGGGGGGAACGCGGACAAGTGGGGGGGAACGCGGACAAGTGGGGGGGAACGTGGACAAGTGGGGGGGAACGCGGACAAGTGGGGGGGAACGTGGACAAGTGGGGGGGAACACAGACAACAGGGGGGCACTACAACCAAGAGGGGGGCACTACAACTGAGAGGGGGGGAATGCGGATGAGAGGGGGGAACACGTAGATGCAGACAGAGAGCAGGGAACAAGAGGGCAAGAGGGGGATGCAGGTGGGGCAGGGAACGGCACACACAGGGGGGGTGGTTGTGGTTGTGGGACAACGTCAAATGTTGAATGTTGAAAGTTGAACATTGATGTTGATCTTTGATGTGTAAGCACATGCAAACATAAACGTGTCATGACGCATCACCGTTTACTTGCACAATACATGTGCAAACATATGCAAATTAGTCAAAGGTATATAAAGCCTTGCTTGTCCACTCATTTTTAGTTGGGCATGCCCCACATTATTTACGAAAATTAAATTAGATATGAAATAGTAAGCCCTAACTAAGGATGGTTGTAACTGGTTGCGACCGGTTGCAACCCGGTTGGAAGCCCAGCAGATTTGGGGCAACTGCAACCGCGACCGTCGACAGCTGGTCACAACTGCAACCGAAAATTCCGGTCGTGACCGGTTCAGTCCAGTTGGGTCCTGGTCTTTTTTCGGTTGCAGCAACTGGACCCTCAAACACTACACATGCAGCCCTCCTTGCTGTGGTGTCTGCCTCCCTCTCTGCTTTCTTTCTAGCTTTCTCCACCATATCTGCTGCCTTTTTAGCTGCTCTCTCCCATTGCTTCCTCACCTTGTCAGCATCCTTAGCTGCTTGATCTATCCCCTTCTCATGGTCACAGACTCTTTCTGGATTCACTTGAAAATCAGTGCCATTTCTTTCACCACCTCCTTCCATTGCTTCATGAAGTCTTTCTCAGCAAGTGCATCCAGATTCTCCTCACCTGTCATGAGACAGGCATGCACTTGGGTAGTTTCCTTTTTCTATGTCTTCTTTTTCTCCTTGGCAAAAGCCCATTGTTATAAGCATCCATTCTCTGAGTCCATCAATCTCATTTGAGTAAAATCTTTCTCCAGTTGCAATTCCACTTGATGGATTGTATCTTGGAGCATCTTGTTCTCATGATGGAGGGCTACCTGGGCTGCCATATGGGGTAATGCTTGTGGTAGAGGGATGATATATCATACTTCATTGGTAGTGCCTGGATCAGTGGCGAGATTTGTGAGAGTGGGATTGTGAAGGACTTGAATAGGGACTAGAAGTGATGGAAGTGTTGTGGGCAACAGCTGTGCAGTCTCAGTGGTTGTGTTTTTTGAAGGCTCAAATACACTTGGATCTAAGACATTGCAATTGAGAGGCCAAATCCCTGTCTTGGCAAAGGCAGATATGATCATATTTGGCTTTAGTGCTTGTTCTTGGGCCTTTGCATAGAATACCAATAAATTTCGCTTTTTGATCTCCAAATAATCTGCTAAAGCAGTATTGACTTCTGACTTCCATGCAGAAGCCAAGGGTCCAAAACAGGCAATGTCACAAGGTTGAAGGGTGTGTTGTGTGAGATGGAAGGCAAATGATGATGATCTTGTTATCAGATGCGAATTTACAGAAGCCATATGTACAATGTGAATTATGGCCATTAAGAATTAGGGGATGGTAACCTCCCTGTCACATTTCTTGCAGTGGTAGTAGGCTCAAAATTCTTTTTGATCCACAGTTCACCTAGCTCCTGATCTGTCCAGCCTTTGAGTGAGAAATACTAATAAATTGATTAGAGGCATTGCTTCAGGGAGGAATAGCATGACTAGGACACCTACCTAGCATTACATAGGTTATTTTGGCCCCACTCAAGGTCCCAACACATCCCCTGATAAATAGCCAATGCATGCATGCTCCATCTGACCACATTTATAGCCTCCATCATTGTGACAAGCTCTCAGTTGCCATCTTTGACAGAGTAAACATCCCACCAATCATGATCAACAAAGGCTTTTACCTTCTGGCCAATGCCAAGCTAGATTCCTTTCTCATCCATGTTGTAGATATTTTCCACAGAAATGTTATACATCTTGACTGTGTCCTCCAATAAGTCAAAATACTCATTAATGAGAGCTGGGTTCAGAGATGCAGCATGGCACTTCTCCAATGTTAAAGACTACTTGACCTTCAACTCCAGATGACAAGTTTTAAAATGATCTGCCCACAGTATGACCCACAATGTCAGTAACATAATCGGTAATGATAGTGGCAGTCATGGGAATCCCTTGGCAATCTATTACTTTGATCCAATCTACAAGAACCTCCTCCTGCACAGCCATAACCAGGAGTTCATGAGCATGGCCCTCCTTACAAGTAGGAGTACCATTGCATTGGCCAGTAAGATTGCTTCCTGTGTAGCTGCTCTGTGGATGGAGAGATTAGGGTACCCATCGGGTTTGGTGCCCAAAGCAAGAAGTGCTGCAAGTGCATGCTCCATTCACTGTGCTGGGGTAAGATCCATGAAGCTGTCAATTAATTTGGGGATGGGGGGGTCAGTAGAAGGTGGTGGGGCCATGGTGAAAGGTGAAGATTGGCATTGGGGGAAGTTTTTATGGAGGCAAGAGAAGGCAGAATGAAATATGTGGCTTATTCTTCAAAACCATGAGTGCAGCAATGGATTTATGTCAAACTCTGTGGGGATGCAGTATAGGACAGAGAACAGCATGAGAATGATATTAGTAAAAAACATGTTGAGGATTATGTATTGATGTCAGGACAGCGAGGCAGATATAAGTGAAATACAGTTAATCTCCCCAGACCAATGACACTCAAAACTGTGATATAAATGGCTCTGTTAGCTTTCAGCAGTATGAAAATAAGATGAATTCCACACCTCAGTGACAACTGACCTCCCAGAAATCTGGTAACAAAAGTTGAATGCTGCATGGCTGCATATATAAATTGGAAATAAATCTGTAAATGGCAGGGAATGAAGGGCATGGTGCCGTAGTTTGATGTATCTAAAGAAAGTAGGGCAAATCATGGTGTCCTTGCCTTGTTGGCTCATACTGATTTCATCTGATGGGAAGGAGGTTTCAGATGGATCATGACTCTATGATGTGGAATATATATGCATTTGGGGCTGCGCAGTGAGGAGAGGCTCTTGGAATGAAGATTACATGTTGCCAGCTGTGTCATGTTGAAGTTTCAAGCCAAATGGAAAAGAGATGGATTAGAACAAGGCATGGGCTGGATTAGGCATCTCAGGGCATATAGCCAAATCTGGTTAAATTCTCACAAGGCACTGATCGAATGGTGATAACTACCAGATTGGAGAACTGAAAGTTGGCAGGGATATTGTCTGATGTATAGTGTGCTAGTGTATACTACTGGATGCACTGTACACCTGTCGTATACAGATTTAATGGCAACTGACTGAGTACCTAGTCCAAGGGTGCTCTGGCATTGAAAAAAAGACCCAGGGTCCATTTTTTTGCTAAGGCCAATTCTGCTGGACTAACTAAATTACCTAATCAGAAACACTTCCATATATGGTAATATGACCTCATCATTGTTGACGCTTCCTTCCGTGTCCCTACCCAGATGCCTCGCAGGTGATGCACACCCAATTCTTCCCATTCACACCCCTTCCTTTTGCCAGATAGAACTAGCACAACTACAATAGGCGGAGGCACAGGCTGCACAACAGCTCAATTGATTGAATGATGGTGTGATCATATAAGATGCATGACCCAATGTGTTCAAGGACATATTGGCCTTGAGAAAGGTCAAGCATGATCATTAGTGAGCACCACAGGCAGTCTGAGGTTGTCATTGATCCAATATCTCCCAAATCATGGTCACTTTTGCAAATGAAGCAAGCTTCACCTGTAAAATTGGAGGCAGATGTAATTTTAGTTAATTTCTTTGCACAAGGCATCAGGTGCTAGAGGCCTTCATAAAGATGTACCACTCTCCATACTGTTTGTGGATACTAATAATATGTACTTGATTTGGTGTTCTGAGGTCCTGTTCCGGAGGTATCCTTTTTTTTTTTTTCACAGCCTGCAGCTGGACTAACTAACCAGGCACTGGTATGGGATTCCTGGCCCAGCAACCCCTTGACCTAGTCTGACCAAGTACCTGACCAGGCACAGTAACTGTAGTGATCCCAACCCCCAGGGTTAGGATGTTTGCATATATTATACTCAGAGGCAGCCAGTTTCTATAAAACTGACTCCTTCCTAATTTGTAGATAAGCCTAATCGTAGCCTAAATTAGCACACACTCGCAATTATAACTCATTGCACTATGTGATCCCTTTGGGCTCCCCTGGCTCACTACAGTAACCTAGAAAGTCATCAGTTTGAAAAGATTACAAAAAACACTCACCTAGGATTGATTGAGGTCACTGTTTACAGAGAGATGAGCTGTTATGCAGGGATGCAGTGATGTTGTCAAGACAGTGGGGATGAACATAAAACATTTGTAAGCTTTTCCATAAAAGCAAAATGTCAGAGTGGGGTCCATTCAAGTTAGTGAACACTATTCACTCAGCAGATTGTGTGCAACACATGAGCTTTGGAAAATGCTGCCATGGCTAGATAGATTACTTAATATACATTCCACATCTGGATTTTGTGTCAGTTTTGCATCAGTCTCACATCATGACACACTTCTTTCATAGATGCTTCTATTTCCACACTGTCTAATGTCATGACAACATGTCTTTCATAGAAGCTTCCATTTTTACACTGCCCATAGATACTGACAGTGCAGACAGTCCAGCCCATCAAAGCTGTTCCAAATGCAGAAAACCACTCCCTTGTTACACATCAAACTTCAAATTGATGTGCAAAGGATTCTCAAAGCTGTGTCAGCTATGTTTGGAAAAGAGGTCCAAGCAGGCTGCAGAGAAGAAACACAGAGATAGCAATAAGGAAAACTTGCCAGCCCCTAATGGTGATCTCTCTGACCTTTCTATTGTGGACCTGAATGTCTTCTTGGAATCACTTGGCTCTCTCTCTGACTCTGAGGATGTGATTTCTCTTGAAGCACATGTTGACCTGTCTTCTCTCAAAACCAAGCCAGAGAGTGAAAGAAGTATAGCAGATTCTTTGGCTGAGAAGATCTGGAAACAGCTGAAATACAGATTTGTGTAAGTTTACAGTTCTGTAAAATTTACAATGGACCCTTTGATCTCAAACTCATGGTTTTACAAGCTATCATAGTGTTTATCATCACCTGCATGCACCATGCTCTCAGTTCATGTACTACTGTGCTCAAGTCTGCTCACAACAGCAAAAATCCAAGAAGTCTGAACAGGAGAATGTAAAGCCTCTGGACAAAGATTCAATGGATGCATTTGATTGCTCTGGCTGGCTTCATATCACCATTACAACAGGGGAGCCAGTAGCTCTTGTCAAGTTGAAGCATGAGGATGATCATTGTTGAGAACTGATCCTAATGTGTGGGAAAGTGGCAGAGTCCAGCAGAGTTCCAAGGTGCAACGAGGACTTGGCTTCAACCTTTAAGAGGTTACACCCTTCTCTACACTCAGTGTCCAATCTGTAGGGAACTGATAAGAAATGGAAGTCCAAGGTAAGGAAAAGATGAAAAGCGGAGTTCCGATTAGGAAATCTGGAGTAAGGTTCAGGAACAAAGCAGAGGTCCGGAGTTGCAAAGGTTAAGACAAGTTTGAAGTCTTTGAGTTGACAAGTGAAAAGTTGATAACAACTAATATTTGAACTAAGGAATACAAAGTGTCTAAAGTGACTTTATACTAAGGCTATTACTCGGTGTAACTGCAGCACAGTTTTGCAGAGTTCCATAGTACATAGTATGTGATCATATCTATGATGCAGAACAGACTTGAGTAACAAATGTGCTATATGTAAAACGGGAGAAGTAATTTGAAATAAGGAATTTGAAATACTCAGAGTTCCTATGGAGTTCCACTGGAGTTCCATAGCAGAGGTCGGAGAGGTGCTTGCATGGGATATGACAATCATGTCCCATACTGGTGCATTGATGTTCCACAGGATGTCAAAGACTTTGTACATGCAAATCCAGACTTGAACCCAACTCAGGTATGTTGCATAGCTGTTCAACATTGAAATTAATCTAATTGTTTGTAGTTATGGATTCCATACTCAGAACCCATCCCTCACCACAATTTTCATGGAAGGCAATTTATCATATTTGGTTTAATTAAACCAGTCAGAAGTGGAAGCAGGACTCTGTTGAAGTCAAGTCAGCTAAAATTTTAATTGAAGAAGCAGCTCACTCCAATGGGCATACACATACATCACTATACTGTTCAGTCCATTTCTCTCCATGAGGAGGAAGGATTTACTGCACTTGCATTTGCACTGCCAAAAATATTCCAGCAATGGGGTGGACAGATATGAGAGATTTCTTTGGACTCTGCCTGGAATACAAATGGCTCTACTTATGAGCTTTATGCTCTGCTTGGAGAAGTCTATGGGTCTGGTTGCCCACTTGGATATTTACTTCTTTGTAGTTTGGACCAAGAGGATTCAGGGGGCAAAGAACAGTTCATTGCAAAGCTTCTGTCCTACTTCAAGAATACCTGGGATCTGCAGCCAATCATTACCCTGACTGATAAAGATTTCTCAGAGATCAATGCTTTTCTCAAAACTTTTCCTAATGCAAAGCGTCAACTCTGTTTCTGGCATTGTCTATGGGCTATTAAAACAAAGCTTGCAGTTCTTTGCCAACAACCAAAATTTTACAATGTCCTTGAAGCAAAGAAAGAATTTGATTGGATTGATGCAGACTTTGTGCCTATTGCTCAGGCCAAGGATACCAATTTGGTATAGTCTTATATGTTTGATATGTTTGACTCATTGACTAACAGTGTCTTCAATTAGAATATTCATGTAGCTGAAAAAGCAATTCCACAACTCACTGTCCATCTTGGGGGCACACTGGTTAACACTGCACCAGAACCTACTGCACATCCACCACGTTGATGTGTTCCTAGCATTCCAAGCTGCAAAGAGGCACTGGAAAACTAGAAGGGGGAAGAGTTAGCTTAAAGGGTCCCAGAACCGGCCTTCTTCTACTAGAGTGGAAATCAGTGATGACTGCGGTTAACAATGTACAGCCTAAATGAAGTGTGAAGAATGTGAAGTTAGTAGACAAGGTTAGCGAAATGTCACGATAAAGATAGTCAGTAGTTCGCAGTCTAATAACACAGTTTAATTTACCAATGAACTAGGATTGTCCCAGTTCCTGGTCGGAATAATGCAGTGACGATATTGGAATAAGTTGCAAGTCGACTTCGCAGTTGAACATGAGAGGAGACAAAAGTTGAAACCTTAGCATTGAGAAAGGGGGAGATGAGATCTCTGTTTCTAATATTTTACATAGACTTTTTATACTAACTAAATCAAAGTGGATACTATGCGAAATGTGGATACTGTCCATGTCCATCGCTAATGGACTGTCTACACTAACTACTTATGGGTAACCCAGGTAAATACAAAGTGGATCAGTTTGCGAACTCTGCAAAATGGCTGCGAAGAGTGCGAAGTCCGTAAAAGCGAAATATAGGTAGGTTTGGTTAACAAAGGGTGTTCACATGTCTTTTGAAAGGGAATGGAGAGAAACAGAGGAAAGAGGAAGATTGCCCCATGACCCTACAATACTGCGAAACATGATTCGTCACCCATACCTGGTGGAAGTCTATCAATGTCTCATTATTTGACCAAATGGAGTCATCTGTAGTTTAGTTCCAATTCCAGAGTGCTCTGATGACAATAATGATGATGGGCCTGACTGTAATAAAGACAGATGAAGATGGAGATGGAGATGAAGATGAAGACAAAGACAATTTATTAAATGAGGTGGACAGATACTGCAAAAAGGGTGGAAATAATGATCAGGATGCTGAAGATGGCCCTGACTGGATGTTTGATGCTAATGAAGTAGCTTCAAAGGATCCATCCTATGTCTTTTGTCCTGCTGTCCATCAACAGCAACTCCTTCATTTGTTTACAAAACATTACTGTCAGCATCCACTCTTTGTTAAATGAGATGGAAAGTGGGACAAGGAAAAGATTCATTGAAATGCAGCTTATGAGATGTATAATTTCTGCTTTACAAGAGGTCTTCAAGAGGTCTGGGGATACATGTGGGCAAGCTGGTATGCACCAAAAATGTGGTGTCTCTGAGAATGTTCAACATCACCATACATTTCATGCCTTCACACAACAATGAATGTTGAGAATTTCTGGTGGCAGTTGAAACATGATCACCTTCACCATGTTGCTCGACCCCAGCTAGATCACCTTGTATGAATACTTATCTACAAGGTTACTCCAGCATATTTTGCCTGGGCTGAAATATTGCATGACAGTCATAGACTGGGGGGTCCAAAGCAATTGACAACATATCAGAAATATTTCAAATCATCTTGGAAGAAGCCGTTGGCAAGAAATATCAGTGAGAAGGACTATGGCACCTGCATTGAAGATTGGACTGGCAAGTGTGGTAGACAGAAGTATGATCGTCACCACTTGTGTAAACATCTTGTCCATGCTGTGGGTCTCCCACCACTTCAATTTTGGTGAGAGGTCATTAGGTGCTGAGTTTTACCCATCTACCACCACCGTGATCTTAAGAGCAAGGATGCCAATGACATGCCAAGCAATATACTACTTGATGGTGGAATTACTGATGGAGATGATCATGTATGGACTGGTGATGTAGAAATACTCAAGGGGGGTGGTGGGTGGCATGATCTGGATCATCAGAACTCTCAACTTAAAAGTGTGCATCATGACACTAGCAAACATGCACATGAGCAAGTCAGTGGGACCAGAAAAGCTCAGGATGTAGAGAGGATGGCCAAGAGGGTTAAATTTGGCAATGGCAGGCAGCATCTTGATAATCAAGAGTCCAATTCTGAAGCTACTAGAGGGATATCTGACCAGGTCATGCAATCCAAGTCTGGAAAAAACATGGAGACTGGGGGAACAAAGTTTGGACATAGAAACCAGATCTGGATGAAATCAGTTATTGATCAAAAACTTGGTAATGATGTTACTGATTTTGTTGCAGATATACATCGTTTTGAATCTACAGGGCAAAAATGTGACACAACATGGGGGGAAGGAGGAACAAAGGTAGAGAAATGATGGGTGCAGAACACAATGGGTTATCAGACTCGAGAGGCATAAGATTTCAACCAAGCTTGTGACTTGAACTTTAAACCATAGTAAATATTAGGTAATCTATCTATGTTACAAGTTGTGCATGAAATGTGCTAAGTCCACGGCGGCGTTTTCCGAAGCTCACATGTTGTGCACAATCTGCTGGGTGAGTAGAGCTCTCCTTGTCCCCTGACAATTCACATGACTTGCTCCAGGTATCTTCAACACTAGCCTGGTACTCAATGCGAGGGTCTGATAGGCTTCCCCCAATTCTCACGAAATTTTGAACTCCAAGCTGATGCCAAATATTTGCTGAACAACATGTGATTGAACACGGTTGCGTCCTTTCTGTTTATTTGAATTGCCACACCTTTTTTTGCCTATCCCACACATGCCAAATTGCTCAGGACTTGGTCTGAGCAATCTTGATGGACAAAAACTCGCTTGGCAGCTTCTCCGTCCATTTCTGACTCATGATATCCATGATTACATCCTGGAAGGCATCTGTAAAGCTGTGGATGGGGTGCACATTCTTCTTGTTGTGAAGACTGGAGGTGGAAAGACAGGCCTCTTCTATGGTTATATACTACTTCTCCATGCTCTGAGCAAGCTGGAATCTCAGAAGTCCCTCTTGAAGAGAGGGATACCTGGAAACCCAGTCCTAATTGTTATTTATCCTATGAAGGGACTTAATGGTGTGGGAAAGGTGATGGGCCTGTGGTTGGATATGGTACAGGTGTTTGGTGAGGGGTGTTCGACGGAGTACCGGGAGTCTGGGTGAATCCATATGGAAGGGCATGGGGTGTGAAAGCATAAAATGAAATGGGTAGGAGTTCTTAAATGGTATTTGTGCAGGGGTCTGTGGTTCAATGGTGGGTAAGACATCAACATCCATTTGGCTGTCATGTTCAGAACCACTGTTAAGATTATCTTCGCCGTTATCAGGCATGAATGGAATGAATTTTGAGTCAATATGTTATCTCAAAGGGCAGGTGTATGTGTGGGAATGGACCGGCATGGCACCACATCAGTGTGGAGTTTGAATTTTTGTGAGAATTGGGGGAAGCCCATCTGACCCACGCGTCGAGTACCAGGCTTTATATTAGTGAACAACTATCTTCACTAATACAAGACGGCTTGCCAGGCTACTTCAACACAAGTGTCCCCATTCTCACACACGTGATCCCACAAATAAAGAAATACATAATATTAAAATATAATAAAAATGATGCCAACGAGTTTCCCCTCGCGCTTCGAGTGGGGAGGGACATGTAATACATAAAATTAAATAAAGTACCCTCGAAGGCCTACTGTCGCGTCCATTGTTCGGGCGTGCTGGGGTGAGCTGGGCCGCGCCGGCCGTTCTCGGGGGCAGGGGGGGGAACAGGCGCGCCTGGGTTTCGTTCCGAGTGGGGGCTGTGAGCGGGCAGTGCCAAAGGGCACTGGGCACGTCGTAGGCAACGGGGCAGGCCTGGGGAACGCGAACGGCATCGATGCTATCCGTTTTCGGGCATTCTGGGGCAGGGAGGGTCCATGGGCATAGCGGGGGTCACGGCCTGCGAACGGGGGGTCCTTCTTGATGCAAACAATGGCCCTGGGGCCGTGGATGACGTGGCAGAGCAGGGGGCATTGGCGTCGTTGCGCGCAGCGAGGCAGGGGGCTGAGGGCCGAGCTGTGCGGCTGTGGGCGATTAGGGGGCGGGCTGAGGCCTGCTGGGGGGTGTTGGGGCTCGTTCTGGTGGTGGTAGAGCCGGGGGCGTTGGAGACATCACCTGTGATGTGGCAGCGGCTGTGGAGGCCGCACTCGGAGAGCAGGGGATCTGAGGGGTGAACTGGGGGCTGGCGCAGGCGTGCGTCATTGTCCTGGAGCTGCTACAGGTGGTCGGAGGTGGTTGGGGGCCGTTTTGAGGCTAGAACGACTATCTTCACTAATACTACAAGACGGCTTGCCAGGCTAGGTGATGGCGGTTGTCGTAAACTATACAATTTTTTTTCACCCGTGTCAAGTCACGTGATTTGTCAGGGGAGGCGTTCACTGTTCAAGTTGCCAGTACGATTACTGAGTAAGTTGGTTGACTAGATCTTCTCATGTGATTTGAAGGCCTTGGGTACCATCATCGTTTCCTCTCGAGGGACAGAAGAGCGACGTGCGTAACGGTACTATAAAAAGCGTGTTGTGAAACCTGTTGTGAAACCACAGCACCTACTTCGGCCGTCGTCACCAGGCCCATCAGCAAGTCGGGTACTAAATGTACCTAGCCAAAACATTGGCGCTATATTTTCGCTACTAATTATTATCACAGGCTTACTTGTTCGTACCAGTTGGCCGGTGCGTCGTCGAAGGTGAGTCTCGGCGATGTGTTGAAGACAGACCGAAAACAAGCTCTAGTCCTCTTGAAATCCATTGTATCCTATCATGAAGCCTCCAACATTGTTTTCCAATGCGTACTGGCTGATGACCGGGAAGTTTCAAGAGACCACCTCGCTTGGTTGCAACGGGGAAAGACGAGTCGATGGTATACCAAATCCGGGCGGTAGAAACAATGTCAGATTCAAGGGATCTGATCCTGGGGGCTGGTACAGCCATTTGCACGGTACGTCGATCGCTTTCTGTGAGATATTCAGTGTGATTACGCTAGTAACCAAGGCCGTGGCGCCAGGGGATCGCGGAAAGTTCATGAACGTCGACGCGCAGGATGATCTTTGGGTCATGTTGATAATAGGATCGATTACCGTAAGTTCTGCTTCAAATTGGTATAGTAACTTGAATTCCGTGGATAATAGGGATCAATTACTGGAAGTTCTGCTTCAGATTGGTATCGTTACCTTGGAGGCGGGTATTGCTCCAGGCCTTCCTCACGGTTAGCCAGACTCATATGATTACTAAATTCAAAGCATTATCACAGAGCTCGCTCGGATCTACCAACTATTTAATGGGCACTGTGCTCAGCTAAACTCCAGTACATTTCACTTCATCTTCAATGCATTTCAACCTACTCTTTTCTCCCATTGCAAAGCTGGTCGTGTTGCTAGCCATCAGCAGAGCTGTGCGCACTGTCCCTGTCACTGCGGAGACAGATGCGATACTTTGCAGTTCTCATTAGATTGACTGACAATTGACACACTGCTCTCCCAGGTCCTCGACGGTGGCGCCAAGGTGAAATCTCCACCTGAAAGTTATGAAATATTTTTCTCAGCACTTGCTTGAATCACCCCTTCCAGGTCCCTGACAGGCCTTCCCCCGATACAATGTATTTTTTATGCCAAGCACGATTCCACCTCTCCGCCTAAATACCATTTGTCCATTGTAGGTTAGAGAAACATCCGAGGCCCGAGCCGCGACCCGTTTCTGCCCGAATTGTTCGCATGATCACTACGCAGTCACCAGCTTCGTTTTTACCAGCTGTGCGGACCTGAAAAAAAAAGGTGTAATCAGATTAGGCAAAACAGGCGTCTACCTCATATTCGGCGAAGACCGTGGATGCACCATGAATGTTTACAACGACGATGCCCACTTTAAATACCATGCCGTTGTCATCGACGAGGTTACGCACAACGGGGTGTGGCTGGGAACGCTCTCGCCAGAGACCCAAAACAACCAGGATCATGCAAGTTTAGTGGGCCATCCCATCCCCTTTCAAATCCCTCACATCCCAGTTGAGTGGGGGGGGGACCACGAGGGGTGCCCATTGTTACAAGTAGAAAAGAAATTTGTTAGCTTAAATTTTTATTTATTTGATGATTAAAAATACTTAACATGGAGGCCTCGTGCCCCCATGGGTGGGTAGTGGAGGAAAGGAGGGGAGGCAGGGAGGGGAGGGAGGCAGAGAGGGGGTGGATGCTGGGATGGAGGCAGCTGGGGGGGGGGAGGTGGGGGTGGTGATGTGGCATGTGAGGTGGGGGGGTAAGGGGCTTACCAGGTGGTGGCAGGTGCTGGGGTCATTGTTCCAGGTTGCAGGGGTGTTACCTGGTGGAAGGGGGGGGTCAGTGACACAGTGCGTCAGGGGGTTCTGGGGTGAGCAGGGAGGTGTCGGGGACCTGTGCTGGTGTCTTGCAGGTGCTAAAGGTAGCCTGAGTGCTGGCATTTGAGGTGGGGGGCATGTCCGCTCTTTTGGGGGGTTGGGGTTGCTCATCATTGAATGGCACCCCTTTCAGAGCAGCCAAGGGGTGGGCAGGGTCAGTTGGGCATGTGAGGGGTGCCATCTGTTACAATCATCTGGTCATTGCCTGATGAGAACTAGATCACTTTTTCCTTCTTCTCTATTCTTTTCTTTCCCTTGATATATCTGAAACACTTCTTTGCTTCTCGTCTCTTTGATACATTCAAAACACTTCCTTTCTTTGTTTTACTATTGTCCTTTCCTTTACATCGGACCCTTTTAACGTCACATACTGCTGAGCACAGCCTTGTACCTCATGTATATAAGTAGCAGTACAAAGGTCCAAGCTCCCTAGCTTGACCTAAGCAATCTAATGCTCTACTTGCTCAACTCAAACTCAAACTAACTCAGAAAGCCTCTGAAGTTAGTAGAACCAGGATGACTACTTGAAAGCCTCAATTAGTAGACAATGGACAACCCTTATTTGACAAGTACAAGCCCTTGTCTTAACACCATCAGTGATCTGGCACGGGGAACAGGGGCTTTGGGGGGCAGGTGGGGGCCATCAAGGGCCTGTGTCAGCTGTTCTGAAGTGTCTGGGGCTGCTGGGGGCCATTCTGAGTGCACTAGAGCCAGCAGTGTCACATGTGACGTGGCACAGCTGGTGTCAGGCATGCCATGCAGGGCTGGGGCTTTTGGGGCTCTGTGGGAGTTGTCAGAGGTCAAGGCCAATGCCTCATTGGTGCCAGGGGCTGCCTGCACACTGACAACAGCTGGGGCAGTTGTTTTTGGAGCCATGTTGACAGTGGGGGTGGTGGTTGGTGACAGAGTTGATGTTGCTGATGTTGCTGATGGGGGCTGTGTAGGCATCATCAGCAGCAACATGGCTGCATTTGTAAGAATGGGGGGGCTCGATACAGGTGCAGGGGGGCTGGGGCTTCACTCCTGGGGGTGAGGGTGTTCTTTGGCCACTCTGCCTTGAAGGCTGTACACAAGTGGTCCCAAGTGTCCTTTTTGGTTGCAGGTAGCTGGCTCCACCATAGATCTGCATCTGAACAAGACTTCAGATGTATTTTAAATGCCTGAAGAACCATTGCATCAGTGACTTCAGTATCCAAAGGAAACAGCATCTCGAGCTTGGACAGAAAGTCAAGAGGGTCATCATGCTCAAAATCTCCCCAGAAGAGACTGATAGACATGATTTCATGAGAGATGTGTTGACTGGGGGATTTCGACATGATGTGGCAGACAGAGTCTAGCACTCAAACAGGGAGAGAGAGAGAGATTGAAGCAGAGACAGAACAGAAGGCAGTTGAGAAAGAAAACCCTGTTGTCACCAGATGGAGATGTGCAGTCTCTAGCAAACCATGCACAGGGGAGACCATGGAATGCTCAGATGCAATCAGACATGTCAAAAGGCAAGGATGGAATGCTGCACTACAGTGTCTACACATGTGGCTATCAACATGGTCATGCAATGTCTACTCTATGTCAGTGCAGTCTGCTGTGGCCATGCTTCATGGCTACACTGTGTTTGTTAGTCAAAGTCTCATCTGCATCTATGTCCATAGGAGCTCCACCATCCCTAACTGTTAGGTCTTTGCAAGAAACTTCACAATTCCTACCTTTGTTACTTCCAGCTGTCTCACTTTCAAATGTCTGACTTTCAGCTTCAAGATTCTGACCCTCAGGTTACCTGGCTGTCTTGCCCTCAGTTGTCTGGATGTCCTCTCCTCCTCACATGCCATGGCAGATGCCTGAATTGCAGACATAGTTTGGGTGCATAAAGGTAAGTTGGGCTCATTGATGTTACCCTCAGGCATCTAATGGCCCATGAGTTCTAAGTCTGCTAGGAATGAAGAAGTAATCAAACCAGCTCTAAACCAATGGCTATGTGTTTCTTATGAGCTAGACATGGCTGTTAAAGCATATTTCATCAAGTGCAGTGGCTATGTTGACATCAAACATAATGCCATACCTGATGCAATCAATATTGGAATGTCTACATACTACAAACAGCACCTATTTATATTCTTAACATTTGTGCTGACTCCTGCCTTTCTTTCGGTAAATGAAGGTTTCTTTAACACATAGGTAAGCCACACTGTACTGAATGATACAACTATTGAACATATACAGTGTGTCAAGTGATGTGGGTTCAGTGGATGCTGTCAAACACTCTATGTATACGTATACTAGTGTTGCTGCAACTTGTCTGACCATGAGCTGACTTTGAAAACTGTGACCCATTTCAGGTTCAACCAGACTGACCATGGCTACCTAATCAGGAGCTGTAGCTCCGACTGGGTCACAACTCAGGTCTGTTCAAACCGCCAGGTGTCTTCTACTGCCATTTTCCAGATAAACTACCTGCAAATGGCATTTGTGTGGAGATTCACAAGTTCAAAATTTCTTGAAAAGAATGTACAGATATCCAATGGACATGTTGGAGGAACTAACCACAAGTATAGGATTCTTAACTTCCAATGTTATCACTCCTGCATCTGCCAAAAATGCCATCAAAATCCCGCCCCTCAATATGACACAATACAACCTGCATGTCCTCTTCCTTCTCAACTTCACCATGTCACAATGCACAGCTCTACTCCAAAGTCCATCCATGATGGCCCTAGGTGAGCTGTTACTTTTATCCTCAATGCGTCTTTTTACCTAAGCCTCCTATCCACTGTCTCAGTACCAATACCCTCGGAACAGGATGTGGCATCAGGGTACTCCTCAAGGTGTTCTGGCTCCTCTCTGTCATTGTGCACTATATGCACAAGGGAACTAAGGAAGATGAGAAAAAGTATACTGTGACACTGAGAGATTGTCATCATCATCAAAGTACTAATACCCTTGGAACAGGATGTGGCATCAGGGTACTCAGGGCGTTCTTGGTCCTCTCCATTGTGTATCATGCATCCAAGGGAACCAAGGAAGATGAGGAGTATACCATGACCTTTGATGCTATCATGAAAGCAGAAAATAGTCCAGAAGATCCCTACAATGTACACAAAGGTACTATGTTACAGTGAACATCCTAATATTACAAGCAACAACAGAGGGATCAAATGAACAAATGACCAAAGAAAAGAAGAGCAATTCCATCACTAGTAGACAGCTACATAATTCAACACCAATTTAGCTGCTGATGTCCTACATTGGACCTTCATGTGTTTCAGTTGTGAGCTAAAGGATATGCACAGTGGTGGTTGTCTTGATTCATCACAGCATTTGCACAAGTTCCAGGGCTTCCAGCACTTTGGTATGTAACTCCGGCCCAGTCGCCACAGAGGGTTATGTCGAAAACCAGACTGTCTTTGTAGAAGTGGGAACTCATATCACAAGTTGACAAGGACCAGAATGTGACAGGATTGTAGGTTTGGCTTCTTGTCTATGATGTCTTGCAGAATTTGACTTCTTTGAAAGTGCCACACCTTGATGCCACTACTGTCCCATGGATCTCCACCACCAATGGTGTTAAAGCCATGGCTGTAAGAGTGCGGATCATTTGTCGCTGATGTGCACCCTGGAAGTTCTAGGGTTAACCAAGCCCAATTGGTTGACAATGGAAACTCATAAGTCACACTTTCTACCTGGTGGTAACCAATTCGTGTCATTGACAGCAAGCACTGTTTTGTTGCCCTCAATGCAAGCGAGTCCATTAGATATGGCATCTGCTTTGTTCTGGTACTGAATGCTCCCATGCGTTAGATCATTCTAGTCAAAGAAATCCCATTTACTGCAACAAGCAAGGTCAGAGGATTGGTGGTTAATAGGAAGGGGACATGTTACTCCAGGAAATCCTGTCCCTGGTAAAAATCCGTCCGAGTATGAGTCGTGTTGAAATCGTAGTCCTGGCGATTCTGAACTGTCTGGCAGGAATGATTATGATGGTGTGTGCCCAAGATGTGGCTTTGGCACAAAAGTCCCAAGAAAGAAGAAAAATGGAAGGAGAGTGAGGGGAAACATGAGGGTGAAACAACAGAAACGCCCTGACAAGAATGAGGGAAGCTGACCAACTAAAGAGCCCCAATATATTTCAATTAGGAGTCTGTGCCAAATTAGTCAAATTTCACCTTAGCCATCCCTCTCTACCTTGAATGCAGTTCATGTGTCCTGCCAGTGAACCAGTTGATTGCAGGGTGTGTGCCAGACTCCCAGTGGGTGGACACCTGGACCGCATCAATATAAGATTCCTCCTTCAGTGAAAATGGTGCTTGAATGTGTCAGAGGACAAGAGCTGCATAAGTCAACAAGTGCAGCTTTGTTCATTGTAATGGGTATGCAATGGAATGCCTGAGAGTGGTCGCCATAGGAGGTAATTTGGGACATGCAAAGGGTGATAAAATGGGCACTGGTCCATGCAAGAGCCTAGTCATGATCATAAGGGTCCATTTTTGAGGGGTGGGGCTGTGGGCCTGTGGCCCAGTCTTGTACAGGTTGTCAGTCAATGGTCCTCCAACCTGTGTGAATGGAACATACTGGAGGAATGTTATAATTGGCTATAAGGTGCATTACTGCTGATGTTTGTCTTTCTTGGTTGTTCTGCACAGACAACTGTTATTATATACATAATTTTCCCAAGCTCACTGAGGTCAAACATAGATTCATTTATTCTGCACAACAAGTGTTAAACTGCTCATAGGATTTGGCTGTGAAATCAAAGCTGCAAATGAGAAACTACAAGCAAGGTGTGACTACAAGCTGCGGTAGAGAAAGGAGGGTGGGGTATGGAACAGCGCCCAAACAACAAAAGAATGTAAAAAAGTAGAGAAACCACCATTAGAACAACTTGCCAGACTTGGCATCAAGTGAAAGCGAGATGGTCATCTGAGAGTGCAATCTGTGTAAGGGACATTGTTAGGATGCAACACCAATGAATACAGCAGTATTTGTACTTGCCCCATACAGTGCTTTGGGGAATGATTGCATTCACATCCTGCACCAATCTCTAAACTCTGTCTGGCTGAATTGTCCAGGGATGTGGCCACCAACAACATCCCAGCCAAACACTGGAGTATTCTGGAATACCTCTCATAATAGAAGATCGTCAAAAAGGTTGCAAAAGTGGTCATAGTTGGGTTTGGTGTCGAAAGGGAGCAAGCGGCAATGTTCAAGGAAATCATGAAACTCCACCGGAAGCTCTTGGAACAAATCATGTGTGGTGAATCTGCACTTCAATTCAACAATGTCCTGCCCCTCCGCCTCCCAGCCCTGCCATGGCAAAAAGCCATGAAGAAAGTAAATGAGAATGAAAGCAAGGGATTCTAGATTGTCCCGCCTTCCAAGCCTGAAACCCAAGTGACTGTGAAGGGATGCAAAATTAGGGGTTCTGATGAGGCAGAGACCATCGTTGCATGGAATGTGTATGTGCATATTTGGGTCCCTGAATTGCTTCAACAGCCCAAAATCAATGAGGTGCACAATATTGGCTTGGTTGCTGATGCTGTTGTAGGGCTATGAGGTCTGCTCATAGACCTTACAGTTCAGACTGATTTCCCTCAGATCTGTTTACTAATATATGTTTGTGACAGGTGCTTAGCCTGAAGCTGATGTGTCGTCAAAGCTGGGTTTGCTGATCTCACTACTATATCGTGTCTTTTTCATTATACCATTACCCTTGCTAATAACCCTTCCACCTCTGAGCCCCTAGATTATTGACCTACATGTCTTTTATTATCAGATCCACAGGTTGTCCTCCTTAACTGAGTTTGGAGTGATTAACCAAGAAATCTCAATCTGATGGGCTGTGCTGGAGGATCTTGGACCGTGATTGATTTGTGTCTCTATTGTTAAATTGACATCTAGTGTGCTATGTCTCTTGTTCTCGAGTCTCCTCTCTACCATATGCATGTCTGCCTGGATTTGGGAGTCTGGAACATCAGGTCAAGTGGCATTATCTGGAGGGTCCCACGGTTGAACTGGGGCAGGCCACGCAAGTCAATAGGACCTACAGGTGGTGTTTGTCTCCCTGAGCCATTGTTCAGCCTCTTGTTTTCAGTATGCATTCGTATCCATTCCTTTTTATGTGATCTTCCTGGACTCTTCTGGCTTCTCTTTTTGGGCACTTCATTAGTTTAGATTGTTGATCTGCAGTCAGACTGATGCAAGAGTATGCACATTAGTCCGTTTTTCCTCTTGTTCCGTATTTAGGTGACCTACCACCTCGCGAATGCAGCATTAGATTATTTCCCTCTCTTTTTGCCCTGTTTCTCTAAGTTATAACCTCTACAAGAGAGGTTCAAGTTCACTACACAATAATATGTAGTACCAGTATAGTAGTTTTTAGAGCTGGCTCTTCACTTTTCAGATCCCTCAAGAATTGGGATCTGGCAAGCGTCAACTACAGTTTCATACATCGGGTCCCAAGCCTCTGGATTCTCACCCTCTCACTCTTGTTCTACCATTCTTCACCTATCAACAACCTCTCGTAACTGTTTATGGTGATGAGATCCATCCATCACCACCCACAGCCACACTTCTCTCATCTCCTCTTGTGAACTCACATTTGCCCACTTTTATGGACCTCCCTTATCCATCCCCAGAAGTCTTCAACAACCTGAACTAGAACCTATGTACGCTCTGCTTACCCTACCACAATGCCTATGACAATGTTGCTGGGTTTGAGGTCACGGTGAACAAGATTGCAAGAATGGATGTACTGCAAATGATGGAGCTGGACATAGCAGACATTAACTCATCAGTTAAGGACACAGAAGTCAAATTTACCTACCAACTGCCCAGCCAGGAGTAAAACAATTTTCATTGTGAACCAACAATGGCAATGGACAAAGAGGTCCTCAAGGGATGGGCTCATGCAATCAATTGCCATTGCATTGAAGCCAGCTTCCATTCCAAACCAACAGACATGAGGGATACCGGTTCCTCCATGAAGCTTCATGTAGACATGGAATTTGTGATCTAGAGTGTGATCCCTTCCTTCCACTGGCTCGAGCATAATGATGAGGTTTTCCAACAACAAAATGTTGTGCACAAGGTATACTTCATCTATTCACCCAGGCTGGTTAGTCAAATATGAGAGGGAGTAGCATCACTGGTTCAGACATACGAGAGAATCCAGATGCGACCTTCCCTTGCAACCTGAACCTCCTAGCTATTTGAACAAGTTCCATGAGGATTGTACAACTTCACAATGAGACTGGAGAGAAAATCAGAGGGCATGTATAAATGGAACATTATACATCACTCACAATACAAAAGAGATGTCGAGGTTGGAAAATGATATAGTGCATGATGAGGGGTGACACTAGAAGGCACAACTTGAAGCTTGAACTTGAACACAATTATCATGTGTCATTACCTATGACTCTGGGTATTGTTTCCCCGCACCCAAAATAAGGAAGAGCACAGCTATGCAGGTTGTATGAAACTGGAGAAGCCAGTAAGTATCCTCTACATCAAGATAATGTCAACAACAAGAGAATTTGCACAGTGTTGGAGCTAGTTGGCATGGTATGTGTAAAGGGTTTGGCTTTGAATTTGTCTGTTTCTCAATGCCTGATGAAGCAACAGAAGCAGTGGCTTCCAAGGTTCATCAACATCTGGAAAGCCAGATTGCCCAACTTACTAAATCCTTGCCAAACAGGCTGGCACTGGCTGCGCTGCTGGCTATCCAGGTGAATACCTCAATGGTACGACACCTGAAGTAGAAGTGGAGCACAAGACTAATGAAGAAGATACACCTTCACACAGTTTCAGTAGCAAGACAATCATGTCAAGCAAAGTTATATTTCAAATATGGGGCAACTGATGGGACAGTACACTGCGATGATAAGCTACTACTGTACAGTGGAATGAGCCAGACCGGATTGGAAACATAGTATATTACTCTTCGTCGCTATTGATGGACTGTATGGCACAGTCCAAACCATCTTGGAAATTCCCTTGGAGCAACTGCTCCAAGAGGTCTAGTTCCAGGTCATCCTCAATCATCTGGCTCTCTGGTGTCAACCAATTCTCCATGAAATTGAGACATTCTTGTTTCAAATGAAATTTAAGGTAATCCATTGCCATAGCAAAAAGAGTTGGGAAGGAAGCCTCATTAAGCTGCAATGTGTCAGTAATTGATGCATCACTAACATCACTGCTTACCTCCCAAAACTTGAGAATGTCAAAACTCTTTGCCAACAGTGGGGCTATGATGTAAGCCTGGTACTCCTGTTCAATGGTTTTTCCACTTGTACCAGATATGCCAATGCCCATGTTGTCACCAAGACCATACTGATGAGCAAGTGACATATATGCCAGACCAGCACCTGGGTCTGCTTCGGGGGTTGGCACAGACTGATCTACACCATTGGCCTTCTCACAGTATTCAAGCATCTTGTCATAGAGAGCAGATTAGGACATCGCAAAATGTAGAGTTGGACAGATAGACTCATGGTTTCCTGAATGTTTGTTTCAGCAATGGTGACATAGTCCTTGTCCCAGTGTTTGTGAATCCAGGTCATGCGCATCGCAGGGTTCAGCACTGCATTAGTATTTGCATTAGTTATCTAGGTCAGGTTGGAAGGGGATTCACTTATGCATTGCAATAATATATGCCTGTGTGTGATCCATCTGGCCATAGTATTTGTAAGCCCACTGCAGCCCAGGTTGGACAAGTGGCTTAAACCGGGGGAAGCCCTGAGGAATCTTTTCCCACTTTGTCATGAACAGCTCAAAAGTTGGGATAGCACCTGACAAAATCGGGGTTCTCTCACCCGACATCACCTGCTGTACTCTATGTGGGATCTGGTTGGATTGTGAGTCAGCATATGTCTTAAATTTGCCTAGATTCATGACTCACACTCAGAACAAGCTTGATGTCCTGCAAAACAGCCCAGT
The DNA here is from genome assembly GCA_964034925.1 of Tricholoma hemisulphureum. Lineage (NCBI taxonomy): Eukaryota > Fungi > Basidiomycota > Agaricomycetes > Agaricales > Tricholomataceae > Tricholoma > Tricholoma hemisulphureum. The sequence continues at coordinate 7,288,543 of OZ035935.1, read as the reverse complement.
CATGGGAAGAAAGTTGGTATTTTGCAAGTTCATTGTTGTTTGGGAGAGCAAGAAAATAATCCACAGCCTGTCAAAAATGATATCTTAACTTTGAAGAGGTCTTTACTCTCCCCCTCTGCTTCCTGGTCCATTCCTAGGATTCCTAGGAATCCCAGCAATGAACCAGGAATCCTAGGGGTGTAAATGGAATAGAAATTCCCTGTATCAGTCCTAGTCCATTCCTGATCCATTCCTAGTTCATTCCTAGTCCTGCCAGGAATGCCAGGAATATTCCTTAGGAATGGTCCCAGTCCATTCCAGGCTATTAGTATTAATATATTAAATATTCATATTGCACCATCAAGGATTGAACCCAGGTTTCGGGAGATGATTACTCAGCACAAACATGGCAATATAACCATTAGACTAAACAGCTGATATTCGTTAGGTAAGCTAAGCAAATATGTTATGTCCAAACCCTCACAGCCACTTGGCACATGTTTGGTCATGTGTTGGTTGGAAACACGTGGTTGTGTGTGACCATTTTGTTTATCAGTGACATGCACTACCACTATCACCAACATCGACCATGCCACTGCTGCCTCTGCCTCCCTCACACCGCAACCGCCACCGGTGGCCTCTGTCCACAACCGCCACCACCACTTGCACTGGCGCAAGATGACCAACGTGCAACGATGGCCCACCCACACTGGTAAGCCCCCCCTCCCCCCCCCACTCCAACATGCCATGTCACTGACCCCCCATCCATGAGGCAACACCTCTGCAACCTGGAATGACAACCCCACCACCCGCCACCACCTGGTAAGCCCCTTGCCCCCCCACCTTGCATGCCATGTCACTGACACCACCTCCCCCCCCAGCCGCCTCCCCCCCCCTCTCTGCCTCCCCTCCTTTCCTCCTCCACTACCCATCCATGGGGGCCTCAGGCCCCCATGTTAAGTATTTTTAATCATTGGAATTATTTTTTAAGCTAACAAATTTCTTTTCTACTTGTAACAATGGGCGCCCCTCGTGCCCTCGTGCCGCCCCTCCTCCCCACTCAACTGGGATGTGAGGGGGTATCTCTTTTTCTTATTCTTTTTTTTTAAAGCTGATATCATTTTTTTATTCAGTTTTTTCTATTTATTCATCAACAATGAGCTTCCCACTGCATGCCACCCCTCCTCCCCACTCAGCTGGGAGGTAGGGGCTTTATGGCTGATAGGATGGCCCAAGGGAGGTGATGGGAGGCCTGCAGAGCAGGGTACCTGTGAGGTACATGCCGAATCCATCCCACCCTGCTGCCACATCACTAACCGCCGCCCCCCTCCTTCTAACAGCTCCCTGATGGCCCCCCAAGCAGCCCAGTGAGCCCCTGCTTGCAGGGTGGGTGGGGGGCTTGATCTTTGGCCAAGGAAGGTCACCCGCAACCCACCACGTCACCACCAGACAGGATGCCCCCCAGCGCCCAGGGGACACATCTTGACACGACGGGGCACCCAGATACAACCAACCCAGAAGGGGGGATGTGTTTGCCGGCTGGGGGGGACACCAGACAACAGGGGGGATGCTAGACGACAGAGGGGACACCCAGGGATGCAACAGGACGCAATAGGCCACTGGCGGGATGTGACTGGAGCTGAGGGGGACATGTATGGAGGCCAGGGGACATGACTGGAGCTGAGGGGATGCATCTGGAGCCAAGGGGGACACAACTGGAGGCCAGGGGATGCAACTGGAGCTGAGGGGACGCGACGCAAGGGCCTAGGAGCCAGCAGGACATGACAGCAGGCCCCGATGGCCCAGGGGGACACAATGGGAGGGCCCAGCAGCCCAAATAACACCACCCGGCCCAGCCTCATGAGCCACTGCTTGTGGGGTGGAGCATGGGTGGGGTGATGGCAGCGCTGAGTGGGCCCCAGCACCCCACACCAGCACCCCCAACCACTACAGCCATTGCTCGTGGGGTGGAATGGGGTGCTATGCAAGGGGCAGGTCACCGCAACGCGATGCGATCACTAAGCCCCCCGCTGCCTTGCTCTCAGAGATGCGGGGGGATTTTAATTAGTTTAATTTAGTCTTGTATTATATTAATAAATAATATCTCCCCCCTGCCTTGTAGCAAGTTGGGGGGTTTTTACACTTTTTGTTAGTATTTTTTGTTAGTATTGATGTTTCCATAAATTTTAATAAATGCATTTAATATTTGAAATAATGACCTAGTGCCTCCAGGAATGGTGGCTAGGAATGGTCTAGGAATGGTCTAGGAATGGCTAGGATTCCTAGGAATGTGAGGAATGAACCAGGAATGAACCAGGATTCCACAAGGAATGGGGGGGGAGTGTAAATACTTGACTTTGAGAGACAGAAAGATTCAAAGAAATGTATACATACTGGGCGCAGGTTGCAGAGTTTTTTTTAGCAAATGATACACTGAGCCCCACCATGTGCGCACATCTCGCAAGAGCTGGAGGTGGTCAAGTTTGACTGTTTTAGGATGATTTCCTTGCTTGAACCAACGTTTGGCATTGCCATTTGTGATGACCTCATCATAGGCTTCCCGACACAAACCTGACCCTTGAATTGCTTGGACTACTGCATGAGCCTGTGCTATGAGGTCAGTAGCAGATTCAATGGCGTCCTCACCAGTTGGACTGGGGGGAGGGGAGCCATCCTCATTGTCCAAACTGCCAGCAGCAACACCGTGTACCACACGTCCAGAACTAAGGTCCATGATGTGCCCATAGCACATGATCTTGAAGTCAGCCACATTGAAGGCAATCTCACAAAGAGCTAACTTCTCTTGGAGAAACTTCCTCATTGTTTTGTTATTTGATGCATTATCCATGGTGAAATGTCCAACCTTGGGAAAATATCAGAAGCAGGATCCCAGCCAGATATATATAGTATCCATACCTTAACAGTGATCTCAGCCCTATCAAGCAAGTTTATGATCATTGCGGCAAGTGATTCACCATCATGACTACCATGGAGACAGTGAAACACGATGAGTGATGCCTTGAGTTGTAATGAGGTTGTAGTACCTGAGCCAATCTTGGCGATCCAGTGTGCAGTTATTGCTAGATAAAGTTGGTGGTTCTGATTGGACCATATATCTGTTGTAAAGATATTTGACCCATGGGTGTTAAGCCAGTTAAGGGAGATGCACCACAATATCCTTCTTTAATACTACAAAATATAGCTTCCAAGCCTCAATGATTAACTCATGAACCTTGGCCCAATGTGGGATCATCATCTCCTTTAGTTCATTTCATAAAAGGAGAAGCAGTGCCCTGAATTCAGGACATTCCACAAGGTTCAGAGACTGGAGATTTGAACAAGTGATTGTGAGCATAGCAACATAGACCAGAGTTAGATGAGAACATACTTGGTCATCTGCAATAATTTAACAGGTGCTGATGAAATGTATGCTCGTCAAACTTATCAGGCTTTTCAGCCTGCAGTGTAGTGGTCCTGCTGTTTGCTTGTGATACAAGTCCCACTAATAATATCTTCCATCCATGCTTCTTCAACTCAGTCAAATATTCCTCAAGATGATATTTTTCAATGTAAGGTCAGAGAGATGTGGTCAAAGTATTGAGCCCATACTGAAAATGGATGTGTGATGGCCATTTAGATGGGTCCTGTTTCTGGACCTTCCTGTGTGCATCATGTCAGTGTCAGAAGACTGGGGGGGGCTGATCATCTGGTGGAACTTGCCTGCACACTCTACAGACTTGCTTGCCTTGAGACTTCTTAAAGAAATGCCTGATGTCAGCCACAGCAGTTGAGGGCAACTTAGTGATGGTAGGGTCATTGATATCATTGACATCTGATTCTTTGTCAATGTTGGCCTCCTGAGCAGCAGTGCCTTGAGTGCAGGGTTGATGGCGGCAGGCTGGCTGATTGTCATTGTCTTTTCTATCCACAATGTCATCAAAATTAAAATATTCTCCTTCATCTTGGGTAGGCACACTGGCCTGGGGACGTGGACAAGATTGTTGTGCAGGTGTGCTATCAATTGGGGGAATGGGCACAGTGGGTTCTGCAGACATTGGAGCAACTCTACAAGCACTGGGTGCCATTACTCAAGAAGTTGGGTGCAGATGGCACATAGGATTCTGAACTGGTATGTAAGTAAACTCCTGCAAAACCTAAGATAGTGAGAGATGTAGTAGCTGGTCCAATTAACATGGAAATATGCAATGCAAACAGATATCTTCAATGGACCTTGATGGTGAGGCTCCAGTGACAATGATGATTTCTCAGAAATGTTCAGCAGCCACTACTGTCTGGTTTGGATAAGTCACCCAATGGGTCTCAACATTGATGAATTGGTACTTACTACTGATTCTCCAGTTCTTCTACATCTTTGCTACTAAATTGCCCTGGCTCTGCATGGGAATTGATGTCAAGTCTCTCAATACAGAGCATTGTGCTCCAGCTAGTCTTAGTCATTGGCTGGGATGACTGCTTGTGGCCGAAAATTTGCTTCACTGAAGAATCATTGGCTGGCCATTGGGAATGATCACGAAGAGCTTCCTCAAAGAGTGCGATTGTAGGTAAATGGTTCACTAATTTGGACATCTGCATATCATATACATAGGCTTTACTGTTCTAGTATGCCTCCTGAAGACTGGGATGTGGAGTTGATCCTGCAAACAACAGGAGACTGGCACTGTGCTTCCTATCATGTTCACTAGGTTTGTCCTCATAACAGATTGAAAACAGTTGAGCCAGGTTATCAATGAGCATGTGGAGCACAAGTCGATTGGGAAATGTAACATGTTTCAAAAATGACCACAGCCTAAGGAAATCTTCCTTGCCATGGCCACTACAAGGTCCACAAGGCTGAGGATTGAGGACAGCTGCCAGAAACATAGGAACTTCATTCCTATCCGAAACTGCTGAATACTTCAGGGTCACCCACAGCAGGATGTAAATCAATGATTCAAGATCATCTTTGAAGTCATGCTGATCATGATATTTGCTGACCAGTCCAGTGGACATGAATTGCCAGGTACCCTGAAACACATATTCTGAGTTAGCTCTGTTCATAGTGTGAGGTGGAATGTTGGGGCACAGTTTGTGTTGAGCATCTAGGAGTTTGTGAAAGCAGGGACACTGGCTTCAACAAATCCCAGTCTATGAGCCACCCTTTTCCATTGGAATCAATGATGATATTTCTAGCACTGAAGTCACAGTGCAAAACCCCTGCATGATATGCGTCCATGAGAGCTAAAGACCCATATACATTAGCATGATCCAACTCCAGGATAGAAGCTCACCAGTAAGACTGTCTCACACAGTGGTTACCATTTTGTAAGAGGATCTATATTGCACAAGGACACACCCCACAATGTCCAGTGAGAGGTGGTAGTGCCAGTGAGGAATAAAATGAGCATTTGAATGGCAGGCCCATGGCTTGTCAACATAAAGATGGGTCTTCATAGCATGGTAGTCCTTGGTTGAGATATCTCCTGATGCAATGCAATGAGGAATGTGGCAGACCACAGTGTCTCTCAATGTCTTGTATACCAGTCCCTCTGTGTGGATATCTGGCAAATCTATCCTCCACAAATCCTTCAGGAAAACAATCACTCTCTGTGAAACATCATAGGCCCTGAAACTGCGGGTGGCATGCCCTGGGGGTGTATATAGTGTTGCTTCAGGGGTAGGCATGATGAAGTAAAGTTGAGAGCCCTCTGCATCAGGGATTGAAAGTTTGATGAGTGGGATTGTCATGTCCAGCCCCAAGGCTTCCCTGGCTACAACTGCTTCTGCAGGCATTGGGACTGATGCTGATTCATCCTTTCCCCACATCTCAGGCGGTGCTTTTGAGTAACAATGGAAAAATTCAGCAAGAAGTGGGGAATTGTTGTATTTGATGGCCTCCATCACGATCGTGCCCGACCTGTCCCACCAGAGGATCCTAGCTGTGTCCTTTATGATGAAAACGGAATATAAATGTGTTCGAAATTGGATGCCAAGTTGCACTGTGGCATATGAAGTAATTTGGCCCAAGGTATCATTGGCTGCCTTTGAACAGTGCAGGAAAGACTGGCTTTGGTGTTCAACACTGTGCAAGTTGCAGAACGGATCATCTGTAGTATTCCACTTGAATTCAATGAAGATCTCTGATATTGAAGAATCTGTCTTCACATTGGTGTTGGTGTCAGCCAGGTAGATGGAAATATCAGGTTTGATCTTGAATGGGAAACTTGACCGTGGGTTACAATCAGGATATGACGACAAATTGATGAATTTGAGCCTAGGAGCAAACTTCTTTGTCACCTTGATCTTCAAGGAGAGTTGTAAGCAAAAAAATTGAATTCTCTAAAGGGACTCACAAAGGGCATGTATGCCTGCATTTCCATCATGACCTTCACAGTTTCACTATAGCAGTCAGGCTTAAGGCAGACAGGTGTACAAAGACGGAGGCCACCAAGAGGAAAGAAATCATTGAGAAATTGTTGTGCGGGCATTGGTCCAGCAAGGTATTTTCTTATCTCTTCTGCCATCACTGTGCAAGATTCAATGTGATATTTTTGATTAGTGGTGAAAGGGAGTGTCGTAGAAGAGCCCATCTTGATCAGAGTGCAGTGCAGAGGTAGTAAAGTGGTAGCAGGGGGTGGGGTGGTAATCATGACTTTGATGGTTCCACCAGCTTGAGTGGACTTCTGGTCACAACTTCATCAACCAACGTTTTCCCAGGATCAGCTGGGGTCAACATGTGACCGGCTTTGGCTTAGAGTCGGCTTTTAGCCAAGTTGCAGCAACACTAAGCAGATATGGCCTGATGTTAGGAGTATGTACTATGTGTTGTTGGACATGGAGTAGTGCTGACCCATTACTAATGAAACAATCATGGCAATTAACCAGTTACTATCAACCAATCATTTTTTGGTTACATGTTGAAAACAGGCACCCAAGCACCTCATGAAAGACAGAGAAAGAAAAGTCCTCAATGTGTTTTTTTTTGGTTTCTTGTTTTTATGAACTAACTCTATTCTAGGATCTAAACTAGTCTAAACTAGTAGCAATGGCAGATGCTGACATGAGACAATCCACATGAATGATTTTGGATGCAACATGGTGCAAATGACAACTGGGTCATGTGGGCCTGCAGTAAGATTTTCTTATTATGAATAATTAACTAATCTCTTTGCTTTACTTTTTAAGTGAAACCACCACTCAGGAGTGAAAGATGGGGAAGAAAGAGAAAGTTCAGCAGAATGAGTGGTTTGGGAGTTGAAACACTAGGAATGAACCATGAATCCCAGACAGTGGAAATGGAATGGAAATTCCTTGGATCAGTCTTAGTCCATTCCTGATCCATTCCTAGTTCATTCCCAATCCTGTCAGAAATGCCAGCAATATTCCTTAGGAATGGTCCAAGTCCATTCTAGGCTGTCAGTATTAATATGTTGAAAATTTATATTGCACCAGCAAGGATTGAACCCAGGTCTTGGGAGATGATCATTCAGCACATAAGTGGCAATACAACTAGGGTTTGAAGGTCTGGTCTGGTCCAGTCTTTCACCCCTTTTGGGCTTGGACCAGGACCAGGACCAGTCTATTTTTTACTCAACTACATAGGGACTGAGACCGGACTGCACAAGACTGGTCCAGTCTCAGTCTTGGACCAGTCTTGGCTGGTCTTTCCTACATTAATTAAAGTATTCAACCAATTAAATAAGTCACCCCCCCTCACATTTGCAAGTCAGGGGGGCAGCGCAAGTCAGGGGGCCTTAGAGTACTCTACAAATAAAATAAAAAGATTTTGCATGCAAGGGGGAGTGGTGTTGCTAGTCAGTGGCAGCTGCACTGTTGGGTGGTCCATGGAGGGTGGTGACATGGCAGTGCAGGGGGGTCACTAATGACAAGGTGGTGCAGGGGGGTCACTAGTGCTATGGTGTCGCTCAGACTCCACCCCACAAGCAGGGGCTCATGGGGCTGGGGCCAGGTAGCGCCATGGTATTTCACAATGAGTTCTATCCTGTAAAATAAATAGTAAGTCAGTTATAAAAGAAATGTAAAAAAAAGCTTACAGGGCCCAAACAACACTGGACATCATTTGGGCTGGGGTGGTGGTGGTGGTAGTATGAGGGGATTAGCATTGTTTCTTGATGTGGTTGTTGGCAGTGTTGTTAATTATTTGTGTGGGATCAGGAAAAAAAAAAAAGATGGCATTTATCAAATAGTCACTGTAGCAACACTAGCCCTATCAAATAAACATGTGCAAACTCACCAGGGGTATATAAACCCTCAGGATTTCGCTCTTTTGATCCCCTGGGCTTGTCCCATGTAATGTAGTTAGGTATAATTAAATTGAATTTGTTGTAATATAATAAATATTATTAGATAGTGCTATCAAAGGTCACCATCTCTGCCACACTGGGTACTCAGCCAATATGATATTTAGGGATCAAATGGCAACCAAATTGATATAATGTGAATTCAATATTTGAGGATCTACACAGAGGAAGCTATTTATTGACGCTTGTTGACCACTGATGGTGCCCTTTTGAGATATGAACCAGTGATGCATGGTGATTGGGTATTTGTGGTTGTTTTGTTATGTCCCTGATATGGTACCCATCCACTCTACATCTGGTTTTCATCTCCTTGCCTTGAAACTTGCTGTCACTACTCCTCCAACCAATCTACCTTTGTTCTATATGTTTCATGCCAATTAACAATCTGTAATCTTGCCCCAAGGCTGTGTGGAAGCTCCCCTGACAGTTGTGAAGTGATGAAGTCCACCTGACAGTTGTTATAGTGACGTCCAACAGGTGTGCTCAGTTTTGATGGTATGCTGCTTTCCATACCTTTTTCATTCATTTCATGACTTGTCTGCATTTTTAGCAATTTTTTCCCATCCAACAAACACAGTTATACATTCAGCGACCACTTTTTGTGTGCTTCTGATCAGTAATGAATTTCTTGCTCAGGCTGCATGTGGAGGCAGATCTTGTATCCTAGGTGCATGGTAGTATCATCAGGCAGTATTTGGGTGTTTTCTCAATGCACCTACTCAATTTTCCTTGTGGTCTACAGCCAACTCAAATGCATGACAAACACACTGTTTTCATTTCTTGTCTGCAGACGTTTCATTGTACATACATGAACAATACTATTCATATACAAGCATATTATGCATTCCCTTGTCTTGTATGGATGGTGTGCCACATCACCCAACTTAAGTATGAACATTTTCAAGGGAGTGAACCCCCAGAACTAGTGTCTCGATCCATACCTCTTCAATGCAGTCTAATCCTGCTCATAGTATGTGTCCCCCACCTCCTGGCACATCTGTGCATCCCTGGTCCTCTCCCCCCCTGGGCATCTCTCCCCGCATCTGGGTGGCCCTCCCACTTGTCTGGTCATGTCGTATGGTGGCCTGTCATGTCCCCCACATCCTGGCACATCTTCTGGGTCATCTGGTGGATCCCCCGTCATCTGGTGGATCCCCAGTCCTCTGGCATCCCCCCTCCATTGTCTGGTGCATCCCTGGTGGTATGGTGCCCCCCCCCCCCTCACATCTGGCCCTGTCCTCCTCCTGGTCATCAGGGTGATGTACAGGCGGTGGTGACAGGGCATTGGAGGGGGGTGCAGCTCGTGACATGGTGGCCATGGTCTGGGGGCCATAGTATCCCCCTTTGTTACGAACTGATCTCGTAGGCGGGTTACGACGGAGTTCCGTGGCGGCACTGGACTTGGCTTCAATCTAAAAGGGATTGCGCCCTTCTCTACGCCCAATGTCCAATTTACAAGGTGACGGTAATGAGAGCGGAGGTCCGGCGGAGTTCCGGAAGTTAAGAGAGAGCAAGGACTTTAGATGTGAGAGAGTTGTGGAGATAACAATACAATTATCAAACTGAAGTTACAAGTGACGTTATACTAAGTTTTATAGTAAGTAAGTAACTGGGGTAACTACGGCGGGATCAACAGAGTACCGAGTACGCAGTAAGTAAGATGATCAGCAATGATAGATATGTGATATAAACAAAACAGGAGTAATTTGAAATACAATTTGAAATAGTCTTTTGATATGACGGCGGCTCCGTCGGTGATCCGCCGGAGATCTGTCGCAGGCTTGCATGGGATATGACAGTATCCCCCCCTTAGGACCGAGCCTTCGAGGTCATGTGATGTTCGGATTCCGTATTTAGGAATTTCGACGTCCGCAGTTCTTCAACATCCAACCATCATGTCCAACTCACAAAACACATCCCTACCCGCCCCCCTGTCGTCCGCCGCTGAGGAACGCGCGAAACTGATGGCGCGTCTCGAAGAACTCGCCGCGCAGGAAGAGGCCGCGAAGAAGACTGCCGCGGAGGAAGCGGAAAAGGAGGCCGCCGAAGAAAAGAGACAACGCAGAGAAGAGAAAGTGCGTCGTCGCGAGGCACGCCGCGCAGAAAAACGGAAGGCCGTGGAGTCCGCAGCCGAGGACGACGAAGGGGTGGTCGCGAAGCCGCCCAAGAAGAAGAAGACCAAGGCGGTGGCAAGTGAGGCCGCTGGTAGCGGAGAGACCATGGGGCCATCGACGGAGGCCCGTTGCAACAGGTGAGTGGTGTTTGTCACCACTCTATTCTTTTTTAGTTAATTTGTTTTAGGTGTTGATATGCGGGTCAGGTGTGCGTGAGGTCCGGCGGGACCCGACGCCTCACCTGCAATCACTGCTTCAAGCTGAAGCAGAAGTGCGAAGGCGGGGTGCGACGAGGGGCGAGGGTGATGACGGCGGGGATGGCGGTAATGGCGGAGGTAGGTCAGCGCGACCAACTAGTGGGGTGGCTCGCGACGATCTCGAAGGGGCTGTCGGAGTTGACGGCGGTGATGACGGAACTGAGCGAGTTCCAGAAGTGGGGCGGAGAAACTGAGAAGGGGGACGTGGATTGGGTGGAGGAACTCCTGTACCCAGGAGAAGAGGTGGAAGTGGAGCGGGAGTTGGAGCGACTGGAGGTGGAAGAAGGGGAGTACGCCGCGTTCAAGGCATGGCAAGCGGAGCGGGACCTGACGGAGACCGACGGGGTCTCGAACTGGAGCGAGGAGGAGGAGGAGTTAGGAATGGAGGATGACTAGTAGAAAAAAGAAAGTACAAGTAACATAGTACGTACGGAGGTCCGACGGGGACCGTAAAATGTATATACTTTGGTTTGTATGTAGATAGATTGGTTTGTAATGTTTTGTTTTGACTTTGTTTTTGTTTTGTAAGTAAGGAGTGATCTGATAAGTAATGTTGTAAGTAAGATGACGGTTTTTTGAATTGTAATGAAATGGCTTTGTTTTTCTTGTAAGTAATGACGGTGTTCGATAGGTAATGTTGACTTTGTTTGTTTTGTTGTACGTAGGGTGACGGTATCTGATGGCTTTGTTTTTTAGTAAGTAATAGTACGGTATAAGAAAAAATGAAATGGCTTTATTAATTTTGAAGTGACTTTGTTTTATTGATGTAGGGTGAAGTTATTGTGGACCGGGTTTGTCGGGGTACCGTGCGTGGAAGTCCGCGACGGCTTCCTGGGCATGCTCGAGTTCTTCGGCAAGTAACCAGGACTGTTCCAAGTCAGTATTCTCGTAACCTGACCAGCGCACCAAGTATAACAACGGACACCGCCGCCGCTTATCGAGTTTGGAGTCCAAGATTTCTGCAATCTCGTATTCAATTTCGTCGTCGATAGTAATCGGCGGAGGTGGCGGCTGAATCCGGTTAGGAATGGTATTGACGGGTGCGGGTTTGTGATACGTGAAAGACCGGATGTAATGCGCGGAGGTGGTCCGGAAGGCGAAGGGTGAAGGAGTGTGTGCCAGCTTGGGCGATGATTTCAAAGGGACCAAGGTTCTTTTCTGACAACTTTTTTGAAGGCCTAGTAGTGCAGATGTTTTCAGCATTAAGGTAGACCTGATCACCAACTTTAAACGGCGGAGCGGGGTGCCGGCGGCGGTCCGCGGGAACTTGATAACGTTCTTGGGCAAGTTTGATTTGCCGGCGGAGTTCCGTATGTAGTTTGTCAAGGTCCACGACGAAAGACCTAGCCTTCTGGGAAGCCAGCTCGCGTTCAGGGTAGACGGTGATGTTAGGGTCATAGCCTTTGTTAGCGTAGAACGGTGATATACTGGTAGTAGCGCTAGGCGCGTTGTTGTAAGCGAACTCGGCGAGGGGAAGGAGTTCCGACCAGTTATCCTGCTGATAGTTGCAAAAGATGCGCAGGTACTGTTCTAATGTCTGGTTAAGTCGTTCGGTTTGTCCGTCGGCCTCCGGGTGGTAACCCGAAGTGAAGTGGATCTTCATGTCGAGGGCTTTACCTAGTGACTGGAAAAACCTAGAGACAAATTCAGAACCGCGGTCACAAGTGACGTGCGACGGAACTCCGTGTTTAGAAAATACGTGAAGGATGAAGAGCCGGGCAAGCTCTGGGGAGTTGATTTCGTCAACTGTAGGGATGAATATGCCCTGTTTAGAAAGTCGGTCAACGACGACCAAAACGGAGGTATAACCGAGGGATGGGGGTAAGTGTTCAATGAAATCCATAGAGATGGAGTTCCACGGCTTCTCCAGGATCGGTAGTTGCTTCAATAGTCCATACGGCTTATGCCGCGGTGACTTGGCGCGTTTACACGAAGTGCACGTATTGCAATAATCCTTTACAAATGTTCTGAGTTTAGGCCAAACATATTCTCAGCGTACCAGTTGTAATGTTTTATTTTGGCCGAAGTGGCCTGAAAGGATATGATCGTGTTTGTATTGGAGAACACGTAGTCGGAGGTCCGCGGAGTCCGGGACGTAGATGCGATCATTGAGACGAAGAAGTCCGTCATCCCCAATTGACCAGGGTGCAGAAGGTGTAGTAAGGTGCGAAGCTATAGTGGGGTCCAACGGAAGTGCCGCACGGATGTCCGTGTGCAAACTTTCTATGTCGAGGGCTACAGCGCTGCGTAATATTGGTTCAGCGAGGTAAGTAGCTCATAATGACGCAGTGAGTTGTTCTTTGGAAAATACCGGGCGGAGGTTATGTGGATTATCCGTGATGGAATCGCTATTTCCCCCTTTGCGGTAGACGTCCCATCGTCTAGTGAGAGCGTCGGGCTTCGTACCAAGTTTCCCAGGACGGAAGCGAATAATGAGGTTGAATTGGGAGAGGTACTCGGACCAGCGGGCCTGCCACCGTGTGAGTAGTTTCGTGGTGGAAAAATATTCTAAGTTTTTATGATCAGTAACGACGGAGACCAGAGTTCCGCTACCTTCAAGGTATTGACGCCAATGTTTAAAGGCTTCAAAGATAGCTAGTAGCTCCTTGTCATGTGTGTCGTAATTGAGTTCAGGAGGTGTGAAGGAACGGGAGTGGAAGGCGACCGGGTGCAGCTCGCCGTCGGCGGTGTACGTCGACAGTATAGCGGCGAGTGCGCAGTCGGAAGCGTCCGTTTCGACGATCATAGTGTTGTCCGGGGTCCAATGTGCAAGGACCGGGGCATGCGTAAATTCTTCCTTGAGTTTCTGGAAGGCTTGTCGGCATTTGTCAGTGAAAGTCCAAGGGACATTCTTTTTAGTTAGTCTGGTAAGGGGAACGGTGATATCGGAATACCCGTGAATAAACTGCTGATAGAAATTACAAAAGCCTAGGAACGATTGTACGTCCTTGATCTTGCGAGGCTCTGGCCAGTCCATAATTGTTTGGACTTTGTCGGCGGACATCCGTAGGCCCTCCGGTGATAGAATGTAACCGAGGTATTCTACGGTGTCGACATGGAATTCGCATTTCTGCGGAGCCGCGTAAAGGCCGTGTTTGCGGAGTCGTCGTAATACTTCCTTAACGTGCCTCTTGTGTTGAGACATGTCATCGGAGTAGATCAGGATGTCGTCCAGGTAAACGATGACGGAGACGTCGAGCATATCACTAAAAATGTCATTCATAAAACATTGGAAAACGGTGGGAGCGTTAGTAAGTCCGAAAGGCATTACACGCCATTCAAAGGACCCATAACGGGTACGGAATGTAGTTTTCCATTCCTCGCTGTTGGCGATACGTACCAGATGATAAGCATGTCGTAGGTCGATTTTGGTGTAGACGCGGGCGTTGCACGGGGTGTCGAGTAGGTCGGAGATGAGGGGTAGCGGATAGCGATCTTTTCTCGTAAGCTTGTTAAGCCCACAATAATCGACGCATAACCAGAGTTCACCACTCTTTTTGCAAACAAAAAGGATCAGAGCTCCGTGCAGGGATTTAGATGGCCGTATGAAACCTATCCGGACGTTTTCCTCAATGAACGCGTGGAGAGCGTTAAGCTCTGAGGCGGACAAGGAGTACATACGACCCGGCGGAGGTTCCGCCCCTTCCTTGAGTTCAATTTTGAGGTCGTAAGGTCGGTGTGGTGGGAGTGTGTCGGCCTTTCCTTTGCTGAAGACGTCCGCAAACTCATGGTACTCCTCAGGGACTTTGGATAAGTCTGGCGCGTCCTCCGCGACAGGCGCGGCGGCTTTGCCGAAGACTCCGTTGTCAGAGAGGGAGACCGAGAAAGTCTGGGAGCCAGGAAGGCAAACAGCACGAGCGTAAGCGGCGGCATTGATGATCAAAATGTTGATGGGTTTGGTGACGGTGGCGGATATCGGAGAATCCGTCGACGCGTCGGGTAGACACGGTTCTAGGGGAGATTTGTTAGGTTCTGGCAAGGGAATTGCTTCACCTGAGGATGTCGATGGTGCGGGACCTCTGTACCCAGCCGTCCGGAAAGTGACTTGGCCATAGGTCCAGTCAATCAACGGATTGATTTGCCTAAGCCAATTTAGTCCAAGTACGGCGGAGTTGCTAGAGTCGAGTGGGGTAACGTAAAACAATATGTCGAATGACTCACCAGTAGGAAATGAAACTAGCAACTGTACTTGTTGCGTTATCCATGTATTGGACGTTCCATCAAAAAGGCGGAGCCGTATCGGTGGTATAGTTGTCGTCTGAATACTGTGACTTGATACAAACAACGAATCTATGAAACAATGAGTTGAACCGCTGTCTAAAAGAGTAATCATAGTAGGGTCATAAATAGATGTTAAAGCAATTTGAAAAGATTTAGGGTCGAAAAGAGCAGCGGCATTGAGGTAGACCTCCTTTGGTGCATGGTCGGTGTCAACGCAACCCCCAGCCCGTGCGGAGGCAACTAGAGGGTTGCTGACTATTTTTTTGAATCGGCGGAGGTCGCTGCGGGGGCCGCCGGTGTGGCAGTTTCCGTTGTCGCTGCTCTGCCTTTAGGATTAGCTGCCTTCCTACAATCCTTTGCCTTGTGACCCGCTATTCCGCAATAAAGGCATAACCCTTCTTTCAAGCGGCGGGCCCGTTCATCTCCGGTGAGCTTACCATCCTTCCCTAACTTGTCGGCTATTGAGGGCTTTGTTTTGTTGTTGCTGGAGCCGCTAGCATTGTTGGAAGTGTTGGAGTTGTTACCGGAGTTGGACTTGTTAGAGTTCTTGGATTTACCGGCGGAGTTTGCGGATTTACCGCCGGAGGTGGAAGCGTCGTCAGTTTTGTTGTTGTTGTTGTTAGACTTGGCGGGGCGGGTTTCAAGCGCTGCCTCGTCCTTCTGCATCCAGTAGACTTCATCGGCTTCTTGGGCCTTGAGACGTAATGTTGGTAATGTTGTAGGCTTGCCTCCTCGGAGGACTTCAACACGGATCCATAGCGGGAGTCCGCGGAAGTACGCTTCGCGGAGTGCCGAGTCGTTCCAATCAACTCGGGCTGCCAACTTCCAAAATTCGACATTGTACTTGACGATGTGTGCTGATTCCTTCATTTTGAGTGTGTAGAGCGACTTTTCGGCATCTCCGACGGGGTTGTGCGGGCCGAAGTTGGTCTCGAGCTCATTGATAAAGGCTTCAAAGTCCCAAATCCAATTGGCACTATTGGTGTTGTCCATCAGCCCTGGTTCAAACCAACCAAGTGCTGCTCCCTTCAGATAAGAAAGAATGAATAGAATCTTTTTCTCATCAGATGCAAAAAGAGTAGGGCGGTCACGGAAGTGAAGGTTACAAGAGATTAGAAAATCACGGAGCTTCCGCGGGTCCGTTCCGTCGAATGTGTCAGGTTCGCGTACTTTGACCTTCATTACGGGTTGGCGGGAGGAGCGGATGCTGTCCGATAACTCTTGTAGTACGTGTAGGAATAACCGGTCGTTGCGGGGCTCCGACTCGGGAATGGATTGATGGTCATCACCTTCCGGGTCATTGTCGTCACCATCAGGGTCATCAGGCCCATCAGGATAGCCATGACTAGGTTGGTTGTCAACCGGAGTACCGTGGGGAACCGGCGGTGTTGTTGGAGGTGGTTCGTCGGGGTTTTCTGGGTTTGCGCCCAGGCCAGGAAAGATGTTCGAAGGTCGCGGTGTAGTACCAAAGGTTGACAAAGGTCGGTGGAGGGTTGGTGAGGAAAGTCGGGATCTGCGCACTGCTTGCAATCCGCTGCGGAGACCCGCGCGTTGCGAATTGGTAGTAGAGCGTGTACGCATAGTGACTGTTTGTGAACTTGACATAAGATGTTAATAGGTTCGTGAAAATGGGCGTAAGAAGTGTGAGTTTGATAATACTGTTACGAACTGATCTCGTAGGCGGGTTACGACGGAGTTCCGTGGCGGCACTGGACTTGGCTTCAATCTAAAAGGGATTGCGCCCTTCTCTACGCCCAATGTCCAATTTACAAGGTGACGGTAATGAGAGCGGAGGTCCGGCGGAGTTCCGGAAGTTAAGAGAGAGCAAGGACTTTAGATGTGAGAGAGTTGTGGAGATAACAATACAATTATCAAACTGAAGTTACAAGTGACGTTATACTAAGTTTTATAGTAAGTAAGTAACCGGGGTAACTACGGCTGGATCAACGGAGTACCGAGTACGCAGTAAGTAAGATGATCAGCAATGATAGATATGTGATATAAACAAAACAGGAGTAATTTGAAATACAATTTGAAATAGTCTTTTGATATGACGGCGGCTCCGTCGGTGATCTGCCAGAGATCCGTCGCAGGCTTGCATGGGATATGACACCCTTGAGCCAGCCACTTCCCAGCTGAGTGGGGAATAGGGGTGGTGCATTGGGGGCTCGTTGAATGCACACAAAAAAATTGAAAAAAAAATAGTATATTAGTAAAATATAAATAGTGATAATAAAAAATACTTAGGGGGGGGGGGGGCCTGGGGCCCCCATACCATTGGACTGGAGGTGGCAGTGTTGTCATTGATGGGTGAGGGAAGGTGGTGGCAGTGGCGGCACTGATAGGTGATGGAAGTGGGGCGGTGGTTGTGGTGGTGGCATTGGCTGTGGCTGTGGTAGTGGCTGTGGTGGTGGCAGTAGTAGTGGTGGTGTGTGAGCAGGGTGAGGTGGCAGTGGCAGTGGCAGTGGCGTTGGATGGTGAGGAAGGGGGGCCCATTGATGGTGGTCATGGTGGGTGGCCGTGAGCCTGTGAGTGTGAGCTGGCAGTCACAGATGGGTCACAGGTGGGTCACAGGTGGCATTCTATTTTGGCAGCAAGGCACAAGCATACAAGCAGAATTTAGTCTATGAGTGAATGTCAGGTGTGACAAGTGTCACAGCCCTTGACCACAACATTTGGGTCTCACAACTCTATTCTCTCCTTGAGACTGTCTAGTTTCTCCCAAGCACACACTCCTGTTTTCCTCAACACAGTAGTCTTCCTACCACAAACAATCCACTCCTAAATGGACCATATCATACATAACCCACACTCAGATGAGTGCCCTAATTACAGCTTGGCAGCCTTTGCCCTAGTCCAAGCAGCCCTAATGGCCCGAAATAACATAGACAAAGAAGGAGCTAATCAACGCCTTGTAGATGCATGGACACAAGACAACAACAGGCTCAAGGAAGCATGGGATGCCCAGGTACAAGAGGACCTTTGGCTACAAGAAGAGAATGACCAAGCTGCTCATGAAGAAGAAGACCATCAATGAGCCCAGAAGGAACAAGAAGAAGAGTTGGAAAGATGTGAGCTCGAAAAGAAAAAACCCAAACTGAAAGACTTCAACCAAGGTGCCATGGTCGATGATTTCATCACTCCGTGCCCCTCCTCTTATGCTCTTAACAAACTTGAATCCTTTGAATATGTCAAACTATGGTACTTCACACCCGAAGGTTGTTTAGATGCCACCAAGACTCAGCAATCTCAGGCAGACAACACTTTCAGCCTCACAAAAGTTGGAGAGTCCCTAGCCCTCAAGCAACTCTCAGCAGTAAAAGCCTCTTGCAACATGATAAAGGATGCAGATCTCACCTGGAAACAGATAATGATGGGAAAGGTACTGTTTCTGCAACATGCCCAAGAAGCCAGCTGGCTGAGCCATCTCAACTCCCTTGCTCAATTCTTTGTCAACCTCAAAGTCCATCCCTACCAACTTTGCCCTTATGGTGAAAGGTCACTCACCCTGTACCAAGCTAAAGTCCGTTGTAACTGGCATGATAAACTCAAATGCAATCAAGGCTTCAATATATCCATTATCAATGAAAGCCTACTCCAGAGCATATCTTCAGAAGTCCTGGACAAGGTACACCTTGGTGGCATCCGTGAAGTCAGTGTTCTCTACCCCTGTCCTACCTAACCAAATGCTGACCAGCCATTGACCTCTTCCTGCAAAATTTCTCCCTGCACCCCATCCCCCTTGTGCTTCGCTTCATGCTTTGCTCCATGCTTTGCTCTGCATCATCACCCTTTTTCCCCAACCCCTCACCCTCTCTTGTCATGTTCCTCCTTTGTGCTTTGCCTTGGGCCTTTTTGCCCTCTTGTTTATATGCACTCAATATTCTACTTTCTCTGCATCATGTACTAATAATACTACAACACGTATGATTGTATCATGCACTTGATTTTCTCTTGTTGCATTGCAATGCAAAAGATTGAGTCAATCTGTCAGACCTCGCTCTTACCCAATCCCACCCATCCCCCACTCAAAGCCCATCCCCATCCCACATGGGATCAACAGGAGCCAACTCCCTACCTGCATTCACCCCCCACAGTTGAGCACTCCCCATGCAAATGTCAAGCCCAGTCCCCCCCTCCATACCTCTCTTCTCCAAAGAAGCCTTATGCATGCTCAGGTTTTCAGAAAGGCGCAAATCTTCAAGGCCCAACCATTTGCACCGTATGCTTGGGCATCTTTAGGCATGATGTCAGTAAAGTTTCTCAGAGTCCTTGTGGGATGGCTCCAAAGCCAGATGTTGCCAAAACGGACATGGACACATCAACCCTGCAGGGCTCACCCTGTGCATCAACTGGCAATGGCCAATTGGCTGCACCTCTTCCGGATACAACCATGAGTGCTCAGGATGATGTGGGAAGCAGAATCGCAGAGCTCAAAATGTCCTCAAGCTCAGAAGGACTAAGGCCCTTACCCCATACAATGCAAATGAATGGGAATGACTACTCTCAGAGCTCAACCTCCTCCAGAAGTATGCGACAATCCCTGTCCAAATATACTGTGGCTTCGATGTGGGCATTTGCCCCATCTCCACCTCACATGCCCCTGCAAATAGCCCATCCCTCCAGGTTCATACTGACAAATACCAATGCATCACCAACCAAGAGTTCACCTGAGGCCGCTGCATCGGACCCATGTCCAAATCCAAGGTGGAAACACTCATTGGCCCATTCCAATTGTCCCCACTCTCCTTGGTCCCCAAGCCAGGCAAGCCCAGTAGTTTACACTCCCCCAGATATTCTGCACAGATCCGCATGGACTCTGCAGTTTTTACATAGTTGCTTACAGTTCACTAATTTACGAAATAACTCCCCCTCATCTCGTTGGCCCCTCTGTTGTCTGGCATGTCCCTCCCCATCTGGGCAGCCCCCCCTTGTCTGGTGTGTCCCCCCTTGTCTGGGCATCCCCCCCTGGTCTGGTCATGTCATAGGGCCACCCATCATGTCCCCTGTCGTCTGGTGTGTCGCCCCCTCATCAGGGTGGCCCCTCTGTCACCTGGTGTGTCCCCCCCCTCACCTGGTGTGCCCCCCGTTGTCTGGCGCGCCCCCCCCTTGTTTGGCGTGCCCCCCCCCTCATCTGGGCAGCCCCTCTGTTGTCTTGCGCCCCCCCTCCATTGTCTGGGCGGCCCCTCTGTCGTCTGGAATCCCCTCAAGGTGTCCCATTGGATCTTCCAGCTCTGAGGGCCTCCCATTGCGTCCCAACCGGCTCCTGGTGCATCCCATTGCATCCCCCTGCTGGCTGGTGGCCGGTCAGAGTCAACAGCTGCACCATGATCCACCCCACAAGCAGTTGCTTGTAGGTGTGGAGGTGGGTGCTGTGTCATTTGTCATTGGTTGTTGTTGCTGGGTGTTGGGGGGTTAGTGGTGACGTGGTGCATTTAAAAGCATTGGGGTGCTCACCTAGCGGGTGCCATGCTCCACAGGCCTCCTGGCACCTCCCTCGGGCCGTCCCGTCCCACTTCAAGCCCCCCTCTCCCAGCTCATTGGGGAGGAGGGCCGGCACACTGTTGGGGAGCCGTCATTGCCTGTACAATAGAATGTGTTCCCCCCCGTTGGGTGTCTCCCCTCATCTGCCCATCTCTGGTACCCCTCCCCCCACCCTGCTGCTCCCCCTGCACTCCACCCCATGAGCCATAGCTTGCAAAGCTGGGTCAGGGGGTGCTGGTTGCATCTGGGGTGTTGCCTGGTGTTCCATTGGCTCCAGGTGCTGGGGGCTGTCCCGTTGCATGCCGTGGTCATCCTTAGCCCTCCTGTTGCACCCATCGCGTTTCGTGGGCTCTTGGTGGTGCCTCGTCCCTTGTGGAAGTGGGCAGTGGTGGTGATGTGGCAGGCCATGGGGGCACTTCCTTGGTGGACAATCCAGCCCCCCGCCCACCCCGGGAGCAGGGGCTCGCAGGGCTGTGTGGGGGGCTGTGTGGGGGCTGTTGGAAGGAGGGGCATTGTGAGGGGCATCTGTTGTTACATACAGACAGACTGAAATTTTTTTTTGATAGCTTAAAAAAAATGAATAAAGAAAAAAGTACTTATCATAGGGGCCACAGGCCCCTATGATAGCAGAGTAGAGGTGGGGGGAAGCAAGTAGGAGAGGGCGGCATTGTGAGGGCGGCGGGTGTCGTTGCAAATACAAACACTGAGAAAAAAAATGTTAACTGTAAGTTTAAGATACAAGATGATAAGATAAAAGAAAAAACTTACTATGGAAGTGGAGGAGGGAGGGAGGAGAGAGGCGGCATTGTGGGTGATGGTGAGGTAGTGAGCTGGCAGTCACAGGGTGACGCCCAGTGACGTGGTGATGACGGCGCCTAGTAATTGGGCATATGTTACTGTGGTTTATACAGCCACGTTGCCTAGTGGATACACTACTTACTTGTCACACTCATGTGGTCACAGGGTCAGGGGTTCAAATCCTTCTAATAACTTACCTTTTAAATAGTAACAATAATAATAATAAAATTACTTACTCGCTCAGACGTGCTCAGATGTCTGTGCGGTCTGAACCCTGCTCAGCTTGGACTAGGACGGAATTATTCTGTGGAGTCCATGCAAAAAGTCAAAATCCATACAGATCCGTGTGGACTCAAAATCTGGAATTAAGCAGGACCTCAAGTCAAATGAATTTCTCAAAAGTCTGTATGGACTGACTCAGAGTCCATGAAAATCTGCATGGATCCACATGGAATATATGGGGGAGTGTAAAGACCTTAGCAAGCCTAGAAGATGTCAGGCTGTACATAATTTCTCTCACCCTCATTCACCTCTGCCTACGATATCTTCCATTAACCATACCATTGAATCCAAATCTTTCCCCTGCACATGGGGAACATTCTTGACTGTCTGCTTCACCATCTCAAACCTCCTGCCAGGGTCTCAAGCTTCCATTCGAGACATTGCAGAGGCCTACTGGACCATCCCTGTCACACCAGAACAATGGCCTGGCCTCATTGTCAAGCTGTGCAATGATGACCAGTTCACCATCAACACCAGCAACAATTGGGCCTCACATCAGCCGGAGGTATCTATGGGTTCCTGGAAGACACTGCAGCCGACATCTTCTGAGCATCAGGGATCGGTCCCTTATCCAAGTGGGTCAACAATCATATTTTCTTTCATATTCTACCCGAGCAACTCCCCAGCTACAATTACAAATGACACGAGTGGCACTCACACATTACAGCCAATGGTGGCAAAATCCAGGACTGGAGCAGGTTGTGGTACAGAGGGAACAACATGCCTGATGGCCGCCCAGCAGAGTTTGATGAAGACGCAGTTTTTCCCCTTCGGGACCTATCCACCACCACCCCATGGACAGCCAAGGACACCCCCTTCACCTATTGTGATGCGGACATTGATCGCCTCTCAAATGCCCTTGGCATACCCTGGAAAACCATGAAGACAGTCCCATTCAACTCTCGTGTCCCATACCTTGGCTTCACCTGGGACCTTGAGCTGTGGACGGTCACACTTTTGGAAGAGAAAAAAGCTAAGTACATCAAAGCTATTGAGGAATGGAGATCCCACACTAAGCACAGGATGGATGACACTGAAAAACTTTATGGTAAACTTCTGCACACCTGCCTCATCATCCCAAAAGGCCGAGCATACCTCACCAACCTCGAAGCAATGCTCCCAAACTTCCATAATTGCCCTTTCCTGCCACATTCCCCACCTCGAGGAACAGATTGCGATCTACTGTGGTGGGCAAACACTCTCATGGGGCCGTCTCTCATCTGCGACATCCCTGGACCCTACCAACTCATCAACCACCTCGCCTACTCTGAAGCCAGCTCAGGCTTTGGCATAGGCATCATGGTCAGGATATGGTGGCGGGCTTGGAGACTACTCCCAGGGTGGAAATGCCAGGGCCGCAACATCAGATGGGTGGAAGCAGTGAGGAGGGCTTTACACTCCCCCACATGTATACATGGAGTCTACGTAGACTACATAGACTTTACTGGGAGTCTACATAGACTTTAGGTGGAGTGTGGGTTCACCAAACATGGGATTCATGTTGATCACAAGTCTATGTAGCCTCCATGTAGACTCCCAGTAAACTCCATGTATTTACAAGGAGTAGTGGGACTTCCACTAAATACTATACATAGACTCCATGTAAACTCCATGTAGACTCCATGTAGACTCAACTTCATGTATTCTCCACATAGACTCCATGTAGACTCCATGTAGACTCCACATAGACTCTAAGCCTCATACTATTAAATATAAAAAAATTGCCATGTAAGAGATTTGAACCCATGACCACTGGATTGCATATCACATAAGTAGCCGCACATAACCGTTCAGCTATGCAACTTTGCCTAATGTAGAAACTTTGATCTCTAAGTGATATGTTCGTCACATGTTCATTGAAACGCGTGGCCTTGTGTGACTGTTTGTTCATCAGTTACACATGACATGCTATCACCACCACCACCACTGACCTCACCACTGCCACTGCTGCCACTGCCTCGCGCCTCAACCATGACCACCCCCTTTGCCATCTCTCTCCACAGCCCCCAACCCCGCTCCCTCAGGCCGGCCAACATGCGGCGACAGACCCCCAGCGCCCCCAGATGCACCCCCAGACAGTATGCGGCCCCCTCCCCCCCTGTTCCCTGATGTGCCACATCACTAACCACCCCCTCCGACTAGGTATCACCCCCGCGACCTCAGCACCCCCCGCGACCTGGTAAGCCCCCCTTCCCACCCACGCGCCTGCCACGTCACTGACACCCGCGCTGTCCCCCCCGATCCCCCCCCGCACCTCCTGCCTGCCCCCCCCTCCCTTCCTCCTACACTACCCATCCATGGGGGCCTGTGGCCCTCATGTTGGGTATTTTTTTTCTTTATCTATTTTTTTAAGCTGAATTTTTTTTTTCAGTTTTCTATAGTAACATCGGATAGCCAAGGCGCTGCCCCTCCTCCCCACTCAGCTAGGAGTGTGAGGGGGATAGGGAGGTGCCGGGAGGCCCGAGCAGCGGAGTACCCATGAGGTGCGCATAGAACGGCCCACCCCGCCCGCCATGTCACTAACTGCCTTAGGAGCTGAGGGGGACACGACGCAACATGCTGCCAGCTGCGGGGATGCGATGAGAGGGCCCAGCACCCGAGGGATGCGACAGAAGGCCCCTAGAATGCGGGGGACACCTCTGGGACACGATGGGAGACCCCTAGAACGCGGGAGACACCCCCAGGACGCGACAGGTGGCTTCACCAGCCCCGACTGCTGAGCATGACGCGACGAGCGAGCCCGGCACCCGAATGGACACCACCCGGCCCAGCCTCACAAGCCACTGCTTGTGGGGTGGAGCACGGGTGGAGCAATGATGCTGTCGAGTGGGCCACAGCCCCCCACGTCAGCACCCCCAACCACTACCATGAGCCATTGCTTGTGGGGTGGAACGGTGATAGGTATCAGGAGCGTCCAAAGCTCTGAACCATCCCATTTTCACATTTTTAACGACACCTCCTCATGCCACATTCTACAATCATCATAGGATCTCACACGCATTACTACCAATACTCGTGCTACTATGCAGCCTCAAAACTCTTCATATTTAGCTCCCACATCAGTTATATCGACCTCCACCTCTTGGCCCACTCCGTCATCCACCTCACTCTCTTCTTTCCTGGCTTGGGTCACCACCGCATTGTCCTCTGGTCGCACTTGATATTGTTCAACTCATTGTTGGCAAAGGAAGAAGATATCTCACTCACTCCAGTCAAGGCTCCATCGTAATGGGTCACAGAAGATAATGGGATCATCTCCTCCAACAGGCAAATTTTCTGTATTGAGCTCTGATGAGAATCGTCCCCACACAATAGCGCGTCTCCATTGGTAGGCCATCAGGATGCACATAATCAAGAGGATGATGAAGAAGAAAAGGACAAGAGAGATGTTGTTAGAGATCATGGTGTAAGGTTCTAGTGCAAGGAACAGTATTATCAACAGTCCTATGATTTTGGTCACATGACAAGGTTCCCAGGATTACATCATCATCCTCTCCAGTCCCTATCACCTGCCTGACAAGCCACTGGACGCATTTTTGGATAGGAGACAAGTCCTATTACACCAGGTAGATTTCTTACACCAGGTAGATTTCTTGATCTAGTACCCACTCTTTATTCCATTACCCACTCCTTATTCCATTACTCCTCCCCCCCCCCCTTCTCATTGGCATCTGATTCCTTCTCATTTTACTTGGGTCCTCTTCACCCACTTCAATTTCCTGGCCCCACTTAGAATATCTATATAAGACATCTAGTAGATAGAAAAGAAAAGTCAATATATCATTTCCCCTCTATCGTTTAGAGCACAGAGCTCAATTCTAGCTTCGTCCTATCGTATTATCTCATCTCAGCAACCCCAGTTCTAGTCTCATTTATTGTATTCTCCCTCAACCTTACATCCTTCTACCTTGTGACAAACACCAACCCAAAGCCACCTCGCAACCTTCCTCTAGTCTAGTTGGAGTACATTTGGTGTGTCATTTCCAGGTGTCTCCTCGGACTGAGTATCATCAATGGGGTGCTATGAGAGGGGCAAGTTGCTGTGCCGCGTCACACCCCCCCCCTCCCCCGTCTTGTTCCAAGCAACGTGGGGGGGGGGTTATTTTATTTCATATTATTTAGTCTTGTATTATATTAGTAAATACATGCCCCCCTTCGCCTCTAGCTCGTTGGGGTGTTTTTACATCTCCGCCAGTATTGATGTTTCCATAAATAGTAATAAATACATTTAATATTTGAAGTAATGACTTACCTCTAGGAATGATGGCTAGGAATGGCCAAAGTCCATGTAGACTCCATGTAGACTCTATGTAGACTATATGTAGACTCTCTATAAACACCCTATAACATCTGTAATAGGTTTTACATTGACTAATAAGCAAACTCCCTGTAAACTCCATGTAGACTATATGTAGACTATATGTAGACTCTCTATAAACACCCTATAACATCTGTAATGGGTTTTACATTGACTAATAAGCAAACTGCTATGTACACTATACATGGAGTCTACATAGACTTTAGTGGGAGTCTATGTATAGTCTATGTATAGTACATGGAGTCCAGTGGGAGTCTATGTATAGTCTACGTATAGTACATGGAGTCCAGTGGGAGTCTACGTAGACTTGTGGGGGGGTG
Source organism: Tricholoma hemisulphureum (assembly GCA_964034925.1). Taxonomy (NCBI): domain Eukaryota; kingdom Fungi; phylum Basidiomycota; class Agaricomycetes; order Agaricales; family Tricholomataceae; genus Tricholoma; species Tricholoma hemisulphureum. The sequence continues at coordinate 7,262,452 of OZ035935.1, read as the reverse complement.
TAAAGTACACGCAGTCAGGTTTGAACAAGGAGTTTGAACCCTGCTCATGGCCAGCTCCCCAGGTGAACATCTCAAGGTCTTTGGAGACAACACAGGTGTTGTTGAGAGCTGGTGGAAGGGGAGGAGTAGGAACAGGCTCACCAATGAGGTCTTCTGTTGAATCCACAATGTCACAGGCCATCATTGATGCACTATCCACATTTGATACATACCCAGCAAAGACAACACTGCTGACAACCCTTCAAGGGGAGTATACCCTCCCTCTTGCTACCTTCTTCCTGCAACCCCGATCCCACCTGAACTCCAACCTTTCATCATCGACTTCAATGCGTCACCTCACTGATCCCAATCTGCTGCTTCATAGTCAGGAAGGAGTCCCACCCCCCTCCCAAAGCCAGCCAGACCCCTCACCCCTCAGGAATACCACGTCGTCACTGACAACTCCCGACTGTTGGAAAAGGTGTGCACCAGCCCCACAGACCGCTGGTAACTGAGTAAAGACACTAAACTCCCCTCTCCCCCCACCAAACCCTGGCACCCCCCCAGTACCCTACCAACCACACCTTACCCCATGCCCTTCCTCCCTTCGCCCAAGAGGCTTTGTCTCTGGAAACCAGCTGGCTCCTGTCAGCCATGAGATGACCAAGGTCAGTCACTAAACCTCATGGGCAAAGATCTGGGTATGGTTATGGACATCATGACCTACACTTGGACAGAGAGCACCTGCGAGACATATGGTTCAGGTCTCCTAACCTACCACGTCTTCTGTGACAAAAAAGAAATCCCCAAGCCTCAATGCGCCCCCACCAGCTCTGTCCTGCTGCAATCCTTCATCACAAGCATGGCTGGCTCATACAATGGAGCAGCAATCTCCAACTACATATGGGGAACACAGGCATGGCATGTCCTGCATGGCATCATGTGGAAGCTAAATGACATTGAAATGGACACCATCCTACAGGCCACCACCAAGGTAACACCCAAATTGTCCAAGTGGAAAAAGTGCTGCCCCTACACTGTCGAGTTCATCATCAAGCTTAGAGGCCAGCTCGACCTACAATCTGCTGGATGCTGCGGTGTTCACCTGCCTTACCTCCTGCTTCTATGCCACTGCTCAGGCAGGCAAATTTACAGTGAGGGGCCTCACTGACTTTGACCCCTCACTCAATGTCAAACACTCTGACCTGGACTATGCACAAGATCAGAACAGCCTCCCTGTTGTCAACCTTTGTATCCCCAAGATCAAAACCTCCTCATCTGGTGAAACCATCTCATGGAGCTGACAGGAAGGACCATCCGACCCTGAGAGCACTATGAACAATCATTTTCACATCAATGACCCCCTGCTGAACATTCACCTCTTTGTGTACAGGCACAAAGTCAGCCACCACCCCCTCACTAAGTCCAAGTTCATCACCTGCCTAGCACAGGTGGCCAGGGCAGCAGGCGAGGACCTCCTCCAAGGTCATGGCATCCATATTGGCTCCACCCTCAGGTATCTACTGTGTGGGGTTCCTTTTGAAGTAATGAAGGTCCAGGGGTGCTGGGTGAGCAATGCATTCACCCTCTACCTGTGCAAACATGGACAGATCTTAGCACCATACCTTTGGGCAGTACCAGCAATACACCAGGAGGTCTTATGACTCACCATGCCAAACATTCACTAACCACTCCCAGCTGCTTGGTTTTCCCCTGTAAGTCTAGCAGTATTACTCCTAAGGACCTCATGGGCTATGAGACTCACTCGTGCGTCGCATAGACTCCTAGAAATCATGGGAGCAGCTCATCTCATTCTGCCTGAGTCAGGTCCTGCCCCTTGGGTCAGAAAGCAATTTGTGCTCTCACCCACATAGCTTAGTCATTGTGTATCACTACTTTGCTCCCTAATATTAAACTCTTATCACACCTTCTGCTCACACCCAAATGGCCACTCAAAGATGGTAGGCAGGCATGTGACCGGATGAGGAATCCAGGTATTCCACTTATTCTGGCTTTGTTTGAGTTCCGGTAGATTCTGGGGATTCCGGTAATCAAATTAATAATATATTTACCAGAATTAACTGCTACAGTGGAAGTACCATACAAAAAAAGTTCACCAGTCTCCAGGGAATCTGACTGGAATCCAGTATTCCAACCAGATTCTGGCTGGAATAGATGGGGGAGTGTAAAGGACTCGGACTCCACATTAATGACAATTATACTGCCAAGATATATGGCACCATATGGACATCAGTATTCAAGAACACAAAATATCATTAATCTACATATCCCATCCTAATGCCTCAGAGCCCCTTGTAACTGCTAATTTCAGGAATGATCATAACTGTTCCTTATACATCATGGTTGGTATGATATTGGGATTAGGTTTTTGAGAGCAAGTAGGGGATCACTCAGACGAAGCAGTGAGTGTGTGGAACAAGCGGGAATGTCTTATTCTTCTCCTATAGTATGCTGTACTTTACACTCCCCCACCTAGTCCAAGTGAAGTCCAAGTGAAGTCTGAATAAATCATAGAGAAAAAATTGATATTCTCCCAAGTGCCACTTGTATATTTACAAACTAGTCAATATTGTCATCTCTGTCATAATCATCTTCTTCATCCTTCTCCTCTTCAATTCCAGAAGCCTTTTTTGCTTGCTTTTTGATTACAAGTCTTGTATGATAGAAGAGCATAGCATGTAGAAAACAATTAAAATTGCTAGAAGTCATTCTTTTTAGGATTGATTCAAATCCACCCAGCCAGGCATTTAATTGTTCACAAGCCTGAATTTATTTGTGGTTAGTTAATGTCATATTTAATATATATAGTAAATGCACTACCTGTGTATTGAAAGCTCGTTTATAATATTGCTGACCTTGATTATCAGTATCCACAACAACAAGATTGGGTGCAGATCCATTCAATGGTGCTGGGTTACACCATTTTCTGCACAAGTAATCTATGATGCAATGATTGATGTAATGATAGGAATCAACAATGAATCATGTTGTTTTCTTCCATATCCTGTCCCAGCTTCCATTTGTTATGGCTGTGCAAAGCACTAGGCAAGCCTTGTCAATGCAAATATAGTCAGGCCATGAGTCTTCAGTTGGAAAAACTGAATCTAAAAATTCAGAATATTGGTTGGTAATTCTGATTTGGCAAATTTTGCCCATGGAATAACAACACCACATGGAGCACATATGGTTTCTATGCAGTAGAAGTGGTTTGGAGTAAAATAGTTGTCTTTGATGCATCAGGAGTAGGCTCATCATGAGGCTGTTGATTGGATTGTACTACTGGTTGCCAAGACAAGCGTTCATTTGGTCTTTGAAGTGCTTGTTTTGTTCCAGAATAAGTATGCTGATTATGCTGTTGAATATGTTTGTTCCATTGTGCTTGATGTGCTTGACATGCTTGTGTACCTGGAACTTTCTGCGTATTACAATTTTTTATGCAGCATTTAGATCCATGCATAAGTTCATGTAATGCACAAAATGATCCACCCCGTGAGTTTGCAAGTTCTGAAGTGCAGCCATCATAGGCACAATGCTAAATAATAATCAGTTAGTTATGTTAAATTGATCCAAAAATAGATTATATACCGGTGGAGATATAACAATGCCATCTACAACTACCATGGTTGTATAGGAATTATTTGAATCACCATCTTTTTTTTTTTTTTTTTTTTTTTTTTTTTTTTTTTTTGTTCAGCAATTTATAGCGCGGTGCACGTAAGCAGTCTGCAGGCATGAAGTACAGACATACCAGAGTAAGCTACGCTCTACTATACCAGACCCCCGCCGGTGTGAGACCTTCCTCCCTCTTTTAACCTCTGAGGCGGGCAGATAGACCACATATAAAGCTCGCTGGAGCTGGGAAGGCAGAGCCGCGCCCTTGCGCCGCCACATGCCAGAAGACTCCCCACCCGCAGATAGTCCGGTCCCCCCACGCGCGGCCAGCCGAGGCCAGCCGGTGAGTAGTGTCAATTCACCGTAAGCCCCCGCATCCCGAAGGACCCGGAGGTGAACCGTGTTCCCTGGCAGGAGAAAAGGTGGACCACCCCCCTCATCGAAGGGCGGACCGTTGACCAGGCCTGGGCGCCGTCCGACGAAATGGTGGGCCGAGGCCCAGAGGGCCCAGACAGCGCCTGTAGAGGTAGGTACGCAAGGCAGGAGGAGACCCCCCACACCGCGTACCCATGACGAGCCTAAGGCATAAGCCCCAGGAGCCCCCTGCCCATAGCGGCTGGAGGCGTGTAGTGAGCCCTGGTGACACACCAGGCACTCCAGAGAACAGAGGTGAGGCGGCACTGCAGCACCGCCCCCAGTCTGGAAAGGTGGAGGGCACAGGGTTGGACACTTGTGCACCTCAGACATGGCGCGGCCCTCGTAGAAACAGAGGGCAGGGCTGTAGTGGGAGGGGCCACTTAGGGGGCCATCACCGAGGGATGGCAGCCCAGAAAATGGCTGGTGCGCGGTATGCGCCCATTGCTGTGTAGTGCGGCCCTTGGCGCTATGCGTCATGGGCCCGGTAGTAGTGGTGCTGGGGGAGCGAATCCCCCTCCACTGTCTGATCTTAGCGATCATAGATAATCCACTGCCCCCTGATCGGGCAGTGGGAGATGCTCGATCTCTTGTCGGCAGCAGGGAATGCCAGCCCCGCCGCAGTCCTAGTGAGCAGGTGAATCCCATGAGCGCACACATAGAGTGCAGCGCCCAAAAGGGAGAAGGAGAAGGGCTGCGCCGGCGCGCATACCCCAAGTGCGGAGCGAGGACCCACCCAGAAGAGGTGAGCAGTATCCTGTAGCCGTAAAGTAGCTTAAGCATCGAAAGGAAGATGTAGCAGACACACCAAATCCCTAGATCCTCTCCAGGGATCTGAGAACCTCAAAATGAGCGCCCCCCTACCCAAGTGTTCTCCCCCCGACCCCAGAGCGGGACCCCCAGCCTAAGCCAGCAGTGTTAGTTCACCGTCGAACCCCCCCACCGATTGGTGGAAGGTGCCCCACCCCAGAGCCCAGGATCCTCGAGCCTAGAAGAGATAAGTGGCGGACAGTGAGACACCCACCTGGTGGACATCCAAGGACAATCCGAGGGGATCGGTCAAGCAGATCAGCAGGGTGCTCAGGAATACTCCCAAGCACCCCCCCATAGATGACATAGGCTGGTCTGATCGAAGATCAGGCCAGGGGACGGACTGCTGGACGATGAGCCAGACAGTGTGAAGAATGTTCCCACGGTACAAGATGGTGGTAACAAGTCAAGGAGGAGACGTGTTTGAATCACCATCAGCCATTTCTTGATCAGATATTGAAGCTGCATGTGATGCAGTTTGTCTCATTTGTTCAGCTCCTAACTCAGCACCCTCACCAATTAGAGCTGGTACATTCCGATTTTCATCTATGCCAACAAGTGCAGCTGGGTCATCAGCAGTTATGATGTCAGAACTACTTTTATATGGCTGAGTGTATTCTTTACATATATGTTGGTCTGCTGCACATATGATTCCATTTTCACCCAAGATAGAATATGCTTGTTTGGTTACATCTTCAATACTAAGACCATCTTGCAGTTCAAGATCAATTTCTGAAGCAGCTGCAAGAGAACAAACAGACTCTTGAACAAATGCTTGCCATATCTGACGGCATGAGAGTTTTTGGAAATTGCCCTTATGATGTGTCAAGAAACTATTATTCCAGAACTCGGTATAAGCAGCAGCTGATGCACTAGAGCTGTACATTCCATTTAGAACAGCATTTGAAAAGACCTGATCAATGCACAAGCTCTGTCCAATCTTGAGATACTTTGCAGAGTTTAAATATAGTCAGTTCTGTCTGCCATCTGCTTCAATTGTATGCTCTCAATCTGCTACATAACTTGTTTTGCACTTGGACATTTGCTGGTTAACCCTTGAACATTCTCATGAATGACAGAGCCTTTGATTAATGTAACTCTTGATATATCCCAGACTTTGGTCACTTGAAGCAATGAACGTGGATTACAACTACCAGTTGTACAGACAACACTATTTGGACAAAGAACTAAAGCTGCTTCAATTGAAGCATGAGAAATAGGTTTTAGCTTGCCTGGGAATTGTCCATGTTTATCATATGGATACAATTTCAAAACTTTAGCTAATTTGTCCAGCTTTTCTCCAATAGCAGTAATTTTGTGATCTGAATTACTGTTGTCTGTGTCCACAAATAAATCATCTTGTTCATTTCCCATTTTTTCCCGTAATGCACATGCAAGACCTCTAATCCACACAGAATCAGAAGACTGAGTTTCATCTGGATATTTTGGATTCTGTTGTCTAGCATGTAAACTCAACAAATTGGTATTTTCTGTTACAGTAAACAGCACAAGAAGCACTTGTGAAAGTGTGATTTTTGAGGTGAAGTTCTGCTTGACAAACTGATTAAACAGTTTGAATGGAATATCAGGAAATGGTGCTTCAGAAGACTGTGCAGCAACACCTGGCATTAAAATAACTGCCATAATAAGCCACATGAGACCTTGGCATTGCATGATGTCTGCAATGGCAATCCAGAAAATGGAGAATACATGAAAAGCAAATTGACTAAAATCACAAAATCAGAATGTATCATAGAATTTCTATACTAAGCAACTTGCTTTTTCCCTTTTTTACTACCATCATCTTGACTCTTCTTCTTTTTGTTCTTCTTGTTACCATCATTCCCATCAATTGCCTTTGATGCTATAGCCTTCTTCTTTCCCTTCCCTGCTGCTTGATTCAAATAGACTCCAGATCTTTGAAGGTATAACTTGACTTCTGTACACCCCAAACATCAAGGTCAGAAGGATGATCCTCTGGTTCATTTTCAAGCCACTCCATCAGCAGAGGATGGTTTGAAACCTTCAAGAAGTACTTCTTCACATGTGAATGCCAAAAAGACTTGGAGACAAAAAGTTCAATAAGATCAACAGAAGTAAGCTTTCTTCCAGTCCATGTTCCATCAGTGACCATTCGATCATAGGTCTGAGAGGCCTCAAGTTGACCCTTGTACTTGTGGTAAGCAGTATGAAGACTGTGGTCAGTGCGATCACAAGATGGGTTGGAAGGCCAAGTGAAGTTAAGAGAGCTTCTTTAAAGCTAAGAGAAGTTGTTCCACTAAGAGAAGTTGTTCCAGAGTTGGTAACTGTTGCAGAGCTGGGAATAGCAGGAGTGGATGTGCAAGTGGAGGACTTGGAGGGTATGGAAACAGAGGCAGTAGAAGAATGCAAATTATCATCAGTCTAATTCATAAGTCTTAAAAAAAATTGAAAAAAAGATTGGAGAAAGAAAAACACCTACAATCAGAAGTTGTAAAATATCTTGACCATTGTTGAACATCCATAATGCGCTCTCATTGTCTTCAAGAGCAGTTTCATAGTGACCTTTGATTGCCCACATGTCGTCTTCATAAACAAAAACCTGCCAATTGAAATCTAAGACAAGATGTAAAAGTTTCAACCCTAAGTTCATAATAATACTTACTGCGAACAGGAGAAAAACTTCTTGCAAGAGCCTTGAGAACTGGCTTGAGTGTAGGTGCCACCTCAGTCGTGAGAGTCATGTCTGGCTTGTGCACAGTAGGATCCCTCCACAAAGTATAGACATGTACCTTGCCCCTTCGTGGTCCCATGTCAAATACATCATCAGCATCAGGATAGTTAAAAACATTCCCCTGTGCCTGACCATGCAACACACCACCAGTTGTACAAGAAGCACCTTGCAATACATGAGATGGACTTGTTGGAGGACTTGTCATATGCACATCTAAATTATATCATATTGACATTGTATCCTACCTATTATCAACAGTGGATGAAAGAAACCTACCTTTACTACCTAGAAACCATAATCAAGGAACTACATTAACCAAAAAAAACAACAAAGAATACAAATGAAACCTTACCCTAGGTGGTATCGTTGGTGACGTGGCTGTCATGGCCATCATTGTTGGTGCTGGTGTTGCAGGTGCGCATCTCGGTGTTGGTGGTGCTGGTGCTGCCGTCTTTGTGGGTGTTGGTGTCATTGGTACTGGTGTTGGCGGTGTCTGCATTGTGGGTGCAGCTGCTGTCCTTGTGGGGGTCGCTGGTGCTGTCTTTGCGGGTGTTGGCATCAGCGTCATTGGTGCCTGTATTGCAGGCATTGGTGGTGCTGTCCTTGCAGGTGTTGGTGGCTTTGATGTTGTTGTTGCTGTTGTGGGTGTTGGTGGCTTCATTGCTGGTGGTGTTGGTGGTGTTGGTGGTCATGGTGCCGCCTTCATCCCTGTTCTTGTCATCAGGCCTGCCGGTTCTATCCCCGTACTCGACCATGCTGGGGTTGTTGCTGTTAACATCCTTGGGGTCATCCTCTTCATTGTTGTCCTTTTCATCTCTGGCGCCACCCTCTTCCTCATCTTCTTTGTGTCTGGCATCTTCCTCATCTTCTTCATCTTCATCTGCACTGTCCTCTTCTTCATCTTCTTTGTCTGTGCCATCGTCATCTTCTTTGTCCCCCTCTGACTCCTTGTTTTTGCTGTCATTCATGGGCTCGTTTTCTGGGTTGTCGGATTGGCATGTTCTGGAACTGGTGGTGATAGGCCATGGTGGCATGTAGCTGGCATCTACAGGTTGCGAGCGAGCGAGTGGGGTGATGCTGATCCTGCTTTTGTCAAGCACCTGTTCTGTTCTGTAGATAGTCAATGAAAAAAATAAGAATTGAATAAAAGGAAGAAAAAAAAAAAAAAAAAAAAAAAAACACCTCACCTGGTGAGGTGTTCCAGCATGCTCACAGCCACATCCTGAAGGGCTCAAGCAGCCAAAGTTTTCCTAAAAAGAGGGTAGAGGGCATCAGCAACAAGGGGGAGGGCAAGGAGGGGAGGAGAGGGGGTGTCACTTACCTGGCTGGCTTCGTTGCTCTCTTTTTCCCCTTGGCTGGTCCCTTTTTCCCTGTTTTCTGGCTCCCAGCCATTTGTTCCCCCTCTTCATTGTTGTCCTTGTGGGTTTTCTTTGTGGCTGTGGTGGTATCCGCTGCTGACGTGGCACATTTGCAGCAGCCACGTATTGTCAAGGCAGTCGAGGGTGGTGGCGATGCATTGCAGTGAAGACTGCTTCGTGTCTTCGAGCTAGCATTGGAGCAGGTGTGCATGTGTTCATTCTCGAGTGGGTGGTGATGGTGGTGGTAGTGGCAAGTGGTTGTGGTGACAACATACCTGGTAAGCTATTGTGGCTCAGTGGAATGCTGCATTGAGTTACGGACTTTAAGTCAAGGGTTCAATTTCTGCGAGGGCCAATATTTTTATATTAATAATAATGGACACATTAGTTGTCCACTGTCCATGTTGGACCAACATGGCCCATCAACTTCCTTGGACATGTCCGTGTGGAATCTGTTGGAGTGGCCCTAGCTGACACCCAAGGCCTGGGGATGCATGCAAACCGAATGATGATTGGAACTTGCTCTGACTCTACACAAGCTACATGCTGACTAGGCTCTAAAGCTACTGCAAAACACAGCCAAACAAGGCTCACAGGCATGCTCAGGAGGCCTGGAGGGTCGCTCCACAACACTCCACTGTGCTTGGAATTCCGAGTCCCAGCAGTCCACATTGGAGAAAACTAGGACAAAACTCAGATAAAACTTGGACTAGGAATGGAAATTTGGTGGCATCATCTGCCAAAAAAAATCCTGGTCAAGTCTGAGCGGAGTCCATGTGGATTAGGTGGGGAACAGTAAAGACCTCATAGTATGTAGTATTATATACTACAGTGCTAATAGGAGGTATAATATATAATAATATATATAATAAAGCGCAATAACCCTAACTATGTAATAATATATATAATAAAGCGCAATAACCCTAACTATATAATAATATATATAATAAAGCGCAATGACCCTAACCATAAGTCTGTAGGCTTGCTATCCCAACATATGATATTCATAATGTGCATGAAACAATTTTGGGAATATGTTACCAAATTGGAAGTGGCAACAAGGAATGTAAATTATGATGCCCCACTCTTACTTTGTGCAACAAAGATAACATTGTCTTGTACGTTGTCTGATCAGCTGACTTCAGTGAGGTGGCCACTCCTGGCCTCCTTCCACTTTTTTTTGACACTGACACTATCTCAACAACCATCAACTCCTACTCCCTTACTCACAAGGAAAGCTCTACAGTGTCAGGCCAAATGAGGGACAGATGCTGATTTCCACACCCCCTTACTGTTGAGCCCCAACAACATGGACCTCAACAACAGGCCACTACTCCCACTCTTCCATCACTGACATCATCCACCAAGATGAACACATCTGTGGAATCCCACCTGTATCAGCCTTACCCATGTATCACTGGCTACTAGTTGCCCAGCAAGGGCCATGCATCACACCCACCAACTAACTACATAGGGAATTGCCCAACCCCCTAGCCTACTATAATATGGTGTTGACACACTCATGGCACCCCAGCACCACAATTACTACAAACAGATCAAATCAATGTATTACCTGCTCATTGTCATTGGGAGGCAGGATCCCCAAAAAGGCAATGCTAAAAATATCAAATTTGAAAAAGAATGTTGTGTCTATGCATGATGTGCACTATTCTCACTGCCTTTCAACAAACCTTCAAAAATCCATATGATGGCTTCAAGAACATCTTCCCACACCTGGCATTGGCTGTCACCAGCTAGCACACATCACCAAAAGAAAAGCACCACCAGCACAGTGAGAAGCCCATTGATGCCTGCATTCTGCAAAGTCTCCAAGTCTCCTGAAATCTTCTTCAATGTAGTACCATCCTCAGAAACTCTCCAATCAGGCTGGAGTGATGTCCACCATGTAAGAAACTCCCTTTCAAATTTGTCAACATTTAGAGATGGTGGGTCACCATGGGTGGTAGGTCACAGACCTTGCATGCTGGATCCAGTGGGACAGGCAAGCAGGTTGGCCAGCAGTTCCAAGCTTTCCTGTGCCCAAGAACCCCTCTTGAGTTTCAAACTGCTGCCAAAGAGACAACAACATGGTCCACTGATCTCCAAACTGCTGTGAACATAACATCTCAGAAGTGGATACCATCCAGGGAGGAGCATTGGTGGGAAGACACACATCCAATGAATGACATTGGGGCCAAGGTGGAATCAAATGACATAGAATGTAAGAAAGAACAGGGACTGATGATGCAGGGTTGAGTAAAGCATCAGATGATGTAATGCTGAACAATGCAGGATTTGTAGAGGACATAAAGGAGGAGGCTGGAATCCTCAGTTGTTTGGTCTTCCCCTCATGCTCAATCTCCCTTGACTTCTTGTTTGCCCCCTTTGCCAAGTCTAAATTTTGCCCAGGCTATTTTGCACTGCTGCCAGTAGTTGCAGTATCTGTATCCTTCTGTTTTCCATGGGTGCTAACTGGTTGTGAGGCTGTAACAGAAAGGGAGGCCAATGCTGAGAGAGGGAGTCCAGCAAAATGGAAGGATGGCAGAGTGCGTGAGTGTCAGTGAAGAGAAGGAGTAGTGACAGGCGACACTGGAGGAGGAACATTGGGGGTCAGCAATGCTGGAGGAGAGACTTGAGGTGGGGGTGTACATGATCCTGCTTGAGAAGCATTAGGCATGGGTGTACATGATGTGGCTGGAGAAGCATTAGGTGTGGGTGGATGCGACACAGCTGGAGAAACACCAGGTGTGGGTGTATGCAATGGCAAAGGGATATGAGGAGTAGGTACATGTGCAATAATTTGCACTCCCCCAGGTGTTCCACACAGACCACTCAGACTCTGTGTGAATCTGGATTCCAAGTTAGTCTGAGCTAGTCCATGCAGATTCTGAGTGATTCCACACAGACTAATGCAGACTCCAAGATCCACACAGACTCTGCAGAGTCTGACCATTGATGACCAAGTGATATATTAACATTATTATTTATTACATATTTACTTATTTGTCACTCATTTCAACCAATAGAATGGCTATTAATATAATAATACTCTTTATTATGTATTTACTTTACAATGTACATGAAAAGAACCACTCTGTCACTCAGTTGGAGTAACAGAGTGGTTTGCCAGGTACATCCCCCCCATTGTCTCATGTGCCCCCCATCTTGTATCCCCCCCTGTCTTGTGTCCCCCCCATCTTGTGTCCCCCCCTGTCTTGTGCCCCTCTGGTCATCTGTCCCCCCGTGCTCCACCACACAAGCAGTAGCTCATGAAGCTGGGTTGGGGGGTGTTGGTCATGTCTGGGGTGTCACCTTGCATCCCATGGGCCCTGGGGTGCACCCTGTTGCATGCCTTGCCCTCCAGTGGCATCCTCTAGGCTCTATGCACATCCCCCCCCATCATGAAGCACCCCCCTTGTTGTCTGGCATTGGCCCCATCACATCCCACAGACTGGTGGTGTGGCAGGGTCAACGGTCTGCTGGAGGTCTTGTTGACGAGGTTGTCACATTGCGAGGGATGGGGTAAGTGAGAAGAAAGAAAGAGGGTAAGAAACAGCGCAGTTGAGTGCAACGAAGCCGAGAGAAACTTGAGGAGGGGATGTAAAGAGCGAGAAAGGCCTTATGAACTACACCTTGTTGTGTAGTGAACTTGGGAGACTAGGGAAACTTATAAGAGGGAACGTCAAATGTGAGTCAAAAGTGAAGTGGTCCCATTCGAGAGGTGGGGAGACACCTTATATACAAACTACAAGTAGTTACAAAGGAAAAACTGTACGTGCGCGTTCTCTCGCGCCGACAGTTCTGAGCAACCAGAATGATAAACTACAAAGGAAGTTAGAACGTCGATGCCCAGGAATACAGGAGGAGTCCAAGATAAGATCGTTGATCTCGATGCCAGTGGTGGTAGGGTGGCGTAGTTGAGTCCTCGTCTCAGGGTTTCACGGACTGGGAATAACTCGGGGAGAGGTTCGTCGTCAGGGATCTCTATTGACTGTACGTCGCCTGTGCCCCCAGCAAGTGCGGAGAACACCCAAACGACACCTCTCAACTCTACCATCCAGTCGTTCGACCCATTGAGTTGGAATTTGATGTGCCGGAGAAGTCGCGTCGAATGATTTTGATGGATCGTCGATGAGTTGACGCGAGAACGTGATAGGATGTTTGTAAATGAAAGGAAAATGAAGAACCCTAGTCCAGCTATCTGCATCAAAAGTGTGGCTGTCAGTACGAAGAACTGAGGAAGCATAAATCTTGAAGAGATCCATGATTCACATGCCGCGTGAACAGGATATGCTTATCTAAAGGTAGGAACCTAATGATAGACTAGAAAATAATAGAACGAGATTAGCAACACAAAATATTAAGAAAATAAAATAAACACAGGAATATACTGTACTCCCTCTGTGTTGGCATCTGGTAGGGGAATCGGAACGAACATTCCCAGGTGGGGGAAGTTGACGAGTAGGCCAACTAGCCCTACCACAGTGGCTGGTTGGCGTTGAAAGCCACACCCACAATCCACCTCATGAGCAGCTGCTTGTAGACATGGAGGTGGCGCTGCATCATTCATCATTCATCATTGTCACCACTTGTGTCCTGGCTGTCTGGATGGGTGTGGGATGTCAGTGGTGACATGGCATGTTCAAACACATCAGGGCCCATACCTGGTGGTTGACCCCCTTCAGGGGCCTCCTGGCACCTCCCTCGGGCCATCCCATCACCTTTCAGGCCTCTCACATCCCACCTGAGTGGGGAGGAAGGCTGGGATTCAGTGGGCAGGCCATTGTTGCATGTACAATAGAACTAGTAAAAAAATAAAATTTTAGCCAAATAAAAAATGATTAGGATTGAAGAAAAAAAACTTACTATGGGGGCCCGAGGCCCCCATAGTGGTGGAGTGGTGGAGGGAGGGAGCAGGGAGCAGGGGGGCAGCATGGGCAGCTGTCATTGCATGCACAGAGGAAAACAATTTGTTAAATAAACATTGATTACAGCAAAAACAACTTAATTTGGGGGTGTGTGGCCCCTTATTGGTGGAGTGGAGGAGGGATGGGGGAGGAGAGGAGAGGGAGAGGGAGGTAGCATTGTGAGTGGTGGTGGTGAAAGTGGTGAGCTGGCAGTTGTGGCATGACACATAGTGATGTAGTTACAATGGCACCTAGTAAATCATATGTAGTAGCTGGAAGGAGGCCGGGAAAGGCCGCCTCATTAAGTTCAGTCAGGCAGACAGGACAATGTTATCCTTTCTTGCATGTAGTAAGAGTCAGTAGAATACATGAGTGAGCAATAGTAACTATACCTTTGTTGCACGTAGTAAGAGTGAGGCAACAAAGGGGAAAAGATTGTATATATATGAGGGGTTCGGACCGTGTTGGAAAGTGTCCAAATCCAGCATCTCAACCATGGCCGCATCAAGTGTAGTTCTCATATTGGGTAAGTGGTCGGGCCACCGGTATCTGTACGCATGTCCAGCTATGGGTATTGGGTTGCCAGTGATGCGACATGCATGGGTGGTGTCAGTAGCGGTGCACCAGTCGGTGGTGTTACTGATTGGTGAAGCCGTCGGTCGGTGTGTGCAGCAGTGTGCATTGACAGTGGTACTGACCGGCAGTGGTATGCGGTCGCCTGTGGTTGCCTGTGGTCGTCTGTGGTCGTGCCTGCGGTTGCCTGTGGTCGTGGCTGTGCGCTTACCGATTGGCAGTGAGCATCGGTATGTGTGTGCATCGGCAGCGGTGTGCCATCGGTATGCATCAGTTCGGCATCAGTGCGCCTGTGTGCATCAGTGTGCACCAGTCAGTGTGCAGCGGTGTGCATCGGTTTGGCATTGGTGCGCCTGTATGCATCGGTGTGCATCGGTCAGTGTGCAGCGGTGTGCATGTGTTCGGCGTCGTGAGCCTGGGGCCAGGCTTACACGAGGGGGGCAGCACGAGTCAGGGGGCCTTAGATTACTCTATGGATAAAATAAAAAATTTGCACAGGGGGTCACTAGTGACATGGCAGTGCAGGGGTCGCTAGTGATGAGGAAGCACAGGGGGGTCAAGAGTGCTGTGGTGTTGCTAAGACTCCACCCCATGAGCAGGGGCTCGTGGGGCTGGGGCCAGGTAGTGCCATGATATTTTACAGTGAGTTCTATCCTATAAAATAAATAGTAAGTTAATTATAAGAAAAAAACAATACAAAAAATTTTACAGGGCCCAAATGACACTGGATGTTGTTTGGGCTGGGGGGGGGGGGGTGGTGGTAGTACAAGGGGATTAGTGTTGTTTCTTGATGTGTTGTTGGCAGTGTTGTTGATTATTTGTGTGCGATCAGAAAGAAAAAAAAAGATGGCAGCTATCAAAAAATCACTGTAGCAACACTAGCCCTATCAAATAAACATGTGCAAACTCACTAGGGGTATATAAACCCTCAAGATTTCGCTCTTTTGATCCCCTGGGCTTGTCCCATGTAATGTAGGTATATATAATTAAATTAAATATAATAAATATTATTAGATAGTAGTAGACCAGTGGTCCGGTTCTTAACCAGTCTTAACCAGTTAAGGCCAGTCTTTTGTAAGGTTGAAATCTCATTGGACCAAGACTGGGACTGCTCTGTACCTGGTGTAACTGAGACTGTAGGTCTTAGTGAGATGTCATGCACCGTTCTGCCGGCTACGCAAAACTCAACGGGTTTACCGACGGATACCCGAAGTGGTACTCACATGATCACTCCAAAAGTGGTATTCAATTGCAGTACAGGAATGACTCAGAAACCAGGATAAAGAAAGGTGTAGAATATTCCAGACCTCGGAGACACCGCGCGATGCCCGACTTATTAGTAACTACTTAGTAATCTTCTTACCAATCCCGCTATCCAAGACTATGCTAGATTATAGTAGAAAATTTGTACTTAGTATATAAGCTTGCACATTAGGTCGAGCTATCCAGTTTGAATATTGATTTGTTAACTCTAGTTGGATTCCAGTTCAACTCTCTAGTTCTTCCTCCCTCGGAACCTCTGACACATTTCCGCGTACCCGAAAACTCACTCCTGAAATCAGGGACAACCGGATCAACAGGAGGGCGCAACTTCTTACAAGTTGAAGCCAAGTCCCGTTTGTTCCCCTTCAGAATCACCGCGCGTTTTCCAATTCTGCCCGCCCCTACTTTGCACGACCTTAACAGTATATTCAAACTCACACTCCATTGATCCGAAAATTATTATTTAAACATGGTTACTCAAACAACTAGCCAACCCCGAACCACCCGAAACTCTCAACGTGCTGGATTAACCTCCCAGCAACGTTCCCGATTAAACCAAACACGACGCAGCAGTACTATGTTCGGTACTTCCGCACGAGTTATTTCTGCATTCCATCCTATAGGTTCTGGTGCAGAATCTATTAGCATGCACATTGCGGCAAAGCCGTGTCAAACCCCTGCCAGAGATTCTGACAACAATGACAATCGTACCCCCACACCATTAGAATATGTCGATGACCCACAAGAACCCACGGAAAACCCGCCCGAACCAGACAACAATGATGATGGTGACGACGGTGATCCATCTGACGACCCCAGCAACCATGAATCAGATAACGACGAACCTCAAAACGAGAATGATAGGTTCCTCCAAGTCATGTCCGATCTTGCCGCAGGCATCCGTACACTCCGCCAACCCAATCCCACCCCAAGACCTGAAAAGGTCAAAGTTTGGGAACCCGACACTTTTGACGGCTCTGATCCGCGGAAATTGCGAGACTTTCTTGTCTCCTGCAATTTGCATTTCCGAGACCGTCCCCATGTCTTCTCTTCGGATGAAAAGAAGATTTTATTCATCCTCTCTTACCTCAAGGGAGCAGCAATCAATTGGTTTGAACCTGGTCTCATGGACCCGACAAACAGTGCTCACTGGATGTGGGACTTTACGGAATTCATCAATGAACTAGAAGCCAACTTCGGCCCTCATGACCCCGTCGGTGATGCCGAAAAAGCGCTTACCAATTTATCAATGAAGGAGGGATCCCATATCCTCAAGTACAATGTTGAGTTTTGGAAACTCGCTTCCAAACTCGATTGGAATGAATCTGCGCTTGCCGCGCGCTACTTCCGCGGACTTCCGCTGCGTTTACGCACTGAAGTTCTTTGTGGTGGAAAACCCACTACACTTAGTGCTCTGCGCCTTAAGGCGCAAGATGCCGATGAAATTTATTAGATGATGAAGGAAGAAGCCAATCACGAAAATAAGGCTTCCTCCAAAAAAGACAACAAATTGTCCAACAACCAGAACAACTCCAAAACGGGAAACAATAGCTCGTCCCGTTCGGGAAACCCGACGACTTCCGAATCCTCAAGTAGTAAACCAAATCCGAAGACTTCAAAGGAGAAGTCTAAAGATACTACCAAAGTGGGCAAAAATGGAAAGCTCACTACAGAAGAACGAGAACGCAGAATGAAGGAAGGCCTTTGCCTCTACTGTGGAGAAAAGGGTCATGTAGCTCAGGACTGTCTGAAGTCCAAAGCGGCTAAAGCCTGCGCTGCTACGGTTACGTCCAGCGAGTCCAAGATGGACTCCGCGGACTCAAAAAATAATCAGCAACCCTCTGGATCAAGCTATTTGGGCTGAGGGTTGCGTTGACCTTGACCATGTAGCAAAATTTGTATGACTCAACGCGTCCGCTCTTTCAAAAGCTGAATCCCTTTACGTCAACCTGACAATCCCCTCATTTTCCGCATCCGTCCGTACTCTCCTCGACTCCGGTTCTTCTCATTGTTTCATGGACACTACGTTTGTGAACAACCATAGCATCCCTACCTTCGCAGTTCCACCCGTCGGACTCCGCTTGTTTGATGGAACTTGTAATTCCATCACTACCCAAGCAGCAGAACTTCTGATACTTTTCCCAACTGGTGTCACACTAGTCCTCAAGTTTTATGTAACATCGCTCGACTCTTCCTGTTCAGCAGTTCTAGGTTTTAATTGGTTTAGACAATACAACCCGTTGGTTGACTGGTCTACAGGCCATATCGCGTTCCGTTCTGCTGAATATAGAGGTCCAGCTCCTCTGACGTCTCCCGGAGAAGCAGCCCCACTGCCTGATCCATCTGAACCCATTCCAAACCCCTCTGACTGGAAACCCGCATTAAATCCGAACCCTCCCATCCCTACATCTCCAACACACATTTCTCTGATCAATGCTCCAAATTACCTACGTGCTGCTTGGTTACCCAGATCCTTAGTTTTCCAGCTATCCCTCACTAAGGACTCCTTATCCGGAAATGCGCGCATTCCGATAGTCCGCCCGCAGTAGATCTTTCTAAAATCCCGGAAGACTACCACGAGTTTGCTGACGTCTTCAGCAAGAAGAAGGCTGATACCCTTCCTCCCCACCGGTCTTACAACCTAAAGATTGAGCTAGAAGAAGGCGCATCACCTCCTCCTGGACGCATGTATTCACTATCCCCTACTGAATTGGAGGCACTTCGCACATTTATTGATTAACACCTAAACAACGGATTCATCCGGCCTTCAAAATCCCCTCACGGAGCACCGATCCTCTTCGTTAAAAAGAAGAGCGGAGAATTACGGCTTTGTGTCGATTACTGCGGCCTCAATCGGATTTCCAAGAAAGATAGGTATCCGCTACCTTTGCTTTCTGATCTTCTAGACACCCCAAGAAAAGCCCGCGTGTACACCAAGATTGATCTACATCATGCTTATCACTTGGTGCGCGTTGCCGACGGAGAAGAGTGGAAAACCACCTTCCACACCCGTTATGGTTCATTCGAGTGGTTAGTAGTACCATTCGGCCTCACAAATGCACCCGCAACGTGTCAACGTTTCATGAACGACATTTTCCATGATCTCCTGGACGTTTGCATCATCATTTACCTTGACGACATCCTGATTTACTCTGAAAACATGTCACAACACAAGAAACATGTTAAAGAAGTACTTCGGAGATTGCGTGCAAACGGCCTTTTTGCCAGAGCATCAAAATGTGAATTCCACCGAGATACCGTTGAATACCTCGGATTTATCCTTTCACCCGACGGTTTGCATATGGCCCAGGATAAGGTCCAGTCTATTATGGATTGGCCCGAACCCCGCAAAGTGAAGGATGTTCAATCCTTCCTCAGTTTTTGCAACTTTTACTGCTGCTTTATTCACGGATATTCTGAAATCACCATACCCCTTACCCGCTTAACACACAAACATGCACCTTGGAATTTTAACGACACATGTCAAACAGCCTTCAACCGTTTGAAGGAAGAATTCACCCATGCCCCCGTACTCACTCATTGGGTACCTGACTCTCAGATGATGGTTGAAACCGACGCCTCGGATTATGCGCTTGCCGCTATTCTGTCAATCCACACTACCAATGGAGAAATTCACCCTATTGCATTCCACTCCCGCTCTTTCAATCCTGCCGAATTGAACTATGACACTCATGACAAAGAATTACTTGCCATCTTTGAGGCATTCAAGCACTGGCGTCAATATTTGGAAGGCAGCGCAATTCCCATTGATGTGGTTACCGATCACAAAAACCTGGAATACTTCGCCACTACCAAGCTGCTGACCCGATGCCAAGCCCGATGGTCTGAGTACCTTTCACAGTTCAATATGGTTATCTGTTTTTGTCCTGGTAAGCTAGGGGCCAAACCCGATGCTTTAACTAGACGATGGGACGTCTACTGCAAAGGGGGAAATAGCGACTTCGCCACCGCAAATCCGAGCAATTTGCGCCCTATATTCACTAATGAGCAACTTGTTTCCTCATTACGGGCCACTTACTTTGCCTCTCCAGTCCTTAGAACAGCCGTTATTATGGACATTGACCAACTCCATAAAACCATCCGAGATTCTTACTCCCTAGACCCCGTAACTTCCGCGCAATTCCCATGCACATCCAACCCCAAGTGGACCATTGATGATAGTGGTCTACTACGCCGCAACAACCGCATCTATGTCCCAGATGCTAATGACCTCTGACTCAAGATCCTACAGTACAAACATGATCACATCCTGTCAGGACACCTCAGACAAAACAAGACACTCCAGCTTGTACGACGAGATTATGTGTGGCCAAACCTCCGAACCTTTGTACAGCATTTCTGCAATTCTTGTACAACTTGCAAACGCTCTAAAGCTCCTCAACATAAACCCTACGGACTTCTGAAGTAACTTCCAGTTCCAGAAAAGCCGTGGAATTCCGTATCCATGGATTTTATCGAGCATTTACCCACATCATCTGGCTACACTTCCATCCTCGTTGTAGTGGATCGACTTTCAAAGCAAGGAATCTTCATTCCCACTGTGGACGAAATCACTGCACCACAGCTTGCTAAATTGTTTATCATCCATGTCTTCTCAAAGCACGGAGTTCCGTCGCATGTTACGTGCGATTGCGGTTCCGAGTTTGTTTCCGTGTTCTTCCACTTGCTAGGACAAGCCTTTTTTTTTTTTTTTTTTTTTTTTTTTTTTTTTGTTCAACAATATTTAACGTGGTGCACGAGCGCAGTCCACGGCTATCTACTACAAGCAGGCAGCGGGTATACGACGTAAGTTGGAGGGGAAACTACAGCCCCGAGAATGCGCATGAGCGCGAGAAGGCTGAGGTGGACGACCGCAGTCTCGACCTCGTAAGCCAAACAACAGAAAGAGAGCGCTCAGGCGCCTCCCCGAACCAGCCCTGCCGGAACTCCCCCCAGGCCCTACTAAGCCAGACCGCCCCCCAGTCCGTCCCCCCTCAGCGGCCCCTATTACCTGTGCGCGCCCACCGACGCAGCGGTGCAGGAATGACGATTACAGGGCTCCCCGCGAGTCGCCCAACCCACTAGCCATAAGGCCCAGTGGGGTCCGAGGTCCCCCGGTCTCCCAGGTACAACCCCACGCCGCTTAGCCCCCCCGCGCACGGGAGGGTACCCACCATACGGTGGGCCCCCTGACCTTGCCAGCGACGAACCCGGGGTTCGGCGTTACCAACCAAGAGGAAGCCCGGTCCGCGGGACAGAGCAACCGTTCAGCCCCGAAAGGGGCCCCGACACACCAGACGGGGGTCATACGCCCTGCGCGTACCCCTCATCCTGGGTCCCACCCCTCGGGGGGGGCAAAGGCGAACGCTCTGGGGTTCGCCTCCAATAACTCCACCAGGTCCGCGATGAATCGCGGCGCCTGACGGTGTTTCTTGCGCTTCACGTGTGGGCACACGCGGAGCAAGTGATCCCGGTCTTGTAAGGGACGGGGGGGGCAGGAACAGCGATCTTCCTCGCTGGGAAAGAAGCGAGCGCGGTAGCTCCCAATGGGGGCGTGCGCCGTGATGCACCGGCAGAGCCGAGCCGTCAAGCTGCAATCGAATGCAGTTTCCTTGAGCCAAGGCCCCATACCTGAAGTAGTGGGGAGTGCTGGGCCCTTACGCTGGGCCCTAAGGTCCAGGAAGTTTCGACCTCGGTACTTGGGGTCCGCAAAGCGGGCCCTCCAGTCCGTTTCGGCTGTCTCGGTAAACGAGGCGACTAGCCAGTTACGGGTAGTGCGGGGGGACGCCCCCAGCGGAACCCTGAGCGATGCTGCCGCATCGTGAGCAAGTTTATGGACCGCCCATTCCGCTTTGGAAGGGACGAACCACAAGTGGATGGAGCGTTCCTGGACTCTGCCGAGCCAGGGGCGCAGTAACCTGCACGCTCTGATGGCATGCTGTTGCCCTCCCTTGGGGGAGCAATCCGCCCACGTCTCGAGGAGAGCGAGGGAGTCGGTGAAAATGACCATCTTGGTGCAACCAGCGGCGACCGCCGCGGCTGCCCCAATTTGGAGTGCCATGTGTTCCACGTCGGACGCAGAGGCGCGTCCCGCGGCTGTGATAATCCGGCGCACCTCCTGGTTTCCTCTGAAGACCAGTGAGGCCGCTACGGCCTGGTGGGCTGTTCTGGGCACCGACCCATCACAGCTCACGACGAGGGTGGACTGTTCGGATCTGGCCCCCGCCAGTACCCTGTCCAGTCGCCCGGTGTATTCTTTGTATTCGTCCGACCCTTTAGGGGGCGGGCGGTGAAGGTTGACACGATCTCCTAAGAGGTCGACGAAGCGAGCGCCAGGCTGACTCTCGGGGCCGTAGGCCTCAAAAGTCTCCGTGACGGGAGCGCAGATGGCGACCGCATCCACCGCGGGGGATATCAGTTTGCGCCGCATAACAGGCGGGAGATCCTGCAGGCACAACCTGTGCCGGGGGGCATCTCCCATCAGTGGCCCTTCCAGAATGGCTGCTAGGACAAGCCTTAGACATGAAAATCCATTTCACCTCAGGCTATCACCCAGAAGGAGATGGACAAACAGAACGCCTGAATCAAACCCTGGAACAGTACCTCAGAATATTCTGCAATTACCAGCAGGATAACTGGTCCGTACTCTTACCTCTAGCGGAGTTCGCTTACAACAATGCACCAAGTGCTACCACTGGTGTTTCTCCATTCTATGCCAATAAAGGCTACCACCCAAATATTACCGTCCACCCTGAACGTGAACTCGCTTCTCAGCGCGCCCGTGAATTTGTTGTGGACCTAGACGAACTTCATGCAGAGCTCCGTACACAAATGTCCGCCGCACAGAAAAGATATCAAGGTCCCGCGGATCGCCGACGGCAACCCGCTCCGGACTTCCATATCGGACAAAAAGTCTTTGTTAGTGCAGAACACATTCGCACTACTAGACCCTCCAAGAAACTCTCTGAAGAATACCTTGGTCCCTTCAAAATCATTGCTCGACCTGGTACACATTTGTTTACCCTTTGGTTACCCAAGCATTTGCGCGCTATCCACCCAGTCTTCCATGTTTCTCAATTGGAATCGGAAACCCCGAACCAAATTCCAAATCAGGTACAACCCGCACCTCCGCCCATTGAAATTGACGATGAACTCGAGTATGAGATCACCGAGATATTAGACTCCAAGATTGATAATCGAAGGAAATGCAAACTTTTATACTATGTCCGATGGACAGGGTATGAAGGTACCGACGAAGAAAACTCTTGGTTACCAGCTACAGAACTCAATCATGCTCAAGAACTAGTTTCGGACTTTCACGCGCGTTACCCGCGCAAACCCGGACCATTACCGCTTTGATTTTTCTTTTTATCTCGTTTTAGTTTCCAATTTTAAAGATTTCAAGACAATTACAAAAGATTCTATTTTATTTACATTTTTGTTCACTAGCAATTTTTCTGCACTTTTGTACGGCATTCCCGCGCATCCCCGCTATCTACTCTGCATCCCCTACCTCCACCTCTACATCCTCATCATCCTCCTCGTGCTCCTTCTCCCGCTGCCACAGGAACTCCCGGAACTCCCGGTTTTCTTCCTCCATTCCTCGGAGTTCCTCCTCCATCTCCTCCTCGTCCTGCCACTTGTCGTACCACTTGTCGTCGAGCCCCACGTCCTGGAGCTTGTATGCTTCGTCCACCACGCTGTGCCACATCACCTCCGTGATCCCATCCAACTTCTCATTTATCTTCTCCAGCTCCGACCCCATCCTTTCCACCCCTACCACTAGCCTCTCAAACAGTCTCATCCCCGCCTCACCCAGAGCAGAAACCCCGCTCGGACCCGCCGCGCCCTCATCCCAGAGAGCCTCGCATTTCTGCTTGGCCTTGAGGCAGACCTTGCAGGTCCTGCCCCGCGCACCTGCCGATCGCACGCAGTCGACCTTTTGAAGATTGCATCTAGAAAATTATCAAGAAAAAAAGAATTAAAAGAATAAGTGGCTACGCACTTTCTGCACGCCACCCATGCCAGCTCGTCATCCCTGTCGGCCTCCTCTGGCGCAGAGGCCACCTTCTTCTTTTTTGAGGCAGGTGCCTCGTCTCCCTCCTCATCTGCCTCTGCCCGTCGCTTGGCAGCCTTCTTCGTGCTTTTTGCGGCTTTCCGCACTTCCGCCGCCGCTGCTGCTGCCACTTCCTCTGCTTTTTTGGCCTCCGCGAGCTCAGCCAGCTTCTTCTTCTTCTCCTCCTGCTCCTGCTTCCTCTTGGCCTCGGCCACCTCCTCCACCTCCATGGCAGCGAGTTCCGCCTTGATGTCGGTGGCAGTTCCCTTCGATGAGGAGGCACCGGCGTTGTTGGTTGCGGGCATTTCGTTTGGGTGGTGGATGTGGTGGTTGTGGTTGAAGATCGGATATTACCAATTTCGGAAGATGAACTATCACGTGCCTCGAAGGCTCGGCACTAAGGGGGAAATACTGTCATGCACCATTCCACCGGCTACGCAAAACCCGATGGGTTTACCGACAGATACCCGAAGTGGTACTCACATGATCACTCCAAAAGTGGTATTCAATTGCAGTACAGGAATGACTCAGAAACCAGGATAAAGAAAGGTGTAGAATATTCCAGACCTCGGAGACACCGCGCGATGCCCGACTTATTAGTAACTACTTAGTAATCTTCTTACCAATCCCGCTATCCAAGACTATGCTAGATTATAGTAGAAAATTTGTACTTAGTATATAAGCTCGCACATTAGGTTGAGCTATCCAGTTTGAATATTGATTTGTTAACTCTAGTTGGATTCCAGTTCAACTCTCTAGTTCTTCCTCCCTCGGAACCCCCGACGCATTTCCGCATACCCGAGAACTCACTCCTGAAATCAGGGACAACCGGATCAACAAGGAGGGTGCAACTTCTTACAAGTTGAAGCCAAGTCCCGTTTGTTCCCCTTCAGAATCACCACGCGTTTTCCAATTCTGCCTGCCCCTACTTTGCACGACCTTAACATGAGACTGGTTACGGTCCAGTCTGCTCCATGGTCTTTCCCAGTCTTCGAGACTGGACCTTTAAACACTAAACACCAGCCAAAAACCTTCAAATAGCCTGAAAACTCAAACCTATAGAACTCATTGTATACTGATCATGCAGTGAAGGTCCTGGAGGCAACCCTTACTGATTTTCTGTGCTCTTTACATCTCCAGAGGCTGTTTTTGTAAAATAGTGCTTCTTCATCATGGGGCGCCCCATTTTGTGGTAGAATTTGCTGATTTAAATGGTTTAAATTAAAAAATTTGAACTTTTATTTCCAGAGACTTATATAGAGCACAAAATCTCATTTGAACCACTCTGTTACACCTAAGTAATCCATGCACTCTATGCTGAGTTCTATTCCTCAGAAGGGTTACCCACCAAGCAGAGCTACTGTAGTGTGTTCCCGTGGTCATATGTTGCAACAACTTGCCAAAACTGCATGGTAAAAGCATGTCATTTCATATATCATGGTGGACAAATCCCCCAGACTCAATTTTTCCTACCCCAACAGCTGTGTTACATCCATACAGTTCTATTTAGTCTTTTGTAGTCCTCAACAAGGCAGACCCACTTGGGCGGTGCCAAGTTGAGAAAGGGGGTGCATGTCCTACAACTGCCCCATTCCAGACAACTGTGTGGACCTGGAATTAGTACATTTCTGTAGATGCACATTCTCTTTTGAGTCTGGGCATTTGTGGACCAGATCAAAGATGGGTGGTTATAAAATACCATCTGGCAAAGAAGACAACCCAATATATTGCTGTAACCGTATTTTGGAAATTCCCACCAAAGGTACCCAAATTGCATTATATTTGCATGCACTTAAAACTAATAATAATCAAATCTAGATTATTCAATGACATGCCACAAAAAGCTACTATTGCTGCCCAAAGAAAGAATATAGCTGAATTCAATGCAACCCAACTGGACATACCAACCCAACATCTCACTTCCAATTTTGGTGGTGGAAACACTGAACTTGCAGCACAGCTTTCAGAGGGACAGGCCACTGTTGACATATTGCAAGCATCCAAACAGGCATTATATAATCAAGTGTCTTTATTGGAGACTGAACCTTTTAAGGCTTTGGAGGCTTTAAAAGTAGAACAATCTTGATCAGCTGAGCTTTACTGATGTTTCCATGTTGAACATCATGCTCATCAGCGTGGTGCAGCTCACAAGGATTTTCTTGGAAGTAAAATCGAAATCCTTCAGGTGACTAATGCACAGCATCTCACTGCACAAAAGCAGCTGATTTGTGATACTACATCATATGGTGCCATGAAACTCTGGCACACCTTGAAAAGATATTATGAATTTCCTATTGCATCTATCTCATTTTCCTCCATCATTGCGGCAGTGCTTACTCTGACTCTTTCTTATCTCTGACTCATTTGGGCAGCGCCCATTTATCCTTTACTAGAAATGCCAAGTAGATACTTACCTTGTGTCACTACAGCTTTAGCATAGCTTTACTTACTTTGACTCATTATTACTGACAGATATGTGTCAACATGTACTACCATGTAGTAGTAGTTCTAGCTATTTAAACTGTAGTAGATAGCAGTCAGGGCTCCCCAGCTTGACAGGCCTTTAACTGCTCAATTGAATGTGTGAACTTGACTCAGACAGAAAGCCTCTGTCTTAGTCATTTGAACTGATGACAAAAGCCTCATGGTTACTGAACTCAATAACTTGTATTTAGTAGTTGAGGCCTTTGCCTTAACAAAAGAAGTACTCCAATTTGCAGGGTCAACTTTTCCACACTATGGATAGGTCTCAGATAGAGCTGGCTAAAGCTAAGGTAAAGCTTGCTCTGGCACAGAAAACTCTCAAACAATCACATTCTCAGGCTGCCTATTTTTGCAAGCATTGTGAAAGGACTACCCCCCTTTGACAGAAGGCTATAATCCAGGCAAAAGAGCAGTGTTTTACAGTCCCCCACCTATTCTGGTTGGACTCCCCAACTGCGGAAAGTCTGGGTGAATTCTGGTTAGTCTGGGTGGATTCCAGTTATTCTGACTGATTCAAGAACTTTTTAACAAGTCAAACTCAAAATAATATTTTCTCATCCAGGATTGAACTCTCAACCTCCATGTCTCAATTAACAAATTCAGTAGCAACATAACAGGTAAGCCATAAGACCATGTCTAGGAGTGATATTATTGTTACTTTATTACCTGGTTACACAATGTTTTTAAATAAAATATATTACATATAAAATCATTACTTGCAGGGGGTGGTCATGGTCTCTGGCATTGCAACATGGCACATCAACTGCATTTTTTATCTACAAAATGTTTCTAAATAAAATATATTACATATAAAATTAATGTATACAATGGGGTGGGGGGGTAGGTGCATCATGGTGTTAGCCACCACGAGTACATTACACTCCCCCACTTATTCCGGCCGGAATTTCCGGAATTTCCGGAATTTGTCCGGAATTTCCGGATTCCGGTTGTACTTTTTTTGAGTGTAATTCTCACTGTAGAGGATAATTCCGGTTTGAATAATTAGACCGGAATTTCCGGAATTTACCCGAACCAGGAAAAAACCGAACTAACCGAACTAACCGAACTAACCGGACACGCGTCACATGGCCACAATCGCCACCGTGACGCGTCGTGATTGCCAGCTCATGCGTTGCCACCCCACCATCACGAGTCACGACGACCGCCTCCCTCCCCCGTCCCTCCCTTCCTCCCTCTCCCCTCCCTCCTCCTCCTCTAGCACTCCATGGGGGTCATAGGCCCTCGTGTTAAGTATTTTAAAATCTGATTCATGCTTATTTGTAGCTAAAAAAAGTTTTTTTTTTATCTTTTAGCTTTTCTTTTTGTATATGTATGCTACGACGCGCCGCCCCTCCTCCCCACTTAGCTGGGAGGCGGGGGGTTTCATGGGATGAGGGAAGGCGCCAGGGACCTGCCAGGGAAGGAAGGGGGAACGACGGCAGCCGCCACGTCACCAACGCCCGGCAGCCGCCATGTCACCAACACCTACAGACCGAGCGCCCACCGCTGCCGCCACGTCACGCCCACCGACCCAGCACCACCACGTCACCGCCACCCGCCACCGCCACGTCACCGCCCACCGCCTACCACCCCCAGCGAGGGACAACGCCCACCGACACACGACCTGCCCCCAGGCCCATAAGAGACAGGGGAACGCCCCTCAGAGCGAGAGGACGCGCCAGGGACGACGGGACGCACCGGGGGGCAGGGGCACACGCCAGAACGGAGGGGGACAAGGGGGCGCGATCGACCGCGACCGCCCGACACTCAGCGCGACAGAGCACCCCTCACCACCGCTGCGAGCAACTGCTCGCAGGGCGGAGGCGGGGGTGATGGGGGGACGCGTCGAGAGGGAGGGGGACGCGCCGGGGGACAGGGATACCCGCTAGAAGGGAGGGGGACGCGTAGGGAGACAGGGGGACGCGTAGGGGGACAGGGGGACGCGTAGGGGGACAGGGGGACGCGTAGGGGGACAGGGAGACGCGTAGGGGGACAGGGGGACGCGTAGGGGGACAGGGGGACGCGTAGGGGGACAGGGGGACGCGACAGACCGCGGCCGCCCGACACTCAGCGCGCCAGAGCACCCCCCACCACCGCTGCGAGCAACTGCAGGGCGGCGGCGGGGGTGATGGACGGGCGCGGGGAGGGGGCAGGGGAGGGGGGCGACGACGCGCGCCCCACTCCCCCCCTTCCCCCTTTTGTATAGATTTATTTTATTTATACTCTAATTTAATAAATATAAATGCTACTTTGTCAGAGCGAGGGGACGCGCCAGACGCGCAACCACACGACACCTAGGGCAACAGAGCACCCCCCACCACTGCTGCGAGCGACTGCTCGCAGGGCGGAGGGGGGTGCAATAGGCGAGGGTGACGGGAAGGCACGGGAGGGGGGCAGTGACGGCGACGCAACCGCCGACGCACATGCGGCGCGCCCCACTCCCCCATCCTCCAAAAAAAGAGTCCGGAATTTCCGAACTCGACCGGAATTTCCGGAATATGTGGAGGAGTGTAAATTACAGGCCACCACAGCCCCTCCCCATGTGTCGCCTTGCTGGTGCCACTAATATAGCACCCCTTTCCACCCCATGAGTGATGGCTCATGGAAGTGGTGGTGGGTGCTGCTGTTGGCACTGCCATTGGCCCTCTTTCCCTGTCCTCCCCGGCCCATCGCAACCTGTCTCCACCCTGCGAGCAGTGGCTCACAGCAGTGGTTGGGGGTGCTGTGTCACAGGTGTGGTCACCCATCCCCCCCTCCCCTCCCCCCCTCGGCCCCACCATTCCACTCGCACTCCACCCCACAAGCAGTAGCTCGTAGGGCTGGGCCGGGTGGTGCTAGTCATAGGGCAGGCCACCTGTGGTGTCCCCCACCTCCTGACGTGTCCCTGGTCATCTCCCCCCCCTGGTGTTTCTCCCCTTGTCTGGGTGGCCCTCCCGCTTGTCTGGTTGTATCGTATAGTGGCCCGTCATGTCCCCCATGTCCTGGCGCATCATCTGGGGGCCATAGTATCCCCCTTGAGCCCCCCACATCCCAGCTGAGTAGGGAAGAGGGGTGGCACATTGGGGGCTCATTGAATGCACACAAGAAAATTGAAAAAAAACAATAGTATATTAGTAGAATATAAATAGTGATAATAAAAAATACTTAGGGGGGGGGGGCCTGGGGCCCCCATACTGTTGGACTGGAGGTGGCAGTGTCATCATTGATGGGTGAGGGAAGGTGGCACTGATAGGTGATGGAAGTGGGGTGGTGGTTGTGGTGGTGGCATTGGCAGTGGCTGTGGTAGTGGCAGTGGTGGCGGTAGCAATGGTGGTAGTGGTAGTGGTAGTGGTGGCCCATGAGCAGGGTGAGGGGGCGGTGGTGGTGGTGGCAGCGGCATTGTCAGATGAGGGGGATGGTGGTCATGGTAGGTGGTCGTGGCTTGGAGCCTGTGTGCTGGCAGTCACAGATGGTCACGGGGTGGGTCATGGGTAGTAGGTGGGCATGTGACTGGGTGAGGACTCTGGGTATTCCACTTCTTCCGGCTTTGTTTGAGTTCTGGTAGATTCTGGGGATTCTGTAATAAATTCAATAATATATTTACTGGAATTAATTGCCACAGTGGAATAACCATACAAAAAAGTCCACTGGACTCTGGGGAATCTGACCGGAATCCAGTATTCCAACCAGATTCTGGCCAGAATAGGTGGGGGAGTGTAAAGGACTCTGGGTTGGGTACGGGTCACAGGTACTCAATGTGCAACCCATACCTGTACCTGTAACCCATGCTATTCCCCAACCAAGCACAGTGACCAGCTTTTGTAGGTTCCCCAATGTTGCCAAGCCCTGTGTACTATGCTGGACTCACATGGAAGGAAGGCTCAAAAAGAAAGACTGAAAGAATCTTCCCTGCTGACCAGGACTGACCAGGACTGACCAGGTATCCTGGCAATTCAATACTGACTTGATTCCAGGACCCACCCTTACTATGTATATATAGAAAAAACAGTATGAGTAAAGAGAATTGAACCCAAGACCTCAGCATTACACATCATACCAGCAATATAACCACTGCACCAAGTGGGCTTGCCAAACATGGGCAACAATCACACTAAGTACCATTGGCACAGCTTTGCATGACAATGCATGACAAAGCCATCAAACATGCCAGTGCAACATCAATAAACGCCAACATCAACCACACCCACCATGGCAACAACTATCAACCACACCCACCAACTGCAACAACCACCCCTGCTCCCAACATGCCCAACACCCAACTTAGCAAATGTTTCAGCACTATCTTAGGAGACTGCCAACTGATTTCTACAGTTGGTCTAGTGTGCAAACAGATCAGCTCTCATCATGTCCAGTTCTTCACTGGCAGTGGATTGGCTACAAGCCACATCCTTTCATCCAATGTCATGTGGACACCAGAGGTGGCAACCAGATCCCATATGAGATGTAACCCAATTTGATCACCCTCCTGTTTGGAGTCACATCTACCCAATCACCAATGATCGGTCCAGGCAGGCCCAGATCTGGCAATCCCAGAGTCTGGTACCTGGCATGTGCACAGCCTCACATGTGATATAATCTCCCTCAGCAACCTATGCAGGGTAGAGATATCCAATCAAATAGATTGTCCCAGATGATCTATATCAGAGCAGTTAGGGCAGTGGTTGAGTCCTCTGATGAGCCCCTTTGCAAGGGCAAAACTGTCTAAGTCCCAGCTCTAAGGGTTCAATCCCCATAGACCACCAAGGTATGTCCACATCATCCTTCAGCATATATCATGTTAACATTATGCCCAGATGCTTGCCTGTGGAAACTTGTCTACTGTGCTGCTTAGTTGGTCTTCTGGTAATATTCCTGCCTTACTCACTTGAATACATCTTTCATACCTCCAAATAATTACATACACAAGATGCCTGACCATGTTTCTAATTCCATATTCCTGCACATTCCTAACAAGGTTCAAAGTCTGATGTATGATGGGCAAGTATGACTGATATGAAGCCTGTTGCAATGTTTGCAACTCTTTTTTTCAGATATAAAAGGAATGATCTGAAATGTTGAACATGAACATGAACTTGAAGTTGCCACTGGCAAAGGTTTCATTCAAGTGGCTATGCACCCTACCCTAGAGTACATTATACTAAGCCACCTATTCCAGTTGGATTCTGGTTATTCCAGCTGGAATTTCTGGAATTTCTGGAATCTGTGAAATTTATTTGAGTGTAGTTTCCCCTATATAGAACAATTTTTGCAAATGTGGCTGAGCACTACTTACATATTCATGGCATTTGATATGGCTGAGCATTTGTGCTGTCACTCTATTTGCCAAGACCTAAGAACTTTACAACAAAATTCCATCCCCAAGTACATGAATGTCAGGAGTGTGATTTTCAAAAGATATTTAATACTATTATTTTCACTATTTGGACCCATGGCTAAGGGTAGGTACAACACATGGTGCACACATGGCTGACACACGGCATGATCAGACTCATGGTAGGCACATGGTGCTTTGCCCACTGACGACTCATGATCCAAGCATGGCTAAACGCATGGTTACCACATGTATAGTAGTATATATATTGCCTAGAGACACTAGTCATGTTCTCTTAGATTATCCACCCCTACCCAGTGTGACAGCTTGAGACTACTAGACTATTCTTTAGTTTTGTTGTTGTTTGTTTGTCAGGAGCTGTTGTCTTTGCCTTCAAGTATTGGTGACGTCCTAACAATGAACACAGAAAGCTCAAGCAAGATGTTTAAGGCAAGTGCTAGATTTCCTGAGAACCCTCTATACAATAGCAGCCATCCAGCTCCAGTGGACAGATCGCTTTACCACACTTTATGTAATTCCCATATTTTCAGCAAACTGGGATTATTATAAAACATTATCCAGCTTTGGATTAGTATGCTAAGTATGCTAAGAAGTAAGCAATGAGGATGAGTAGGAATACTGCACACAAGGCAATAACAGTATCAACAAAGCCACTATGATGCTAGATTGAAAGGTTACATTAGTACCTCAATGTGGCTCAATTGGGTTTAAATTATGTACCTGAGCTAGAACCTTGGCAACATGGATATTGGCCTTGAGGGCATTCAATAAGGTGCTCATGTATTCAAAATCAAGGTTGCCGTGTTCCACAGTTCTAAGTTTAGCTTCCCACAGACTGCTGTGCACGGTTGTCACTAGTTTATGAAGTTTGGGAATCAATGTGTCACCAAGTCCAAGATGGTCTAATGCAGAGTCAATGTTAGGACCAATGCTATTGATGGGGACAGTAGTGACAGCTGGAATGACAGAAACAGGATGATCCACAACTGGGTCTGGAATGAGAAAAGATGGAGAGCTGGTGACAAGGCTCTGACTTTGTGCAGAGCACCAACACCAGCATCAAAAATGAGAGCTACCAGGTGGAGAAGCATCAGGAAATGTCAACAGATGTTCCCTGCAGATCTGGATGCCAGGACCTGGACATCATGGACATTTAGATCATAACCATTACATTTTAGAAAGCTGTCTTACTTGGTTGCATAGGTGGCCACATGCTCTTGATGTGACAATGAGTGGAGAAATGTTGCAAGTGAGCAAGGACTACATCTCTTCCAAAAGCTTGTATGAACCTGGCAATGACAGATTGTAATTCAAGTCCGCTCTCCTCTAGTTCATGGGGTGACATGTAAACATTGACTGACATTGTTCAGACAGGCAGTTTGAGTCAATTGATATCCTGGACTTCAAAGGAGTAAGCTGATACCACCATCAATGTGATCAAGCATAGCAAGCTGTAAGGGTTTGACATGAGAACAACCAGAGAAATCTACAGAGAACCACAACTTACAGCATCCAATGAATCATTCAGAGATTGGTTGAGGAAGTTGTGAATATCCCTCTGTTCTTGCTTAGTAGTTTTTCCCCCCAGTGTCATGAAGAGCATGATAAGATTGATGCAGGCCCCCTTCTTTCTTTGCAAGGTATTCATCATTGTGGCAGGGTAGTAGGTCTACTGGAGGTCTCGTTGATGAGGTCATTATGTTGCAGGAACATGATAGAAAGGTCATAAATGAAAGGAAAATGAAGAGCCCTAGTCCAGCTACTAAAAGTGTGGCTGTTGGTCCAAAGAACTGAGGAAGCATAAATCTTGAAGAGATGCATGATTTACATGCTGCGTGAACAGGATATGCTTATCTAGAAAATGGGAACCCAAGGATAGTCTATAAAATAATTGAACAAGATTAGCAACAAAAAATATTAAGAAAATAAAATAAAGACAGGAATATACTGTACTCCCTCTGTGTTGGCATCTGCCAAAGGAATTTGAATGAACATTCCCAGGTGGGGGAAGTTGACAAGTAGGCCAACTAGCCCTACAACATTGTCATGAGAAGCTCACTGACAAAGGAGTGCTCTTGATGCTGCAGCTCTTGCAGAAGGGGTTAATGAATGCAGAAGTTGAGCATAAAGATTGATAACATCAGCAGGAGTGTATTGTAGTGGTAGGCAGTCAGCAGTTTCAGCTTGAGGAAGTGTCAATGCTGAGTCCATTCAAGTTCCCAGACACAGATGCTGGATCCCACCCCTGGCAGGTGGTTACTGATAGTTACAGCCTACTTAAGCTTTACAGAGTGTTTAAACATCAATTACATTAGAAGGCAGAAGTTGTGTCACAGACCCATTCAAGTTCAAGCATACAGCCAGGCCAGCCATGAGGTTAGCATGGAAGGACCCTTCCTCTGTCAACCACCAGGCCAATCAAAAATGATACTGTGGCTATGGTAAAATTAGTTCCCAGTGGCAGCCACTCCCCCCTTGTTAAGCCAAGGGCTTGAACTTGTCAACTAGAGGTTGTTAGTTGTCTACTACTCAAGGCCTTCAAGTAGTTGTTCAGTTCTACTAAACTCAGAGGCTTTCTGAGTTAGTTTGAGTTCAAGTTGAGCAGGTAAAGCAGTAGATTGCTTGGGTCAAGCTAAGGAGCTTAGACCTTTGTAATGCTACTTGTATACATGATGGACAAGGCTGTACTAGCAGTATGCAACATCAAGGGGTCTGACGCAAAGGAAAAATCATTGGTGAGGCAAAAGGAAAGAAGCATTTCAGGTAGAACAAAAGGAAGAGAAGTAGGGAAGTGTTTCAGATACATCAGAAAAGGAAGAAGAAGTGGGGATAGGTAGGTTGAAAGAAAAATGGTCTGGTTCCTTCTGAACAACAACTGTAACACCCCTGATGTTACTGCTGGGGGAACAAGCAACAGAAACTGTAGCGATGCAGACAAGTGAAGTGAATTGCACAGCCACTGAGCCTCCAAATATGAAAAGGCAACTCTACAATTTACAGCCAATATCAGGTCAATAGGCCCAAACATGCTTTGTTTAGTCAGCAAGTTAGTTTGGTTCAATCCCATTAAATGCTGATGAACCAATCACCAGGATATTTCTGTACCTGATTAGTACATCACATTGCTTTCTTTGGGTAATCACTATGGTGCTGAGACTAAGTTTGAATGTCAAATAAATATTTGCCATGATAAGTGTGTAAGTAAGCTAAGCTAGATGGGTGAAAGCATGTAGCACTTCCCAACCTGTGTAGCATGACCAGATGTGGTGTCAAGACAAGCTGTGAAACCAAACACTTAGGAGTGTGATGACGCATTGAGTGAGTCTTGGCACCCACTGTTTAGGAGTTGACTCCAGTTCTGGCTTTAGTGCATCAGTGGATGCGCATGTTGTCATTTAATACTCTGTGGTGAAGTTCCTGTGCAGCTTGTAAGTATGGAGCTAGTATCTGTGCATGCTTTCGGAGGTATAGGTGGAAGGCATCACTTGCCCATCACCCAATTACTTTCATGGTCTTGAAGGAGATACCTCAAAGAAGATATTCCAGTGTTGAACTGATCTGGATGCTGTCGCTTTGTAAGGGGTCTTTGCCAGCCACTCATGCTGTTTTGGTGAGATGATTTAGAATGCTCATTTAGTGAGGGGACAGTATCCAGTTTCCCATCTATAGGCAAAAAGTGGCCATCACTGGGGGGTGTGTTTACAAGATGGTGATTTCAACAAGACTTTACACTCCCCCACCTGTCCCATTGGACTCCGATTGGACTGCTCAGAGTCCGAGTCAGTCCAAGTGGAGTCTGAGTAGTCCAAGTGGATTAGTAGGCTTGGACTCCACTTGGACTGACTCAGACCCCACTTGGACTCCACTTGGACTGAGGACTTGGGGTTCAAACTTGTGTCTGAAAATGTAAAAGGCTTATATCTCCAAGGATTGAACCCTCAGCCATGTATATCCAGCTTAGATAAACAGTTTTTGAGGTGCTCCCAACTGAGCTAAGTGCCTGATACATTTTTACCATATTAAGGGTACTATATACACTTTACAAAATTCACATTTACACTACATAGTCCGATCGGACTCTGAGTGGACTCCACTTGGACTATCCTCAAATTTTATAGAATAGTGAGTTTTTATTTGTATTTTTCATTCAAGTCACACTACTCAGGATAATTCAATTTAAACTAAATCAATTGATGTACTACATATATACATATTTTTTTAAAATGCCCCTACATGATGCAAGGAGAGTAACAATTAATCTAGAATATAAAACCCCCTCATACGTGAGGGGGGTTGCTATGAAAATAAAAATAGTAATTTAAATTGATGCCACCCCTGCACAGAATGCGGGGGAGGTGGGGGTGTGGTCAGGGTGCAGTGCAGTCCCTGTGCTCATGGTTTGCATTGAGGGGGGCCTGTCGCCATGGCCGTTGACATCCACATTGGGTGTGTTGGTATTGTCCCCGTTGTTCCCTTGCCGCTGGCATAATCACCCCTCCCCCTCCCCCTCCCTGTCTCCCTGTCAGCCCCACCCAATTGCCCCCTATTTCCACTGCTCAAGTAGTGGCTCGTGATGGTGGTATGGGGTGCTGTGGTGGTGTGGGCTGTCAGTGTGTCCCCTGCTGCCCATTCTCCATGCCCTCCTTGCCGCCCATTCCCCCATCATCTGCCACTAGCACCCACTATCCACCCTGCGAGCAGTGGCTCACAGGGCTGGGGGCAGGTGCTGGAATTGGGGCTCTGTCATCACCATCGGCAGTGGCAGTTGTGTTTGTGCATTTGTCCTTTCATTCATGGGTTCATTCATTTGTTCATCCGGTTGTTTGTTCAGTTGTTCATTCGTTTGTTCATTCATTCAGTCAGTTGGTCATTCGTTTGGTCATTCGTTTGGTCATTCCCTCAGTCGGTTGTTGCCCTGCAAGGCAGCATGGGTGTTGTCCGGTTGCTCATCACCCTGCAAGCAGGGGCTCGCAGCGGTGACGTGGCATGTCCCTTCCTTGCATCCCCCTTGCCACTGCACTCTGCCATCATGCCCCCTGGCTGTTGTTGTCCCTGTCCATGTACCTGGTCCCCTCCCTGGCCATGGTGTGCTTGTGGTCTTACAGGGGCCATCTCATTGCAACTTAGTTATAACCTAAAATAGATGAAAAAAAGGCATTAGTAATTTACTAAAAAAAGAAGATAACAAATATGAAAAAACAAATTACCTAGGGCCAAGATAATGATGAATGTCATTCATGCCCAATGTGGTTTCCCCAGATGGTGGCTTAGCATGGCAGCATGTGTGGGAATGGTGAGGTGTGTTGTGATGGGGCAGTGGAGGGAGGTGGAAGGGAGGGAGGTGGTGGGGTGGTGGTGATGGTGATGGTGGTGGTGGTGGTGGTGGTGGTGGTGGTGGTGGTGGATGGAAGTGGTGATGAGCTGGCAGTCATGTGGCTGTGTGCTTTGTCACACCCAGTGTGGCAACAGTACATGGTGCCAGTAGATATGCAAATCATCAAGATGCTGTTGCTTAGTGGTTATATTGTGTACTAATTATGTAATACATGTAACCAATACCTTGGGTTCAATTCTTGCTTGTGGCAATTTTTATATATTAGCAATAGTGGTCATGTGCCAGTCTGAGCACTCCAAGTGCACTCCACTCAGACTCCACTCAGACTCCACTCGGATTGGACTGGGACTGGGACTGAACATTGGCAGGGAGTTGGCTGATGGACCAGTCTGAGCCAGTCCAATTGGAGTCTGATAGGGAAGGTGGGGGAGTGTAAAGACCTTGATTTCAAAGGGCTTCCTCTGGATCTATGGGTCCATTTTGCTTTGCCCATGCAACATCTTCACCTTTGGATGACAATTTGGTGTGTGGTATGTGAAGAACAGTGACATGCAACCAGTTTCAGTCTTTTTCCTCTATAAGGTTGGTTGGTGAAATATGTTTGGTGGGATTAAACCCATCTAGTCGTGGAACAGTGAATTCTCCCACTCATGCAGCAGCATAAAAACATGTTGTGAGGCAGGCAAACACTGCTGCATCAAGAGGTTTCTGCAGGTTGAGTTGAGTTTTTAGTTTGGCCATATACTCTGGGGTGTATGGTCATTGTTTCTTGCACTTTGAGGAAGAGGGGGCAAGTTTGGAGGCTCTGGTAAGTAGGGCATCAACTTCAGGTTCATTTAATTCCCATGTGGTGCCATGTAGAATGTGCCACGCATGGATGCCATATACATAGTTAGCAATGGTTTTTCCAGCATATGTGCCTGCCAACATGGAGATGAAGGCTGAGAGGAGAATGTGGCTTACAGGGGCATGCTGTAGCCATATGGCCAGCTCTCACAGACTGCAGGTAGATATTTGATCATGTGACCAGATGTTCTTTTTCTTTTTCTTTTTTTTATTTCATTTTTACAACCTCTCAGGGCTAGCCCTATTTTGGTCTTTACATACTAGAGTATTTACAGAGGGCCCCTTGTGCCGAGGTCTTTACACTCCTCCATATATTCCATATGGATCTGTGCAGATTTTCACAGACTCCAAGTCAGTCCATACAGACTTTTGAGAAATTTGGCTTGAGGTCCTGCTTGATTCCAGATTTTGAGTCCACACAGATCCGCATGGATCTGTATGGATTTTGACTTTTTGCACTGATTCCACAGAATAATTCCATCCTAGTCCAAGCTGAGCAGGGTTCAGACAGCATGGATGTCTGAGCACATCCGAGTGAGTAACTAATTTTATTATTGTAACTATTTAAAAGGTAATGTAAGGGAAGGATTTGAACCCATGACCCTATGGCCATGTGAGTGTGACAGGTAAGCAATATAACCACTGTGCTACCAGGCTGTATAATCCTGGGCAACAGATGCCCATTTACTGGGTGCTGTTGTCACCACATCAGTAGGCATCACCCCATGACTGCCAGCTCACCACTCCCCACCACCACCACCCACAATGCCACCTCCTTTCTCTCTCGTCCCTCCCCCCCCCTCCCTTCTCCACTCCACCAATAGGGGGCCCTGTGGCCCCCACATTAAGTTTTTTTGTATTCTAATCTATTTTTATTTGGCTAATTCTTTTTTTTTTCAGCGGTTTTTACTATACTTACATGAAATGATGGCTGCCCCCATCGCCCTCCTCCCTCCTCCTCCACTCAACCAATAGGGGGCCCTTTGGCTCTCACAATAAGTTTTCTTTTTTGTTTAAATCATTTTTTATTAAGCTAACTAACTGTTTTTTCAGTGCTTCTATTGTACATGCAACAACAGCTCCCCAACAGTGTGCCGGCCCTCCTCCCCACTGAGCTGGGAGGGGGGGGGCTTGAAGTGGGATGGGATGGCCTGAGGGAGGTGCCAGGAAACCTGTGGAGCACGGCACCTGCTGGGTGAGCACCCAAACACGTTTAAATGCGCCACATCACCACTAACCCCCCAATACCCAGCAACGATGACCGACAACAAATGACACAGCACCCACCTCCACACCTACGAGTGACTGCTCATGGGGTGGATTGTTGTTGGGATTATGTATACAGGCAAGTCAAGGCAGTTAACATGCCTAGGGAATATTGCCAGAATATGCTAAGTCATTAACACATGTTTAACAGAGGTTAACACATGCAGAGACAGATAGGGGAATCCACAGTTAACACATGCTGCAGGATTAAACATCCTGCAGCATGTCTATGATAGGATAGGCAAGATATAGCCATGTCTATCATAGGCTATCAGAGACAGAGCCTAGGATAGAGTGTCTAAGACACACCCTGCAGGAAGTGTAAGACTTCCAAGCCATGACAGCATATCTATAGGGAAAATGACATAGTTAATGAAACATTAACTATTACAGGAGTCTATGACTTCATCCCTCCTTTATATATTATAGGAGTACATTAACAATATACCTCCTAACTGTGTAGTATATATATTGCACATCTTGTAGGAGATGATAATAACATTCCTCCCTGTGGCAGACTCCCTCATACACTTGCCTTTGACTTAAACTCAATACCTCAAAAACCTCGTCCTCATCTTGTGCTCAACTTCTTGATCCCAATAATCATGGTGCAGCTCTCGGTGCTGACTGGCCACCAGCCAGCAGGGGGACACGATGGGATGTGCCAGGAGCCAGTTGGGATGTGATGGGAGGCCCTCAGGATCCAACAGGACACCACAAGGGGATTCCAGACAATGGAGGGGCCACCCAGATGATGGAGGGGCCACCCAGAAGATGGAGGGGCCACCCAGACAACGGAGGGGGGACACACCAGGTGACGGAGGGGCCACCCTGACGAGGGGGGGCATGCCAAACAAGGGGGGGCACGCCAGACAACAGGGGGCAATGCCAGATGAAGGGGAGGACACGCCAGGCAACAGAGGGGCCACCCTGAGAACAGGGGGACACGCCAGGTGACAGAGGGGCCACCCTGACAACAGGGGGACACGCCAGATGACGGGGGACACGACGTGTGGCCCTATGGCATGACCAGACCAGGGGGGATATGCCCAGATGAGGGGGGACATGCCAGATGATGGAGGGGCCGATGAGACAGGGGGGGAGATAT
Source organism: Tricholoma hemisulphureum (assembly GCA_964034925.1). Taxonomy (NCBI): domain Eukaryota; kingdom Fungi; phylum Basidiomycota; class Agaricomycetes; order Agaricales; family Tricholomataceae; genus Tricholoma; species Tricholoma hemisulphureum. The sequence continues at coordinate 7,222,375 of OZ035935.1, read as the reverse complement.
TTCATAAATTAGTATAAGTCAAACTGCAAGCAACTATGTAAAGACTGCAGAGTCTGTGCAGATCCACATGGACAGGCATGGAGTCTGTGCTCATCTGCACAGACTAGCACAGAGTCTGGACGTCCGCATGCAAATCATGTGGAGTCCGTGGACGTCTGCATAGTCCATGCGGAATATCTGGGGGAGTGTAAACTACTGAGCAGTTTTGTGAAAGGCTGCCTGGTTAGGTAGCCTCACTAAGTCAGACGGTAAGACAGGATCACATTATCTTTGTTGCACAAGGTAAAGAGTGAGTCTAAGGTACATAAGGAGGTTGGTAAATAACTAAACCTTTGTTGCACAGGGTAAAGAGTGGGGCAACAAAGGAAAAAAAGATGGTATATATATTACATTTGAAACTGTGTTGGAAAGTGGCCGCATTGAGAGTATGAGTTCCCCAATGTTTGCCAATGTTCATGGTGGCTGTGTAGCGACCTATGTTTGCCAATGTTTGCCAATTTTTGCCAATGTTCATGGTGGCTGCATAGCCACCTATGTCCATGTTGTGAGTCTGGTCACAGACTTACATTTTGTGCCCATGACTCTGTGGAGTTCATGCCACCATTTTGATGTGAGCTTGGGATCTCAGTCGGATATGATTGAGCATGGCAGGCCATGGAGCCTAACCACTTTTTTTTAAGTAAATCAGCAACAATTGTGTTGCTGTGGTCTTCATGTTAATTGGTATAAGGTGAACCATGGAGGACAGCCTGCATATTATTACCCATAGGTAATTGAGGCCCTTCACTTCAGAAGGGACCTATGAAGTCCATTCCTATCAACTCCCATGGTCTGGTCGCCATGGGCAGCTGGTGTAGTTTCCCTGCTGGGGCCCTGTAGTTGCCCTTCAATCATGCACAAACCTTGCATGATCTGCAGAACTTGTCAACCTCTGAGTATATCCTCGGCCACCAGTACCACTGGTGTTCTAGTATTGTGAGTGTTTCATGTTTGAAAAATGCAATAGTTCCTCTGTTGGTCTGCAGGTCTGCCAGGTAGTTCCTTGGCCATACATTGCCCCTACTTCATAGACTGAGGCATCACAAATGACCCATATCAGTTCATTTGTCTTATGCTCTATTGGACGTAATATTGGTGTCTGACAACAAGCTTCCTTTATCAACTGGAAACACTTCTCATGAAGTGGCTCCAATAGAATGGTGTTCCATTTATGGTCATCCCAGCCAATGGGCTGGTGTATGCCAATATGTCTGGCAAGAATTGGGCCAGATATTGAATGAGGCGTAAGAACCTCTGAACATCATTGAAGTTATGCAGGGTTTTCCACTTGCATATCTTACTCATCTTGTCAGCATCCATGTGGAGGCCCTTGTCATCAATAACGTGACCCAGACAGTGTATCCCGTCTGTGAATAGTTTGCACTTGTCCTCTCGCAAGTAGAATTTGTGCTTGTGGAGATGAGCCAATACCAGTTCTAGATGTAACTGGTGGTCCTCAATTGTATCACTGTAGACAAATAGATCATCTTGGTAGACATATAGGGATTTCCCTATATAATCACAGAATATTGTGTTCATCAACCTCTGAAATGTGAAGGGCGCATTGCAGTCTCATTGCTGCATGACATGGCTCACAAATGAGCCATAGACCATTGCAAATGCTGTCTTGTGGATGTCCTCGGGTACTATGCACACCTGTTCATACACATCCAAGAGATCTATCCTCAAGCTACATCAAGGCAAATCAGGTCTTGATCTGGTAAAGGTGTTACATCCTTTATCGTATTATCATTCTGGTGTCTACCATTGACAACTGTCCTCAGTTTCATGTTCTTCTTACAAACACATAGCATTGGAGCCACTTGCTCTGCATGAGTAGCCTCCCACCAGCCTGCTTGTGTGTAGTGGGTTATTTTTTTTATGAGTTCGGGCTTCAGGGAGTCTGGACACCTCAGCAAGTGGCACTTGTACCTTTTGTTCTTGTCGATCAGCAGCACCCCATGATTTACCTCCCATAGTGGAGGTAACTTTTCTGGAACTCCTTGCATGATGTCCTGGTTGGACTTCATCCATTCCTTGTGCAGCTGAGGGATGTCTTTGACTGTGAGTGATCCTTTGATTGGGAAGGAGTGTTGGTTCTCCATTGCCACTAAGTACATCAGATTCACTTTTGTGCTTACCTCGCCCCTTGGCTGGTGATCCAGAGTATAACCAAAAGGTTTCTTTTGGTGTAGTATCCTCAGACCTCTCAAGAATCTTGAGGGTGTATATCTTTTATCTGCCCTCCCCTTCTTAGACTGAAGTGCGGTGTTGTGGCCACTTTTGAGTCACTTGCTGGGATCCAATTTTGGATCCTCTTTGTGATCCTTCTGAACTGGAGTTGTTTCTCGGCAATATCTCATTGCCTGTCTGCATGCCAGTAGATATCCATCCATTCCTTCCTTGAAGGTTGGTAGAACACTTTGCTTGTGTCTGACCTCATCCTTGTTGAAGTCCAACACTATGCCATGTTTTCTCATAAAGATGGTGCCTAGTGTGACATTGTATCTGTTGATATTTACTATATCAAAATAGTGACTCATGTCTACGGGTCCATATTTAATGCATGATTTTGTGCCATAGTTGATCTTTGATTGACTACCTTTGGTGCCCAATTGTAAGGGCACTTGTTCATTTAATTTGTAAACCTTGAGGTTTGTGATTCTTACTAACTCTGGTGATATGCCATCTATCATGCATCCAGAGTCCAGTAATGCTACAGCCTCATGGCCATTTATCTCGACTAGAGCTACAAATGTATGTGTCTCTATTCACTGTCGTATCAGGTAATTGAGTTGTTTGCTCGACTTTCTTAGGAGTATGGGTTGGTTGTTTCCAACCCTGTCTGAAGTATATTTCAAAGGTGGTACTTCACTGTCTTGGATGGCTTTGAACATCTCCTGTTCTCTGCCCTCCTCATAGAGTGGAAGCAACACTCTATTTTCAGCAAGGTCTTTGTATTTGAATTCCTCACCTTCCGAACTGTACTCAGATCTGAAGTAAATATCCTCCTGTTCCCCTTCATATTTGATGGGGTTTTCATTGCTATGTGGCCCTTCTGGCCACATCCAAAACAGGCATCTTTATCCACCTGTTCAATCCTCTTGCTGGATCATGGCTCCTTGTTGGGTTCTTTGTTTTTTCCTTGCAGTTCCTTCTTATCAGGAGCCTGCCTCTTAGCTTCCTTCACTGTCAATACTTTTGGTGGTGTCTCAGGTTTTTCTTCATACTGTCTGTTGTACCCAGATGGTCTCTGATGACCACCATAGTTTCTTCCTATGGACTTGATCTCTGTTACTTCTCAGATCGTGGTCATGGTCCACTGTTCTTTATACCAACGGGACCTTATCCTAGAATTTTCCTCCAGCTTTTGGGGGTGATGGAGAATAGTCTCTACTGTGGAATGCTCTGCAGTAACTTCCTTGTTCAATAGATAATTGAACACATCTCTAGGCAGCCTCATGAAGAGCTGACACTTGAATGTATATCTGTCAGGCAAGCAGACCATTCTTGCCGCATATCTGGTAAGTCTATGGTAAAAGTCCAAGACTGTTTCCCCTGGAACATGAGTTGTGTTCCAGAATTTATCTGCAGCCATGCCTAGTACGGAGTGGTGTACAAACCAGTCGTATAATCTGGTGATTACTAACTTGAGGTACCAAGTGTCCTTCACTCAGCACAGGCCTAATTATCATCATACCAGTTAATGCCACACCATTAAGAAATAACACCATGCACCATGCATTCTTTTTCTAAACCTTTACTACAGTATTGGTTGACCCAAAACCACATAAGGAGGCTAATTAGCCACCTTTCAAAGTTATCAGCATCGCTGTTGCCATTGTATGACCTCGGTTCTGGAACCTTGGGCACTTTTACATTAATGTTTATGTCGATGTTATCATCAATATATTCATCAATTGTCTGATGAAACTGATTGTGGATTGCCCTAAGATACTTTGATGTCCTTGGGGCTCCTCTGTCTCTATAGACATCCAATTCAACAGTATGTCTCCACTGATATGGGACATTGTAATTTAGAGAATGGTTAGATACCCCAGCTCCCAATAACGGTTTGCATGGGAGAGATTGAGATCCTTCCACATCCTCCTCCTCATCCATTGGAGGTCCTGCTCCTCCATCATCTTCTTCATCTCCAGTGAAGGTGGGGTCATCTCCACTTTTGTTTCTAACATTGACTTCCTCAGGATTGCCTTCAGGTGATCCTCTAGGTCTGTTAACCTGTATGGAGGATCCACCAAGATTATCCTTCACCTTTGCATCCTTAGGCTTTGCACCTTTGGATTGGCTCCTATCACTGGCCATTCTGTTAGTGCTGCTCTGGATGCTTTGTTCTGGTCGTACATCCTGAGGACATCCCTTGGCATTGAAGACAATGCCTTGATCCCAAATAGTGCTCTTGCCATGACTCCTGATATTGGAGTTCCTAAGACTCTGTAGGCTTACACTCAATGAACAGATGTCTAATTTGTTCAGCTCCTTGGTTGTGGTTACTGACAATGAACTCGCTGTCTCAGCCTTGAAATTAGGAGGGTTCCTTACTCTCTCTGTGGCTTGGCATCTTCTATCTGCCACCAAACTAGACTCATCTGATCGACATGGCCTGGTCAACTCAAGCTCTGCTCTCTTCAACATGTCAGGTGTTGACAGAGCAGTTGTTACTCCAACAGGGTTCATTGTCCCTGTTCTGGGTGATGACATTAATGGTTGCTGTTCTGACTCCAAGATCCTAGATACCATCAATACAAATGACCACCATTCCCAGTTGGAATGGCCTTGAGGGGTTGGTAGACTTCCCAATTTGAATAATAGTGGACCTTCACCTTCGAAGTCCATCAAGGCTGGAATGTATCTGATGAATGCATTCCATGTTTCCTGGGTGTATTCAGGAGCTGGCCCAGAAGCTTGGAGCTTCTGCTGTGTGTCCCAAATGAAGTCGCCAACCTCATTCATTACATTCAGGAAAGGCCGGTGTGGTAGGGTCAGCTGCCCTACTTGTCAACTAACCCTTCCCATAGATTTTATTCCAGTCCCACTGCCAACACCAAAAATCAAGAGTTATCATATACATTCCCTTTTGCCAGACTTTTATCAATATTTTGTGTTGCTAACTCTAATTATCTATTTTCTAGTTCATTTATAATCCTCACTATAACCACATGACACATCAATACTGCTGATGATCAGTGAATTGGTACTGGATCTTTCTTTAATTAACTTTTTATTTTTGTCTTGGTAAAAGCTAGTCAGCATCCAGATCAATGGGCTGAACTACTGGACGGTAGGGTTGAAAAGCTTCATTTGGTGGCTCTCCGCACTTGCTCGGGGGACAAGTCATGTTCCACAAATAGAGACTCCCATTGACGAGCCTTTCCCCGAGCCATTCCTAGCTGTGAAACCCCAAGACGAGGATCTGGCATGCTTCTTTCATGTTTCATTAGTTTCCCTTACTGTCATTTATCAGCTTCTTTTATGGCTTATCTTTTCTTGTTGTTTGGTCCCTTTGACGCAAGAGAACATGTGCAAGGGAGTTGTTTGTAGTATTCTGGACCTGTTTTTGTATTAAAGGTGACCTGCCACCTCTCGAATGCAGCATCAAACCTGATCCTTTTTGATCCCACTTTTTCTCATTCTCTCCCATCCCTCGCAATGTGATGACCTCATCAATGACCTCCAGCAGACCATTGACCCTGCCACACTGGGTTATCACTCACCATCACTATGAATTGGCAACATTGTAGGAAGGGATACCATCCTTCCTTTCGACAAAAATGATTTGAATAACTTAGGGAATGCAGGGAGTCCTACATTCCATTCAGGCACTGTTCTTGAATGTTCAATGTTCACTTTTGTTGAGGATGATCCTGTTACTGGTTCTCTGAGGGGTTTGACGACTTCCTTGTCATCTGAAATCGTCTCCAATTTTGACAATGTGCCCACTACTTTAGCAGCTCCTGTGTTGGGTGCTGCCAACAACAACAAACCACTGTTTGTCATCTCTATATTTTTTAAGTTGGACCTAGTAATAGAGCCTCTGTTGCACCCTCCTAGTACTTGCATGTCGTCCCTTGCATGTGATGTGGTACCTTCATCTAGCCCAAGATCCTGTCCCAGTGGGTTGTCTGGAGCTATTGTGGGATCACCTCTTGTGTGTTGTTTTCTTCTACCTTTAACCTTAGTGGTTGATTTCAAATGATCCATGATCATCCCAAGCCAATTAAATACAGTATATAGTTTTGTATGAACAAAACTATTTCTAGATGTAATGCTTAGGGTATTCCCTTAGCACTGAATATAAGAGGTATTCAAAAAAGTGTAAAGTGTGTGATAGGGGGTGCTTAAGAACCACAGGCAACAGAATATAACTCAGGTATATTTGGGTGCTACATGGTGGTATAAGACTTGGGTTGCCAAATAGCCAACATTAGCTATAAGTCCAGCAGCCCTTGGTATAAAAATCTACAAACACTACCTTGATAGTAGTGCTCCCTTACAATGCCTCCCTCTGCTGACATCCTTTCATTACCCCAGGAGGACCACATCCAGCTCGCTATCACAGTTGCTGAAGCAAGTCGCAAACTGAACAGTGACCACTGTTTGTCTATTTGCCAGGCTGTGCAGATGTACAATGTACCTCAGAGCACCCTTGGCCACCACATAAAAGGGCTCCATACATGTGCAGAGGCACATTGCAGCCAGCAAAACCTTACATTAGCCAAAGAGGAGATTCTCATTGACTGGGCAAAGGTTCTTGGGTGCCGGGGAGTGCCATTAACATATTCCACTCTTATCCAATATGCCTCCAAGATTGCAGGGAAACCTATCAGTGAATTGTGGCTCAAACGGTTCCTTGCACAACACCCAGACCTTAAAGTCAAGGCGACAACTGGCCTTGAAAAGTGCTGAGCAAAGGCTCTCAACAGGACAGCAGTTGATGGGTTCTATGATATTTTGGAGCAGGTTGTTCAGGAGTTCAGTATCAAACCAGAGAATACCTGGAACATGGACAAGAAAGGGGTGCAACTTGTCATAGGAGCGAGGATAGCAGCAATTGTTGATCACAATCAGGCTATGGTTTATTCTGTTGAGGATGGCAATTGTGAGCTGGTTACAATCATTGAAGCAGTTTGTGCCAACAGAACTGTACTTATTCCATTTGTCATATTCCAGGGGGTGTGTCACAATCCTGAATGGGGTAGGCCTGAGAACAACCCATCGTCAGCTAGGTATGTGCTTACATTTGGTGCATCTTGATCAAGCTTATTGGTTTTTACAGTATTTCTATGTCTCCAGAAGGCTGGACCAATCAGGAGCTTGGCATGAAATGGCTAGAGCGGGACTTTGAGCCAAACACCAGACCTCAGATGCCACACAAGTTTTGTCTCCTGATTCTTGATGGACATAACTCACATTGTATCTATCCATTTCTTATTGCATCCCAACATCATATTGTCATAATATGCCTTCCTTCACAAACAACACATGCATTGCAGCCATGTGATGTTGGAGTGTTTGGTCCCCTTGCACGTGCATGGAAATCCCAGGTCATGCAAGCATCACAGGACAATACACCAATTACAAAAGACAACCTACTATGGTACTATCACAGTGCTTGGAGTATCTCTCTTCAACTGGCAACTATTCAAGCAGCATTCAGAAAGACTGGCATCTACCCTATTGACCACAATGCAGTCCCAACATCTGCCTTAGAGCCAGCTAAAAACACAACAACACAAGCTGCACAACTGCCAGCCTGGCTCCCCCCATCACTTGTTCTGACACCAATTCCTTCCCCAGCTACATCAGCAGTGACTGCACTGACCTCATGTGTCACACCAGTTGTATCTGCAGCTCCAGCATCTCTAGATTTTGCTATCAGGACCATTGATGCTGTACCTGAGACCTCAGCACTCAGTGGTACAGGATCCCCATCCCTGGATGACACCCCAATAGTCAACACACCAGTCACACCCAACAGTTCCATTGTTGGAGCCCCTGAGCAGGTACAACATTATTGCATTGAGGTCCCACCTCCCCTTCCACACACAGCATCACAGTGAGCACTCCATGACGAGAATGTGATGCTGTGAGAAATCATTGAGTGAGTTGGGGTAGAGCTTCAGCAGGATTATGCACAGATGAAGTTAATGGATCTAGAGAATGAGCCATTACATCAGAAAGCATTTGCAAAGGACCAACAAAAGGCTGCAAGGAAGAGGCTTACCTCTGGTTGTGGTTGTGGTTGTCGTCATACTTGTGGGAGAGGAAGGGGAGTCAGAGGCTGAGGTAGGGGGGTAACCACTGTCACAAGGCAAGGGTCCGACAATTATGATTCTGAAGGGAACACTTCAGACTCTGGTTCTGCAACAACTGATGATGATGACAACCCACCTATGCCTGAACCAACCACCACACAACCTGAAGGTAATCTACCATGTGCATGCAGAGCCTGCACACCAAGATTTTTTCCAGATGACCTTGAGGAAGAAGACGTAGATGCCCCAATTATCTGTCTGCAACCAAAACCTCGCTGAGTTCTAGTCCAGGGGGTGCCAGCATCCAGTTTGGCTGGTGACACAAACAACCAATTGCCAAGTGGTGCAGTTGCCAGCACTTCACATCCAGAACATGGTGGGGTAGGTGTAGGTATGGAAAACATGCCAGTTCCATGTGCTGAAACCCTCATTTTCACAACTGTACCAAGTGAGCAGAACACTCATCGCATGGATACAGGGGATGCTGCCATAGATCAGAGTGGAGAAGATGAACCTGCACATGCTGCCACAGGTCCTTTGGGGGTTGATTCAAGTGGTGAACAAAGCACAGCCCTGGCAGACAGCAATTATGTTCCTGAGACAGGGTTACCACATCAGTGCAGTACACAACTTGCTAAGAAGGTGTAGTAAGATAAAACACAACTTTTGATCTAGGATAGACATACTAGTACCCATTTGAATGCAATCCAATGTTCACTGACTGTTTGTTGGGCATTGAGCAAGCGAGACAAGGGGACACATGTCACCCAGCATTAGGTTCCCACACCTGGCCAACTTCCCAGGGTAGCTCGATTTGAATATTCACAGCCTGCACATCACTTCCCCTAAAAATACAAAAGCAATACCAACCGCTTCCCAACATCCTAGATTACATCCCCACAGCAATAGAACACCCCTAATTCATCCTGGGGTACATCATTTCTGTCCAGGACCTTTATGTGGCCGAGTACCCAACCCTCAATAGTTGTTCATAATTACATAGTTAAATTTTGATGATCTGGGCTGAGTAGTATGGGTTTCCAAGTTTTTAGGTTTGCAAGTTCCTGGAAACCTGAAAACCTGGAATCTAATTTCCCAGTTTACTGATGTGTGAACGACCCTAATCAGCTCTCCCAGCTCATCCCCTGACAAATCACGTGACTTGACACGAGTACGTAAAAAAATTGTATATCGTTTACGACAGTCGCCATCACTCACCAGACCTTCCCTAGCCTCAAAACGGCCCCCAACCACCTCCGACCACCTGTAGCAGCTCCAGGACAACGGCGCACGCCCGCGCCAGCCTCCAGTTCACCCCTCAGATCCCCAGCTCTCCGAGCGCGGCCTCCACAGCCGCTGCCACATCACAGGTGATGTCTCCAACGCCCCACCACCAGAACGAGCCCCAACAGCCCCCAGCAGGGCCTCAGCCCGCCCCCTAACTGCCTACAGCCCCACGGCTCAGCCCTCAGCCCCCTGCCTCGCCGCGCGCAACAACGCCAACGCCCCCTGCTCTGCCACGTCATCCACGGCCACAGGGCCATTGTTTGCATCAAGAAAAACCCCCCGTTCACAGGCTGTGCCCCCCGCTATGCCCGTGGACCCCTCCCTGCCCCAGAATGTCCGAAAACGGACAGTATCGACGCCGTTCGCATTCCCCAGGCCTACCCCGTTGCCTACAGCATGCCCGGTGCCCTGTGGCACTGCCCGCTCACAGCCCCCACTCCGAACGAAACCCCGGCGCGCCTGTTCCCCCTCCCCCTTGCCTCCGGGAACAACCGATGCGGATCAGCTCACCCCAGCATGCCCGAACAATGGACGCGAGAGGGTACTCTATTTAATTTAATTTTATGTATTACGTGTCCCTCCCCACTCGAAGCACGAGGGGGAAACTTGTTGGCATCATTTTTATTATATTTTAATATTATGCATTTCTTTATTTGCGGGATCATTTGTGTGAGATGGGCACACTTGTGTTGAAGATACCTGGAGAAAGTCACGTGAATTGTCAGGGGAGCTACCCTAATCTATCCTACTTGACCCCACTATCCACCCCGGTCCGTATAGGTCAACTCTTTTGTTATCACCCTGGTGGTGGTTGCTTCTCGGCCGCTTTTGTGCTGTTCCAACGTTCGGGTTCTGAAACTACCATTCAAGGCGCTGCTAGAGGCATGCAGTTAGCACTTACTGCTTGTCGACTTTGTGGAGGCAAGGTGTGGGAACCACTGGACGGTTGCCCAGAAGACTGGACTCCATGACTGGCAGTTGATGGTTCGCCTTGAGCACTTGCATAGATTGTGAGAAGGGAAAGAGCAAGCAGCTTTGAGAGTGTAGACATGATGAATGTATATATATGGATTTCAAATGGATGAGACCAGCTCAAGAATGTTGGAAAAATCAGTGGAGAGTTACCCTGCTAGGCTGAAGGTACTACAGCAAGTTGTGGAGCTACTTATAGGATAAATCTGAAGACGAGACGTCAAGTTACGCAGTAAATGCAATTCACCCAGCAGGCTGTGACGCAACGCATGCAGCCGTAACAACCATTCTGATGTATCATATCATTGTAATTACAACAAAGTGATGATGCAAAAATGACTGTAGTTACAAGTAGCCTATCCGTACAATAGGTGATGCATCATGATCATGCATCATCATGCATCAGATTCACAACATGCACCATCCTCCCATACACTGCCCGTTCCTAGCCAATGCACCACCCTTCCATACACCACCCTTCCGTGCACCACCCTTCTACGCACCACCCCTTCGGTAAATTGTAATTGCCACGTATATTTACCTAAAAATAGAACTAGTTTGTAGCTTGCACCATGCGGTGTGCATGTCAACGGACACATTGTCCGACATTTTGCCGATGTGTGTGATGGTGCAGATCATGTAAAAAGGTGCAAAATAAATGTGCGCATCATGGGCAACACACTGGCACAACCATTGTAATCTATATTTATTATACTATCTGTAGTTCTAACTAGTGAATCTGGGCTGACGGAGGACCAATTCAACTTCCCCCTTCGAATTCTGTTGGATTTGCCTAACGGCCGATGCAAGTCGACAGTCACGGACTGACGTCTAACACTGATCTGCTGTGCGTTCCTGAAGCAGAAGAAACCTGAGACTGTCAGGGAGTGTCATGGAGATATTAATCACTCTAAATATAGTATCGAATCTATCTTGATTCAGGTAGCCAATCAGCGAACGAATAAACTTCTGCTGAATATCTGATTTACATATTTTTGCGGCTCTACATGTACATATATTGCATCCAGGATGAAAAATACCTCGGAATAAGTGGTGGTACATAGCTGTTAACATAATGGGATACAAATTTTAAGTCAGCATGAAGAAAAGTGCTGAAGCAGTAGAAAAATATGAGTAACTGTACAATGATTCAGGCAAGCTTAAATGTTTGATCAATGTTCAAAGTTGTCCTGTATGAACTTATTCAAGCATACAAAACTATGCTGAAAGACGATCATGGTTGGGACTTGGACTACCCTCACTTTACTTGTATGCAGATACTTTACTAGTAACTACTACTGATTTCCGTCCATTTTTCCGTTGTTTGTCTTCCCCACAGAACACGAAATACTAGTACTAGTAGCACCAAACCGCAACCATCGCTAAGTAATGCTGTCATCGCTGCTCAGTCTGGAAGGCCCAGGCCAGCCAATGCGAGCACTGCTACTGCTTGCAGGACTTGTTGAGGGCCTTCTTGAAGTATGTCAATATGACAGATTGCAACAATTTTTTTTTGCTGCGTGCTCAATGCGTGCTACAATAATATGCTGAAACAGGTGTGATTTTACCACGAGTGACAATATGGTGTCTGGCATCTCACGGTTTGTTGATGTGCCGCATTTTCATGCTCATTGTCGGAGACGACGAGCGCGAACCCCTGTTAGTAATGAGGTAGTGTGTACTAGTGTGCTTATGGTGTATACTAGATAACAATATTATTGACATGATAATTACTCTACAATGGGCGGAACAGCGTGCTCATTGTCTCTGACGATGAGCAGGTATGTTGATCAACGACCAACAATTACCCGTGGGAGATAATCGACAAACGACTATACCGCTTTCAGTTTATGGTGTTTATTTTTAGATCTGTGCGGTAATATAGTGCATGCACAAAGGTGGTGCATCAAAGGCCTGGGGATGGTGCATTAAATGGAGGGAGCATGGTGCATGGGGAAGGGATGGTGCATGGGGAAGGGATGGTGCATGGGGGGGAGGGATGGTGCATGGGGAAGGGATGGTGCATTGTATGCATAGACTGTGGTGTATTAAATTGGGGGCATTGTAATTACAATGGTTTTTGCATCATCATTTACTTGTAATTACAATACATTATGCATCCTCTGGTAGCTGGAGGTGGGAGTAATGTCTTCTCACTGGTCCAGTCACTGCCCCTCACTCGCATGGCCACCTCCAGCTACCAGAGTGATGCATAATGTATTGTAATTACAAGTAAATGATGATGCAAAAACGCTCTGTGCTGACCGTACAACGGCCATGCTGCATGCTTAGTCGGTATTGACCATGCTGAATTCTGATTGGCCTGATGGTGTGCCGAGCATTAAGTGAACAATGACGACATAATGAATCTTACAGTGAAAAATAAATAAATACTGAATGGGCCCAATTAAGGTGCCAAAGGTGTTGGTGCCGATTGATTGGCTGAGTTTGCCGGTGATATACTAGTGCAGACTGTCTCCTAGACACCTCTGGTGCCTTGGCCATGTCAAAGTTGTCAGCCAGCACTGACCATGCATGTGCCAGTGTGTGTAGAGGTGCTGATGCCTGTCAAAGTACTGAAGGTGCCGGTGCCTGCCTTCACCTGGAATTCATTGATGGGACATATCGGCCATGCTGATACATTGGCCCAGGCATTGTGGAGACACTTCACCGAATTATATATAATAAATTGGGTTTATAACACTTGATCCATCATTCATGCATATCCCTCTCACTCTGTTCCACCCAATCGAGAGCCTTTGTAATATGGGCTTTCAAAGAAACAAAAGCGGCATGTGTGTTGCCTTCCATCTTAACTTTTTCAACCTTGGCCATGTACAAACGATGACAGGCATCTTTGTAAGAAATGCCAAGGGCATCCTGCAAAGCTTTGATATCGGCATGAAGCCTGAGGCGTTCCCTTTCAGTTAAATGCTAACCATAATAAGGAAATGCAGTAACCAAGCAGATGATAAATCTTACGGGGTCAGGAGGAAACTCAATGTTCTCGGCACTAATTGGCAGATAGCTCAGGTCTAACGTGTTCCGTGACTGTCGTATTACCAGTGAGTAAATAGAAAGAAAAATGCATGCAAGAACCAGCCCATGCTGAATGACAGCCGGCAGGCAAACTGGCCATAGATTGAATGAACGGGTGCAGGGTGCCGGACCAGCAAGTGAGGGAGAGCAGTCCGACCGGCCACAGATTGGATGACCTGGTGACGATTGCCGAACGGGCAAGTGATGGGGAGCAGCCAAACAGGCCACACAATGTATAGAAATTGCCGGACCGGCAGGTGAGCCAAACGGGCCACACATTGTAGGGGCTTGGCCGGACCAGCAAGTAAGTCCAACCGGCCACATATGGTTTGACCCGGTGCCAGTTGCCAGACTGGCAAGGGATGGACATGCAATAGACAGTGATGGCCATGCACAATCACACAAACATTAAATAGAAAATGACTTACCCCTCCTGACGCACCATTAGCATTCAAATCAACGCGCTGTTGATAAGAACAGAATGCCTTGTGTGTTGAGGGAACCAAAAACCGAGGGACTACATACTGCTGGCCATCAGGGCCAGCAATAGTGACATAGCCATCTGGAATGGGCATTGAGAACAATCTGCTGGGTTGATTCAGATCCATTGAAGAATGAGTTTTGGGTAGATTGTGGGTACTGATCACCATCAACAGATAAGACAATGTAACATGTATATCACGTGATGGTTGAAATTTTATGTGGCGCCATCAACAAAGCTTGCAGCTTTCAATCCTCCATCTGCCAATCTATACTTACTGATACTTGCCGACCGATGCACAATGCATCCATCTACCACCAGCTTACACGTGACCATCAGTTTCCTGGAGCAATCCATCCGGGCCGCAGTTCAAAGCGGCAATATAAACGAGGTGATGGCCACGCTCAAACCACAGGTGATAAGTTGGCTAAACAACCAAATTGTTCTGTACCTGAGCATAAGGTTAGAAGGACATGTTTCGGGCAAAAAAGGAGGCATCAGTGGAAGTGGCCGAGGTATTTGCCGTGAAGAGTTTTCTTTGGCAGTTCCTACTGCATTGGAAGAAGGTGGGATCCACGGCCAATGACACATTCCTCACAGAACAGCAACGAACATTGGCCAAATGGGGTGGAACACAACCTTCGGAAACATTGGCACCGGCACCTCAAGTGGCAAATTCAGAAGTAGACGCAATGGCAACTGGGGCTGGCCAAGGACCAACAGAACCACAGGCCATACCAGCACAAGCGGCATCCACCACCTTGACAACGGGTCGACCGGCAAACCTGCCGCATCGTAAACCGGCCATGGCACCTGCAGGAATAGAATCCGCACTGCCACAACCAGCCGGCACCATGCATAGTCAGGGTGTACATCCCCAGCCAGCTACAATGCAAGTGGCACTTGAATCGGCACCACCAGTAGCGCCAGCCGGAGGCAAGTAAGCGACCCCAGAAGCGGCGTCGTCAACGAGACAAAGACGACTGCAAGACAGACCAACGGGTGCACGATACTGACCATGTTGAACAGACAGACGAAGGGAAAAAACGACACCGACGAGAGCCTCAGCATGGGGACACTCTGCATGACGTGCCGTGTGACTGCTGCGCTCGTCTGAATTACGAATGCTGGGTTCAAGCTGGTGGTTCACTGGTGTGCTGGCACTGCGGAAAAAAGAAGTCGAAGTGGAGAGGAATGGTGAGGGGGTCAAACGGGTATGGGCAAAGAGCAAAAGGCGGATCAACCGCCAAAGTGAAAGCAGGAGTGAATATAATGGTGATGAAGACCAACGACCACCAGCACGCAAATGAACGGCATGAAAAGCACAAGTTGGGGGACCAGCAGCTGGATCAGCACTGGCACTGGCACTGGCACTGGCAGCCCAGCCAACAGTTGGCTCTTTGGCAATGGCTCAGACGCAGCTGGCACCGGCCACTGAAGCAACAGGCCGGTTCAGCCGGCAAGCGAAAGGCAAATGGCAAGGTAAATATCTCACTACCTGGCTGGGTTCATATCTTCTAAACATATTTCCCATGAAGAAAACACGCGCAGTAGGCTAGAGTCACAGTTTGCTGCTGGAAGGAGGCTAGGAAAGGCTGCCTCACTAAGTTTAGTCAGGCAGACAGGACAATGTTATCCTTTGTTGCACGTAGTAAGAGTCAGTAAAATACATGAGTGAGTAGTAGTAACTATACCTTTGTTGCACATAGTAAGAGTGAGGCAACAAAGGGGAAAAGATTATATATGTGAGGGGTTCGGACCGTGTTGGAAAGTGTCCGGATCCAGCATTTCAAACATGGCCGCATCAGGCGTAGTTCTCATATTGGGTAAGCGGTCGGGCCATCGGTACCTGTGCACATGTCCAGCCATGGGTATTGGGTTGCTGGTGATGCGATGTGCATCGGTCTGGCAGTGGCGTTCCTGTCGGTGGTGTTGCCGATGGGTGATGCCATCGGTCGGTGTGTCCAACAATGTACGTCGGCAGTGACATGCCCATTGGTGGTGGTACCGTTCGGTTCATGTGCAAGGGCACCAGTCAGTGTGCAGCGGTGTGCTTGTCGGTAGTGGTACTGACCGGCAGTGTCATCGGTAGTGTTACCGATTGGTACTGCCATTGTGGCTGTGCACTTACCGCTCGGCAGTGGGCATTGGTCTGTGTGCATCGGCAGCGGTGTGCCATCGGTATGCATCGGTTTGGCATCAGTGCGCCTGTATATGTTCGGTGTCGTGAGTCTGGGGCCAGGCTTACACCCCTCCCCACTTGAAAACTTTTGGTGTTCCCTAAACGTCTGTGCCATTCTCAGCCTCCCAGACATCAAGTGCATCGGTGTCTTGCATCTCAGATCCTGGGCACCATTCATCATGTTCACGTCCATATCCATCATATCGGACAAGGTATTGGACACCACGTCCGCGGCGTCAGGCCTCGACAATCTTGTCAATGAACCACTCCTCAAGGCTCGGAGAGCTCGGGATAGGTCTGCAAGCTGGGGGTTGCCATCCCAGTCAAGTCGGGTGGCAAGAGAATGGGGTGGCCCAGGAGGTTGCCTCGGCAGTGTGGTGCCATGGCGGGGGCATTGTCGGCGTTGCGTGCATCGTCGTATGGTGCCGAAAGGCTTTGGGCAGCCCGATCTCAGACAGGAGAGGTCGCGTGGGGGGAAGCTTGAGGCTATGGGTAGCGACACGGCGTCGTCGGCCCAGTCAAAGTGTGCAGGAGGTAGGGTTGAGCAGGTAAGGGCTGTCGAGGGCCGTTTGGATGACGGCAGGGTGGGGGGCAGTGGCAGGGAGGGTGTCGGCGGCATCTGGGATGCGGCGTTTGACAGGGGAGGCGCTGGGGAGAGCTTGGGGGCAGTGGGGGGCACGGACAGCCGGCGGGGGGTCGGTGGTGACACGGGGCGGCTGGGGAACGTGGGCGGTGACGCTGGCCATCTGTGGCCGAGCAGGGGTCGGGCAGGGTGAACGGGGGGTGCAGAGGGTAGACGGGGGGTGGCAGGTGGTATGGGCGGGCCGAGGGCAGTCGGCGTCGTCAAACACGACACGGAGGGGGCGGCAGGAGGGGAGCGGTGTCGAACGCAGGGTTGCTCGGCCGTTCTGGGTGCTAGGGTTGGCTCCCGAGGGGTTGCGGGTTGTCGGGCAGTCGCCAGGGGACAGCCGGGGTCTGCTGGTGGAGTGGAGATGCGGGGCAGCCTGGGCGTTGTCAAGCACGACGTGCAGGGGTCAGCGGGGGGCCGTCTCAGGGCTCTGGGGGCTGGGGGTGGGTGTAGGTGTGTCCGAGGCAATGGGGGGGTTCCCTGGGGTGCCATGGAGGCCACAGGGAGCGGCGTTGGCTGTGGTAGGCTGGGCATCCCTGGCGGCGTCGTGGGTGATGTGGCACGGGCAGTGGGGGGGTCTGGGAACAGAGTGTGGGGCAGGGGTGCGTGCTGGGGGGTGCTGAAAGCCTGCTCCACCGTCCTAGGGGTGCTAGACGCGGTCCAGGGGGTGCTGGGCCGTCTGGGGGGCCGCTCAGGTGGTGGGGGGGATGGGGACGCTGTCCGGGGCATCAGTGACATGGCGTGGCCAACGTGGGCCATGCTGGGCAAGCTGGGGGGGCAGGTGGTGTGCAGGCGGTCGACGCAAGGGTGCGCCGTCGTCGTGGGGGCATTAGAGGTGCCCTGGGGGCGGCCGTCGCTGGTGGGGGCCGTCTGGCCACTTCCAGGGGGCAGGGGCTGGTTTGGCTGTCGGAGGCAGGGCCGGGCTGTGGGCTGGAGGGGTGGGAGTTGGCCTGGGAGTGTGTGTTGTTGTCTCTGAGGTCCTGGGGCTGGTTTTAGGGCTGGGGAGAAAGTGGTGGTGGCCGTTGTTGACGACGTTGCCATCGTTGATGGCGGCTGTGCTGGCGTCGTCATGGGTGACATAGCAGAGTTGTGGGATACGGGGGGTGGTGGGGCAGGTGGCCCGGGGCCGTCGTTGGCCTGCGTGGTCGCATCACAGGTACTGGGTGGTTCCGTGGATGTCCCCGCGTCACTCAGTAGACGCAACGGCTCGTCGGGTGCTGCCTGCATGGCGGTGTCGGTGGTGTCTCGACTCCGGGGTTTCGACACCTCCAGGGAGGCGCAGAGGCCCTCCCCGTGGTTTGAGACCCAGCCGTCTCGCTCCTTCGCTCTCCCTTGCTCTTCCCCCTCTTTCAGACCCTTCTCATAGCCTTCCTTTCTCCCTTCCTCTTTTCCTTCCTCCAGAATAGCCACCTTCCCATTCCTTAGAGTCCTCCCGATGGCCTCTTTTGTCATTAAGAAGGCCTCTTCTCGGCCTAGCTTGAGGATAGCCTCATAGGCGTCGCTCTCATGGTTCTTGATGGACCTCACGTGGGCAGTAAGGGTGTATGCTGCGCATTCTCACTCCTCTTCACGTGCTGCAGCTATTTCGGCTTCAAGGTTCTGTAGTGACGGCGTCGTCACTGATGGTGTTGCCGTTTTCGTAGCTGTCTTCTTTTTTCCCATAGTGGTAGCTCAGTAGACAGGTGACAGTTACAGGATGACAGTATGACAGAATGACAGTATATCAGAGCAGAATGACAGAATTATCAGGATTATCCAAGTTATCAGTGACGGATTTGACAGGTTTATCAGGTTACGAGAGCTCAAGAAGAATGAAGGAAAAAAGGCCGAAATGCATGCGCAGAGTCGAACAAGCTGTTGTCACCAGATGGAGACGCGCAGTCTCACAGAAGCAGGGTGAGACACGAAGCGGAAAGCCCAAAGCACGGGGCGAAGACTGTATAGCAGTAGTCTAACGATGCGTACAGGTTGTGTCTATGCTACGCGAACATGAACCCAAGGTCACGTGATCATGTATGCCTGGGTGGCTGGCCACACGGCTACACCGGGACGGTTCGTGGTCAGGGAAGAGTAGGGGGTTGTTTGGGATGTGTCATTTCAATAAGTTGGCATGAAAGCCAGGGAAGGTCTTGGGGTTGTTCGGGAGTTTCAGTGTGTATTCTGACCGTTCTGGGAAGGCATGGACAACTGTGTAGGGGCCGTCATTGCGCGGCATAAATTTAGCCACCTGTTTCTTGCCTTTCCGTTTGTAGCTCCGGCGGCGGTTGTCTGTGGAGAGCATAACCTGATCGCCGACAGCAAACTTTTCATCAGGGGCGCGGTGTTCATTAGCATGGTATGCCTGCCGGATTTTGGCTGTGAGGAGGTTGTCCTGCGCCTCCTTGACGTCAAGTTCCACCTGGGCAATGATATCCTGGGCTGTGAGTTGGTCGGTGGATGTGCCGGCAGGGAGGGGCACTATAGGTGGGATGAGCCGTGGTGAGTGGCCAGTCTTCAGTTGGAATCCTGAAAATCCGGTGGATGCATTCACCGTGTTCATGATGGCGAAATGGATGCGTGGTAGCTTGGCCAGCCAGCCCTTCTGGTTGTAGTCGACATGGTACCGGATGGATTGGTTCACCGTCTTGTTGGTCCGTTCACTACTACCATCGGTCTGTGGGTGGTATGATGTTGACATTTTCAGTTTAACTCCGGAGAGCTTGTGGAGTGCCATCCAGAGGTCAGCGGTGAATAGGGCATCTTGGTCAGATACGAGATTCAACATTAGCCCATTCTCGCAGTACCATTCATCAAATAGCACCATGGCAACCTGCGCGGCAGTGTAACTGGAGTGGGTACCAGCAATTCGTATGTTGGCGCCAAGGAGGTCGGTCATGGTCAGGATGGTGTCCTTTCCATCCTCCTCTGGTAGGGGGCCAATAAAATCCAGTGCCACTGTGTCGAAGTGGCCATCTGGCATGGGTAGTGGATGGAGCGGCCCGATTGGTTTGGTGGTGTTGGGATTATGTATACAAGAGTATATAGGCAAGCCAAGGCAGTTAACAAGCCTAGGGAGATGGAATACAAGTCCTAAGCTTAAGGTTAGGGTTAGGATCTGCCACTGGTAGAATCCAACACAGCCACAGGGAATAATATTAATTCCCGAGCTGCTACCCTTAATAGACTGGCCAAGACTACAAAGACTGCCAAGACTGTCTCCTATGCTATCCAGGGAACCCCCTATAATATACAATGATAGACAAGTCTATCTGGAGAATTATATAGGGGATATGACATAGTTATTCCATTATTAACTGGTACAGGGGTCTATTACAGAATACCTCCTTTATATATTAAAGGAGTGCATTACACTATACCTCCTAACTGTGTAGTATAAATATTGCACATCTTGTAGGAGATGATAATAACATTCCTCCCTGTTGCAGACTCCCTCACTCACAAGCCTTTGAGATTAACCTCATCTTCTTAACCTTGTCCTTAACTCTTCCTGTCACTGTTCACCACTCCATTCCCAACAGGTGGTCCTGTTTTTGTTCTGTTGACAATCAGTACAGGATGGGATATATGCCGATTCGAGGTCCCTGTGCATGTTTGGCCAATAATATGAGCCTCGGAGTGCTTCGTAACTTTTGTCAAACCCGAAATGTCCGAGGGTGTCGTGGGCCAGGTTGTATAACAATTCTCGGACCCTGAGATCTTGTGGGATCAAAAGGCGTCGACCGACATAAATCAGACCGTTGTCGGTGGTTGCGCCGTCAATGCTCCTGGCAGCGATGTCTTTGATGAGTTGTTTCACAAATTCATCAGTGAGGTAGCCGGCAGTGATTGAGTGTAGGAGGGACTCATCCGCTGCAATGTTAAGTACGCTGGCCGCAGGCAGATGCCGTGGAGAGCGGGTGTGTGCAAGTGCACAAGCAGCAAACCCAGTGTTGGGCGGATCGTCTGCCATGTGGGATAGGGCATCGGCCGCAGTGTTGTCTTCGCCACGGATGTAGGTGATGTTGTAGTCAAAGTTGGCCATATACATGGACCATCTCATCTGTCTCCAAGACATCTCCTTCTGTGATTGGAAATATTCCAAGGTCCGGTGGTCCGTGTACACTTTGAAGTGGGCACCAAGGAGGTGTGACCTCCATTTCTTCAGTGCCTTGACAATGGCAAGGAGTTCCTTCTCATGTGTGGGGTAGTTCTTTTCAGCTGCATTGAGCTGGCAGGAATCATATGCCACCGGCCGGGCCGTTTCCCATGTCTTGCCGAAACTCAGGACGGCTCCCGTTCTGCGGTCACTGGCATCGGTGGTCACATAGATGGAGGAATCGGTGTCCTCATAATCAATGACGGTGAGGCAATTGGCAGAGAGAACCAGTCGTTTAATCTCTTTGAATGCCCTCTGGTGTGTGTCGGTCCAGTCTGGGAACTTCTTGTCACATTCTTTATTTGTGAGCGGGGTCAAAATGCTTGTATATTTGGCGAGGGCAGGCAGGAAGGTGGCGATATACCTAGTTAACCCAAGGAATCCCCGGACATTAGTGGCAGTGGTGGGCTGTGGCCACTCCACAATCCGGTCAGTCTTCAGAGGATCTGGTTTGATCCCGGTGGCCAAGACAATGTGACCCAGGAATAATAGCTTGGTGGCAAACAGGTTGGATTTCTTTGCATTGCAATAGATACTGGATGCGCAGAGAGCCTTAAGCACGGTTTTGCAGTTTTGTTTGTGTTCCTCAAGGGTTTGTGACCAGATGATGATATCGTCTAGATATACATGGCAGATCTTACCGATGTGTTCCCGGAGGGCATTGGTCATTCGACGCTGATGTGTTGCTGGTGCATTACACCCACCCTGAGGCATGACCGTCCATTCGTAGAGGCCCCAGGGTGTTTGGATGGCTGTGAGGTGGATATCGTCGGGGTGGACTCGCGTCTGGAAGAAGGAGTTGGTCATATCCATCTTCCCAAAGATCTTCCCTTTTCCACAGTCGGCAAGGATGTCATCGATGTGGGGTAAGGGGAAATTGTCCCGGATGGTGTTGCTGTTGAGCACCTGGTAATCATTTACCCAACAGGGGTCGACAGTTAAGTCGGGTATCCCGCCTTGGCTCTTCGGGACACAAAAGGCGGGAGAGGCATATTCCGACGCCGACGGTCTCATTCTGCCCACTGCCAGATGTCTGTCAAGGAGCCTCTTCCAGGCCTCTTGATATTTCTTTGGGGCGGCATATCCCCGGCCACTGGTGACCTTGGACAGGTCCCTCAGTCGGATACGATGGTAGATGTGATCTGGTAGACCTGTGGTTGTGTCCAGGAGTCTCACCGGGAAGTTCGTTCATGGCTTCATTTTTCTTGGCCAGTAACTCCTGGAAGGCCAGTGATTTAATGTGATCCCTTACGGCAGCCATGATAGGCACAGGGAGCACACAACCAGCGAGGGCTGGACAGATGTCTGTCTGGGCTGTCGGTAGCTTGGATCTCCTGACCGCCCTTTGTATCGGTGGTACCAGTTCCCGTGGCACAAACAATGGTCGGGGCACATGTGGTGGAGGGTTCACTAGGTCATACCCCGTGCGTTTGTCAATTGCTGTCTGGGCCTGCCTATCAATCACAATGTGTTCCGCCAAAAGAAATGGCATTCCCAAAATGAGAGGGACAGGTAATCCGCTATGTACTTTTATTCTCGTCACTCTCGATTTCCACTGGCCGGCACCTGACTGTAGCTCCAACTTCACGTACTCCTTGCAGAGGAGCGGCGAGTCCAAGAGGGATGAGAGGTTGTCCTCCCTTTTTGGGAGGGGGTACCTTTGAAGACCCAGTTTGTTGGCAAGGTCTGAGCTAATCACTGTGGAGGGGCATCCCACATCAATTAGCGCTCTGATCGGTAATGGGAACTCGGTGATGCGTGGCCCAGTGGCAGTCAGCCGCATAGAGATGTGGGACAGTGAACGGGATTTCATCGGGGGGAGGGATGTACGAGTTGGTATCCACATCCTCGAGATGTCCAGTTCCTGTGGCCGCTGTTGGCTCATGTGGCTGCTCCCGTTCTCGTTCCTGTGGGGCAGCGGCAGTTGCCATGGCTGAGGTGAGCGTGACATAGGTGGCGGGATCCGGCCAGGTGTCGCTGACCTTCATTGGGCAGGTGTCTTTGTGGTGGTTTACATAGAACCGACAACACCGGTAGCAGCCCTTGTGCTCAAAGAGGAGCGACCATTCAGCCGATGTAAGGGGGAACGCAAGCGGCATTCCCTTTGTTTCCCCTGGAGTTGGACCGGCTGCCAGAGGGGGCAGAGGGCATCTTGGGCGCATCTGTTAGCCGGGAGAGGAGGTCTTTCTTCTCCCCACGGCGGGTTGACTGGCTGATACTGTAGGCATCAATCAGCCGTTGGGTGCGGGCATCTTCTGCCTGCATTCAGTCATCCCGTTCCTTGACCTCTACAGACCATGCGGCAAGGTCTGTGGCAAGGGTGGGCTCGTTGCAGAGGCTGAGCCGCAGGTCCGGGTGGAGGTTGGACTGGAGCTGGAGTTTCAGCGTTGCCTTGGTGAGCGCGTGTGTGGGGGAGGAAGTGGTGAGGATGGCGTTCAGATTTTCCATCTCAATCTTCCAGTTGATGAAGGCCTGTCCCCCCTGTTTGGAGGACAGTATCTTCTCCAGTACGTGATGTGCCCAGTTCTTTTCAAGGACAAGCCCCGCAAGCTCAGCCAGGTATTGGTCAAGGGTGAGGGCATCTATCCGGGTCTGGTTGGCCTGGTACCAGCCAATGAGCCGAGGCTCGAACATGCCTTCAGCGACAAAGCTGACAATCTCGGCTGCAGTCTTCCCAGCATGCTTCATGTACCAGCGGCAGGCAAGGGACCAGGCTTGCATGATGAGGGGGTCGATACGACCGGCAGTGAGCATAGGGCAGTCTTTCATTTTGGTGACCTTGACTTCAGCCATGTGGTGTGTTCCTGTGCATTGGGACATGTTTGTTGGGCGGTTAATAGGGGCGGTGGAATCAACGGTGGATTCCGTGGAAGCACTTGTCTCGGTGGACGGAGTTGGTGATGGTGGAGTGGGGGTGAAGTCCTGCTGGTGAGGTCCTCGTCGATGGGGTCCAGTGGAAAGGGTATGGAATTCTGTGGTAATCCCCAACTCGGCCTGATGTTGTCGAGCTCTCCTTGTGAGGAGGGGGGTAGGAGTCGACAGTCGTTGAGACAGTGTCAATGTCAAAAAAAAAGTGGAAGGAGGCCGGGAAAGGCCGCCTCACTAAGTTCAGTCAGGCAGACAGGACAATGTTATCCTTTGTTGCATGTAGTAAGAGTCAGTAGAATACATGAGTGAGCAATAGTAACTATACCTTTGTTGCACGTAGTAAGAGTGAGGCAACAAAGGGGAAAAGATTATATATGTGAGGGGTTCGGACCGTGTTGGAAAGTGTCTGGATCCAGCATTTCAAACATGGCCGCATCAGGCGTAGTTCTCATATCGGGTAAGCGGTCGGCCCATTGGTACCTGTGCACATGTCCAGCCATGGGTATTGGGTTGCCAGTGATGCGACATGCATTGGTCTGGCAGTGGCGTTCCTGTCGGTGGTGTTGCCGATGGGTGATGCCATCGGTCGGTGTGTCCAACAATGTACATCGGCAGTGACATGCCCATTGGTGGTGGTACTGTTCGGTTTGTGTGCAAGGGCACCAGTCAGTGTGCAGCGGTGTGCATTGGCAGCGGTGTGCTCATCGGTAGTGGTACCGACCGGCAGTGTCATTGGTAGTGTTACCGATTGGTACTGCCGTTGTGGCTGTGCACTTACCGCTCGGCAGTGGGCGTTGGTCTGTGTACATCGGCAGCGGTGTGCCATCGGTATGCATCGGTTTGGCGTCAGTGCGCCTGTATATGTTTGGTGTCGTGAGTCTGGGGCCAGGCTTACAGCTGCCCTCAGAGAAGACATCAAGGTGAGTGCCGCGGTTGCAGAGAGTGCCGTCGCGGAGAACAGGCAGCTCGCCCACGACCTGGGTCAGCTCAGGATGGCCATGGCCCTCATCCAGGACCAACTAGACTCGGCGCAATTGCAAATCGAACAGCTAGCAGAAGAAAACAGCAATCTCGACACAGCCTACAGCGAGCTTTGCAACTACCTGGGAGTGGCACCTGGCACCTTTGATGAGATTTGCCTGCCCACCAATCTCCCATACATCCAAGTGTCCCATGTGAGAAGACGAGAAGATTCACCAGTGCTGGGCCCGCTCACAGCTGACAACACTTTGCCCCAGGCGCAACCGGCAATGGCAGCAAATACAATGTTCAGCTTCCCGCCGCCACCGCCACCTAGTGTTTGAGGGTCCAGTTGCTGCAACTGAATAAAGACCAGGACCCAACTGGACTGAACTGGTCACGACCGGAATTTTCGGTTGCAGTTGTGACCAGCTGTCGACGGTTGCAGTTGCAGTTGCCCCAAATCTGCTGGGCTTCCAACCGGGTTGCAACCGGTCGCAACCAGTTACAACCATCCTTAGTTAGGGCTTACTATTTCATATCTAATTTAATTTTCGTAAATAATGTAGGGCATGCCCAACTAAAAATGAGTGGACAAGCAAGGCTTTATATACCTTTGACTAATTTGCATATGTTTGCACATGTATTGTGCAAGTAAACGGTGACACGTCATGACACGTTTATGTTTGCATGTGCTTACACATCAAAGATCAACATCAATGTTCAACTTTCAACATTCAACATTCGACGTTGTCCCACAACCACAACCACCCCCCCTGTGTGTGCCGTTCCCTGCCCCACCTGCATCCCCCTCTTGCCCTCTTGTTCCCTGCTCTCTGTCTGCATCTGCGTGTTCCCCCCTCTCATCCGCATTCCCACCCTCTCAGTTGTAGTGCCCCCCTCTTGGTTGTAGTGCCCCCCTGTCGTCTGTGTTCCCCCCCACTTGTCCACGTTCCCCCCCTCTCGGTTGTAGTGCCCCCCTGTTGTCCGTGTTCCCCCCCACTCGTCTACGTTCCCCCCCCTCATTTCCCTCCCCTCCCTCTCATCCACATTCCCCTCCTCTTGGTTGTAGTGCCCCCCTGTAGTCCGCGTTCCCCCCCTCTCGTCTGCATTCCCCCCCTCTCGTCTGCGTTCCCCCCCACTTGTCTACGTTCCCCCCCCTCGTTTCCCTCCCCTCCCTCTCGTCCACGTTCCCCCCCACTCCATTGTAGTGTTATACCTCTCGTTCCCCCCCCCTCTCGTCCGCACTTCCCCCCTCTCAGTTATAGTCCCCCCCTCTTTACGTTCCCCTCCCGTTTGTGTTTTTTTAAGTAATTAAATTAATTGGTAGACTACTTTAGATAAAATTAATAACTACTAGTAGGATGGTTGCAACCGGTTTTGACCGAGGTGCAACTGGTAAGCAACTGGTCCCAACCGGTTGGCCGCAGTTGCGGTTCCGGTCGGGAAGTTTTTGTGAGTGGCACAACCGGTCGCTGTTCCAGTTGCAGCCAAAAAGGGCCACGACCGCAACTGGACCGGACCTTCAAACTCTACTGGGAGTTCATCTTCACCCAAGTGGCCGAGGCTATCGGCAAGGGACCTGACGATAATCGGGATCTCAACGACTTGACAGACAGCGTCGGCGAGACCAATATATGACAATACAAACATCTGGAGACAAATCAATGAACATAATTAAAATCACCAAAATGAAATAAATATATACCAGTTCAGACCGTAATGCGACTTGTATCCATTTGCCATCTGCAAGATTACTCATCAATGTACAACAGAATATGCCTGAAACGGGACTCTGCATAATATACCACTTCCTGTGTCATCCAATGCCCAAGCTGGTTGGATCCTGATTGCAATGTAAAAGGATTGAAAAGTCAAAGCATATGGGTTGACATTTTGGATTGGGAACTATTGGATGTACAGAGGATGCTGTTATCTGAAGCCTTGAAGGTTGAAGATAAGGCACAAAGCACAATGATCATTATCTTCAAAAATGTCATTTTGGTCACCTGACTGATTAACTAAGACAAGGGAGATACGTAATGTGAATTTGTAGACTTAAATGTGCAATCGGCCAATGTTGCAACAGCATCCCATGCAGCACATTGGTGATGAGCATAGGCCAAAGCACCCGGGGCAATTACGACCTCTGATTGGGGAAGGGAAGTGCAGGTGACGGGTGGCAGGCCAGACTCTGATCCTGTTGGCCAAGTGCCACCTGAAGTGCCAGCCTGACCTTCAGCAGATGGCACCTCAGCATTGGGTGCCATGATACCTAGTTGCCATCATTCACTCATGTGCATGTAATACTGAACGGTCCATTGCATTTTGTATCCAAGCAGCGTGACCTCTTCCTGCCATCTAGCCTTCTGGGCGCGGGCCCATAGCCAATGCACCTGCTGGACTTTTGTACGTTTCAGAGGAATGTTGGACATATTTACAATGGGACGTACATTCCAACTGCGGCAATCCAACATTGGCCGAGGGTCCAGCCACTTGTGCTGCACCTTGATGATTTCCCCAGATCCATGACAAAGAGAGTGAGGTTGATCCTGGGATATTTGGGGTTAATATTGCCATACTGGCACTGAGATCATCTCTTCTCAGTGGTTTGTAGGCCTCAAGAGTGCTGTTACTCGCACCAAGCACTACAAGAGCAGACTGGCATCAATTGTAAATCTGGCTGTGTAATGCAATCTCTGTATTCAAGCATTGAATAGTGGTCCGGGCTCGTGATTGAACGCTTTTCCTGGGGGCCGACCGCAAAACTTGAGAATAGTGGAAGGACTTGTCAGATATGAGGTCCCGAAGCCGGTCCAGTTCAGATCTGGCCTGCTCCAGCCGCAGTGACAATTATATTTTGGAACAGTCGGAGATAATATTCCCACGGGACAGCATGAACAAGGTTTCCTGTTCTATAGGTCTCAGTGGTATTGACCCATCAGGCAGTGATGCATCCAGCCTGGAAGGCAGCACCTTGCGCAGTTCATCCAGTGCATCGAATTCCACTTCATTTTCGAAAGAAACAACAGATCCACCATTCTGTGATGTGACCCATGCACGATCTTGTAGTTCTCTCAACTTCCCCAACAGCGGCTCCAATTGTGCCCGTTGTCTTTCAATTATGGCTGATTCAGCATTCCGGCCATTGTGTGTCAAATTGCGAAGTTGGTCTTGGATTTCAATCCTAATTACCCATGAGAGCAGAGAGGGGCACAACATATGACGCACTTACTGCTTTTCTTCTACTATCAATGCAAACCACAACCACTCTTCAGTGGGGCTCGATATCGTTGGTTGGGCCGGTTGGGCGAGTGGTGAAAGTAGTGCTGGTTGTGCAGCTGGTGCCAGTTGTGAGGGCTGTGGAGTTGGTGCCGGTTGTGGCGCTGATGAATGTTGGGCTGGCACTCTGGCCCCATATACGTCCATTGCCTTTAAATCGGTCCGTCTCAGCACCTCAGCAGTAGCAATTTCGGATTCCCAGACATTGACAATGTCTGAGTTCACAGTGACAGTCCTCTCATTAAAGTATTTCGTTGCTTGCACTGCCATGGCCGATGCATCCAGGTGCCGGTTCTGCAAGTGCCTTATCATCCCTAGGCATTTCTTATGATTTGAGTCGCTCACATGGTCATCAAGCATCTTGGCACGATGTGGCAATGTTGCGGTCTGGGCAGTCAGTGAAATGGAGTTCAGGTTTGACCATAGTGATTTGAGAATTTCGCCAGCAACAACTGCAAATCCTGGGATGAACGACGTTGCAAAGCGGAAAAAACACAGATCCTTGTGACAATGAACATGGAAGAGGCCGATCGCAAATTCCAAGCTGAGGCCAGCTGGCAGGTACTGCCCCATGCGTTCCTGCATGTGGACCCACCATTGACAAACAATGTCGTAAATGACCCCCACACCTTGCTCAGGATCGACATTTGTATGTTTCAGGGCCTGGAGAAAGGCAAAGTCTACATTCTTTTGTTGTTCGCCCTTGAACAGGTCAACCAGAGAATTTGGTGCATAGCAGCCATGCCGGGCACAGGCAAAGCCCACAATGCCAGTTATATCACAAGCCTTTGAAGTGAGGAGAGCATTTGTAATGGCCCTGAAGGTGTTCTTACACAGTGCTTTCTGTCATCGAAATCATTCATCCATCAAATCGGCCCACCAGGGAGGTGTACTCACTGTTGATCACTCAATAGCTGTCTTCAGGAAATCAAAATATTCCTTGCGGTTTCCCATCATTCCAGCTCCATCATTGAGCCAAACATCTGTCTCTGTGGTCTTTTGCCACACATGATCGGCCTTGAAATTTCCGTCGGCCACAAATGTACGCTGGTAGACAAATCTGTATTTTTGTGTGTTCAAGACATCTATTATCATTAAGGTAAACCTCACCTGCAAGGATCACTTTTCCAATCTTGAGGAAGATTGATTCCAGGTTGAGGGCACGCTGGACAGAAGTTTGATAATGAACCTGTCAAGGGAGTTTTTGGGTCCTGACAGTTGTGGCCATAGCCTGCCCATTTAAGCTTCTTCATCCACCGCCACAATCGTGACATCCGCCGAAATTCATGATATACATTAGGAACAGAAGCCGGGGTCAATGGCAATGTAAGCTGGCGGATGAGCTGATAAAATTGATAGGCCGAGGCTTTGAGTTCGAGATTACATAGTCTGAAATAATCCAGTACTTGAGTGGTGAACAGTGTACGAATATGGACAAAGCTGGCCGGCACCAAGCGGGTTGACACCAAGTCAAGTGGAACTTGATGCTCACCCTGACATTGGCAGGTAACCATTGCAAGATGGTGGATTCCGTTTATGTGGACCACACGCATGTATGAGTTGTTCAGCACATCGGTGTGTGGCATCTGCCCCTGAGAGTATGGGTATTGTCCGGCACCGGCATGTTGGCTGAAGCCTGAGTCGGCACTGTCGCTTGGAACGGCATTTGAACCGGCACTTGAGTTTGCCTGAGAGTCAGCACTTGGCCTTTGACCAGCCCTTGGTCTTGGATCGTCCCCGGCGATAGACCCATCCCATACACTTGAATGGCCCTCCCCGATTATGAGTCCACCAGCGAGCTCCACATTCTGTGATAAGTATTGGGGTACATTTACTTCCCCTTCATCAGCATCTGCGCTATCATCACCATCCACCTCTTCTGGCAGGTTGCCATCCAGATGTGTTCGCAATGACTCCACATGAGCATGTTCATCGGCCACACTTTCCTCATCCCAATTCATAGGACTTGAACCATCAATGTCGTCACATAGGCTTGTGTTGTCTTGGGGTCTTGATGTGGCCGGCCCAGTCCCCCAAGGTAGACTGGCCTGTTCAGCCGCATCGGCATGACATTGAATATTTTCCAGATGGTGTGTCTGAAACTCTAGTCTGCTGCAAGATGTTGTGGTGTTTTGGTGTCGGACCAGAATATAGGTGCCGACTTCCCAAAGCGCTGCCCAACAGAAGAAGGTGCCGGTCCAGCACTCAATTCGATGCAAAGGGCTTTGTCGATGACTGTGGTGCATGCATCTACGGCAGATTGGCTTGGGTAGAGTACAATCTATGCACCTCCACACAGCCCAATTGTTCATGGAGCAGTCCAAGCACTTCCGCTGTTCCATGCTCTCACGTGCAAGAAGTGATTGTAGTAAGTCATCAACACGGTCTACAAACTGAAGAATATAGTCTCTTTGAGTCTTGGAGAGAGTATTAATTGTCATGTCAGTTTCATTAGCATTGAGTCTTGCACCTTGTGTGATTTGGTATTATGTACAATCTCTTCAGGCTCATAGCCGCCATTGTGATCAACATCCATCGCCATATCTATTGCATTTTCAGGCACAGTGGATTCGATGTGGCTTGCATTGGGAATTGCAATGAGAGGGACCTTGATGCGTTTTGTGATATTCCCTGTTTTGGTAGGAAGAACGATGTCTTTATGGGTCACGGCCTCAGCTGCTTTGGTATCACTTTCACGGAGCGAAGCATTCTTCTTGGGTATCCTCTTCCACTTGTATCCTGCAACAGTGGGGGATTGGTTACTCATGTCTAGAATGCGACTACCTTGATTTCTGCCTGATAAGCTTAAAGCTTACCGAGATAAGTGCCTCTGAAAAAACATGTGGTGGGGGCATGTTTTGTTGCCTCATGGCAATTATCGTATTCATATTCTTCCTTACACCACACCATCGTTTCCCCCTGCCAAATGTCATCTGAAGTTCCACCACAAAACAATAAAAGGCCACAAAGTAACTGCAAGTACAGTGCAAAAGAACGGCAAGTGATTGAAGTCCACAAAGTGGCGTATCGCACGGCAGCCACAAAAGAGGAGCATGTGTTGATTCTTCGAAGGGACATCCTGCCAGCCATATTTGCATACTAGGCCACCGAGAATCAGGAGCCACAGAGTGAAGAAGAAAGTCGTGTCCGTAGCAAAGTAAATTTTGCTATGCCTATTCGTAATGCTGCTGACTATCTCAGCAGGAGGTCATAAATTGGATCACAAACAACTGGCGGCCACAACCAGTGGAGGGGAAAAATGATGTTGGCTTGAGAGTAAAGCGATCGGAGGTGGTGTTGAGAATGCCACTGAGAAGACACCGGGGTGGTTTCCAAAGTGACTGCCAGCAATCGAGTGGATCCTGGTTCGCATGAATGAGGGTGAGAGGGCAGCACTGGATGCAGAGGTGGAGAGAATTAATAGGGTGGGATACCCTGATGATGTTAAGCAAAGGTACGGAATATTTCACATAATGCCGGTTTGGGGTGCCAAAAAGATGCCGGGTTGGCCGTGCATGTCAGCGGAGTGGGATAGGTGCCCGCTTGCATGGAAGATCTGCAATCGGCAACCTCAGTAAATAACCGGCACATGGCAACCAGCATATAATGACCGGCACATGGCAACCGGCAGCTGGTGACTGGCACTTAGCAGCCGGCACATGGTGACTGGCACATAGACCACCACTGATCGTCCAAATTAGGATGGCTGAAAAGCTTATGGTCAAACGAGTTGGTGAGAATGATAGGCGTAATTGGTTGGAGATGGGTGTGGTATCCATCACATTCACGGCATACACAGCACCAGACGGCCAGCTTGTCATCGACAGGTTAGTCATGCATTCCATCAGCATATATGATCTCAATGGAGGAGGATTGTATAGTCATGATAATATGGGGGATCACATGTCACTCCTCACAAGGCCATTCATTCAGACATATGAGGATGATGTCGAGAACATGAAACGTAATCTATTGGCCTACATGAAGACCTTATGTGCATTGGCCGACCCAAATGTGCCGACATTCCCAACTCCGGCAATGAAAAAGGCCAAACAAGTCTCTGTGAAGATGACACCAAATGGGTCACCAATCTTACCAGACCTCTCTGCTATCCAATCATATAACAAGCAAGTGTTGGAAGACTTTGGCACTTTACTTGGGACACCACTACAGTAGGTGCTGGATGGTCATAATATGGTGACAGACCCTTACTTAAGCAATAGAACGGGCAACTAATGAATGGACATCACATGCCCCATTCAAGCAGTTGGGTGAAGATACATCATCGATGATTAGCAGGGAATACTTGCCTCCTTGTTGCATGATTCAAAATCCACGAAATATGCAGAAGCAGAAGATCATGGAATTTTTTAGCTTTGTTTCAGAACGTCAGCAAAGCACGGCGCCGATGGAGCTTTCAGGTTTAGCAAAATACTAGAAGGTGGCGAGCTGGTGCCAGCCCTCATCAGCACTGAGAATGAGACCTCCAATGAAATGGGTGCCAGGTCGAGGCAAAAAAAGGGAAAAAGGCCACAGATGCCAAAGATGCCAAAGAACACGAACCGGGCACAGGAAACCAATGCAGCACTTCAGACACTTTTGCACACAGACCTCCTATCATTTGACATGGATGATCACCAACCTGGACCATTAGCCAATGATAACAGGCTGACCATTGTGGACCAGGCAACTGTAAATCGCATATCAGCTGCAGGCGGGGTGCCAATCCCATCGCCGGTGAATGGACCACAGGACGGACTCCCACAATATGCCATCCCGGTGTCCATGCTGGCTCTAGCACGGTGTCCGGCAGATCAAACCATTGTCCCACCAGGACAACCAGCGGGTGGCCCAGCGGCACAACAATCGACTGTCCCACCGGCACATCAATTCACTGACAGACCGGCATATTGTTCCACAGGCCAACCGGCAGAGCACATCACTGACCGAGCGGCACATGGTTGTCGTGTCCGACCAGCAGATCAATTCAATGTCCCACTGGCACATCATTCCACTGTCCAACCGGCACATGAAATGACTGTCCCACCGGCAGACCATTGTACTGTCCCATCAGCACATCATTATACTGTACAACCGGCACAGGAAATGACAGTTCCACTGGCACATCATTCCACTGTCCAACCAGCACATGAAATGACTGTCCCACTGGCAGACCATTGTACTGTCCCATTGGCACATCATTATACTGTACAACCGGCACAGGAAATGACAGTTCCACTGGCACATCATTCCACTGTCCCACCGGCACATCATTCCACTGTCCAACCAGCACATCATTCCACTGTCCCATCAACAGCTTGGCAGTCATCGCCTCCAATTGACCCTCAACTGTTACAATCAGAGGTTTCATCAGCCTTACTGCTACCGGGGCCAATGCCATCGGCTAGACCACGCCCATGACCAGTTTGCTGCAGACGGCGGACAGATGATGAACTCGCTGCTGAGGAAGCTCTAAATCTGGGTGACATCGGCACAAGAACCAGAAAGAAACGAGTCCCTCATTAATAAATATTGAGTATATACAAATTAAGTTTATTTATACACAATACTTTATTTGGTTGGTGTGGCAAGTTGGGGTGAGCGACGGACATCAACGATGGGGAGCAGAATTTCAGGAGCCAGCCTGGGGGAACAATGAAGTTCACCGGCTGGAACAGGCGTTCTAGAACGAGAGCGTGAACGGCGGGATGCCGGCAGTGTTATTGGGTTGTCGACCTCCATTGGTGAAGAAGGCCGGTGTTTGGCATTGGTACGATACTGTGCCAGTGCGGCTTCTTGAGATCCTTGAGGCGTTGGCGGAATAAGTCCAAGCATAGGAATGGGGGTGGGCGGGAGTGCTGCCGGTGATGATGGTCGTGGTGGAGTCGGCTGGGCTGGGAGGGGCGGGATAATTGGAGTAACCAGTGCCGGATGTGTCGGCTCTTCTCTAAGAACGGCAGGTGGCATCTGAGACTCGGTTGCCAGTTGCACTGCCGGGGCCGGTTGTCCCTGTGGTCCTGGTTGCATGCCTGCTGCCAGTCCGGCAGGCAGTGCCCCTTTCTCTGGGAGAGCCGTTTTGGGTGTGGGGGTTCCAGCACCAAATGAATCGGGTGGCGGTAGAGTTTGAAGGTCCGGTCCAGTTGCGGTCGCGGCCCTTTTTGGCTGCAACTGGAACAGCGACCGGTTGTGCCACTCACAAAAACTTCCCGACCAGAACCGCAACTGCGGCCAACCGGTTGGGACCAGTTGCTTACCAGTTGCACCTCAGTCGAAACCGGTTGCAACCATCCTACTAGTAGTTATTAATTTTATCTAAAGTAGTCTACCAATTAATTTAATTACTTAAAAAAACACAAACGGGAGGGGAACGTAAAGAGGGGGGGACTATAACCGAGAGGGGGGAAGTGCGGACGAGAGGGGGGGGGGGAACGAGAGGTATAACACTACAATGGAGTGGGGGGGAACGTGGACGAGAGGGAGGGGAGGGAAACGAGGGGGGGGAACGTAGACAAGTGGGGGGGAATGCAGACGAGAGGGGGGGAATGCAGACGAGAGGGGGGGAACGCGGACAACAGGGGGGCACTACAACCAAGAGGAGGGGAACGCGGATGAGAGGGAGGGGAGGGAAACGAGGGGGGGAACGTAGACGAGTGGGGGGGAACACGGACAACAGGGGGGCACTACAACCGAGAGGGGGGGAACGTGGACAAGTGGGGGGGAACACAGACGACAGGGGGGCACTACAACCAAGAGGGGGGAACTACAACTGAGAGGGGGGGAATGCGGATGAGAGGGGGGAACACGCAGATGCAGACAGAGAGCAGGGAACAAGAGGGCAAGAGGGGGATGCAGGTGGGGCAGGGAACGGCACACACAGGGGGGGTGGTTGTGGTTGTGGGACAACGTCGAATGTTGAATGTTGAAAGTTGAACATTGATGTTGATCTTTGATGTGTAAGCACATGCAAACATAAACGTGTCATGACGTGTCACCGTTTACTTGCACAATACATGTGCAAACATATGCAAATTAGTCAAAGGTATATAAAGCCTTGCTTGTCCACTCATTTTTAGTTGGGCATGCCCTACATTATTTACGAAAATTAAATTAGATATGAAATAGTAAGCCCTAACTAAGGATGGTTGTAACTGGTTGCGACCGGTTGCAACCCGGTTGGAAGCCCAGCAGATTTGGGGCAACTGCAACCGCAACCGTCGACAGCTGGTCACAACTGCAACCGAAAATTCCGGTCGTGACCAGTTCAGTCCAGTTGGGTCCTGGTCTTTTTCAGTTGCAGCAACTGGACCCTCAAACACTAACTCCCGGTGCCATTTCATCCGGATCTCTTGGCGATGCTCGATGTCGGCACAGATGGCGCTAACTACAACCGCTTGGTTGATGAATATGTGTTTCCATGGTGGATGGGGAGTGTCCCGCTGGCACCCCATTAAATTTTGGGTTCTGGAACAATTATCAGATGTTTAACCATGCATCGCAATCTCCTCCCAACAGAAGCTCAAAATCCTCCACCCCCGGTTCAGACTCCTGCAGTCAAACATGGAGCCGGCGACGATGATTGTGGCCGGTGCCGGTCGAATGACATTGCCGTTTATGAGTTGAAGAAGGAGCTCCACGAGATCCTTCAGTTTGTTGATGGGATGGAGTTTTCATCATTTGCTCAGCTTGATGCCAGTCGCCAGCAGGCTGCCGGCCTATTTCTACTCCACAAACGGGTCATATTGAAAGAGAGTGATCCTGCCACATGTGTACTTCCGAGCAATGCTATGGCCAGCCTGTGCCCTGCTCCTCCTCCGACTCCTGCACCCACCGGCCACCATCGGCAACCCAAAAGACATATAAATGCAAAATCTCGTCTGGTGAGCGACCAGGCAAAGGCAGCACTGGAAGTGTTGACGAGAATTTCTGCCCCATTGGCAAAGTGGACATGGGGTGCCGAACTGACCACGGCTGAAGTGTTGAAAATTGGTGCACGGGATACCTCAGACAAGCATTCTGGGTATAATATGTCTATGCCATCAGGTTCAACGACAGGTATTGTTTCTTTCATGCCTTCCCTTCCCACCAGTTCGGGTATCTTTTCCATCATCAGCACTTTGGCAGCGCATGATGCCACGCTTCATTCCACCAGTGCCGGCTGCACACCTTCCACTTTGCATGGTGCTGGCCGCACAAGTGCTGCTTACCGCCGTTCCAATGCTGCAAGTGACAATGAAGCCGATGCAGACAAAGAAAGCAATGATGACGCCACAGCCAATGAAAGAATGGCCGGTGAGCAAAGTTCCCATTTTCAAAGTGCTGGTGATATCGATGTCCCTGTGCACAAAACTGCTAGACGATTTCGTCGAATGAACGTTGCCGTAAACTCTTATTCAATTAACCCAATTCGAGCTGAGATCAGTGCCCAGGAAGCCGCTGATGTATGGGATTCTTCAGGCGAGTCTGCCCATTTGGCCTCTCCCCATTCGGCAATTGATGCCAATGCTCATGATGCCGCCGTTGCATGGACATCATCTGATGATGACACTACCCCTTCAGTCATTCATGCCAGTGCTCATGATGCGGCCGATGCATGGTCATCATCTGATGATGCATCAACTCCTTCCGTTCGTACTCTCAATGTGACCACCCCGACACTGATTACCTATCTGACTCATCGGGTGGCCACCTGCGGTGTCACAGCTGAGTCATTAGACTTAATCACCTCACATGAGGCTGAGGCAGCTTGGTCGTCTTCAAGTGATAGTGACGAATCAAGTGATGACAATGTGGGTGTTATACATGCAGATATGGAGGATATCACTTTGCCCCGTACCTATGGGGAAAGTGATTTTGCTTACGTTGAAATGCACTGGTTGGATGGAGACGTTGATGGCATGCAAATCAATTAGTAGTATTGTATATTATCATTCTTTGCAATGTAATTCTGGCCGGTTTGGTTCTTTAATTGTTATCCGGCACTTCTACATGCACTGGCACAGTCATGGCAGTAGTAGTGTCGGCACCATGATGGGCAGCACCATGATGGGCACTGGCACCCTCAAACAGGTGACTGGCACCGGCACTTTATGCGCTGTAATGGGCATTGGCAGTTCGCCAAGCACCAGCGCAGTCATGGCACTTGGACATGGATCTGGTATGTCTGTCCGGCTTTCGGCACCATGATGGGCACCGGCACCTTCAAACCAGTGACTTCCACCAGCATCTTAGAACAGGTGACTGGCACTTCCACCATTGAACAGGGGCACCGGCACCTTAGGACAGCTGACTCTCCCCGGCATTTTATGCGCTGTAATGGGCATCGGCAGTTCGACATGCACCGGCACATTCATGGCATACCACAGCCTGGTGAATTCGCTGCCACTATATGATACGCTACAGTGTAGTCCTTCCTTATTACTCAGTCGTTTGCTGGCATTCAGCAAACCCGTATCATACGCTACATTGTAGCCATTTGCTGGACTGTATCATACAGTACACTGTAACTGTACTATGTGGGCCCCAGGCCCTGTAAATGGCTCAGGCTTCAATATCTACAAGCCTGAGCCCTTCAAAGCCGAGCTTTAGCCGGGGTTTTCAGGCCAAGCCGAGCCGGCACAACACTAGTATTGATGCATCACAGTATTGATGCACAGTATTGATGCATCACAGTATTGATGCACAGTATTGATGCATCAATATTTACTAACTATCGCTGTACATGGACTATCACTATACCACAGCATCTGGCATGATTGTCTGCAACAAATACAGATGTTCTGCACACTGGCATCTCGGCCATTGACTGGTTTGAAGATTTCAGGTTAGAAAGTTTCATCCACTTTCCAGAATCCAGTTGCCTACGCGACTCTGTCATTGAAAGCGCGGCTTCAAAATTGAGGCCTTATTCCTATGGACTCCTTGTTGTCTTCCACTGTTACCTGGGAAAACTAGCACTCGCCCTCTTGCATTCTACGACAAGCATTTTGATGACCGCCTGATGTAAAACGTGTACCAACATTCATACTCGGTTTGGCGACAAATGTTGATGGAGCACTTCTCGCTGCCTCAGAAACGTTGCCCCCTGCAATTAATGCCATATCAGCTGAAGAACAGGGATGGGAAATGGAGAATATGTCCCGGATGGTCAGATATGAGAAAGGCATCCCCATTTTTACAACCAAACTACCACAAAGCACTGTGCACCAGTAGCTTCGACCCTCGCCCTGCATCCCAAAGCTTCTACTTCTCTGGACTCAGTCACTCGGTTCCTTTTGGTATGCAATCAATGGAGAGTTCCAATTCATGGACGGAGTGGGTGACAATGAAGATGATGAAGCTTGCTTGGAAGCAATAATGGACACCATGGACGGCAACACTCGTCTCATATTCAAGCAGATGCGGGAGTCTCGCTTGTCTTTGGGTACATGGAAGTTCAAGAGCATAGTCACGGTCTCCGACAACATAATGAGTGCAGTTTATAACCTGGGCAGGTTTTCTTTTTCTTGGACTCATTGCTCTGACGTAGTATGCTCCACACTTTCAAATTAAAAGCACCAGAAGCAGGTGGACATTGGTAGGGACTAACATGGATATGCAACTGTTACAGTCGTCTGGTTGTCAGGATACCACCAGTTTTCTTTTTGTTGTTGTTTTCCTCTTCTTTCTCCTAGCACATCGTCTCGCTTCTTCTTCTCATGATACATCTGAAACACTTTCCTTCTCCTTTGTTCTAGCAACTTCTGTCGCTTCCTTCTCTTCTATTCTAGTAACTTCCGTCCTTTTCTTCGGACTTTCCTTACCTAGCACAGCCTCGCCCCCATGTATATAAACAGTAGTACAAAGGTCTAAAGCTCCCCAGCTTGACCTAAGCAATCTACAACTTGTCTCTTGCTCAACACGACCTCAGACTTAGCTCAGAAAACCTCTGAGACTAAGAAGACCTGACTCTACTTGAAAGCCTCGAGTAGAGAAGTGACAATCGACCTCTTTGTTGACGAGAGCAAGTCTCTGTCTTAACAAAAGGTCAAGCTGACCCAGAGAGTCCTCCTACCAAGGAGCAGACAAGACGTCTTCCAGACGAGACACCAGACAGACCCCAGAACGCCTGCCTAGAGGGGCACAACTGATCCCGCACTCTGTGTGGTATAGACAAGGAGACAGATTAGTATGCTACTCAGCGTCTGCAGAAAGGTGGACTAGCAAAACCACCCTGAATGAACCCGCCCGATATCTAGAAGAAGAAGACTTTGAACCCCCTCCCTCCACTCCACACCCCTTCTCTTTTGGCAACAACAGCAAAACCAACGAACCAGACATGGCAACTAAAGAAATAAAACTCAGAACCCCTGCCGACTTTGATGGAAAAAGAACAAGGACAGCAAAGTTCCTGCAAGAGGTATCCCTGTACCTCAGAATCAACAAAGACACCTATGACACGGACGAGAAAAAGATCGCCTTTGCTCTCTCGTTCATGAACTTTGGCATGGCCGGAGCATGGGCACAAGAATGGGCATCAAAAGCCAACTTGGGGACATGGAACAAATTCAAGGCAGCCATAGACAAAGCCTTCACCCCCACAGATGACACAGGAGCTGCCAGAACAGAGATGAAGAACCTGAAACAAGATGGTGATCTGGAGGATTAGCTTGCCCAATTTTGGATCTTAAAAGGAAGGTCGGGAATCAATGAGGACACACCCCTCATCGATATGTTCATGGATGGATTAAACCCAAAAATCCTAGAGAAAATATTCAACATGGAAAAAGTCCCAGAAAAGTTGGACGACATGATGGAGGCAGCTGCCAAGTATGATGGACAATGGAAGAGAGCCAAAGCCATCATTGGAAAAACACGAGGAAGCTACTGGCCAGAAAAGAAGACACCCCCTCCCGTCAAAAAAGAACCCGGCCTGGAGATCGACAGGCTCACCAATGAAGAAAGAATGGAGCATATGAAAAAGGGGCTGTGCTTCTTATGCCACAAGCCAGGACACTGCTCCTCAGACCACAAAGGAGGTAACATTTCCACCTCTTACGCCACCCCTAAGCCATTTCAGAAAATGAAAGGGGCTGACGTACATGCTTCGATCCAGGCCATGATGGCCGAATTAGATGAGGAAGAAAAAGGAAAGGCCCTGAGCCTTCTAGAAGACTCGGGTTTTTAAAGAAGCGGCCTGAGACGACGCCAGGTACCGCTGAGATTTCCGTCTGTTCCACAATGCTAGCCACTATTAGAAATAAATCTATGCACTTATCAATTTCCATAGCAAAAATGGAAGGAGGAAAATAGGTCTGGAACCCATCCCTTTGAAGAAACAGATCCCGGTTAGGAATGCAGAAGGAACCCCAAACAAAAAAGGCACCATCACCCATTATGTCATGGGGCAACTCCGGATCAATGGAAAAGAACTCACCATCTCTTCTTGACTTGTTACCACCACCATGTGCCGTGGGAACATCCTCCACACTGTCTGGCTCGGTGCCCAGCAGTCTATCCCCTGGCCTGATCATTGATCAGACCAGCCTATCCCACTCCCCAGGAGTCGTTTGGGAGCTATCCCAACCCCCCTGGCGATTGGCTTGACCGATCCCTACAGATCGTGCACGGATGCCCGCTCAGGGGGTGTCCTACTGTCCGCCATCTTTACCTACCTGGGCTCGATGATCCTGGGCTCTGGGGTGGGGCACCTTCCACCAATCGGTGGGGGGGTTTGACGGTGAAGTAACACTGCCGGCTTAGGCTGGGGGTCCTGCTCTGGGGTTGGGGGGAGAACACGCTTAGGGAGGGGGGCGATCCTTTGGATTGCCAGATCCCTGGAGAGGATCTAGGGACCTGGTGCGTCTGCTTTCACTTCCTTTTGGGATCTTAGCTACTCTACGACTACAGGACACTGCTTTCTCCCCGTGGGTGGGTCCTTGCCTCGCATTAGGGGCTTGCGCGCCGGCACTTCCTCTCATCATGCTTCCCTTGGACACCTGCGCTCTGGGCTTGTGTTCTGGGGACCTATCTGCTCATCCAGGATGCGCAGGGCTGGCGATCCCTGCTGCTTACAAGAGACTGAGCCACTCCCATTGTCCGCCTGTTAGCAGGGGGCAGTGGAGTATCTGTGATCATTGAGATCAGACAGCAGAGGGCAGGGGGAAATGCTCCCCCAGCACTGCTCTTTATGGGCCTACAACACTGTGTGTTGGGGACCACACTTATCCCCCCCCGGCTGCGTTCGTTAATGTGGCCCGCGGCTCTTCTGGACGATCAGGAAGCGGGCCTGCTGAGGCTGCTACTGAGACTCCAACGGGGCCCCTTCCCCATCGCCGCCATCGTCCACGATGGCGGCATAACTTATCCTTCACTCCGAGGCTGGGACTGGCTGCGGCTGTCCCCCGCCCGTGCCGTCAGGCATCCCGCCCGCCCTCTAAAGGGGGGCGGGGCCCTTCACACACTCTGCCGCTACGGGTAGAGTGTTCCTGGGACTCGTCCCGGGCCTGTTTGGATGAGCAGGAGAAGTGGGTCGTTACCAACCACCCTCTTCCCCCTGCTTGCCCACCTTCACCGGCGTCGTTTGGGCCGTACACGGTCACAGCCAGGTGCCTTCATGGGACAGGGACAGCACTGGGCCCATGGTCCGCTGCTCATGGGCAGCGGTCACCATTCTCTCTCCGGACGGGGAAACGGTTAACCTCCGGGCCCTTGTGGTCTGGGGGCTTACGGTGAATTAACACCGCTCACCGGCTTCGGCTGCATGTGGGGGGACCGTGGCAACCACTGGGGGGGGAGTTTTCTGGTTCACGGGCCGCACAGATGCGGCGGACCTTCTCGCCCTTGTGGGCGTTATCTGTGGTCTTTTTTTTTTTTTTTTTTTTTTGTTCAACAATTTATAGCGCGGTGTACGTACACAGTCCGCGGGCGCGAAGTACAAACATACTAGAGTAAGCTACGCTCTACTATACCAGACCCCTGCCGGTGTGAGACCTTCCTCCCTCTTTTAACCTCTGAGGCGGGCAGATAGACCACATATAAGGCTCGCTGGAGCCGGGAAGGCAGAGCCGCGCGTTATCCGTGGTCTCACCTGTCCACCTGAGCGGCTACCAAAAGAGAAAGG
Organism: Tricholoma hemisulphureum; assembly: GCA_964034925.1. Lineage (NCBI taxonomy): Eukaryota > Fungi > Basidiomycota > Agaricomycetes > Agaricales > Tricholomataceae > Tricholoma > Tricholoma hemisulphureum. The sequence goes on along the minus strand of OZ035935.1, from coordinate 7,180,128 downwards.
GGTATCACACTGGCGGGGGTTAGAGTATGATTGAATCGTAGTGTACTAGGTTGTATTTTACCTCAGGCCCGCGGACTGCGATCATGCACCGCGTTATAAATTGTTGAACCAAAAAAAAAAAAAAAAAAAAAAAAAAAAAAAAAAAAAGGAAAAGAACTCACCACTAGCTTCCTCATTACCGGACTAGGAGACAAGTCCATCATCTTGGGACTCCCCTGGCTCCAGAAAACAAACCCAATTATAGATTGGAAAGAAGGAACATTAGAATTCAAAAACGACCTCAGACTTGCCCAAGTCAGGAGAATAGTACAGAAAACAAGGACAACCTGGGGAAACTTTGGACAGGCCAGATACCCCCGACCTTTGATTGAAGAAGCACCTGAGGATGAACCCAAAATAATGAAACTAACCAATAAAGAACCTATCGAACCACAGGAGGAAGAACCTGCCGAAGGAAACCAAACCAAACAGAGCAATGAATTACTCATCGCCTACACCAGGGGGGAACCCATCATAGGAATATTCGAACCCGGAAAGACCCCCCTCACCCAGGAATACACTAACCCGACCTACTCCTACTCTCAAAAGACGGCCACTATATCCCGACTCACAAAATCACAAACGTCCCCTCAATACTCTTTTAGTCAAAACGTCTGGATTAGGGCCAAAACCTCGGTCTCCCAACAGCTCGCTCACAACTCGGAAAAAGATCAGAAAGAACAACCAAAAAGGACCCTAGACAAAACACTGCCAAGAGAATATCAAGAGTACCGGCGCGTCTTTGAAAAGGAAGCATCAGAGCGGTTTCCCGATTCGCGCCCCTGGGATCACGCCATCGATCTAAAACCGGATTTCCTCCCAAAAGACTGCAAAGTCTACCCCCTGTCCCCAAGCGAACAGAAAAAGCTCGACGAATTCCTCGATGAAAACCTGGAAAAGGGGTATATCAGGCCGTCAAAATCCCCAATGGCATCCCCCTTCTTTTTCGTTGCAAAGAAAGACACTGACGCCCTCCATCCCTGCCAAGACTACCGGTATCTAAATAATGGAACAATCAAAAACACCTACCCACTGCCGCTGATAGGAGACCTCGATAAACTCAAAGGGGCCAACTGGTTTACAAAGATGGACATCCGGTGGGGGTACCACAACATCAGGATCAAAGATGGTGACCAGTGGAAAGCGGCCTTCAAGACTAACAAAGGACTTTTCGAACCAATGGTCATGTTTTTCGGCCTCTGCAACTCCCTGGCAACCTTCCAAGCCATGATGAATGAGATATTCAGGGACATGATTGATGAGGGATGGATTGTAATATATATGGACGACATTCTGATCTTTTCCAGAGGAAAGACGGAACACCAAGAAAGGACAAAATGGGTCCTACAACGGCTTCAGGAGCACGACCTCTATCTGAAGATGGAAAAGTGCAAGTTCAACGTCCAAGAGGTAGAATTTCTAGGACTGATAATCAAACCGGACGAGATAGGCATGGATCAGACAAAATTGGCAGGAATCAGGGACTGGCCAGCACCCACTAACATAAAAGTGGTCCGTTCCTTTTTAGGCTTCGGCAACTTCTACCGACGATTCATTGGACACTTCGCGGAGTTGGCATGACCCTTAAACAAACTCACCAAGAAAACAAAAATATTTGAATGGTCCAGAATGCCAACAAGCATTTGATGCCTTGAAGGCTAAATTTGCAGAAGGCCCGGTCCTGCTGATGCCAGACCCTACAAAACCGTTTGTGGTAGAGGCCGGTGCGTCAAAGCATGCAACAGGAGCTGTCCTCCGACAACGAGATACCAATGGGGACTGGCACCCCTGCGGTTACATCTCTCACTCTTTCACCCCAACTGAACGGAACTACGAGATATACGATAGAGAGCTCCTAGGGATAGTCCAAGCCCTAGAAACATGGTGACATTACCTACTAGGCTCAGGACACCCCGTGACAATACTCTCTGATCACAAAAACCTAACCTACTTCCAAACCGCACAGAAGTTAAACAGAAGGCAGGCCAGATGGAGCCTGTTCCTATCAGAATTTGACTTACAACTGACACATGTCCTGGGGTCCCAAATGGTACAGAGCGACGCCCTATCACGGAGGGCAGACCACGTCCCAGAAGAAGACACTGACAAGGAGGACATGACCATGCTCCCCGAGACACTCTTTGTCAACTTCATTGACACCGACATGCATGACATCCTCGCTGCCAACATTGTGAAGGAAGATCTAGTAAAAGATGCGATCACGGCTCTCAAAAACAAAGGCACACCCCCAATTAAATCCTCACTCGAAGATTGGAAAATAGAAGACGGACTACTATTTTTCAAAGGCAGGTGTTATGTCCCCGACAATGCGGACATACGGCGACGACTCGTGGAACAATACCATGAATGCTTACCCAATGGGCACCCCGGACAGTGGCAGACCACTGAATTGATCAGGAGGGACTACTGGTGGCCAGGAATGGTAACCTTTGTTAAGAAGTTTGTCACAGGATGTGCCACCTGCCAGCAGATGAAAGTCAATAAACACCCTACGACCCCCCCGCTCTCCCCGATCAAATCCCATGCCACCCACCCCTTTGCTCTCGTAACCACCGACTTCATCACGGACCTACCAATTTGTGACAGATTTGATTTGATAATGGTTGTGGTAGACCATGGCCTTACAAAGGGGGTAATTTTAATCCCTTGTAACAAAACCATAGATGCACTCGGGGCAGCCACAGCCTACCTGGACAATGTCTATAAACGGTTTGGTTTGCCAGACAAAATAATCTCCAACCAAGACCCCCGCTTTGCCTCGCAATTATTCCAAGAACTAGGAAGAATGCTGGGGATTAAACTGGCAATGAGTACGGCTTATCACCCGCAAACCAATGGAGAAACGGAACAAGTAAACCAGGAAGTAGAAATCTCTCTCCGGATATTCTGTTCCAACAACCCAGAAAACTGGAAACATCTCCTGCTTACTGCGGAATTCGCGCACAACCAGAGAACCCACTCCATCCAGAAGAGCTCCCCTTTTTACCTCATGATGGGGTACGAACCCAAGGCAATCCCCCTCCCGTACCAGAAAACAAACGTCCCCGCAGCAGAACAAAGGATCATTCTCTTACAGAAGGCCAGAGACAAGGCACTGGCCACCCACGAACTAGCGCGTCAGACGGTAGCAGAACGGGTCACTCAGAATTTCAAACCATTTGAAAAAGGAGAAAAAGTGTGGCTAGAAGCGAAGAACCTGAAAACGACCTACACCACAAAGAAGCTTGCCCCAAAACGTGAAGGACCGTTTGTCATTGACAAGGTATTAAGTCCGCTCTCTTACCCCCTCTCCCTCCTGAAACAATGGAAAATACACCCCGTCTTCCACACAGCCCTCTTGACCCAGTTCCAGCAGACAGATGAACACGGCCCTTCATTCTCAGAACCACCACCAGACCTGATCAAAGGAGAAAAAGAATACAAAGTTGAAGCGATCCTCACCCACAGAAAAAGAGGCTGAGGGTTTCACTACCTGATTAAGTGGATGGGTTACCCCTCATTGGAAAACTCATGGGAACCAGAAGCCCACCTCAGACATGCCAGAAACACACTAAGGGACTACAAAAAGAAAAAGAACATCTAAACAAAAAAAAAACAACAACAATATAAAAAGAAGAACAGAAACAAAAAAAAACAGATCAACAAAATGCACCACCCCACTCCTAACGCTGTCGCTACCTGACTCTTCCTCGCCAATCAGCAACACAAAAGAGACATCCAACGACTCGTCGATGAAAACACGCAGCTGAGACCCCTCTTCGCCACCTGGGGATACAATCAGCACCTGCTCCACACCACTCAACAACAGGAAGAGGCGCTCTTTTCCTCTTTGCTACTAGAAGGGATAGAAGACATAGTGGCACCCCTCCGTCAACCAAGAAACCTCACTCACCGATCCACCTCCCGACCAGAAAGAAGACCGACCCCCTATCCCACCTTCCTCACAAATAGAACTACCCCGATAAAGACCCCTCCACCGCTGCCTCCCAGACAAGATTCACTCTCAGACTATGTAACACCCTCTCCTTCCATCGAAATCTCCTCTCCGAAACCAATCCCACCACCCACCAACTGCATAATTATTGACCTAACCAGGGAGTCAACCCCCAGAACCCCAATCTGATCTCAGACCGACCCTTCCCCTAGAGAGAAGACATGCTTCTGTTGTAAGGGAAAGGGCCATGTTCGCCGCTTTTGCCCGAAATTCAAATGCTTTACTTGTGGGAAGAACAGCCCAGGTCACTACTCTAACAATTGCCTGGACAGACCCCCTTTAGACGACAATGATTACTCTGACACGTTTGACGATGCAGCATGGGCAAACGTCACGGGGGAGCCCTATGGGGATCACTAAACAAACATATGAAAACAAAAGAAAGGAAGAAGATTTATTCGGCTCGACCACCCTTTCTCAAAAAATAAAAAAAATACACCCCCGTTTCCACACTATGAACAACCTCTTCATCTTCCTCATCGCTGCTCTCACCTCCTTCGTTGTCCTGGGGATGACCTTTTTCTTGGCGCATGTCGTGCTACAACAAAACAGACGATGGTCTGCGAGACGCCCCACACGCACCCCGCAACGACAACCTGAAAGCCCGGTGGTGTTCAACCACCCAGAAAACGTCTTCCCCATGCTTCCCCAGCGCGCTCACACCTGGCCCAGGCGAGTACCTCGCTCTCTCGAGATCTCGATTCCACCCACCCCCACTGCCTGCCCACCATCGCCCCCGGCCGCTAGCCGGTTCTCCACCCCCTCTCTTACCGAGTCAGAAGAACAACGAATTCTTCACCCATATGATCACACCCCCCACTCTCCGTCGTCGGTGGCTCTCGGGTCAGGAAAATTGAGGGAGTATTGCTGAAGAAGGTCGGCGACTTCTTGGATAGAAGAGGGGTGATGTTACAGTCGTCTGGTTGTCAGGATACCACCAGTTTTCTTTTTGTTGTTGTTTTCCTCTTCTTTCTCCTAGCGCATCGTCTCGCTTCTTCTTCTCATGATACATCTGAAACGCTTCCTTCTCCTTTGTTCTAGCAACTTCTGTCGCTTCCTTCTCTTCTATTCTAGTAACTTCCATCCTTTTCTTCGGACTTTCCTTACCTAGCACAGCCTCGCCCCCATGTATATAAACAGTAGTACAAAGGTCTAAAGCTCCCCAGCTTGACCTAAGCAATCTACAACTTGTCTCTTGCTCAACACGACCTCAGACTTAGCTCAGAAAACCTCTGAGACTAAGAAGACCTGACTCTACTTGAAAGCCTCAAGTAGAGAAGTGGCAATCGACCTCTTTGTTGACGAGAGCAAGTCTCTGTCTTAACAGCAACCATGGATACAGATATAGTTTGGATACAGATACAACTATATCTAGATAAACTGTGACTATTCAGACTCAATAAAATAGAATTGCTTTTGGGTGACTGATTTAGATTCCTACTATTCTTAGAGTTGCATATTCATAACCCTTCTTTAATATTTCTGCAAAAACTTTCAGAGTAATACAGTGACTCAAAAAATTGATTTGATATTCATTGAATAATGGCTCAACCAAAAATATAGCCAAAGTGCATCAGGAAAATCTGAGATTTTCTTACCAACACTTGAACATGTTTAATATGACTTAACGACAATTCTAAGCACCAATAAGCAGGAGGTCTCTAAGCCTGACCATGCTTAGGTTAAGCTAGGTTGTCTCATGAATTTGACTTGACTGGGGCTTATTGTCTGGCTTATCATGGGCTTGGGCTAAGCACAGATCTAAGCCATCATTCAAGTGAATATTCTGGAGAATACATGGAATATGGACAAGAAGGGCGTGCAGTTAGGGATAGGTGTGAAGGTCGCAGCAATTATTGATCGGGATCAGAGTACTGTATATTCTGTTGAGGATGGCAACTGTGAGCTTGTCACCATTATTGAAGCAGTCTGCACTGACAGAATGGCACTTGTCCCCTCAGTCATTTTTCAGGGCGTTGTGGCAGGGTCAATGGTCTACTGGAGATTCGCTGACGAGGTTGTCATGTCCCGAAGAGTGGGGTAAGCAAGTACAAAAGAATGGGGGGTAAGATACACCAGATGAGACTTTAGCTCGTTAATAAACTTAGAGTGAGGAATAAAAAGCAAGGGAGAGATTGATTAATTGTCCCATTCAAAAGGTGGGGAGACACCTTTTATACAAATGAGTAGGTAGGAACCAAAAACTGATCACCCGCATTCTCTCACATCGATCGAACCAAACAACATGAAAATAAACTACTAAGGAAGAGAAAAGTCCATTTTGAGGAGTATTGATGGTGTCCATGTGTCAGGTGATATTGAGAAGGGTTCGTCAAGTCCTCGTCTAAGAGTTTCAACAACTGGGGATGTCTCAGGGAAATGTCTACCATCAAGGCTCTCTATTGACGTTACGCAGCCTGTGCCCCCAGCAAGTGCAGAGAGCTTTCAAATGATGCCTCTTGACCCTACCATCCAGTTGATCAACCCTTCGATTTGGATGTTGACTAGCCGTGGATGTGGATATCGGATCATGTGCCGGATCGTCGTGATGGCAAGTTATTTTTGTACCAAGAAGGATTAAAATGAATGGTGAATGAAAAACCCAGAACCTTTCCCTCTGGTCAAGAGTGGAGCTGTCAAAGTGGAGGCCGAGGAAGCAAGAAAAACGCGAAGGATATGTGGCTGATGAGTTGTGTGGGCAGAGGGTTGTTGTGGAGAGCAGAATACATATTCTAAAAGCTAAAAAAAGGATTGAAGATGTCAGTAACATGAATTACAATCAAAGGATGAGCATATCAAGAATATACAACGACACGAGGTCATCATGGCATGAAGACAGAGTCAAAAAGGAATTCCTAAAAAGGGAAGGTTGGTGAGTAGGACTTGCCACCCTACCACAGCGTGCACTGCAATCTTGAATGGGGCAGGCCTGAGAAGAATCCATCTCATGCTAGGTATGTTATTGTAACAATACTTCAATCCAATCCTGTTCCATAACCACTGTACTTATTTCTAGTGTTTTGGTCTCCCTGAAGGGATGGACAGACCAGGAACTCGGTTTAAAATGGCTAGAGTGGGACTTCGAGCCAAATAGTAGACCTGAGACACCAGAAGACTACCAGCTCCTCATTCTTGATGGACACAACTCACATTGTACTTACCCCTTTATTAAATTTTCTGCCGAACATCGCATTATTATCATATGTCTTCCCTCGCATACCACACATGCATTACAGCCATGTGACATTGGTGTTTTTGGCCCACTCACCCATGCTTGGAAGTCTCAGGTCACACAGGCATTGCAAAATAATATCGCAATCACAAAAGACAATCTATTGTTCTACTACCACAAAGCCCAGACAGTTGCTCTTAAACCTACAACCATCAGATCAGCCTTCAGAAAGACTGGAATTTACCCCTTTGATCGTAATGCTGTCCCACCATCAGCCTTTGAGCCAGCGAAAAACACTACTACCCAGGCTGCACAACCCTTACCAGCTCAGCTACCATCAATTCTTGTTCCAACACCAGATCCTTCCCCAGCAACATCAGTAACAACCACACTAACACCAAATACAACACCTGCCACATCAGTTGCTCCATCCTCCACTAGTCTTGATCTTGATGCAGGCCCTAGCAGTGCAGATGCAGCAGTAGATCCTAAACCAACACAATGGTACCATATAGAAGTCCCACCACCTCTTCTCCATTCAGCATCACAACACGCACTCTGAGAAGAGAATGCTGTGTTTCAAGACATCATCACATGCATCACAATGGTGTTAGAGCAAGACTATGCTCAAATGAAATTGATGGACCTAGAAAACAAGTGATTGCATCCGAAGGCATTTAGTAAAGATAAGTGGAAGGCGGCAAAAAATAAACTTGCCTCTGGTCAGGCATGTCATATGACTGCACCCAAGATGATGGACCTGCTCGCTCAACAGACTTGGGAATCAGCAATGGGAGAGCTATTCAAAGAAGCATCAGAACAATTCAAGGTGCAACAAAGGGCAATAGATAATTACCATTGAGGGATTGCAGCTGAAAAGAAGGTGGCAGAGAGAGCACAAAAGGTTGCAGCATGTCAGGCAAAGAAAGCAGAATTAGATGCTGGGAAGGCAAGGGCATGGGCAGAGCAGGTGCCACAAGGACATGGACAAGGTGGATGTGGACAAGGTGGACGTGGACAAGGTGGACGCAGACAGGGTGGACGTGGATGTGGACAGGGTAGCAGTAGAGGCAGAGGACATGGTGGATATGATGGTACTGGAGCTATGGCTCAGGACTTCAACAACAATGATTCTGAAGAACAAGGAGTCTGATTCAACTGCAGCAGATTATGAAGACATACCAGCAATTGAAATAGCCACCATGCAACCTGAACATCGTCTACCACGAGCATGCCGTGCCAGAGCACCCAGATTTCTGGCCAGTGAGGATGAGGATGTGGATGTTACACCTCAAGTTATTCATCCACAACCAAAACCTTGTCCAATCCAAAAGCAGCAGATACAAACACCCTTATCAGCCCATGATACCAGCATCCAGTTGCCAGATGATGCTACTGTTTCAGGCTCACTACCTCAAGAACACGAGAATGATGGGGGTGAGGAAATTGCACTGGTTGGGACTGGGGAATTGTGTATGCGAGTCTTGGCTCATACAGGCACACCGTCTCAGACATTGGCATAGAAGGATCATCCCACTGCTACTCAAAGTGGAAGAGTTCAATTTGGAAATGCTGAAGCAGGTCCATCAACATCTGTTATGGGCAGTGAACTGAGATTTGAACCAGCAGAGGATGAGAATGATGCAGAGAGTGAGTTACCAGTGAGGCATAGCAGAAGACTTGCTACAAGGGAGAAATAGGTGAGAATATTGCTTTTTATGTAGAGGAGACTTATAACTATATGTACGAATGCATTTTGAGGTTTGGAGACTGCATGTGGTGTGTTGAGCAAATGACAATGGAGATGCACATTGCCTGGGCATAGGTTCCCATGGCTGGCCGAGTTCTCAGGTTTGCTCAATTTGGCACTCGCTTCTGTAAAATATTCACAGCAAGCACAGTACTGCATCTAAAAATACAAAACATATAACAACTTGTTCATAACATCTTGGGCAATGCCTGAGTAAAGTCTAATGGCCATCAAGTGCTTGGATTGACGATTGACTCTCCCAGTGTCAGACACTCTGAGGTGGCCAAGTACCTGATCTCTGATAGTAGTAGAGTAGTGGTCTGGTCCTTAGCTAGTCTTTTGTAAGGTTGAAATCTGATTGGACTGAGACCAGGACTGCTCTGCACCTGGTGTAATGGAGACTGGTTACAGTTACAGTCCGGTCCAGTCCACGGTCTTTTCCAGTCCTTGAGACTGGACCTTCAAACCCTAAATACAACCATTAGACTAAACGGCTGATACTTGTTGTGTAATCTAAGTAAATATGTTATGTCCCAGGCCTCACAGCCACACCAACACATGTATTGTCATTTGTTGGTTGGAAATATGTACTTGTGGGTGACCATTTTGTTTATTAGTGGCACATGCTGCCACCACCACCAACATTGACCACACTGCTGCCTTCCTCACACCTGAACCACCACAACCTCTGTCCACAACCCCAACCCCACTCAAACTTGCCCAAGAAGACCAATGCACGATGATGACCCCCACCACACTGGTAAGCCCCCCCCCCAATCTGCTATGTCACTGACCTCCCCCCCCCCCCTTCCACCAGGCAACACCCCCATGACCTGTATGATGACCCCAGCACCCACCACTGCCTGGTAAGCCCCTTGCCCCCCCACCTCGCATGCCATGTCACTGACTCCCCTGCCTCCCCTGCCTCCCTGCCTCCCCTCCTTCCCTCCTCCACTACCCATGTTAAGCATTTTTAATCATTAAATAAATTTTTAAGCTAACAATTTTTTTTCTACTTGTAACAGCAGACCACCTGTGTGACACCATCAAACCTACTAACTAGTAAACAGATTGAGGTGCCTGTTGCCTTACTAATTAGTAAGATTTAGCTATGCTGTAGTGATTCAGCGGTTGAACTAGTGATCAGTGGTCCTCTTAGATGCTGTCCTGTTGTAGATAATGTCTACCATTTGGCCCAGATTTGAAGTGCAAGCTATCTTGTGCCTTGGATACAGTATCCCTTTGATAGCGGCTCAAACCATCCCCAACACAACTCAAGTTGTAAATAAAGATGTAATTATGTACTTGAAAATATGGTAAATTACATGTCATGTGAGATATGAAACTTATAACGCTTCTATGTCATGTCTGAACCCCCAGTTGCATCTGACTTAGGCACTGCTCTCTCAGCATGACTATTGAATACTTCCATGTTGAACAAATTGGCTGGCCAGTCATCCTGTACTTTGTCCAGCACTCAGATTGGCACCATACACTGGGTCTGGGGTAGGCACAGGTGCAGGGATGAAGCCCATGCTAGGTGAAGGAGCACTGAGCACTGATGAATGCCTTGAGGAGGCCTGGTCCTGTCCCATGAGGAGGAGCCAATGGCTCTCAAGGGTGGCCATATGACCATTCTGCCCAGCAAGCAACATCACAACAGTGTTCTTCATTTCCCCAAGCTGATCCTTTACCTTGTGTGCCCACTCCTCGAGTTCTCTATTTGCCTGCCACAACTGTTTAAGCTCAGCATCCCAACAATCAACTCAGGTGTTGGTGCTCCCAAAGTCACCAGCCTGGTATGGAATGGCTTTGAATGCCTCAAGCTCACCTTCCATCCTCTCCAACCCCTCTTGCAGTTCCCAATTTGCCTTCAGCAGGTGCTGAACATCAGGGTCCTGGTGGTCAGCTCCCAGATCACTATTGGCATCACCAGCCTGTAAGTGTTCTTTACCCTGGTTGGCAACTAGGTAGATACACCATCAGGGGACCTGGCCAAGATCAGTGACTGAGATATCACCTGCCTACAGTTCAGGCACCTTCACAGCATCATTGGCAGGATTGGTTCCCTCAGCCATGGTGATTATTGCCTGGGTCTTTGATCTAGTCCTTGGTGTGGAATTGGCATTGCCAATACCAATGGTTGAGGTTGATGGGGGGTCGATGCTTTGTGCTTGGGACTTTGACCTCAGACAGGGAGCCAGAAGTCTTGGCCTGCTTGTCTTTGGGAGCAGGTGTCTGACCACCAGTCTTCACCCGCTTGGTCATCTTCAGTGATGTTGGCATCTTTTTCATCCTGGGTCTTGGTCTGACCCGTTGAGGGCAAAAGACCAGACCAGACCGGACCTTCAAACACTATTTGGTCCTACCATCCAGTAGATCAGTTCTTTGATCCGTGCATCGACTAGTGGTGGAGATTCATGATGGAAGGAGAATTGATCTATGCACAGCTGGGCCATTGTCATAACAAGAAAAGATAGGCTAAAAGAAAAAAAGAAGACTGGGACTGCCCCATCCTATCAAAAGTACAGCTGTCTGGTACCAACTCAAGCAAGCAGGGAATTGATGATATGACATATTGAGTGGACGTGCTGTGTTTATCTGGAAATGGTAGCTGGAAATGGTAGCTACTAAAGGATTACATAATAAATGAATAATGTCAATTGATTAAAATATCAAGAAAACATGGCAAAGCTAGAAATATACAGTACTCCCTCTGTGCTTGCACCTGGAATGGAGTCAGAACAAATACATCTTGGGCAGGGAAGTTGATGAGTAGGCCAACTTGCCCAGTATGTCAACTGTCTGGACTGCATTCTGGCTGAGGCCAGGGCAGACCTGGACTGTCTCGTAGTGAGCTGTGACAGGTCGGTACCCAAGACAGCCCACCAGGCCTCAATGGCCGCCCTTGTGTTCCGTGGGGACCAGGAGATCCGCCGGGTTACTGCCTTTGTTGGTCGCACCTCAGCAATGGACACGGAACACAAGGCCCTCCACCTGGTAGTATCGGTGGCTGTCACTGCCGAATGCAAGAAGGTGGTGGTGTTCTCAGATGCCCTCATGCTTGCGGATGCATCGATAGACTGCTCCCCAACGGGGGGACAACAGCACGCCCTCCAGCTGTGCCACCTCTTGCACCCCTGGTTTGAGCTAAGCCAGGACTGCCAAATCCACCTGTGGTTCGTCCCCTCCAAGGCGGAGTGGGTGGTTCACAAGCTGTCTCACGACATTGCGATGTCGCTCCGACTGCCCCTGGGGATCTCCCCCAGGGCCACTTGTAACTGGCTGATCGCCTCCTTCAAGGAGACGGCAGAGAAGGACTGGATGGCCCACTTCGTGGACCCCAAGTACCGAGGGAGGAGCTTTCTGGACCTACGGCCCAACGAAAGGCCCCCGCAATGCCCACAACCTCAGGTTGCAGGCCTTAACTCAAAGAAACTGCACACAACTGCAGGCTGACAGCCTGACTATGTTGGTGCATCATGGCGCATGCCCCCATTGGGAGTTACCGCGACCGCTTTCATCCCAGTGAGGACACTCACTGCATGTGCCCTCCCTGGGCCTTCCAGGACCGGGACCATCTACTTCACGTGTGCCCCCACATGAAGCGCAAGAAACACCGGCAGGGCCTGTGTTGGATTGCGGACCTTGTCGAACTTCTCGAGGCAAACCCACATGTGTTTGCCTTTGCCCCCCCTGAGGGGTGGGATCCGGGATGAGGGTCACGTGCAGGGCGTATGACCCCCATCTGGTGGCCTGGTGCACCAGATGGCTCACCAAACACTTGCTCTACCTCTGAGCCTGCTGTGTCCTCTGTCGGTAACACCAAACCTCGGGTTCGCCACTGGCAAGGTTGGGGGGCCTGCCGGATGGTGGGTACCATCCCATATGTGGGGTGGCTAAGCGATGAGGGGCTGTACTCGGGCAACTGAGGGGCTCTGGACCCCGTCGGGCCTTATGGCTGGCGGGTTGGTTGACCTGCGGGAAGGCCTGTAATCCTCACTCCTGGCCGACACGTCGGTGGGCACGCACAACTAATAGGGGCTGTATGGGGGCCGTGCGGGGGTAGGTGGCTGGGTGGGTTAGTACGCGCCATTGGGAGTGCCGGCAAGCTGGTTCGGGGAGGCACCTGAGCGCCCTCGGCCTGTAGTCTGGCCATGCACGCCGCTCGAACAAGCAGTGCGCAGGCCTTCACGCACCTGTGTGCATTATTGGGGCTGTAGTCTCCCCTCCACCTTACGTCATATACCTGTTGTCTCATGTTGTAGATAGCCGTGGACTGTGCCTGTGCACCACATTAAAGATTGTTGAACAAAAAAAAAAAGAAAAAAAAGCCAACTTGCCCTACCACAACAGCCAATGGTGGCCAAATCCAGGACCAGAGCAGGTTGTGGTACAGAGGGAACAACATGCCTGATGGCTGCTCAGCACAGTTCAATAAAGACACAGTTTTTCCCCTTTGGGACATATCCACCACCACCCCATGGACAGCCAAGGATGCCCCTTTCACAAATTGTGATGCAGACATTGATCGCCTCTCAAATGCCCTTGGCATACCCTGGGAAACCATGAAGACAGTCCCATTCAACTCTCGCATCCCATACCTTGGCTTCACCTGGGACCTTGAGCTGCAGATGGTCACACTTTTGGAAGAGAAAAAAGCTCAGTACATCAAAGCTATTGAGGAGTGGAGATCCCATGCTGAGCACAGGTTGGACGAGACTGAAAAACTCTACAGTAAACTTCTGCATGCCTGCCTTGTCATTCCAAAAGGCCGAGTATACCTCACCAACCTCAATGCAATGCTCCAAAACTTCCATAATTGCCCTTTCCTGCCACATTCCCCACCTCAAGGAACAGATCACGATCTACTGTGGTGGGCAAACACTCTTGCAGGGCCATCTCTCATCCACAACATCCCTGGACCCTACCAACTCATTGACCACCTTGCCTACTCTGATGCCAGCTTGGGCTTTGGCATAGGCATCACAATCAGGATATGGTAGTGGGCTTGGAGACTACTCCCAGGGTGGAAATGCCAGGGCCACAACATCGGATGGGTGGAAGCAGTCAGGTTCAAACTCCTTGTTCAAACCCTACTCAAGGCCAGCTCCCCAGGTGAACATCTCAAGGTCTTTGGAGACAACACAGGTGTTGTTGTGAGCTGGTGGAAGGGGAGGAGTAGGAACAGGCTCACCAATGAGGTCTTCTGTTGAATCCACAATGTCGCAGGCTATCATTGATGCACTATCCACATTTGATACATACCCAGCAAAGACAACACTGCTGACAACCCTTCAAGGGGAGTATACCCTCCCTCTTGCTACCTTCTCCCTGCAACCCCGATCCCACCTGAACTCCAACCTTTCATCATTGACTTCAATGCATCACCTCACTGATCCCAATTCGCTGCTTCATAGTCAGGAAGGAGTCCCACCCCCCTCCCAAAGCCGGCCAGACCCCTCACCCCTCAGGAATACCATGTTGTTGCTGATAACTCCCAACTCCCAGGCAAGGCACATGCCAGCCCCATGGACTGCTGGTAACCTAGTAAAGACACTAAACTCCCCGCTCCCCCCACCAAACCCAGGGACCCCTCCAGCATCCTACCAACTGCACCTTACCCCACACCCTTCCTCCCTTTGCCCTCACTGCCTCACATATGAGAGGCTTTGTCTCTGGAAGCCAGCTGGCTCCTGTCAGTCACTAAACCTCACAGGTGAAGATCTGGGTGCTGGTTCAAGTCCAAAGCCATGGGAATCTGTAACAAGTAGAGGACCCTGCAGTTAGTGTCCATGCAGATATGCACAGTACACACCTAGAGCCAAGGATCCTCACCAGGGATCCTGCAGCCCTGCTAAGTGTCCCTCCCCCCCCCCAATGTGTTCTCCCCTTGATCCCAGGCCAGGACCTCCAGACAAAGCTGGCAGTGTTGCTTCACCGTCGAGCCCCCCCACCCCAGAGTCTCAGATCATCGAGCCAGAAGAGAGATGAGAGAATCATGGAATGACCCCTAAGAAAGCCATTTGGAAGACTTCCGAGGAGATCGGATAGACGGATCAGTAGGGTGCTCAGGACTGCTCCTAAACATCCCTCTGAGAGTCTAATGACCAGGTCTGATCTAAGATCAGGCCCGAGGATGGACTGCTAGGTGACGAGCCAGGCAGTGTGAGGAAAGTTCCCACGGGGCTTTGTGGTGGCAACAAGCCAAGGAGCAATGGATGAAGGGGACTTAGAGTTGAGAGTGTTGGAGAGGTAACAATGCAATAATCAAACTGAAGTTACAAGTGATGGTATCTAGGTTTTATAGTAACTAAGTAACTGAGGTAAACTATGGCGGAGCCTGCAGAGTACCAAGTATGCAGCAAGTAAGATAATCAATCAATGATATGTGATACAAACAAAACAGGAGAAGTATATGAAATAGAATTTGAAATGGTTATTTGAAATGGTTATTTGAAATGGTTATTTGAAATGGTTATTTGAAATGGTTATTTGAAATGGTTATTTGAAATGGTTATTTGAAATAGCAGCAGCTCCATCGGTGATCCACCAGAGTTCCATCGCAGGCTTGCATGGGATATGACAGCATTTCCCCCTTAGGACCAAGCCTTGAGGTCACGTGGTGTACAGATTCCATATTTAAGAATTTGATTGTCCACAGCTCTTCAACATCAACCACCATGTCCAGTTCTCAAAACCCATCCCGTCCCACGCCCCTCTTGTTGGCTGCTGAGGAATGCGCTAAGCTGATGGCACACCTTGAAGAATTGGTCACACAGGAGAAGGCTGCTGCTAGAGGCAGAAAGGAAGGCCATGGAGGAAAGATGTGCGCGCAAGGAGGAGAAGGCACAATGGTGTAAAGAATGCTACGCAGAAAAACGGAAGGCCATGGACCCCACTGCCAAGGAAGATGAGGAGGTGGTGGGGGAGCCACCTAAGAAGAAGTCCAAGGTGGTGGCATGTGAGACCTCTGGCAGAGGTGAAGATGTGGGGTCATTGGCAGAGGCTGCCTGCCTAAGGTAAGTGGTGTTGTCACCACTTATTATTTATAATTGAATTTGTTTTTTAGATGTCATACTGCAGGTACGGTGTGCATGAGGTCCTGCAGGACCTGCCGCCTCACCTGTGATCACTGCTTCCATATGAAACAGCAATGTGAGGGTGGCATGAGATGGGAAGTGGCAATGATGGCAATGATGGACAAGGCAATGGAGAAGGGGTTGGTGGAATACATGAAGGAAATGTTGGCAGGAATGGCACGACTCCACAAGGAGTTCATGGAGATGATGGCAGCGCTCTGTGACCTCATGGAGCATGTCAAGTGGGGCGCAGAGTGGACAGATGAGGGGGAGACAGAGGAGCTGGAGTTTGACAGTGATGAGGAGGAGGTCCAATGGGACCTGGGGTGCTTGGAGGAGGAAGAGGATGACTACACTGCCTTCAAGGCATGGTAGTAGCAAGGAGGGGAAAAGTAAGTAGAAAAGAAAAGTAACATAGTACATATGGAGGTCCGCAGAGGACCGTAAATGTAGATACTTGGTTTGTATATAGATAGAATGGGTTTGTAATGTTTTGTTTTTTGGCTTTGTTTTTGTTTTGTAAGTAAGGAGTGATCTGGTAACTTGTAAGATGACAGTGTTTGATAATAATGAAATGGCTTTGTTTTTCTTGTATGTAATGACGGTGTTTGATAGGTAATGTTGACTTTGTTTGTTTTGTTGTACATAAGGTGATGGTATCTGATGACTTTGTTTTTTGTAAGTAATAGTGATGGGATAAAAAATGAAATGGCTTTATTTTGTTTTGAATTGACTTTGTTCATTGTTTTAAGGGTAGGGAATGATGGAGTTATTGTGGAGTGGGTTTGCCAGGGTACCATGCACGGAAGTCCGTGATGGCTTCCTGGGCATGCTCAAGTTCTTCGGCAAGTAGCCAGGACTGTTCCAAGTCAGTGTTCTCATAACCTGATCAGCACACCAAATATAATAATGGATGCCACTGCTGCTTATTGAATTTGGAGTCCAATATTTCTGCAATCTCGTAATCAATTTTGTCATTGATAGCAATTGGCGGAGGCAGCAGCTGAATCTCATTAAGAATTGTGTTGACAGGTGCCAGTTCTATTTGGGATATGTGAAAGACCAGATGTAAGGTGTGGAGGTGGTCCGGAAGACGAAGGGTGAAGGAATGTGTGCCAGCTTGGGCAATGATTTCAAAGGGGCCAAGATTCTTTTCTGATAGCTTTTTTGAAGGCCTAGTAGTGCAAATATTTTCAGCATGAAGGTAGACTTGGTCACCAACTTTGTAAGGCAGAGCAGGGTATCGGCAGCAATCCATGGGAACTTGATAGCGCTCTTGGGCAAGTTTGATTTGCTGGTGAAGCTCTGTGTGTAGTTCATCAAGATCCATGATGTAGGGCCTTTTGAAAGCCAGCTCATGCTCAGGGTAGACAGTGAAGTTAGGATCATAACCTTTGTTGGCATAGAATGGTGATATGCCGGTGGTAGCACTAGGTGCATTGTTGTAAGCAAACTTGGCAAGGGGAAGGAGTTCTGCCCAGTTGTCCTGCTGGTAGTTGGAAAAGATGCACAGGTACTGTTCTAGTGTCTGATTAAGTTGCTCAGTTTGTCTGTCAGCCTCTAGGTGAGGACATTACACTCCCCCACATATTCTGGCTGGAATTTCCGGAATTTGAGGAATTTATCCGGAATTTTCAGATTCCAGTTGTACCTTTTTTTAGAGTATTTCTCACTGTAGAGGATAATTCCAGTTTAAATAATTAGACTGAATTTCCGGAATATACCCAAACCAGGAAAAACCAACCAACCGAACTAACTGGACACATGTCACATGGCCACAATTGCCACCATGACATGTCATGACTGCCAGCTCATGCATCGCCACCCACTATCATGATGACCGCCTCCCTCTCCCCTCTCCCCCTCCCCCCCCTCTCCCCTCCCCCCCATCCCTCTAGCACAACATATGCCCCCATGGTAAGTATTTTAAGATCCATTTCATCTTTATTTAAAGCTAACCAAATATATATTTTTCTCTTTCAGTTTTTGTATGCAACGCGCTGCCCCTCCTCCCCACTTAGCTGGGAGGTGGGGGGCTTCATGGGGTGAGGGAAGGTGCTAGGGACCTACCAGATGTGCCCAACAATGATGACCACCAGTGCTGCCTCTGCTCTGCCACCCCATCCCTAGCCCGGTGCTGCCACATCACCCCAGCACCACCTCCCTTCTGACTGAGCACCTACTGCCACCACCACGTCACGCCCACCGACCCAACACCTGCCGCCACATCAGGTGGGGGGACAGGGGGACATGCCAGGAGGGAGGGGGGATGCGTGGGGGGGATGGGGGGACACCATAGGAGGGAGGGGATGGGTAAGGTGTAACACGGGTCACACTGTGGGTAAAATTTCACACACTGCACCCGTACCTGTGTACACCATACCCGTCCTAACACTGCAACCGCGGTGACAGGTTTTACCCATGGTCTGTTGTGAAACACAGCAGGTGCAACACCACAAATATATACCGCAGTTCTGACTCTTTTTTCGCATTCTATTTAATGTTCTGCATTGTTGAACATATTGTATTGTGTTGTATAACCCTTAACTAACTTAATTACACCCTGTATTACATATCTAAGCAACAGACAATAAGGCCTTTTATTTGGAGAATGCTCACAGGGCCCGGGGGCAACACAAATATTAAAATTTTTTATTAAACTAATTAATAGGGATAATGATAAAAACCTCCCTCACGAAAAAATGCGAGGGAGGGGGCCCCCATCATTTCCGGTGTCCTCCTCCATTTCCCCCTCATGGTTCCACCCCGTCGTTTCCCTCCCCTTCCCCCTGTCATTTTTTCCCTCTCCCATCGTTTTGTTCTCCTTGTTCCCCCTGTTACCCTTGTTACCCCTGTTCCTCCTGCTTCCCATCGTCGTCATGCCTCCTCCATCTCATCCCCATCCCTGTCGCTCCCCATTTCCACCCCGCAAGCAAGTTGCTCACAGCAGCGGTTGGGGGTGCTGTGGTGTTGTGGTCGTTGTGGTCATCATTGGTTGTCGTTCTCATCCTCTTTGTTGTTCTCATCCTCCCCATCATTCTCTTCCCCTCCTTGTCCCCTCGTCGTTTCTGTGCCCTTGTTGCCCTTGTCATTTATGTTCGTGTGGTAATCTTCTGGTCCCGTCCCCTTGCTGTTGCATTGTGCCGTGCACCCTGCGAGCAGTCGCTTGCAATGGTGGCTCAGGGTGTTGCAGTTGGCTGGTGGAGGTGTGGGTGTATTCGTTGGGTGGTTGTGTCAGTGTGAGATAAAACCTGTAAATAACAAGAATAGAAGTAACATTAATGAAGAAAACAAGAATGGAACATAAAGAAAAAATACCTGTGGCCCAAATGACATGTATCTATGTGCCATTTGGGCGTGTGCCTCACCCTTGTACCCCTTCCCATCCCATCCCTGTGTGCTGTTCATTCATTCGGCATGGCGTGCCCCCAAATGACGTGTATCTACACGTCGTTGGAGCCCCATGCCTCGTCCTTGTCTTCCTATCCCATCTTTTTGCTCCCCATTTCCACCCCATGAGCAGTTGCTCGCAGCGGCGGTTGGGGATGCTGTGGTGTTGTGGTAGGGGTAGTGGTGGCTGTCGTCATCATCATCATTGTTGTGGTAATCACGTCGTTGTAAGTTAAAACCTGTAAACAATGAGAATAAAGTTAGATGAATAAAGAAAAACAAAAGAATAACTTACCTGGGGCCCAAACAACGGTAAAAGTTAAAAATACTTACAATCAACGGTTTCGTCATCGTTTCTCACGATGATTGTGATGTCCGGCATCTCCCACGGCCGGTGACTCAAATAACCGTGGATACCCGTGACACTGCCAAAACGGGTGCGGTATGTCACAGGTCCGGCATTTTGGCAACCATACCCATACCCGTCAAACCTGTGGGCTGTTTACTGTGGGTTTACCCATACCCGTGCTACACCCTAATCATGCTAAGTCAGAGGCTTTCTGCTTAGGTCGAGTCGCGCGTTCTAGAGCAGTTAAGGCTGTTAATTGCCTAAGGTCAAGCTGAGGAGCCTTGACCTGTATCTATTACATCTTATATAGCCAAGTCTATGACTACGTGGTCATCCATGTCAACATGTATTGTAAGAGTCAGTAAACTACGAAGGCTGTGTAAAGCTGTAGAACTCGAGGTATTCAACTAGCTATCTACTTGGTGTCTAATGGAAAAGGAGATATGGGTGCTGCCCCAAGTGAGTCAGAGATAAAGGACAAGTCAAGTAAGCACTGCCGCAATGAAGAAGGAAATAGAACAAAAGAGACTAAACATATCAGGAAACTGTAACATTGAGTTTGCAAGTGCATACCCTGACATCAAGAAGACTCAGAAACATAGCACCTGCACAATTGAAGTTATGCACCTATGTCCTCACCCCCACTTTCAGATATTGTGGACAGTGTGAGATTGCAATTGGTGGGCAGAAATATGCCCTTTGCCATCATTGACAACAATGCTTCAGAGCCATTACATGCAGGCACTTGTGTGAATACCATGATAGGGGGCATCACTAGCTGGAATGGTGTCTAAAATCATACTTTTGGGCCAGTCTTTTATGCACAATTGAAGTCCCTTCTGAATTCCTTGAGCCAAGAATCTTTGACAAAGGACATACCATAGATAGGAGACTTGAAAAATAGTGCCATATAGAGCATTTCCAGGCAGCCTGATGGATCAAGAACTGCTTTTGCCATTCCTGGATCATAGTCTGAGTCTTCTAGGGTCAATTACATGGAGCATAAATAAGGTGAGTCTGGCTGCATCATTATTGGATGGTACAACAAATCACTGGTTGTGGAGATTACTGTGATTTCATTCCAAGCCCAGTGTACATGAGAGCATGTAGGCACAGGCACAGGCATATGTCCAAGATCAGTTCCAAGGTTGTCAGATCTCCAAGTCTGATGAGTCATCGGTATCTGTGCAAATATTACTCACCATTGTGGTAGGGTCAGTTGTCCTGTTTGTCAACTTACCCTTCCAGAGAATTTATTCCAGTCCTGCTGCCAGCACCAAAAATCAAGAGCTATCACATAACTTCTCCTTTTATTAATATTCCAAGTTGCTAATTCCACTTAGTTATTTCCTAGTTTATAGATTGATTTCCCCTGTCTCAGTCACTACTTGTGGCAGGGTCAATGGTCTGTTGGTAAATTGTTGACAAGGTCGTGATGTCGCAAAGAGTGGGGTAAGCAAGTGCAAAGGAAAAAGGGATATGAAGGGGGAAAGGGATGGATGAGCCTTTAACTTGTCAAATGAGACTCAGAGAGGGGGGAAGTATGGGATCAAAAAGGAATGCTGCATTTGAGAGGTAGTAGGTCACCTTTTTATAAATAGGTGTAAGAAGTTACAAACAATCCCATTGCACACATTTGCTTGTATTGATGGGGCCAAACAACAAGAAAGTAAGCAAAAAGGGAGGAGAAGAGACCATTTTGAGAAATTTTGATGAGTCCTGTACAATGGCATAGTCTACTCCTCTTCATGGGGTGTCACAGACTGGGAATATCTCAGGGAGGGGTGGATCATTGAGGCCCTCTATTTATGGAATGTGACTTGTGCCCCAGCAAGTGCAGAGAGCACTTCGACGTCCCTCATGAAGCAAAGACATGAGCATCAACACACTGTTGACAACTTTAATAAGAAGTACAAAAAATACCTCACTGACAATGATTTTGACATAGGCACTTGGGTGTTGGTACATGAAACATGGCTCAACAATCACAGTGTTTTACAGTCCCCCACCCATTCCAGTCGGACTCCCGGGACTCTGGTTAGTCTGGGTGGATTCTGGATGGATTCTAGTTATTCTGACTGATTCAAGAACTTTTTAACAAGTCAACCTCAAAATAATATTTTCTAATCCAGGATTGAACTCTCAACCTCCAGATCTCAATTAAAAAATTCAGTAGCAACATAACAGATAAGCCATAAGGCCATGGGAAGTGATATTATTGTTACTTTATTACCTGGTTACACAATGTTTTGAAATAAAATATATTACATATAAAATCATTACTTGCAGGGGGGGGGGGGGGTGGTCATGTCTCTGGCATTGCAACGTGGCGCATCACCTGCATTTTTCATTTTTTATTTACAAAATGTTTCTAAATAAAATATATTACATATAAAATTAATGTATACAACAGGGTGGGGAAGTAGGTGCGTCATGGCATTAGCCACTCCTCTCTGTGTGTTGCCCCACCAGTGCCACTAATGTAGCACCCCTTTCCACCCCATGAGTGATGGCTCATGGCAGTGGTCATGGGTGCTGCTGTTGGTGCCGCCATCACCCCTCCTTCACTGTCCTTCCCACATCTCGTCACCCCTGGCCCATTGCACCCCATCTCCACCCTGCAAGAAGTGGCTCGCAGCAGTCATTGGGGGTGCTGTGTCATGCTATGGTGTGGTCGCCCAAGCCCCTCCCCTCCCCTCCCCCCCCTGCACTGTTCCACACATGCTCTACCCCATGAGCAGTGGCTCATAGGGCTGGGTCAGGTAGTGCTAGTCATAGGGTGGGCCGCCTGTGGTGTCCCCCACCTCATGGCATGTCCCCTTGTCCCCAGTCCTCTCCCCATTCCCCAAGGTGTCTCTCCCCTTGTCTGGGTGGCCCTCCTGCTCATCTGGTCATGTCCCCCACATCCTGGCATGTCCTCTGGGTTGTCTGGCATCACACCCCTCGTCTGACATGTCCCCGGTCCTCTGGCATCCCCCCTCTGTCATCTGGCGCATCCCTGGTGGTATGGTACCCCCCTGTCCAGCCCTGTCCTCCTCCTGGTCATCAGGGTGATGTATGGTGATGTGGCATTGGAGGGGGGTGTGGCTCATGACATGGCAGCTGTGGTCTGGGGGCCATAGTATCCCCCTCAAGCCCCCCACTTCCCAGCTGAGTGGGGAAGAGGGGCATGTCGGGGGTTCATTGAATGCACACAAAAAAACTGAAAAAAAAATATATATTAGTAAAATATAAATAGTGATAATAAAAAATACTTAGGGAGGGGGCCTGGGGCCCTCATACAGTTGGACTGGAGGTGGCGGTGATAGGTATCAAGAGTGGTCTATGCTCTGAACCAGTTGTTTTTTCGATTTTCCATCAAATCCTCTGCTCAGCACACAGATCATTTCACATCCTCACAAAACATTGCCATTTCGAATCTGGTGCTACATCCTATTCTCAAATGAATCTCCATCTTCGTCATCAACCACATCTGTTATGTCGACTTCAAAAACTCCGTTCGCTCTTGCTGCAGCTTCATTCTCTTCCTTCCTTGCTTGAGCCACTACCGCGTTGTCCTCTGGTTGCACTTGGAGATGTTCACCTCCTATCTGATCAAAGAAGAGATGTCACTTACTCCAGTCAAGACTCAACTGTAAAGGATCGCGGAATACAACAGGTTCATCATCAATGGGCAGATTCTCCATCTCGAGATCTGCTGTATATCGTCCCCAGATTTCGGCCCTTCTCTGTCGGTATCCCATTAGAATGTAAAGGAAAGAGAATGATGCAGAGGAATAAGGCAAGAGAAGAGTTGCTGGATAACATGGTTTAGTGGGAGTTATAGTGAAAAAGAACGGTATTGTCAACAGTCTTATGATTGGGTCACATGATATAGTTCCCAGGGTCACATCATCACCTCCTCCACTCCCTCTCATATATCTGATGGACAGTGGGCGCATTTCTTGACAGGAAACAAGTCTCTTACACCAGGTAGAATTTTCATTATTTGGTATCCACACATACTCCATATCTCCATTCCTTATTCCATCACCCACATGATATTCCATTACCTCACTCCTTATTCAATTACCTCTCCCCATTCCTTTGACATTTGATTCCTTCATTTTACTTGGGTTCCTTACCCACTTCTTACCCCTTAGCCCCACATTAAAAATCTATATAAGACATGTAGTAGTTAGAAACAAGGACAAGTCAAGTTATCATTCCCTCTATCGTTTAGAGCACAGAGCTCAATTCTAGCTTCGTCCTATCGTATTATCTCGTCTCAGCAACCCCAGTTCTAGTCTCATTTATCATATTCTCCCTCAACCTTTCATCCTTCTACCTTGTGACAAACACCAACCCAAAGCCACCTCGCAACTTTCCTCTAGTCTAGTTGGAGTACATTTGGTGTGTCTTTTCCAGGTGTCTCCTCGGACTGAGTATTATCAGCGGCATTGTCATTGATGGGTGAGGGAAGGTGGGGGCAGTGGCAGTGCTGATAGGTGATGGAAGTGGGGCAGTGGTTGTGGTGGTGGTGTTGGCGGCGGCTGTGGTAGTGGCATTGGCAGTGGCAGTAGTAGTGGTGGTGGTAATGGCAGCGTGTGAGCAGGGTGAGGGGGCAGCAGCGTCAGATGGTGAGGAGAGGGGGCCTGGTTGATGGTGGTCATGGTGGGTGGCTGTGAGCCTGTGAGTGTGAGCTGGCAGTCACAGAAGGGTCGTGGGTGGGTCATGGGTGGTAGGCAGGCATGTGACCAGATGAGGAATCTGGGTATTCTGCTTATTCCGGCTTTGTTTGAGTTTATGTAGATTCCAGAGATTCCAGTAATCAAATTAATAATATATCTACCAGAATTAACTGCTACAGTGGAAGTTCCATACAAAAAAAGTTCACTGGACTCCAGGGAATCCAACCAGAATCCAGTATTCTGACCGGAATAGGTGGGGGAGTGTAAAGGACTCAACAATCAGAAAGGTAGCAAATTACCCCCCCATTGGACAGGCCCCTTTGACATCCACCAAAAACTCAGTGACACTATGTACCACATCTGGGAAATAGATGGGACTGTCAAATGTGGTAAGATTTCAAAGGATTGACTGAAGCTTTTCTACTACAGAGAAGACCATCAAACTATCAGGTCATCTTTCTTCAGTACCCTAAAGTGCAACCACCCATACTCTGTTGTTGATGTACCTCTCTGGGGGCTGGACAACAAGATGTGGATGTGGCCACACAATGCCAACCTCATGCAGTACCCTATCTTCCTCGTCAGAAACAGAGAGGAGTATACACTGTCCTTGATTGGAGAACTAGATAATATCCTTGGGACCAATGATGCTGATGAATGTGCTCTCCTAGATTCCATACTTCCTTTACCACTCATCCATGTTGACTCAATGTGGTGTCAACACAACATTGCAGACTTGGTCAAGAAGATGAACAAATTTTTGAATTCCACTTCCAGTACCCTTCGCTATACTTGTCATCCACATTATATTTGGGTATACCTTGTGGACTCCATAATTATGCCTCTAGAATCCATACTGCCTAATTGATCATTCTTGCTCATCTATTCATCTAGTTTGCCCTACTGAACTACTGTTTTTTTAGAATTTTACTTTACACCCCCCTGCAGATCTGGACAACAAGACACATCAATCACATGGCTGATCACAGCCCTCAATTCTGGGTACTACATACCAGCTTTATCTATCTATGATGAGAAGAGAAGGACCAGGCCCTTCAAATTTCCTTTTATTAATTAGCTTCTTCCTATATATTCTTAGCTCATCATGATGATCCATCAAGAAACAACAATCTGCCTACTCAATTTCCAAGTCAAGGAGGCCAGCTGTTGGGCAGGAGGGTTGAGGGGTCACATCTGGGTGTTCTCCACACTTGGTGGGGGCACAAGTTGCATATCATAAATTGAGAACCCCAATGACCTACCTCTCCCTGAGTCATTCCCATCATGCAAACCTCCAAGACAAAGATGAGAGTACACTGGCTCCGCATATGTGCCACATGACCACCTTCTTGCAAAGTTCATCAGATCATCCCAGAACAGACACTCCCTTCCACCTCAGGACAAT
Organism: Tricholoma hemisulphureum; assembly: GCA_964034925.1. Classification (NCBI taxonomy): domain Eukaryota; kingdom Fungi; phylum Basidiomycota; class Agaricomycetes; order Agaricales; family Tricholomataceae; genus Tricholoma; species Tricholoma hemisulphureum. Next base: position 7,154,256 of record OZ035935.1, on the reverse strand, counting down.
GCAACTACTGTTTTTTTTTTCCTTTCCTTCTTTCTTTGTTATCAAGTTGCTTGGAACTGTTGATGCAAGAGAACACATGCGGCTGGATCTTAGATAGAAAATCTCTTACACGTTGTTTGTATAAAAGGTGACCTCCCACCTCTCGAATGGAGTACCCCCTTCTTATCATCCATCCTTATGTCACACATATCTATCTGAGTTCCCTCGCCCTACCTCAAGTTTCAAGTATCCCTAAGTTACTTGCACATGAAGGTGCAGGACTATAAGTTAAGTTTTCAAGTTACTAAGTTTATGGGCACTTTCTGCCTTTATTCTTAGGTCAGAAAGTCTATGACCTTCCTATCCCTTCATATGGGACTTTACTAGTTATTTTGACGCCAATGTCATGTGACTCTGTTGATCACAACATGATCAAGTTTCCCTTTTTGTTGATAGGTCTTTGATTGATTATCAACAGCCTTAACTATAAGAGTAGTTCTATCCTTTTAGTTGTTGACTCTCTCTCTTTTTTGTATACTAAATTCCTCCCCCTCCCTGTGATCTTGCTTACCCTAACTCTCATGACATGACTACTCAGGTCAACAAAATACCAACAGACCATATCCCCTACAACAACTGGTGACTGAGACACTTGAGTCAAAGGAGCAACTTGGGTTGGTGGGGGGTCCTTGCCACTTGAGCATTGAGTGGCTGTTGCATGTTGTTATACATCTTTAACCTTGCCCTCCAAAATTCATGCTTTCCTGTCAATGAAGACAAGTTGATTCCTGTCCAAAAAAGATGGTTAAGTATTATTTCCATGGCCCAAATTTCTGCTTCCTACTGCCCTATGACTTTTCAAACAAGTTCAATGTTCTCTTCAATGCAGCACGAGGTAGTGCATTCCTTTCCTGGCCAATGCCATGGCAATCCCCTATTGCTGGTGTTCATATGGTCATCTCCAGGATGAAGGGGATACAAGTCTTGCTCCATCTCGTCATCAAAAGCTCTTTGCCACCGAAGCATGGTTTGCTCAGATGAAATCATGTTCCTCTTGTGGCATTTTACAGAGTTCCTTGTTTTCTCCATTACCTCTATTTATTGATCATGTTCTTCATTCTCTTCCAGCCGCCATGAACACACCACGTCAAAAATGCACTCCTCATTTACACTGAGTCACTTCTTTTCTTTCCCTTTTGTATTTTATTTCTTGTCTTCCAGCATGATGGGGGCACCATGCAAAGTCCCACCCACCTGTGGTAGGGTCAGTTGTCCTGTTTGTCAACTTACACTTTCCAGGGAATTTATTCCAGTCCTGCTGCCAGCACCAAAAATCAAGAGCTATCACATAACTTCTCATTTATTATACTTTTATTAGTATTCCGAGTTGCTTATTTCACTTAGTTATTTCCTAGTTTATAGGTTGATTCCCCTTCCCTTGGAGACACCCACACGACACATCAATCACGTGCATCATCATCATTTCCACTCCCTCAGGTCTTACAAGTTGACAGCTCAACTAAGGAAGTGAAGGGTTGGCACCAGGTCTAAATTAATTCTTTATCATTCTTCTTCTAGGTACAAAGTTTATTCATCTTAGCAATGATCTGGGCCTTGGTCTGATTTCCTTTTCTGTGGCTAGTCAACATCCCAATTGAGGGGTATAACAGCTGGACAGTAGGGTTGAGAGGTTGTGTCGAAGCACTCTCCACACTTGCTGGGGGACAAGTCCCATTCCGTAAATAGAGAGCCTCAATGATCCACCCCTCCCTGAGATATTCCCAGTCTGTGACACCCCATGAAGAGGAATAGACTATGCCATCTTACAGGACTCATCAAAATTTCTCAAAATGGTCTCTTCTCCTCCCTTTTTGCTTACTTTCTTGTTGTTTGGCCCCATCAATACAAGCAAATGTGTGCAATGGGATTGTTTGTAACTTCTTACACCTATTTGTATAAAGGTGACCTGCCACCTCTCAAATGCAGCATTGTATCTTATCCTTTTTGATCCCATACTTCCTCCCTCTCTGAGTCTCATTTGATGAGCTTCATTTCCCTTTTTCCTTTGCACTTGCTTACCCCACTCTTTGTGATGTACAACCTCATCAATGATTTACCAACAGACCATTGACCCTGCCACACCGTTAGCCACAGGCTGTTGAAAATGTGCAACTGTAGATCAGTGTAGCAGATGCTGAAGCAGTGTAGCCTGTCAGGAATGGTATGCAATTTGTGCAAGACTGGTAGTCATGTGAAGTGTAGAGTGTCTGAAACTGTAAGCATTTGTGATGTGTAAAAACCTCTGACACTTATTTCAGACAGCATGTAAGAAATGGAGTATGGAATCTATAAAAAAATGTACTACAACATATAACAGACTGCATCCATTACACTACCACCACTTGGATTCCCAATGACATCCACTGACAGTCCTAGTAAGAAATGCAAAGTACTCAGCAAGGATGGTCTAACAAGATCTCAGTGCTATTATTGATGGTAAGCTGTGGTCTACATGATTGACAATGATAGCTTAACTGAATGTTTAATAGGCATCCAGAAGTTAAGCAAAAAGCCCAGGAGCATGAGTGTAAACATCATGAAGAATTGTAAGTACTCTCCAGATTGTTGGATAGTTCCAAAGGATTGATGACATTCCAGAAAGAAGTTGAGGCTTGGAGTTGCTGACCAAATGACCTCCCACAACCAAGGGACTACTCCTGTTGGACCAAGTATTCATCCAAGTCCCATCAAATCCAAATGCCCAGAACCACCAAAAATTCAGGGTCAACCGAGGCTTCCATCTGATTTTTACTCTGCCTCCCAGTAGAATAAGGCTGCTTGTTATGGAGAGGTGATGCAGGTGATTCAAGATGACCAGATCATTGATTCCATTCCAGAAGGGATGCAGGAAATTGATCAAATGACTGCTTGAGTGAGGAGATCTGGGAATGGGCCTCAGGATGGGGAGGGGTCGCTTATTGGTCAATCTCACTTGGCCACTCCTTTACACGCATGTTTGAAGAGGGTCGACACAGCCTGTGGCAAGAGCAGTTGCTCAAGCACACTTCAACTGGCTGCCACTTATTGGCACAATTGTACAGTATGGGGGGTAGTCTACCAAGAGAGCCATACAAGGCAAAAGAGTTATAGAGGCTACAGGTAGAGCTCATGGAGATGCTGATGATGGGGATCACCATGATCAATACACATTGCTTGATCCTCCCTCATTTGTGGGACATAAAGTGGTTGCCACCTGTTCCATATAGTGATGGCTCTGATGGCAATGGTTCTGGTAGTGATGACACCAATGATGCTGATGACAAAAATTCCAAGGGGTCAGAATAGTAGTGTATCTTCATTAGGCAACTCAATATAGATTGATATGGCACAGTAACTTGACTCAAAATGGTATATTTCATTTATACTATGCAGGAACAACTAATAAGCTGGAGTGTCCAATATCACTCAGTTTAGCCATTGGGGATAGCAACTATTCTGCTGACAAGGGGGGCTGGGTAACTACATGCTTTGAAACAATGTAAGTAACCTGGATAACATTGCCATTGTCCATTGCTGCAAGTCTGTGATGGAACTCCGGCAGATCACCGACAGAGCTGCTGCTATTTCAAATAACCATTTCAAATAACCATTTCAAATAACCATCTCAAATTCTATTTCATATACTTCTCCTGTTTTGTTTGTATCACATATCATTGATTGATTATATTACTTACTGTGTACTTGGTACTCTGCAGGATCTGCCATAGTTTACCTCAGTTACTTACATAGTTACTATAAAACCTAGATACCATCACTTGTAACTTCAGTTTGATTATTGCATTGTTACCTCTCTAACTTCCGGAACTCTGCTGGACCTCCACTCTTGCTATCGTCTTCTTGTAAATTGGACATCGGGTGTAGAGAAGGGCACAATCTCTTATAGATTGAAGCCAAGTCCATTGTCACATCAGAACTCCATCAGAACACCGCCATAACTACACCCTATGAGATCAGTTCATAACAGTATAATCAAACTCACACTTCTTACACCCTCTTCATGGACATATTAACCTTTTATGTCAACTTCAGTCGCTATGCGTACATGCTCTACTACCAATTTGCAATGAAGTGGATTACAGGCCATGCACAGATCCTGACTATCTTCACCAACCCTACACCGGCCTTTGTCAACCTTTGGTACCATGCCATGACCTTCAAACATATTTCCTAGCCTGGGAGCAAACCCAGAAAACCCTGACACACAACCTCCAGCAACTCTGCCGCATCCCCATGGTACACCGGTTGAAAATCAACCTAGTCATGGCGATCCTGAAGGGCCTGATGACCCTGATGACCCTGATGGTGATGACAATGACCCGGAAGGTGGTTATCACCAATCCAATCACAAGTCGGAGCCCCGCAGCAATGACTGGTTATTCCTGCATGTACTACAAGAGACCTGCAGAAACTCCATGACTTCTTAATCTCTTGTAACCTTCACTTCTGTGACTGTCCTACCCTTTTTGCATCTGATGAGAAAAAGATCTTATTCATTCATTCTTATCTGAAGGGAGCAGCACTTGGTTGGTTTGAACCAGGGCTAATGGACACGACCAATAGTGCCAATTGGATTTGGGACTTTGAAGCTTTCATCAATGAACTTGAGACCAACTTCAGCCTGCATGACCCTGTCGGAGATGCCCAGAAATCTCTATACATGCTCAAAATGAAGGAATCCCATCACATTGTCAAGTACAATGTTGAGTTTTTGAAGCTAGCCGCTCGATTCAATTGGAACGACTCAGCACTCTGCGAAGCGTACTTCTGCAGACTTCCACTACAGATCTGGGTTGAAGTCCTCTGAGGAGGCAAACCAGCAACTCTACCAGCGTTACGTTGCAAAGCCCAAGAAGCCAATGAAGTCTACTGGATGCAAAAAGATAAAGCAGTGCTTGAAACCCGCTCCACTAAGTCTGGCAACAACAACAATAACAACAAAACTGACAATGCTTCCTCCTCTGGCGGCAAGCCTGCAAACACCACCAGTAAATCCAAAAACTCCAACAAGTCCAACTCTGGCAACAACTCCAATAATTCCAACAATGCTAGCAGCTCCAACAACAACAACAAAAATAAACCCTTGATAGCCAACAAGTTAGGAAAGGATGGTAAGCTTGCCAGAGAAGAATAGGCCCACTGCTTGAAAGAAGGGTTATGCCTTTATTGCGGTATAGTGGGTCACAAGGCTAAGGATTGCAGAAAGGCAGCTAATCCTAAAGGCAGAGCAGTGACTACAGAAGCCACCACTCAGGCAGCCCCTGCGGCAACCTCTGCAGATTCATAAAAATAGTCTGCAACTCTCAAGAATCCTCTGCCTGGGCTGGGGGTTGCATTGACACCAACCGTGCACCCAAGGGGGTCCGCCTCAATGCCGCTGCTCTTTATGATCCTAAATCTTTTCAAATTGCCCCAACTTCTATTTATGACCCTACTATGATTACTCTTTTAGACAGCAGTTCAACTCATTGTTTTATAGACTCGTCGTTTGTATCAAAACACAATATTCCAATGACAACTATATTGCTGATATGGCTCCACCTTTTTGATGGGTCTTCAAACAGATGGATCACACAACAGTTACAATTGCTGGTTTCATTCCCCACAGGCAAGACTCTTGACCTACTATTCTACATTACCCCACTCGACTCTAGCAACTCTGCCATACTCTGACTAAATTGGCTTAGGGAGATTATTCTGTTGATTGACTGGGCCTATGGCCAAGTTGCTTTCCAGATGGATGAGTACAGAGGTCCAGCACCATCAACAACCTCAGGTACCTTGCCTGAACCCAACCAACCTCCCCTAGAACCATGTCTACCCAATGTGCCGGCAGAATCTCCGAAACCTGCCACTGTTGACAAACCCACCCACATCTCGTTCATCAATGCTGCAGCTTATGCTTGCACGTGTTGCCTTCCTGGTGCCAAAACATTCTCAGTCTCCCTCTCTGACGACAGAAGTGCCACCATGCCACTCGCAGAGGATGTGCCAGACTTATCCAAAGTCCCTGAGGAGTACCATGAATTTGTGGACATCTTCAGCAAAGGAAAGGCTGACACACTTCCACCACACTGACCTTACAACCTCAAGATTGAACTTGAGGAAGGAGCAGAACCTCTGCTGGGTCGCATGTACTCCTTGTCCACTTCAGAGCTAGACACTCTGTGTGCATTCATTGAGGAAAACATCTGGATAGGTTTCATACAGCCATCTAAATCACTGCATGGAGCTCCGATCCTTTTTGTTTACAAAAAGAGTGGTGAACTCTGGTTATGCATTGATTACAATGGGCTTAACAAGCTTACAAAAAATGACCACCCTCATTTCTGACCTACTTGACACCCCATGCAATGCCTGCATCTATACCAAAATTCACTTGTGCCATGCTTAGCACTTGGTACATATCGCCACTGGTGAGGAATGGAAAACAACATTCCATACCCGCTATGGCTCTTTTGAATGGAAGGTGATGCCTTTTGGGCTTTCTAACACACCCGCCGCCTTTCAACATTTCATGAATGACATTTTTAGTCACATGCTCAATGTTTCCATCATCATCTACCTGGAGGACATCCTGATCTACTCTGATGATATGTCTCGACACAAGAGGCACATCAAGGAGGTATTATGGAGACTCTGCAAACATGGCCTGTATGCGGCACCACAGAAATGCGAATTCCATGCTGACACTGTAGAGTACCTCAGTTATGTTCTGTCACTGGAGGGCCTATGGATGTCTGCCAACAAAGTCCAAACAATTATGGATTGGCCAGAGCCCCACAAGATTAAGGACGTACAGTCATTCTTAGGTTTTTGTAATTTCTATCAACATTTCATTCACAGTTATTCCAACATCACCATTCCCCTTACTAGACTAAAAAATGTCCCCTGGACTTTCACAGACAAGTGCTGACAAGCCTTCCAGAAACTAAAGGAAGAATTTATGCATGCCCCAGTCCTTACTCATTGGACCCCAGTGTTGTAGGGCTACGAGATCTCCTTGTAGACCTCACAGTTCAGACTAGTTCCCTAGTGATTTGTTTACTAACATATGTTTGTGACAGGTGCTTATCCTGAAGCTGATGTGTCGTCAAAGCTGGGTTTGCTGATCTCACTACTATTTTGTGTCTTTTTCATTATCATTACCCTTGCTAATAACCCTTCCACCTCTGATCCCCTAGATTATTGACCTACATGTCTTTTATTATCAGATCCACAGGTTATCCTCCTTGATCAAGCTTGGAACAATTAGCCAAAGAATCTGGATCTAATGGACTCTATTGGGAATCTCGGACCGCAATTGATTTGTGTCCCTATCATTATATTGACATCTAGTGTGCTATGTCCCTTGTTCTTGAGTCCCTTCTCTACCGTACACATGTCTGTGCTGGAATCTGGAGTCTGGAATGTAGGGTCGAGTGGCATTGTCTGGAGGGTCCCATGCTTGAACTGGGGCAGGCGATGCAAGTCAATACGCCCACGGACAATGTTTGTCTCCCTGAGTCATTGTTCAGGCTCTCATTTTCAGTATGCATTCGTATGTGCGTCTTTTGTGTGTTCCTCGTACACCCTGCTTCCTTTGGACTTTCGTGGCTTAATTAGTTTAATTTGTTGATCTGCAGTCGGACTGATGCAAGAGTATGCACGTCAGTAAGTTTTTCCTCTCGTTTTGTATCTAGGTGACCTGCCACCTTGCAAATGCAGCATTAGATTCTTTCCCCCTCTTTTCACCCTGTTTTTCTAAGTTATAACCTCTACAAGAGAGGTTCGAGTATGCTGCACAATAAGGTGTAGTACTAGTGTCTATAGTTTTGGAAGCTGACTTTTCGCCTCCCTGTTCTCTCGAGAATTGAGATATAGGAAGCATCGACTACAGATTCATACCCTGGGGCCTGACTCTTTGGAATCTTGCCCCCTCACTCTCATTCTACTGTTCTTCACCTATCGACAACCTCTCATAACCATTTATGGTGATGAGATCCATCCATCAACACCCATGGCCACACTTCTCTCATTTTCACTCACAAACTTGCATTCACCCTCTTTTACAGACCTCCCTTATCCACTCCCTGGAGTTTTCAACAACCTGAATGAGAACCTATGTACACTCCGCTTGCCCTACCGCACTGGACAATACAATGATTGTCGAGACAGACACTTCTGACTGTGTGCTCACCGCCATACTGTTGATGTACACTGCTAATGGCAAGCTGCACCTGGTCACTTTTCACTCCCGCTCTTTTACACCCACCAAACTCAATTATGACCCACATGACAAGGAGCTATTGGCTATCTTTGAGGCCTTCAAACATTGGCAGCAATATCTTGAAGATAGTGGAACTCTGGTTTCCATCATTACTGATCATAAAAATCTAGAATATTTTTCCACTATGAAACTGCTCACCTGGCGGCAAGCCTGCTGGTCTGAGTACCTCTCCCAATTTAATCTCATTATTTGCTTCCATCCTGGGAAGCTTGGTACTAAGCCCGATGCTCTCACTAGACAATGGGATGTCTACCGCAAAGGGGGAAATAGTGATTCCATCAAGGATAATCCACATAACCTCCACCTGGTATTTTCCAAAGAACAACTCAATGCATCTTTATGTGCTACTTACCTTGCTGAACCCATCTTACACAGTGCTGTAGCTCTCGACATAGAAAGTCTGCATGCAGACATCCATGTGGCTCTCCTGTCAGACCCTGCTATAGCATCACACATCACTATACCTTCCACACCCTGGTCACTTAGGGATGACAGACTTCCTTGACTCAATGATCGCACATATGCCCCAGACTCCGCGGACCTCCGACTTTGCGTTCTTCAATACAAACAAAATCATATCCTTTTCAGTCACTTTGGCCAAACAAAACATTACAATTGGTACAACAAGAATATGTGTGGCCTAACCTCAGAACATTTGTAAAGGATTACTGCAATGCTTGCACTTCATGTAAACATGTCAAGTCACTGCAGCATAAGCCATATGGACTACTGAAGCAA